>QXEO01000533.1:2566796-3217789 GCA_007115705.1 Dactylis glomerata | reverse complement strand
TGACAACGAGTGATGTACATGGGTGCCAACTATACCGTACAACCACGTTACCCCTATATGGGAAGGGGCTTAATCCGTAGTTTGTTGATCTTAGTATGGGAGGTCTTGCATAAAATCTTCATGGAAGGACTCCACGGGCGGATACTTCTTGACCAAGTGGATTCCACTAACCCGGTCTCCGGGATGGGCATAACTAGAGGCGCCGGAGCGGGAAGTCCGTATCCCGGGCTCTAGGGAAGGATCCTATACTAGGATGAGCAAGTGAAAGAATTTGTTTGATTATCTGAAAACCGCATACCTTTGTGTATAGCGAACCGTGGACTTCTCCCGGCAGATGTATCGAATCTTGTGGGTAAAGTGTACCCCTCTGCAGAGGTTTTCAAACTATTCGAATAGCCGAGTCCTCGGTCATGGACGGTTGGCAAACTCTACCTGGCTTTTGTCAAGACTAAAAATAACCAGGGTGAACTTGGTGAATGACATGAATTTGAATTGACATGACTTGACCTTGATCTTGACACATTGAAGTTCCTCTTTAGAATGAACTTAGAGAACTAAACCTCTTTTCTACAAATGAGCATTCTTGGGAAATAAAACTAGCTTTTGCAAACCAACTTAGTGCTTAGTCCACTATACCCAACCTTGCATATCTACTTCATCTTTTCATTTATAAGATGGTTTGCGAGTGCATCCAATGTACTCACGGCTGTGTCCCTGGCTATCAACTTGGCCAGACTATGGGGAGGAATACCAGGAGGAAGGGTATGAAGAAGAGTACCAGAACTAAGCTCGTCTCCGTGAGTCGCCAATTGCCTGTAGGGAGAAGGCATGGGCCGAAGACGGTATTTCCGCTGCTATATTGTGTTGTAATATGACTTGGTCTATATGACCATTGTATTTGAATCATCGTATTGTAATGTCTGTGGAACTGGTTACCAACTACGTTATGTATATCGCAACAATGATTCTGGGATTGCGGTGGAATACATAACGGGCACTTCGAATTTGTTATCAAATTTGAGGTCGTCACAAGCACAATGCTGAGGTGGCGTAGATTCAGCCTCTTTGTAGTATTTAGTTTCCTCCTTTTAATGTAAAAGACTCCAAGTAGGTACAACCCGAGAAACTTAGTCATAGGGTTGTACTCTTATGTAAATATATCCGCTTCGTAAGAAGTTTTTATGCTGCCTTTCTGAAATAGCTTCTCCTTTCTTTCTTTTTGTAGTCGATGCGTGGCAGTGATCCTTCTTCTCATCCTTCTGCTCCTTCCTTTGCTCGTGGATTCAATCCTCAGATTTCGTCGACTCTTAGTCGATGTAGTCACTGCGAAGAATATTCTTCCAGGATTTCCGACCTTGAGACTCGCCTATCCTTGGCTAAACGCCAAGCGCAGATGGCTATTAAAAAGGCTAGCCAGGCCAGTGGCTATATGAAGAAAATCTCTTCACTTGAAGAAAAGGTCTCCCGCTTGATGGCGAAGGTTGTTCACAATGAAGAGTGCGAGTCTTTCATTCTTGGAATTGTCGAGTCTGCTGGCGAGCTGTTGCGATGTGAGTTATCTTTCGACTTCTTCTTTTGGCTGTTTATGCACCTCTTTTGTGATATATTTGTCATTGTAGGTACTTGCTTGGATTTTGCCGCTGAAGAACGTCGAGTTGCTGAACGAAACGCTGCTTTGGAAAAGATGTCGACTGGCTATGAGACTCTGTGGTCTGATCCTCGACGCCGTAGTGCCATTGTATTACTTCAGGATCGTGCCCAGCATATTGGCGAGGCAGTTGATGGTTGCCGGCGAGCTCTTACAACTATGCACTCCGTCATGCTTCCTCGCAATCCTTTACCTGCAACTTTCCCTCTTCTTCTTGATGCTTTCAGATCAAGTCATCGTATTCATAGGCTGATAGAACTGAACTTAGTGGCTGGTGCCAATTTTGCTCTTGGGTGGATACGGAAGTGGCAACCGAGGTTGAATTACAGCACTATGTCCCTAAGTTTGGCTCCAGGTGGAGCTAGCCTTCGGGTTCATATGGAGAGCACGCTTCAACCTGCTCGAAGACTTGTAGCTAGGCTTCTAGAGGCGGATGCTGCGTTTTTCCGCGAGTATCATTATTTAGATCCTTTAGGCGTAGATGATTCTGACAACCCGATGTTGTAAGGTGTGCGTGGAACGCGAGAGATTCTTTATTTCGCGACTATATGTCTGAAATTTATTCTCAAGGCGTATTTGTATGGTTCGTGCGTTTGCCGCATCTTCTCTTTGAAAGACTCGTAAACTCAAATATGAGGAACGATTTATCTTTATTTATACTTGTAATGTAAGGTACATGGGGTGACCCAAGAGATCCGGCCTATGACCTGTGTTCTGGATCTAGAGGGCATTGCCCCTGGATTAGCTCGTGGCTTTTCCAGCCTTTATTGTTCTACTCTATCGCCTTTTTGATGCTTATGTCGTCGTGGCTTTCCCTTTCTCTTCTGCGCCTGTGTCTTCTCCTGACGTTCCTGTTCGTGGCTTCTTCGTTTCGTGCTCCGCGGTGCATCCTTCGAGTAGCTTGACGCCTTCTGTAGTCGCGCTCTTTGCCTTTTCTGCATAGTTGGCTATTGCGCCAAAGTTTTGCGCCATCTTGTGGAATTCCCTGTCGCAGAGATCTGAAACTTCAAAGCTTCCTTTTACTGTGATTATTCCTTTTGGCCCTGGCATCTTAAGCACCAAATACGTGTAGTGAGGTACTGCCATGAATCGCGAAAACGCGGGTCGTCCGAGGATCGCGTGATATTGTGATGGCCAGTCCATGACTTCGAAGTCTAGTTTCTCCCTTCTGTAGTTTTGTCGGTTGCCGAAGCAAACATTGAGTGCTATTCGACCCAGCGGGTAATTGGCACTTCCTGGTACGATTCCATGAAAGGAACAGTCTGTTGGCTTCAGAAACTCTAGCGATATATGCATTGCTCGGAGTGTTTTCGCGTATATCAAGTTAATTCCACTCCCTGCATCCATGAATATTCTGTCGACATCATACGCGCTGATTTGAGCTTTGAGTACCAAAGGCACGTTTCCTGGCCGAGGTACTGTTATGGGGTGGTCCTCTCTGTTGAACTCGATTGGTTGTTCTGACCAATGCAGATATTCTGTTGTAGCTGGCGGTGACATGACTGCTAGATTGACTTGTCGAGTTATACTCTTTTCTTCTTTGTTCGACTTGGGCACTGGTTGTATCATTGCTGTGATGTGTCCTTTTGATGGGACGTACCCTTCGTCGTCGTCGTCGTGCTCTTTGTTTTGCTGGTCTTGCCCTTGGGGGGCTCCGTTGTTTCCTTGCTTGCTTGTCGGGGGATTGTTACTTCCTTCGAATCCTTGTCGCCTTGCTTCGGTTTGTTTGTTAATTGCTGCTTCTTGTAGCTTTAAGAATGTTGTGCAATCTTTCATTGCGTGCCTCGATACTCGCTTTCCATCGACGAACGCTGAGTGTATATGACAAGGCCCGTTGAGCATATCCTCTGGCGATGGGTTGTACTCTCTGGATTCTCTTGGTGGAAACTTCTTGTAATCCTCTCTTCCGTAGCTGCGATATCCCGAGCTTCTGCGTTCGTTTCCCTGATAACTGTTGTCTTTATATCCTGCGGCGACTTGGTTATGAGAGCCGTAGGTGTCGTAGTTTCGGGATCGTCTCCTTTGGCTTCCGTATCTGTTTCTTCTGTCGTCCTCTGGAGATCGTGTCCGTTTGTTGTTGCACGCATCTTCTCCATCTGCAAATCTGTTTGCTGTGTCCATGAGATCTGACACTGTTTTTGGCTTGATTCTACCCATCTCTTCGACTAGGTCTCTTCGCCTTAATCCAATGATGAACGCGTCTATTGCTCTTTCGTCTGAAACTTCGACTGCCGAATTTTTGATCAGGCTCCATCTTTGGATGTATGCCCGTAGTGTTTCGTCGCGTTGCTGTACGCATGCCTTGACTTCTTCTATTGATGCTGGCCGTTTGTACGTCGATCTGAAGTTGTTTGTGAATTGCTTTGTGAGATCTTCCCAACTTCCAATGGATTCTTTCTCTAGTTTGCTCAACCACGACCTTGCCGCTCCGGTGAGGTGTAACTGCAAACTTTGCATTGCTGTCTCTTTGGTTCCTCCTAGTATTTGAACTGCTTGCAGGTAATCTGCGAGCCATGATTGTGGTTCCTGCGAGCCGTCGTACTTTTGCTGGTCATGAGGTAACTTGAATCCCTTAGGAACTGGAGTGGTGCGAACCCTACGAGTAAAGCACGATGCCCCCATCTCCTTTTCGTCGTCTTCATAGTCGCGCCTTTCGTTTGGGGATCGCGATCTTCGAGTTCCGCCGTGCTGCTTTGGTGATGGTGATCGAGATCGGCGTTTGCTGCTTCTATGCCGAGGACTATTGTGACGGCGAGGTGATCTTGCTTTGTGCGTTTTCTTATGGTGATGTGCTTCTTCTCCTTTTGCTGATAGCTTGTGGCCCACCATATTGAGTCCATTTAGTGCTGCTCTATGCATATGCTCCCTAGGATCTCCTGGACTTGGTCGAGTTGTAAGTAGATATGCTTGTGCTGCCACTAGTGCTGCTTCAGGAGTTTTTGGTAGGATGTTTCCCTGCTCGTCGACCGATAGGAAGGACGAGTCGAGGTTTTTGGAAATACTTTGCTTGTCGGAGTACTCGAGGTTGTCATACCTTGAGCCATGTCGACGATTTTTCCTTGCGTTGCTGTATGATGCGTCGCTTCGTGCTCTGCGGGCAGCTTCGCTGGCTGCAATGGCTGAATCTTTTCTTCTTTGTATCTCTACCTTTTCCTTTGCTAATTGCTTTGCTTGCTGCCTGAGGGCATAATGATACCCAAAAAGCATGTCTTTGCTGGAGCTGGATGGTATTGGTTTGCCGTGTTCTACGGCTTCTCTTATTGTTTTCCATTCGTCGACTGATAGTCGAATTTTCTCCCTGGCTGCGAGGGTTTCCACTGTTTGCCCTTCCGCTAGATGATTTGCTCCTCTGTTGATATCTGCTGGGTTTATCACTGGGTTGTTATTTTCGTCAAATTCTTCTGAGTTGTCGCCCACAATGGCGAGTACTTGGCACTGCTTGCCGATGTTGCTATTAAAGCTTGAAAAGATCGAGTTGCTGTCCTCGGAAAGTTCTAACCCTGTTTTCCATGTGTCCGTTGAATTGTCTGAGATATTGTCGAGTTGGACTTCCACGTCGAGATTTTCTTTTTCTTCGTCGCCTTCTGCGATCTTTCCTTTTTGCGCTTCTTCTAGGCTGACCGGCGAGTTTACCTCACTGGAAGAGCTTTCAGAATACTCCATCACTACTGTTGTTTCGGGTTCTTGTGGCGACGGATCTTGATCTTGTTTCGTTGAATCCGAAAGGCGAGAGGAACCTGACGGCCCGATAAAGATGCTCAAACTTCCAATTGTTAGCTCCACCTCTTGACTTCCGTCGACTTCTGGACTGCTGTTGGCTAAAAGCGAAAAAGCCGCCGAATTCATGATTCCAACGCCCAGAGTCCCCACGGTCGGCGCCAATTGACGAGGGTTAACTCGACAAATGTCCTAGATGAAGGACTTAGGATCGGGGAGATAGGGCGTTGGATGAACTCGAAGGTAAAGTTAGTCGAAATAGGTGTATATCGAAAGTAAACTTGGGTATTCAACCTGGCTTGCTTTCAATCTGCCCCTCCCCGTCCTCTCCTGGCCCCTATATATAGGTGGCCAGGTCTCGAGGATCGGGTAGGGTCCGATACAGATTACAATATCGACATACGGTAAGAACTCGTATTCGACTTATCATTATAGCTGGGCCTAGCTCTACGGGCCTCAGGGGTACTCAACTAATGGGCTCTATTAACTATACCCTTGTCAGTACCTTTCTTTCATTTTGTTGATTTGTTCACTCTCTTATGCTTGCTGATATATTCCTTTTCTGCTGTTTCCTATTTTCTTGGCTTTGCAGAGTACACTGAGGTGTCTGCGTCGACTTTGCAACCAGACAACAATCCTCTCATGGCCGCAGTTAGCTTACTGGAAGCGAACTGGATATCTATTCGGGAAATCTTCGAGTTAGTTAACCGCGTGCTTACGCGGATTTTTGTCGGGTTGTGGCCCAAGCAAAAAGCGGAGGTGCCAGATAATGATGTGAAGAAACTTGCCCAGGCCTTCGACACCACTGATGACCCCATCCTTCATATGAAGGGCCTCTCTCTAAAGCGAGGTGCCGAGGGGGCCATTGCTCTTTCGTATGCACATGGCAAAGAAGTTAATTGGGAGAAGGTGAGCTCTTCCCATGGCCGCCCCCATTCGGAGCTAAAAGCTTTCTTCGAGAAGGCAAAAAGGTTTGCACCAGGCATTGTGGCGATGATTTCTCCTTCAGCGGCTTTTGTGGCTTCATCTATGTCGATTCCTTCGACTCCGGCGACAAGTGGTTCCGTGCCTCCTCCGAACGCTGGTGCTGCTTCTGTCATGCCTACTTCTGCTACGGATCGTGAGGCCGAGGTGGCGTAGACTTGGCCTCCTTTTGTAATTTTCAGTTTGGCTTTGATGTAGTGAACTCTTAGTCATATGTAGCCCGAGAACTTTAGTCAGAGGGCTTGTACTTATGTAAATATTTCTTCTTTTGTGAAATATTGCGCTCTGTTTGGCTTCTGAGATGCTTCTTTTTTCTTTTCTTTTGGGTTCAAGCCTACGCGTGCTGGTGGGTCGTCGGATCGCGATCAGGCTCCATCTCCTGCTGATGTTTTCGACTCCAGAGTTCTGTCGCCTTCTCGTTCTTCTTGCCAATGCGCTGAGTATTCCTCGAGGATTTTAGATCTTGAGGGCCGCTTGTCTTTGGCGAAACGCCAAGCGCAGATGGCTATGGATAAAGCCAGCAAAGCTTGCGGTTTTATGAAACAAATATCCATACTCGAGGATAAGGTGTCAGGTCTGACGGCTAGGGTTGTACATCTGGAGGAGTGCGACTCCTTTCTCGTTGGTATCGTCGAATCTGCTTGTGAGCTGCTGCGATGTAAGGTTTCCTGCGACTTTCTTCTTTTTTCTTTTTACTCCAATACTACTGGCCCATGACTTTTATTGTTGTAGGCACTTGCTTGGACTTTGTTGGTGAGACTCGCCGTATTTCTGAACGGGTCGCGGCTCTTGAGAGATTATCGGAGGGAGTCGAAAGTTTTTGGTCCGAGCCCCGGCGCCGTCGTGCTATTGTGCTTCTCCAGGATCGTGCTTAGCACATTGGAGAGGCAGTTGATTGTTGTCGAAGATCTCTGACTACCATGCACTCCGTAATGCTTCCTCATAACCCTCTTCCTGGGACCTTTCCATAGCTACTCGCTGCTTTTAGATCTACTCAGCGAATTCATCGGCTGATAGAGCTTAATTTAGTGGCTGGTGCCAATTTTGCACTTGGTTGGACACGCAAGTGGCATCCAAGGCTGAATTTTATTTCCATGTCGCTGAGTTTGCCCCCCAGGGGGAGCTCAGCTACGAGTTCATATGGATGCTACCCTTCATCCAGCGAGAAGGCTTATAGCTAGGCTGCTCCAGGAGGATGCCGCATTTTTCCGCAAGCATCACTATTTAGATCCTTTGGGCGTGGATGATTCTGATCAGCCACTGATATGATAGTTGTATTTAGTTTTGTATGTATAATGCGAGAGCTTTGACTTTCTAACTTTTTTGTGTCAGAAGTTTTATCCTCAGGGCATTATACTTTTTGTGCGTATTGGTGCGTTTGCCGCAATTTTGGAGACGTGTAAACTCAAATAAGAGGAACTTTTGTCTTGTATTTATGCATATAATGTAAGATACATGGGATGACCCAAGAGATCCAGCCAATGACCTGTGTTCTGGATCTAGAGGGCATTGCCCTGGAATAACACATGGATTTTACAGCCTTATTTTCCTACTTAATTGTTTGTCTTGTCGCCTACGTCGCTTGAGCCTTCTCTTCTTCTCCTGTAGTCTTCTCTTGTTCGTGTAGCTGTACCCGAGGTTTCTTTACTTCTGGTTCTGTGAGGTTTTCTTTGAGTTGCTGTGTCTTTTTTATAGTCGCGCTTTTTGCGTTGTAGTTGGGTTCTCCGTAGCTTGCCATCATGCCGAAATTTTGGGCCATCTTGTGAAACTCCTTGTCGCATAGATCTGATAACTCGAAGCTTCCCTTTACTGTAATAATTCCTTTGGGTCCTGGCATTTTTAGTACCAAGTAAGTGTAGTGAGGTACTGCCATGAATCGCGAAAACGCGGGTCGCCCGAGGATCGCATGATATTGTGATGGCCAGTCCATGACTTCGAAGTCGAGTTTCTCCCTTCTGTAGTTTTGCCAATTCCCGAAACAAACGTTGAGTGCTATTCGACCAAGTGGATAATTAGCGCTCCCTGGGACTATTCCGTGAAAGGAGCAATTAGTTGGTTTCAGGAACTCCAATGAGATGTGCATTGCCCACAGAGTTTTTGCGTAGATTAGGTTTATCCCACTTCCTGCATCCATGAATATTCTGTCGACATCATATGTCCCTATTTGAGCTTTGAGTACCAAGGGCGCGTTTCCTGGCCGAGGTATTGTTATTGGATGATCGTCTCTGCTGAATTCTATGGGTTGCTCTGACCAGTGTAGATATTCTGTTGCTGCTGGAGGTGAAGTTATTGCGAGGTTAACTTGTTGAGTTATACTTTTCTCCTCTTTGTTCGACTTGGGCACTGGTTGTATCATTGCTGTAATGTGCCCTTTAGATGGAACATATCCTTCGTCGTCATCGCATCTCTGGTTTGATTGATCTTGACCCTTGGGAGCTCAACTGTTTCCTTGTTGGGTTGCAGGTGCGTTGCTTGTGTTTCCTTCGTATCCTTGCCGTTTTGCCTCGGCTTGCTTGTTGAGTGCTGCTTCCTGTAATTTTAAAAATGTAGTGCAATCTTTCATTGCGTGTCTGGATACTCGTTTCCCATCGACAAACGCAGAGTGAATGTGACATGGTCCGTTGAGCATATCTTCTGGTGATGGGTTGTACTCTCTAGATTCCTTTAGCTGAAACTTTTTGTAGTCTTCTTTGCCGTAGCTACGGTATCCCGAACTTTTACGGTCGTTGCTTTGGTAGATGTTATCTTTGTATCCTGTGGCTACTTGGCTATGAGAGCCGTAGTTGTCGTAATTGTGCAATCTTCTGCGTTGACCTCCATATCTGTTTCCTCTATCATCCTCTGGTGATTGCGTGCGCTTATTGTTGCACGCATCTTCTCCATCTGCAAATCTGTTTGCTACATCCATTAGATCTGATACTGTTTTCGGCTTGATCCTGCCCATCTCTTCGACTAGGTCTCCTCGCCGTAACCCGACTATGAATGCGTCTATTGCTCTTTCATCCGAGACTTCGACTGCCGAATTTTTTATTATACTTCACCTTTAGATGTATGCCCTTAATGTCTCCCCGCGTTGTTGCACGCAGGCTTTGACTTTTTCTATGGATGCTGGCCGCTTGTATGTAGACTTGAAGTTACTCGTAAATTGTTTTGTGAGCTCCTCCCAGCTTCCAATTGTTTCCTCTCCTAATTTGCTTAACCATGACCTTGCTGCACCGGTGAGGTGTAATTGCAAACTTTGCATTGTTGTTTCCCTGGTTCCTCCTAATATTTTCACTGCTTGTAGGTAGTCTGAAAGCCATGACTGTGGCTCTTGAGATCTGTCGTACTTTTGTTGATCATGAGGTAATTTGAAACCTTTGGGTACTGGCGTGATGCGAACCCTACGGGTAAAGCATGGCGCCCCCATCTCCCTTTCATTGTCTTCGTAGTCATGTGTCTTGTTAGGAGTTCTGGATCATCGGGTTCCTTTATTCTTTGGACTATTGTACCATCCTGGTGACGGCGTCCTAGATCGTCGACTCCCACTTTTATGCCGAGGACTGTTGTTACGGCGTGGTGATCTTGGTTTATGGGTTCCTTTGTTGCGATGCGCCTCCTCCTCTTTTGCTGATAATTTATTGCCTACCATCTTCAATCCATTTAGTGCTGCGCGGTGCATATGTTCCCTCGGGTCTCCTGGATTTGGTCGTGTTGTATATAGGTATGCTTGAGCTGCCACCAGTGCTGCCTCGGGAGTTTTTGGTATAATGTTTCCTTGCTTGTCGACCGATAGAAAACACGAGTCGAGGTTTTTGGAGATGCTTTGTCTTTCTGAATACTCGAGATTTTCGTATCTTGATCCATGCCGATGATGCCTTCTGTTTGTGTATGATGCGTCACTACGTGCTCTGCGAGCAGCGTCGCTTGCTGCAATAGCTGAGTCCTTCCTTTTCTGTATTTCAATCCTCTCCTTTGCTAATTGCTTCGCCTGCTGCCTTAAGGCGTAATGGTATCCCAAAAGCATATTTTTCTGGAATTTGTTGGTATTGGCGTGCCGTGCTCTATGGCTGTTTTGATTGTTCTCCACTCATCGAATGATAGTCAAACTTTCTCCCTTGTTGCGAGGGAGTCTGCGGTTTCTCCTTCTGCTAAGTGGTTTGCTCCTCTATTTATATTTGCTGGATTAAGCACTGGATTGTTGTTTTCGTTGAGTTCTTCTGAATTGTCTTTTGTGATGGCGAGTATCTGGCATCGATTGTCGAGCTTGCCGTTGTAGTTTGAGAAGATTGAATTGTCATCTTCAGAAAGTTTTAAACCTGTCTTCCAGGTGTCTGTTGATTGATCTGAGGTGTCATCGTGTTGGATCATGAGATCTTCGAGTTGTGCTTCTAGGTCGAGATTCTCCATGATTTCGTCGCCTCCTGCGAGTTTTCCTTCTTCTGCTTCTGCCAAGCTGACCGGCGAGTTTACCTCGCTGGAAGAGCCTTCTGATGATTCCGATATTGCTACTATCTCGGGTTCACTTGCCGACGGATCCGGTTTCGTTGGATCTGAAAGGCGAATCGAACCTAGTGATCCGACGCGAAAGTTTAGACTTCCGATCATCAAATCCATATCTTGATCCATACTCTCGAATACTTGCGCGAAACTTATCTGGTGAGGTTGAAAATCGACGATTCCGAAGGGTGTCTGAATTTCGTCGACTTGCGGATTGCTGTTGGCTGAAAGCAAAAAAGCCATCGAATTTATGATTCCAACGCCCAGAGTCCCCACGGTCGGCGCCAATTGACGAGGGGTTAACTTGACAAATGTCCTAGATGAAGGACTTAGGATCGGGGAGATAGGGCGTCAGATGAACTCGAAGGTAAACTCAGTCAAACAAGGTGGCTATGAAAGTAAACGTGGGTGTAAAACCTGGCTTGCTTTCAATCTGTCCCACACCGTCCCCTCCTGGCCCCTATATATAGATGGCCAGGTCTCGAGGATCGGGTTGGATCCGACACAGATTACAATATCGACATACGGTAAGAACTCGTATTTCGACTAGTATTACAATTGGGCCTAGCTTAACGGGCCTCAGGGGTACTCAACTGACGGGCTCTATTATCTATACCCTTGTCACCGACGGACCCGGTTTCGCCGGATCGGAAAGGCAAATCGAACCTAGTGATCCGATGCGAAAGTTTAAGTTTCCGATCGTCAAATCCATATCTTGATCCATGCTCTCGAATACTTGTGTAAAACTTGACTGGTGAGGTTGAAAATCGACGGTTCCGAAGGGTATCTGGATTTCGTTGACTTCTGGATTGCTGTTGGCTAAAAGCAAAAAAGTCGTCGAATTCATGATTCCAACGCCCAGAGTCCCCACGGTCGGCGCCAATTGACGAGGGTTAACTCGACAAATGTCCTAAATGAAGGACTTAGGATCGGGGAGATAGGGCGTCGGATGAACTCGAAGGTAAAGTCAGTCAAACAAGGTGTGTATCAAAAGTAAACATGGGTGTAGAACCTGGCTTGCTTTCAATCTGTCCCACACCGTCCCCTCCTGGCCCCTATATATAGGTGGCCAGGTCTCGAGGATCGGGTGGGATCCGATACAGATTACAATATTGACATACGATATAAACTCGTATTTCGTCTAGTATTACAATTGGGCCTAGCTAAACGCGCCTCAGGGGTACTCAACTGACGAGCTCTATTATCTATACCCTTGTCAGCATGATTCTTAGAGACAGCTTGCGTTTCACGCCCATCTGCGGTGTTTGGTTACAAACGGCTTTTCTAAATCGTGGGACAAACCGCCTCAAGGCACAGTCTCTAATTATCGATTTTGTACTAGTGCTTCCTAAAATCTGCCTCCCTTCTCTCATTTTTACTCGGCGGCAACTCCATTGAGCAAAATATTCCCGCACTTTCTCCCACTGACCTGCCCAAATTCATGGGCCCTCATCGCCCGCGGCACCAGTTGTCCCTCCACCGATCGGAATGGAACCGCAAGATGTGTCCGCAACCCCGCCGTAGTTCCCCGCCGGCTCGACGCCGCCGAAATCGACCAACGCGATGTCGTGAATTTCGTAGAAGCGGATAGGGAACACAAACATGGTGTGAGTGGTGGTTGCATCCGCTAAGGCCACTGGCAAGGGCGACAAGGCCTCAACGACGTCTGTGAAGGTGGCTCGGCTGACCCTTGCTCCTGTCCTCAGTGGTATGCGATCGCATAAGCCGACAGAGGCCACGAAGGCTCTCATCGAGGCAGAGGCCAACAAGAAGAAGAGGAAGGCTCCAGGGTCAACATCAACGACTCCTTCACGTCAAGCAGCTCGCAAGCCGGTTGTCGTAGATCGCGTCGGAGTTGCCGACCACGAGGTGATCGATGACATGCCAAGCCAGCCGCAACCGAGGTACAACACAATTTTTCTCACTTGTGAGCTGACCCATTGATGCACAGCGGTAACAAACTACTCGCTCCGTTCCAAAATATAAGATGTTTTAGCCCATCATTGTCATACATATATATAGACATCTTTCAGTGCGTATGTTAGAAGTAAAAGGAGTGAATCTATATAGTAAAAAGTATCTAGATATATGTGCGACAATGATGGGCTAAAACATCTTATATTTTGGAACGGAGGGAGTAGTTCTTTTTAACGATTCTATGTGGTAGAGTTTTGAAAATCAAGAAAAAATAATTTAGAAAGTTATATTTAGGAGTTTGGCTATAAACAACCACACGGTTTGACTACTGAAAATTTCTGTAATCTAGTAGGATAAGAAGCCGATAAGAAGTCTGTCAAGACTAGAGATGCTCTAAGCCCGAGTGAGTGAGTTCTTGTCTCTACGGATGCGATACCAGAAGAGTGACTGACTGTTGCAACACGTATACAAGCAGCACGCAGGACGCGTGGTTAATTGAGTGCCAAGATGATGTATCCCAAGGGAAAAACGCACGCCGTCGTCACTGCTCACGAAAAGCGTTAAATACCCGCAAAGAAAAAAGCGTTACTGATTGCGGTATTAAGCACACCATGTACTGATCTTTTACCGCCCCGGCTAGGGTACAAGGATGACTGTTGGCCACACGCACCGGTAACGTGCAGTTTGGACACGCGTGTAGCCGGCCGGAAGCGGGAGCAGAAGAAGCTTCCGGTCTGCGCACACACCTACAGTACACACGACAGGAGGAGGACTATACACCCGTCGGCCAGCCACGTTGCGGACGGAGATGGACGACCCGGCTTCTCCGCGCGACGGCGACGGTTAACTACGCCGCGCCCTGCCGAGTACCGACCGTGCGTGGCAGCTGACCGCCGGGCCCCGCCGTGCTTAGCAAAGTGTGACTATTCCTTATACTAGCTTCTAGCCCGTGAGCGGCGGCGCTGCACGGCACGGCAGCTCAGAAACGGCCGAAACAGCGGCCAAACCATCCGAGCGCGCGCGGCGCCCGCCGATCCACGATCGGAGTTGGACGGACCGCCACGCCTTTTGACCGCGAGGGCCGAGGGGAGGGGACGGTGGCGTGCGGAGCCGAGCCGGCGAGCGCCTCGCCTCGACGCAACGCCATAGCCGCAGGTGAAACCAAAACCACCGATCCCTTTCCTCGCCTCGCGCGCGCACGACGCGCAGCTCCTAGCTCTTTCCTTTGCGTGCATCCTTCCCCTACCGTCGTGCTCCATACTTTTATACCCCGTCTTCAACCTCCTGCTCCTTCATTCGCTCGCCCAGCAAAGCTTCCACTCCAAGCTCCAAGTAGATACGCATACGCATACACGTAGCAGTAGTAGCACGACTGATAGTATACCTTTACAAGTGTCAAGTACCTACTGATTCAGATTACGTTTGCATACCTTCGCTTTCTTCTTTAATTTTCATTTCATCCGAGGTTTGGTGGAGGGTCTCTCCGTCAGATCATCAAGCCAAATTAAAGATCCTGTCCGCGATGGAGGTCTGCTGCTGCTCCACCTCGTCGCCCCTCCTCGCCGGGAGGAGGCTCGCCGCGCCGGCCGCGTCGCGGTACTGGGGCGCGGCTGGAGCCGGGAGGGCCGTGGTGCTCGCGCACCCGCTCCGCCCGCGCCCGGCCGCCGCTCATGCCCACTCCCCCGCCCGCCGGGCGCGCCGGGGCGGGACCGGAACCATCCGAGCCGTCTTCGAGCGGTTCACGGAGCGGGCCGTCAAGGCGGTGGTGCTGTCGCAGCGGGAGGCCAAGGGGCTCGGGGCGGCCGCCGTGGCGCCGCGCCACATGCTGCTGGGCCTCGTCGCCGAGGAGGACCGCTCGGCCGCGGGCTTCCTCTCGTCCGGGATCGGCATCGAGCGCGCGCGCGAGGAGTGCCGCAGCATCGGCGCCCAGGACGCGGCGGGGGAGTCGCCGCCGGCTCCGGCATCCGGGCTGGACACGGACGTGCCCTTCTCCAAGGGGTGCAAGCGGGTGTTCGAGGTCGCCGTGGAGCTGTCCAGGAACATGGGATGCAGCTTCATCTCACCGGAGCACCTCGCCATAGCGCTCTTCACTCTCGACGATCCAACAACCAACAGTCTCCTAAGAAGGTAAAATATATACCCTCTTCGATTCTGTCCACCACTGTCTAGCTAGGATTTTTATTTATTTCTCAGCCCGATTGTGAGTGACAGATTATACTGATCCGTAAGATCATGTTCAGATGTTCAGAACATATACTCTTGTTCATTTCACAGTTTGTGCCATCATCGATGACAGTATGACACTTACCAAAAAATCAACGGACTATCTGTTTGTTGCAGCTTGGGCGCCGATCCGAGTCAGCTGGCATCCGTTGCACTCATCCGGCTCCAAGGGGAGCTTGAAAAAGATGGCAGAGGTCCTGCGGGAGCATCTTCTTTCAAAGTACCCGAGAAAGCTCCTGCCGGAGCTGGAAGATCTGCCTTCAACAAATCCTTGGGTAACAAGAAAGGTCAGGAACCAGAAACCACCTGTTGTGCTAAAGCTTATTATGATCACGTTTCTTATAATAAGTTTAAACCATGGAATCTCAATGCAAACTTGTCGCGTTCTCCATTTCAGAGAAGGGTGCGCTAGATCAGTTCTGTCTAGATTTGACCACGCAAGCTAGCGGAGGGTTTATCGATCCTATTATTGGCCGTGAGGAGGAGATTGAAAGAGTAGTTCAGATAATATGCCGGCGGACAAAGAACAATCCCATTCTTTTGGGCGAGGCAGGTGTTGGTAAAACTGCAATCGCCGAAGGGCTTGCTCTTCGAATTGCAAATGGTGATGTCCCCATTTACCTCGTGGTAAGCTTGAATGGCGAGTGATGGATACAAATTCGTGCATTTCTGAAAAAAAATCAGCTTGCACTATTGCACATCAATAAGTATTCCTGATTTAAACTGTTATATGCAGGCAAAGCGTATAATGTCCCTGGATGTTGGCCTACTTATTGCTGGTGCTAAAGAGAGGGGCGAATTGGAGTCCAGGGTCACTAGTCTAATTCGTGAAGTCCGTGAAGCAGGTCAGTTTGTAGCGCAATCTGAAATGTTATCAGATTTTATTTGGTACTTGGTCACAAAATACTCATGATTGTTTCAATTTTTTTTGTGCAGGTGATGTTATTCTTTTCATTGACGAGGTTCACAATCTTATTGGATCTGGAACTGTTGGAAAGGGTAAGGGTTCTGGCCTCGACATTAGCAATCTGCTAAAGCCCCCACTTGCAAGAGGCGAACTGCAGGTAATAGTTTCATCCTGCTTATTTAGTGGTGACTAATGGAAGGATTTTATATTATTTCCATATATTGCATCTTATGGTATATATTTATTTGTAGTGCATTGCAGCTACGACTCTAGATGAACACCGGATGCATTTTGAGAAGGATAAGGCTTTGGCCCGCAGGTTCCAGCCAGTATTTGTAGATGAGCCTAGCCAGGTATGGAAGATATTTCCATGTGGAAGTGTTGTTCAGTGTAGTATGGCTACGTTTGTTTCTTAACTATCCTCAAAACCTAATGCAGGAAGAAGCAGTGGAAATATTACTTGGTCTTCGTGAGAATTATGAAATTTATCATAAATGCAAATTCACTCTGGAAGCCATCAATGCAGCTGTTTATCTGTCAGCAAGATATATCCCTGACAGGCAGCTTCCTGATAAGGCTATTGATCTTATTGACGAAGCTGGCAGTAGAGCTCGAATTGAGTTATTTCAAAAGAGGAAGGAAGGACAATCTTCTGTTCTCTCAAAGGAAGCAGATGAGTACTGGCAAGAGATAAAAGCTGTTCAGGCCATGCATGAAGTGGTAGATATCTTGCACTAGCTGTGTTGCAGGAAGAAAATTCATCTGATGATATTTAACATTTTAATGTTCTTCATTACTCAGGTGTCATCTAACAAGACGAAATACTCTCCAAATGAGAATGACCAACAGAGTGACAGTGCTAACACTGAATCACCAGATCAGGATAAGGCTGGATCACCATCTACCTCACCACTCTCAGTTGAGGAGTAAGTTTTCTCATGCCAACATGTCATAGAGTAATCTCTATTTCCTACATATCTTCTCATCATGTAACATATTTTAAAATGCAGGCCAGTTGTAGTTGGAACAGAGGAAATTGCAAGAGTTGCCTCATTATGGTCGGGTATACCAGTCCAGCAGCTCACTGCCGATGACAGAAAGATCTTAGTAGGACTAGATGATGAGCTCAAAAAGCGTGTTATTGGCCAAGATGATGCTGTTGTGGCAATATCGCGAGCAGTAAAGAGATCACGTGTTGGACTCAGTGACCCTGACAGACCTATCGCTACGCTGCTCTTTTGTGGTCCTACAGGGGTTGGTAAAACTGAGCTTACAAAAGCTCTAGCGGCAAGTTACTTTGGATCCGTAAGTCACACAATCATCCCGTGGTTATTTCACAGATGTCTCTGTATTTTCCGCATATTGTGGCCTGACAAAATGTCTTTGTTGCTTGGAATAGGAATCTGCTATGCTTCGATTAGACATGAGTGAATACATGGAAAGGCACACAGTGAGCAAGCTGATAGGCTCTCCTCCAGGATACATCGGATATGGTGAAACTGGTACTTTGACAGAAGCAGTCAGGAGAAAACCATTTACCGTGGTTCTGCTTGATGAGATAGAGAAAGCTCACCCTGATATTTTCAACATTCTTCTCCAAATTTTTGAAGATGGGCATCTGGCAGACTCGCAGGTACTGAACTGGTAGATCTTTAATAATATATGTGCAACCACTTCGGTACATGTCCACGCATAAGTGCAAACGATGTTTTTTAGATGTTGAATACTAGAATTATCGGCCTAGTTTCATCAAGTCTTCTCACTGGAAATTTTATGCTAAAATTTGCCAGCCGTGCTCATGTTTTTCTTTGCTAGCCCTTCAAACTCTTCTACAACAAGTCAAGTGACTTGTGTTGCGCTACTTTAGGATGGAACTTACTTAAATAACTCCTAGACCTCCCAATGAAATTAGACATCGACAGCACATAAATCCAGATGCAGTAGACTGTTGTAAATCTTTTTAGTTACATTAGCTTTCTGTGGACTACAGGGTCGCAGAGTTTCGTTCAAGAATACATTGATTGTCATGACATCAAATGTTGGTTCTACATCAATTTCTGACGGACGACGGAGCATAGGTTTCTCAACAGATGATACTGAGTCAAGCACATATATCGCAATGAAAACCCTCGTGATGGAAGAGCTGAAGGCATTTTTCCGTCCCGAATTGCTCAATAGAATTGATGAGATGGTTGTGTTCCGTCCTCTCGAGAAGACTCAGGTATGTTTCTCACTCATACTTTGTGCTGAATTGCTATCACGGATAGTAAACTTGGATAACATATATCGATTTACTATGAGACACTAATGCTCTCCTTGGCACGCTTGCAGATGCTAGCAATTCTTGATATCATCCTACAAGAACTGAAGGGTAAGCTCTTGGCCCTTGGGATAGGCTTAGAGGTTTCAGATGCAATGAAGAACCTGATTTGCCGAGAAGGGTATGACAAGAGCTACGGAGCGCGGCCGCTGAGGAGAGCCGTCACCCAACTGATGGAGGATGTCATCAGTGAAGCAATTCTTTTCGGTGAGTACAAGCCTGGCGACACGATACTGGTGGATACCAACAAGGAGGGGAAAACTTGCTTGAGCCGTCTAAACCAACAGATCGTCCAAGTGTCTGACCCAACACGGACATTCTGATTATCTGAAGCTCTTGTGTAGTAGAGTAGAGGTCTAATTTTTTATTCTTTCATGCAACGAGATTAATAATTCTTTGATAGGTAGACACGGAATATTTCATTATGTATATAGCACTCAGGGAATTCGTCCCAGCAACCTTGCTTAGAAATTACTCAACTGTATATTGTCCTTCGGTTAGCAAATATATAGATTTTCAAACAGTTCAGCTGCCGGGGATCTCCACATGCATCTTCATGGAGTCGATATTTTTTTCCGCCCCAAATCCGCACCATTTCCGTTCCAAATCCATGATCAAATATATCTATTTCCAAACCTGCATCCGGTCATTATCTGATCTGGTCCCAATCCGAAGAAAAAAATGATAAAGGCAGAATCCGATCCTTTGACATCCCTCTTGGGGACTTCTAGCTCAAAGCCCTAGTTACACTGAATTTTATAGAAAAAAATAGAAGCTATACTTGAATTTCAAAAGTATCATATTCAACTCCACGTGTATATGTTGATTTGCAAAATATATGATTTATTTATTACTGAAAAACAAAGCTCACTAGAGCCATTTGAGGTAATCAGTGTTGACAGATTCACCTCCATGGAAATTTGATACTACTTCATTCAACTGCCACAAAATTCAACAAATACTTACTACTCTTTGAATTATAGAGCAGAATAATTGAGTTGAAACTCAAAAGAAGCGCACAACTTATTACTACTGGAAATTCAATACAGAAATGCAAAACTGGCTACAGTCTGATAATAACTAGGACAAAGACGGACATAGCTTCAGATAATCGCTATCTATCCAACCAAAAAATAACCACCAGCAAACAGACACGAGTTTCACTGTGCTTTTGCCAACCCAGGATCCCTAGGAAAATATGCACAAAATAGATCAAATAAATAAATTCAAATGAGGGAAACGAATCTTGAACCATAAATTTCTTGTAGAATGAGGCCAAACCTTTTAATCTGATCAAGTATGCGAAGTCTGGGCCCAGGGGGGATATTCACATCTCTCAGAGCACTAAAGCAACATTAAGTAGAGTATCATGTATACATCGTACATGCATGGCTAAAAGGGTGTATAACATGATTGAACATACATAAACATACCTGTCGGTAAGGAGGGGCAAGGTATGATCAGTAAGAAGACCCTTCTTGAAATTCTTCTCATATTTCTCGAGGCCTAGTTTTTGTAACATGCTCCTTGTACTGGAATAATAGGTATCTTCACTCACACCCTGTGGCTTTGAGAACTTCTGCCCAATCTACATATATAGACCGATTGACAGAATTATTGCACAATAATAATACCAGAATGAAAATCATATCAGCTCGTTGTGGGTTGATGACAAGACAAACACATGGTAATGTCATCAAGGCAAAGAAGACTGGGGAGAAAGAAGAAATTCATTTTGATTTGACCATACTGATTTGAAGGATAAATGTGTATTTAAACTCACTAATTTAGCATATTCTATCCAAATTTATAAAATATCCATCGAGCTGCCATGAAACAACAAAGTTGCTCTTTCATGCCCAAGATTTTTATCTTGTATTCTATTCTGAAGACCCAAGGCCTGTAAGATACCAGTGGCCACGCTGAGATATTTCAGTGAAACTTGTAACAACAAACGAAATAAGAAGTGCTGAAGCAACCTTGTCATATAAATACTTTGGATGTGCTATTTCCATGCAAGCCGTACTAACAAAATAAGATTCATAATTTAAAGGTAAAAGCCGCAAATGCTCCTGTCAAGCACAAGTTGTAGCTAGTTTAAAGTTGGTTATGATTCGTCAAATGTACAGAAGCCCAACTCTCATCTAGACATGCAAGGTAAAACATGATTCATTCACTCAATAATATTCCCATCCAAACCTCAAAACACCATAAGCTGGCAATGCATCAGCAACTTGACTCTTCATCAAACATGTCTAGATCACTACTCCAAATTTAGTGACAAGATGTAATAAACAGAAAAATGACTCCAAATTGTCATACCAACAAAACATCTCTAGATCATTACCATGAAAAAGCCACCTTGAAATACCGCAAAAGCGACACCAGATGTAATAGCGCTTGCGACTGGATTAGGAGTCCCCATTCCACTGACTAGAGAGAACAGAACACCAGAACCAAAAGCAGCTGTCATGCTATAAAAACACAAACAGAACATTTATCATCCATACAGTAGCAAGTATCTATTTATAAATGAGAATTAATATATTCCCACCCAGAAACCTGAAGATGCGGAATAAGGATCATCTTTAAGGCTAATTACTGGAAGGAATATTTTTTGCATCCTCGCATTGCTAATACTAAAATGCATATGTGAGACATCAAACTGATGATACAAATTATTAGTCCTTGAAATGTAGTGCCAACTAAAATGAAATACCAAAGCCTCACCTGCCCTGGATGTCCTCTTGTCCGCGTATCCTTCTCATAACACATGATATGCCTGCGTTTGCACCAGTCATAACTGCAAAGTTCCGTGCTTGCACCAACGGTCCACCAGCTAAAGCCTGTGAGGCAAAAAGTTTCATTCCCAGCATTAATAAGAAATTCAGAACTTAGATTCATGAGATATTGATAGGGTTAACATTTGCCCTGTTATCAAACTGAAAATACTAGGTTGACTACAGATTAGGAGTCACAAGTAACAGGCCACAAGCGAACATTAAAAATGTATGAGCTTGCACTATTCGATGTTCCCCTTAACTTGTTCTTCTGTGCTGAGTCACCCTGAACTTGCTCACATGACTCTTATCTAATGGAAATGGGTAACATGGCTTGCACTCATATTGCAACATTAGCTTCCACCTAACAGAATTCTTTAACCTAATGGTGAAAAAGATCCATGAGAGAAACGGAAGGCATGTATTGGGAGGCGCATTCAAAAACATAGGTTGGAGGAGTTGCGAACTTGCGATGCAATTTTTTGATAAAACTATTTATAAGTTTTTAGTTTTCATATTATAGTCGTGTCCATTCTTGTGTCATCGCCTGACTATGCTGCTTCTCTCACTTGTATCTAATTCTATCCCAGATCCATCATAATGTCTACAACGATTTGTTCAAGCAGAACTGCAGAAGTGTACTCTGAGAATAACATCCATCCTATATATTGTCGCAAGTTAGCAATAGACTCAAGCTCCATACAAATTCGTTGTACACATCAACTCCTGTTTACAGTCAACTAATAGATGAAGTCACAAAACTAACGAAGATATATTTTTTCAGTTTACGAACATATACCGGTATAAATCTTTCTACAAAACGCCTCACAGAAAGCAGAGAAAACTAACTCTCAGTAAAGCTAACATAAACGCAACCGGACAACTGCCGTTTTGCGGTGGAGCATCACGCTACCCTGGGCGGAGGGCGGTCTTAGATAAACATGTCGCCGATTGAAATTTTGAGATAATAACATGTCCCAATCGTTCACACACACTAGTTTATACTTATCACAAAAAAAGTCATCTATAGCAACAAAAAAAAGCGAAGGATGTAGTAGGGTTGGCAACCTGCGCCTGCTTGAAAGATGCCACAGCCTGCGGGTTGGCGTTGGGCGGAGGCGGCGGCATGGGAAACGGCGATCCCCCATCGGCGGTGAGTGAGCCCATGAGTCCCCCGAGCGCCCCGCCCTGAACCACCCCCACCGCCGTGGTCACCGCCGCCTCGACGTGGATGGGCTGCTTCGCCATCCACCCGCGGAACCCAGCCTCCAGCGCCTTCACGCGCCCGGTCAACTCCTCCAGGGGGTTGCCGCCGCGCGCCTGCGCCGCTGACGACGAGGAGGAGGAGGAGGCCATCGCAACCGAATCCCCTCTGCTCCTCGCCTGCTCCCTCGCGTCTCGCCGTCTTGGAAAACGGCCACTCTTTATCCCCTCGGACGCTTCGCTGACCCAGCACCGGCAGGCTCGCCTTGCGGGCTTCGGCCCGTCATAAGGCCCATTTCTCTGCTTGCACTTCGCCTTCTTTGTTCGCTTCTTTGCGACCCAAGCCCAGCCCAACTTATTAACTTGCCTTTTCGTTTCAGGAGATCTCCCGTTTCAGCAACTGGCCGCCGGGAAGTAAAACAGACTGCGGCGGCGCCATTTGCATGGCGCAGAGACGGGTAGCTGGGTAGTAGTAGGTATTGTGGGCGAGTCGCCGCCCTGTGCAGTCCTAGCCCTGTGTGTTCCCACGCCACGCGAGGTTGGTTCCATATGGCGGGGCGCTTGCTGCGGGCGGCGACGGGAAGGAGGAGGGGATGGTGGGAGGCGCCGTTGTTTGCGGCGGAGCAGCGTGCGACGCTGGTGAACGTGAAGCTCAAGCTGGTCAAAGACCGGGCACTCGACGGGGCCGTGTCGCGCGAGCGCCACCTCCGCTCCGCCCACCACCTGCTCGACCTCGTGTCCACGCGGCCCGGCCACCGCATCTCCTGCCCCGAGCTCCTCGCCGACAAGTCTGTGCGCAAGATGTTTGGCTCCGCGGACGCCACGCTCGCGTTCCTCCGCAGGTACTGCACCTTGTTGCTGCTCTCCCGCCGCGGCGGCGGCGTGTCCCTCACGGACGCGGCGCTCGACCTCCGGCGTCGGGAGGTGGACTGCCTGAGCGCCTCGGAACCCGATCTGATCGCCCGCCTCCGCCGCCTCCTTATGCTCACCCTGCCGCGCTCCCTCCCGCTCCACACCGTCGACCTTCTACGCTGGGACCTCGGCCTGCCCCGCGACTACCGCGCCTCAATCCTCCGCCGCCATCCTGATCACTTCGCCCTCGAGCAGCCCGAGGGTGATGAGCGCGTCTGGCTCCGCCTCCTCTCCTGGGAGGACCGTCTGGCCGTCTCCGAACTCGAGAAGGATGCGGCCGGTGGCGACACCACTTGCCTCCCATTTCCGGTGAGCTTCACGAGGGGTTTTGGCCTCAGGAGCAAGTCTATGGATTGGCTAAGGGAGTGGCAGACGCTGCCATACACTAGTCCATACGCCGATGCCTCAGGCCTTGACCGTCGCACTGATGTGTCAGAGAAGCGGAATGTTGGGGTGTTCCACGAGCTGCTGCACCTCACATTGGCAAAGAGGACGGAGCGCCACAATGTGAGCAACATGAGGATGCTGCTTGGCATGCCGCAGAAGTTCACCAAGGTATTTGAGCGTCACCCGGGCATTTTTTACCTATCAAGGGTACTTGGTACACAGACAGTTGTGCTCAGGGAAGCTTATGGTGGTGGAAGTCAGCTGCTTGAGAAGCATGCACATCCACTAGTTGCTATCAGGGAGGAGTATGCCACCATGATGAGGGCTGCATTGCCACCAAGAAGGAGTAGAGAGAGCCGTAACTCTTGTACTGAGTTGGATGATGAAAGTGAGGGAGGCGAAGAAATTGAACTCTCAGAATGAATGTGTTGTATGTACACTTCGTTGATTCTAAGTTCACTGAATGCAGTAAAGCTAGTGGCTCAGACAATGGATGCTCTGCACCTGCAATGGTTCAACAGGTATGTGCATATTCATGTGTCTTCTCGAACTCACATTCGTATTCTGTTAGCATTAGCATATCTTTGTTCTTAATTATGCGATCACCATGAAACAAACTGGCAAGTGCTTAACCTTGAGGTGCTGTTTGGATGATTGGGTCGCGAGTTAGGCAAGAGGGGAAGGAATTTGGTTTTCTGATGGGATATAAGATAGTAGGTAAGAAATGGGATGTGAGATTTTAAACACATTCCCTTGTTTTGTATGTGATGGGATATAGCTTAAGGAATTCAACTGTAGTACGTAAAATGCTCTTTATATTTCCTTTTCTGGGTTTAGAGCTAAACGGGGTTATGTAATTTCGCTTCTGCTATCCATCCCCTCCATAATCAAGGCACCCTGCATTGATATTGAAATAATGGATTATGAGTCTCATGTGTCTCAATCCTATCCCACTTATTACCCCTTTCCACCAATCCAGCCAATAGATCAGATCAAACCCATCAATCCTTTCATGATCATTCTGTTGAAGTGTATAAGTGGATTGTACTAGCCCTTTCCATTAATTCATACTTTTGGTTGCGTTGCCCAGTGATGAAGCTTGACACATTCTGCATTCCCACCTCCCATAACCCACAATCCAAAAGAAAGGTTTATCTGGGTATGACTTGACTCAACATAGTTAGTTCAGTTGGCAATATATATTTCCGTGTGCCAATATAAACTGGCCTACTCATTTTCTTCTTAAATCTGATTATTTGAATGACATTTCAATCGACAGAATTTGATGAAAACTAAACTAAGCACACTCTTTGTTGCCATTCAAAGGGCCTTGTTTTCATCAAATCATAAGCATGCAATGTGCAAATTTCATTCAGAACATTGTAAAACTCAAACACTTGTTGCTATTTGCTACGTGAATGCAATAGTCGATGGACAATGGATTTGAGAGGATCAGACTGTGCGTGTTAAACTGCAATATTATGAAGCGTGCATGCTTGCTGCATGAGTCATGTGAGCATTTGGCGTTGTCCATTCTTTATTGCTGGCAATATGATTCCCTTGTGTTCCTTATCTCTTATCATAGCTTCAGTGTTACACTGGGAGAGGGATGCTTGGTCATGTAAAGACAATAGGAAAACATGGGGTGTTATAGGTTCCCTTTCTCATGAACTGCGAGCTAGGGAAACAATGCCTGCGGTCATCCTTTGCAAACTTAACATGGTAGCTTTTACAGCACACATATTTGAGATATGTATGTTATTCATACCCCCATGAGTACAGAACCTTTTTCCTATATAATATTCCTACTTGTAACCATGACATTTCCCAGACTTGTTTCAATTGTAAGTTTGCAACAAAGCTTGAGCTTACTATCATCTCGGTGTGTTTCTTTTATTTGCAGTAGAATGCTCGTACAAATTGGTCTAGTGGTGAAGTAGCACTCTGACTAACTCATCTCATCATCCTTTAAGTTTTACTATTTCTTAAATGTTTACTTAAAGCTAACTGCCTAACAAGCACATTTCTGTATGTTCCACATGCATGCTGTGCATGATTGGGAAATTAACCGAGCCTATCTTAATATGATATATAATGTCATTTGGAGGTCTTCTTTTAGAACTTATGGTTTATTTGAGCCTGCTGCTATGCTTCTGAAACATCTTCTGAGTTTGCAGTACATCACAAACAGATGGTTCCTTCACAGTTTAGGGAAATTGTCTGCTGTTGAGTCTTAGCAGTTTAAGAAGTCGGTCAAGCTTCAGTAAAAATGGTAAAAAATATATTGGCACTTCAGTTTTCAAGGGTCATACTTTTCTTTCCTTGGAAGGTCCATCTAGTAATATCATGGATCACTACTTGCCTCTGCATCATGATGTTGCTTACTTCTAATTCTTATAGCAATCTCAATACAAAGGTTAAATGAACTAGATGATGGATCTTCTGCATGGTTAACATCCTACTTTTTTTTAGCTGCTAACTGTTTCATCTGTATTATGTTGTGCTTTCACGCCATATGATACCTCCCTTTAGTAGCTTAGTTAAAAGGGAGATGTAATTTAGTTGCACCTAAACTTGGTGCTTTTATATAACACTACAAAGGTTCTTTATTTTGAAGTAATTAGGTTTTAAACAAAAGTACATTGAATGATGGAAACATAGGTGAATTTAGGACAGAAATGGAGGGTACACGAAGAGCTCAACCACTGCTTCCAATTACTAAGGGAAATTAAAAAGCAGGAGTAGAAAGCTTCGATGCATTGGAAGTTCGTTCTTCTACCTGCGAGTTCTGTTACAGCAATTGGGAGTACCCTTTTCACCGCAAGTTCTCTTACATTTAGTAAGCCAGCGGCGAGGGTGCCAACTCTTACGAGATCTCACCCCGATTATAGTGAGTGCTTATCCCTTGATCTTCCCTTGGAGTGCCAATTGTATAAGAAAGTCTTAAGCAACCATAGCAAACCTAGTTTGGTACAATTCAAATCCATAAGGCAATGTATGCATTTTTGCTGTCTAGATCAGTTTCAGAAGTACTACTTAAATTGCTTGTAAAATAATTATGCAATTTGTTACTCCATCAAATCTACAAGTCAAACTACAAATTACATGAAAAAGAATAGATGTAAGATACTGTATGCAAAAGCAATATGTCTAAACAACTAGAAGTTAGCAAGTAGACTAAAAACTTAATTGAACCTATAGCATTGCTTGACAGTCCTACTGAGTGCAACGATATATCTCGACCCAGCGATCTGTTAACTGCTAGTGAATGACTGAGTGTAGAGATTCGACGATCTAGAACTCTTATCTTTCATGTGATCATCTGGGCTGTCGGATCGGAAGCCTCAGCAAGCGGCAAAGCAAAGGCCAATGAGCGTAATCTCTTTGTGGGTTCACCTTCTTCCCTGTTGTCTGGTATTTCAGTCACTGGCTGCCATCGCTGTAGGTTTGAGATTTCCAGCCAAATTGGTGGATTTGCTCAAGAGGTGAAGCATACGTGATGAATTATCCACTGCATGGGTTTATTTCCATAAGAATATCAAATTGATCTGTTGGATTATTCTCATACAAACTCCAATTGCTTTCTACTAAAATTTGGTAGAGTTGTCAGTTGTCATTAGTTCATTATTTTTTTGGCTCACCTTCAGTGGTATGGGCCGATTGTGAGTAATTGAGAATTCATATGATTACGATCACATGAACTTTATAATACTGAGACTTTACGTGATTCTTTGGTAAGGATCATGGGAATGGCGTCCTGGGAGGAAGAAATTCATTCCAATTGGGAGAGAGAAATATATAGTCTCCACTACATCAGCAAGTGATATACGAAAATATATGTTTTTAGTTCTAAATGAACGCAATCTAGAACTTCAGCATAATGTTTTAATTTGACACTTATCAGGCCACTGGAGTACAAAATACTGGCTAGTTTCTTGGTGCTGCACGTTGGCTACAGAGTTCTTGGCTAAGGTACAATATTTGGAGCTATTTTGTGCTCTTTTGATTTCACCTCACTGTTCCAGTTTGCCAAAAAAAAATCACTTTTTTGCCTCACATGCTTATGGTTAGCAATCAAAATTGGCGCCGCACTTTGCAAAAATTGAGAGAATCTGGCCACACTTTTCTGAGTGAGTAAGTGGGTTCTAGATTGCAGGAAAATAATCCTGTCACAAGTGTGGCTGCAGACCAAACATAGCCTAACTTAGTCAAACTTGCCTAACTTGTGTTGTAGCAAAGTGTGGAAATCTGAGTATACCAACCACACAGGTCCTAAATCTGGACGCTTGTGGTGTCTAGAGTTCTTGACATCCGTTTTCTTTGCTCAAATACAAACTACAATTTTTTTCCGAGAAAACGCAAAAGACTTTTGCGTTTCTTTGCATTGAAAAGATAGGGGTTTAGTTACAGTCCTCCGAAGAGGCAAACAAAACAACAAAAACACACATCAATGCACGTCCCAGGTCATTGGCAGAACAATGCCAAGCCCGGTAGCCCCTGCTCTAACCCATTGCATTGCTTCATCTTTGATCCTATACAACTGTAAATACAAACTTGTGGTGTCTGTACCAGACTACCTGGTACTCAGCAGAAATGACGTCCACTCTCCAGATGTCTTTTATGGGGATCTTCAGGCATTGGCCATGAGTAATTAAAAAGGATCTCTGAGATTTAGGGGTGCCCAATTCGACTAATATTAACAATAAGAGGTGCCTAGCATATAGTGCTTGCACAAATGCTGGAAAGGTCTTCATATCAATTAAAGGTTTCTTAGTTCCAACAGTACTAATTTGGCTAGTGAAGCGGTGGTCAATCATAAGGTGGGCGAGAACCATGATTTCTTAGCCATGGGCCGATGATCACCATTTAGTTTTCAAGAGAGGTATGTATCTTAGGCTTTTACTAAGAGTGGCCCATGTGATCCTGTGATCATTTAATTTAGCTCATGCAAGTAAGGAGTTATTTTCTTGGATAAAGCTACCATTTTATTCAGCCACGTTTATCTTCAACCTCTATATTCCTTTCCCTCCATCCCACAGTATAAAACGTTTTTACAATCTAAAACGGCTTTTTTTTATTAATTCACCTTACTCATCCAATCTTCCGCAGTAAAATGCTAATTTTGCTGGATCTTGGGCCCAAACAGTATGGAGTTTGAACGAATGCTTCCGTTCATCTTTGGAGCTTTGTAGACTTTTCAACTTTAAACTAAGTACACTAACCATACGGTTGAGTGCCTCCTGAGTCCTTCCAACTAGTTGCAGTTTTCTCTTGGAATGGCACCCTGTCTATGATTTTGAATCAACAAAATTGACCTTCAGCTATAAATCTACTCCGTGGATGGCTGGATGTCGTATTCGGTTGGAGAGATACATTTGGACAAGTCGGGCACATGTGCGGGCCTATCGCTTGCACTGTCGCTGAGGTACTCCTATAGGGCATCAATACCGCCAGGTACACATGTAATTGTTAACCTGCAAGGCTAGAACCACCGCAGCTATCGCTGCACCATCTTGATCAACTTGGTTGCAATAAAACAGTGGAGGATTAGTCTGTGAGAGGGGACCACTCCATAGTCAATGTAGAGGTAAATAAACTAGGGGGTCTGTGCATGTGAGACTGCATCAGAGCTCACTGGCCATGGTGAAAGCAAGGTCCATGTTACTACTGCTACAGTGCATGTTCTCCTTGATAACTTTTGGTGGGTTGGGTTGACTCCCTATTGAATTGAGAATTGAATCACAGGTTAGCTTGATCTGGTCGTCTCTCTCTGAGGAATGGAGCAAGCCATTCCTTGCCTCTCCACCCAGAGTACTAACGCGCATTGATGGACGCCTTGGTATGTTACAAACAGAACCTGGTGCCCATCGCCTCTGTTGATATGAAAAATCTACCCGAGGATAGAAACATCCATCTCTGAAAGTGATTCTGATTCTATATTTCTTCCTACTGCCGTAGTGCGTCCGCTGATATAGGCTCTTGACTTTTCCATAGGGAGAAGAAAACGGGCACGGCGCACGGCTGGATCGTGCGCGAGTTGCGGCAAACTTAATCACACACATGCTGTGGACCACCCAGAGGAGCTACAGCCTACAGGACATGGGCGCAGGCAAAGTGGCTGGCGTGTCGACTCGACGGACGACTAAATTGCCACCTGAGCGACCGGCAAACCGGCCAAGCTGGCTGGCTGGCTGGCTCTACGAGGTGTACCAGTGGTAGCGAAGGGTCGAGCGGATACGTGTATATGAACCAACCGATGTGCATGTAGACCTGATCAAGCTCAAGGTGCAGTGCCGAGAAACGGACAGAGGGAGGGAGCCTGTTGGCGCTCGATGATGATGAGGGTCTTGCGCGGGTCGTGCCGCCGTTGGCTGGTCAAAGCCGGCGGTTCCTTGCCAGCACTAGGTGACAATTTCATGGCTGGAAAGCTAATCGGAGTCCGGGAGTGCTCTGCAGCCGAGTGGCTTCCTGCTGCTGTCTGACCTGTGTATATAGATGTAATTAACAGTGAGGGTTACGGCTTAGTACTGCTGTGCTATAGTAGTGTCAGTAATGCTATCGTCGTCTGACTCGGCTGCTAAGAATTTTTGACACGTGAGACCACCTGCGTGAGTGAAATACTAGAAAAGACCACCTGCGAAAATTTTTATCAAAAAAGACCCCCTACGAGTGGCGGCACCCCCTGGCCAGGCGACACATGGCACGTGCCACCTGGGTCAGTGCCGGCAGGCCCCTGCCGCCGTTGCCGGCACGTAGTCTCCGGTCGGCCGGGTGGGCCCTGCCGCCATCCTCGTTGCCGGCAAGGTGACGTCTATACAGTACTATGCTTGAAGCAATATCGCATGCCAGGGTGCCGCCAATGGTGATGACGGCATGGTGTGCCATGTCACCTGCGTCTACCGCATGCCAGGGTGCCGTCAATGGCAACGGCGGCAGGGGCCTGCCGGCACTGGCCCAGGCGGCACGTGCCACGTGTCGCCTGGCCAGGGGTGCCGCCACTCGTAGGGGGTCTTTTTTGACAAAAAATTTCGCATGTGGTCTTTTCTAGCATTTCACTCGGGCAGGTGGTCTCATGTGTCAAAAAATTCGGCTGCTAAACGGCCGTGCCGTGTTATCGTTTCCACCTGGGACCAAACCACGCTTGGCTTTGCTTGCTTGCTTGATGAGCTGCAGCTTGTTGGCCGATAGCCAGCTAATGACATTGGACTAATGAACACTAGGACCACCCGAGTTGCAATATAAAACTAAGAGATGAGAAAACGAACAAAGAGGTGGCCTAATTAATCCCCCGTCATGACACCTAGTACATACTAGTGATGATGACTGCCGACTAAGTGATCTGACTAAATAATTCTCCCGTCCTACGTGCACAATCATCCAAGGAGCCTTGGTTGGTTAGCCGAGAGGCCCGAGACAAGATCCGTGGAAGCAGCGTTGCACTATGCTAACGATGAGAAGAGAGGACGTCGCCTTTTCCAGAAATGATAGGCCACATTTGCATTCTGAGGCACGCACGCTGCACGGACCCATAACCCATCCATCGGCCACACACATCACACATGCACGGGAATAGTAGGACCGAGCCAAAGACTCGGCTGAGAGAAACGTCGCTTTCTCTCGTCCCCTGCTGCTGCGTAAAAGCTGCCCCTCGGCGCGGTGCCCACCTCGCTCGCGCTCCTCCGTCTCGCGACACGCAACAGTGCCCCGCCGCCGCGCCGGAGCACCACGCGGCAACAGTGCCGCCACCACACCACCACCGCGGCCGCCATGGCTTTGCCCGACCCAAGCAGCGTTTTTGATTTACGCGGATAGGACGTGAAAAACTCAGCCTAGCGGTCCAGCCTAAATACGCCCTATAGCATCTATTTTTAGTCTAAATTTAAGCTGAGAAAGCGTCCACGGCCCGGATCTTCTCCTCTCGGGCTCGCCCCCTAGTGGCACGCAGTCCACTCGGCGCCCAACTCAGGCCCCCTCTGCACCACAAGTCCACAACCGTACCTCGCCGCTGCCAACCGCCCACCCCTCGCCATTCTCTACGCCTTCAGTTTGGGCCGCTGCTCATCGGAAGCTAGTCCTGCTGCCGCCGTCCTTGCATGCACTTGCCGGCCGTCCAGTTCGCCGCCCACCAACAACAACGTGACCTGTTCGGCCATTTGCACGACCGAGTTTGAGGTGTAAACCTAGACCCATTTGGACATTTGAACCGACCTAGATTGTAGCTACGGACACATATAACCATTGTATAATGTTGTACGCAGATGGACCTCAGCAAATCAATTGAGTTTTCCTACAAAAACATCATCGACACATCTCGAACGATGAGTCAGACGGTGATTCGAAACCGATGATGGCAGTGGCTACCCTCATCCATGAGCACAATGAGAGGAAGAGGCATTTGCACAGGGGTTCAACCAGCTACGTAGGGGTAATGTCAAATCTAATCAAGAAGCAAGCCACTACCGACTCTACCAAGACTAGCTGCTTCCAGGATGCCATCCAATCTACTGGAAGCACACATTCTGCGCCGCTATCAGATGTCAAGAAAGTTGTTCCCAACTATTCTAGAAGACGTGAGGGACTATGACTCGTACTTCAGATGTAAGCCTGATGTCACCGGTAAGCTTGTCTTCATACAAAAAATCCACAGCTATTCGCATGCGTACATATGGAGTTGTCGGTGATCTTATTTATGAATACTTGCGAATGAGAAAGACCGCATTCACTCGATGTACAAGTTCTGCAAAGCCGTAATTGCTATGTTTGGCAGGGGTTTACCTAAGAGAGCCAAATGTTGCCGACAATCAGTGGCGGAGCCAGGAATTGAAACGAGGGGGGTCGAACATATAAGGTTAAAAAATTTGAAGGCACAAAAGGATGTCTATAGAACAAAATAAATGGTTCAAAGATCCAATTTTCATCATTTATACAATAGAATTGCCAAAAACATGAAAAGACATATAAACATGACTTGGAAATTACCATTAAGTGGTATTACTGCCAGGAAGACGAAATTGTCGAGGTAGATGACCTCGACGTTCCTTGTAGGAATGAAAACGTAGCATAATCTTCTTGTCATCAATTTTTGCAAATATCTCTTTCTCAACATAGCAAATCATCAAGTCATTGAGCCAATCATCACCCATCTTGTTTCGAAGATCTGTCTTCATAATATTCATGGCCGAGAAAACACTCTCAACAGATGTTGTGGCCACCGGTAATGTCAATGTAAGTGTAATGAGGCAATATACCAATGGAAAGATCAAATGATGTCCAGTTTGAACAAACTTGAGAGCTAGATCACTCAGACTATCACAAGCTAAGAATTCAGGACTTCTCTTCATTACATCAATGTATATGTTGAGTTGGTCACTTAAGAGATAGCCATCATGTGAAGAGAAATCAACAGAGTACATACTTGCAAGCTCAACTAGCTTGTCATGATCAAATCTGTTAAATGAGTCTCTAGGATCAAGGCAAGCGGTGCACAATAATAGATAAGTAGAAGTTTCACCAAATCTGTTGTTCATCTCAACTATGTTTCTATCAAGCACCTCATTAAAGATTTGTACCTTGTAATAATGCAAGCAAGTGACCATCTTGTGTGAGCTCCTTGGATAACCCCTTGCACAAATGTTATCTTCCATATTGGGCACTATAATATTTCTGCCACCACAAAAGTTAGTAGCGGCTAGCAAGAGAGGCTCCCATCCGTCATCTCTCAATTTCTGCAATAGACTTTTCACAGAGACAATCATATTCATAGCGCAAACTATGTTTTGATCTTTTTGTTGCAATGCGTGTGACAGATCATTTGTTAAACCAAGCACTCAAAGCATCAAATGCAAGATAATAACAAATTCAAATGTTTCCATGTTGATCATATAACCTGAAGCCAAACCTCTCTCCTCTGAATCTGTCCCATCATGAGTAATACTATCAAGCACTGAAATAACTGAATCCCACATTTGATGAATCCGGATTAGAGCTTTATGGTGTGACCCCCAACGTGTATCACCCGGTCTTGCTAAACTTGTTTCTTGATGTTGGCCTCTTCCTGGCAAGATCTCCCCATTCTCTAGTAGTGACACCATATGGTCATGATGTTTTTGCAACAATGCATCTTTCTTCTTACAAGAGGCACTCACCTACAAAAATGTGCATTTAGAAATTAGAATGCCATATAGGTGACCATGTTGACAAATGGCAATGACCAAAAAATGTTCAGACTAGAATGACTAACCATGTTGACAATCTTATTTAAGTGACCAAAAAATTACCAACAGCTAGAACTCCTTTCACAACAGCCACAACCACCAACTGAAGTTGGTGGGCAAAGCAATGCACATAAAAAGTATGAGGGTTCTCAGCCAACACCAATGTTTTTAAACCATGTAGCTCCCCACGCATATTTGATGCACCATCATATCCTTGTCCTCATAATCTAGACATGGACAAATCATGTTTAACAAACATTACATCCAAAGATCCTTTCAAAGAAGCCGATCTAGTATCAACAACATGCATAACACCAAGCAATCTCTCCAAAACCTCTCCTTTTTTGTTCACAAACCTACAAGCAAGACCATATATCATAAGTTGTGAGAGTATAGTAAATACAACTAGCAATTAGCATTTCCAAGTAGAGAAACTAGCAATACTATAAGGACTAACCTCACCATCATGGCCATTTGCTCTTTAACTGAAATATTCCGATGCTTTCTTCCAATTTTTAAACCCCGACTTTGTGAAAACATCATGTCCAAATTGTGAATTACTACTTGAAGATTTGAAAAGGAAACAATGGAAACAATATGCAGCATCCTTCTCCACACTATACTCTAGCCAATCATATTTGGTATACCATGCATCTCGAAATGACCGCCAATCCGGACCAAATTTGGTTTTGGGAAAATTATGACCAATTAAACGACTCGGCCCTCTCGACAAATATGCCCATCTCATTTTATCTCGAATTTCTGGGTACCAAATTGATCTATTTGTTTGCGAATACCAGGATCAAAAACAACATTTGCTAGATCAAATACTTCGGTACCATTTACTTCTGGAGTGCCCTACAACAATGCAATTTACATCGAAATTGAGTGTCCAGAATAATTTCTGAAAGATCACACACAATCAGAGACAGAGAGGGGAGAATCGACCTGCTGCTGATTGTCACGTGCCCGCTTGCGCTGTCCAGACGGTCCTGCTTGGTCGGACGCCGCCGCACTGACCGCATGAGCAGCGGCAGTCGCTGCCGCCTGAGTTGTTGCCTCTGCTGCTGCTTCTTCTTCCTCTTGCTCACACTGTCTTGCTATACCAATCTAGTCGATCTCCTCTTCCTCATCCATCACTGGCGGCCGGCGACGGGAGCGGAGCAAGGGGCAGGCACTGCGGCCGGCGGCGGGAGCGGAGCAAGGCGCGGGCGTGACGACCGGCGGCGGGAGCAGAGCAAGGCGCGGGGGCGTCGACCAGCGGAGGGAGCAGAGCAAGGGGCGCGAGCGCGCGGCGGCCGGCGGCGGGAGCGGAGCTGCGTGTTGCCTGCTACATGGGACGGCGCGCGATACAGAGCGAGAGACGGGAAGGGATAAGGTCGGGCTCATGGCTGAGAATATTGCACTTTTTTTGAGCCAAAAAAAAGTGATTCGGTGGGGGTCGATGGTTTGCAAAAACTGAGCCGGGTCAACCGACCCTGCTCGACCCTATGGTAACGCCGCCACTGTCGACAATACCTGGCCATTGACGATCAACTAGTCAAGAGTGTTTCCCGGGATGATTGGAAGCATAGATTGCATGTACTGGAAGTGAAATAATTGTACATTTGCATGGCAGGGGCAATATAGCGGGCATGCGGAGGGATGCACTATCATCTTGAGGTTGTTACATCACAAGACCAATGGATTTGGCACTCTTTCTTTGGAATGGCAGGCACAATGACATCAATGTGCTCTAGCACTCCTAGTTATTCTCCAGGCTTGCGAAAGACAATGCTCTAGTGGTTTACTATCATAATAGTGGCCATGCATAAAACAAGTGCTATTCTTTAGCTGATGGCATCTATCTGGTGCATGTAAATTGCATCAATAAACTTTGTAGATTATTGGATCATATTCTCCAATATTTTATAGTTATCTAATGACCTTGACTTGGTTTACTTTGTTTTTGGGATTTTTCTAAACGATTCTCATAATTTTGTTTTAACTCTCCAAAATATGAATCCCTATTTTTCATATTTTTTTGTTTCATGAACCTTTCAGATGTCAAATGGACCCAATATTTTGGTACATCATTTTTTCAAGAAAATACATCATATGAGCGGAAGAAGTCACGTGGAACGTCACGAGGGTGAGACGGGGCTGCACCACACGGTTCCCACCATTGGCCACATGGTGGGACCCATCTCCTGCCTCATGGGCCCTTTTGCCTCTTTATTTGGCTCTACGGATGCATCTTGACCTAAAACTAACTATATATGACCCCTTTAGCGAGTTCGCAATGAGCCAGCCAAAAAGCACAAAATACATGAAACAGATATATAGACTGCGAGGATAGGATGGGAGATGATGCTGGATTCGCCCAAAGCCGCCCCTTCGACTCCATCGATGTCATCTCCTTTTTCACCATGATGTAGAGGGAGTAGTTCATTGATGCATGTAAAATGCATCTATAAAATTTGTAGTTTATTAGGTCATACTCCTTATTATTTACTTTATTATATTTATTGGGACTAACCTACTAATAGTTTCAAAAGTGCATAAATTCTTGTTTTACATTTTGTTATGTAGGAATTTGTACAAATATGAAAAGTCAACCTAATATGGTGAAATTCGAAATTTTCTAAAATCTGTTCCTGCAGCAAAGATTTCAAAGGTGCCACATTTCCAACGTGAATATGATGACAAACGGAAAAAAAATCAACACAAAAGTCAGAAAAAAAATTCAACATGAAAGTCATTGGAATTTTTATTCTAATGCTGATTGAATATAGTTCATTCACAATGGAGTCCGTATGTGACATGTGCGTCCGGATCATCGATGGGTATAGAAGACATTTCGGATTCCGAAAATTGGTGATATGATTGACTCAAACTCTTGACATAGGAGATCAATTCAGTCAAGCCATGACTGTAGGGACTTGTGGGGCTTTGGAGAAGTCACTATAAAGGTTATAGACATGCCCAAGAGCCCTTGGATCCAAAGAGTTAGATCTGATGGCCCTGGTGAAGCCTCCAACACTATATATTGACCGGAAACCCTATTTTCTAGAGGCATCATCCATAGCTGTGAAATGGCGTCCCCCTTGACTACAACTTCATAGGGGGAGGTCTCCTCTATAGTACCAAGAAGGTCCAAGAAAGAAGGAGGACAAGGGGGCGGTGCTCCCTGATGTCTACGAACGCTTCTATTCTTGTAGACAGTGTTAGGCCTCCAAGTACAGAGGTTTGTAGAACAGCAACAAGTTTCCCTTAAGTGGATCACCCAAGGTTTATCGAACTCAGGAAGGAAGAGGTCAAAGCTATCCCTCTCAAGCAACCCTGCAATTAAGATGCAAGAAGTATCTTGTGTCCCCAACACACCAAATACACTTGTCAGATGTATAGGTGCACTAGTTCGGTGAAGAGATAGTGAAATACAAGTAATATGGATGATTATAAGTGGTAATTATAATCTGAAATAAAAATCGCTGCAAGCAAACATGTAACAGAACTTGTTGTAAATGGTGTTTTAGTGCTTAGAAACAAGGCCTAGGGATCATACTTTCACTAGTGGACACTCTCAACAATGAAAACATAATTGAACACATAAATATCATTCTTCACTATGCTATACTGAACTACTCTCTGGTTGGATAACGAACATTAATCATGTGTAGGGCTACAAAGCACTCCTTAAAGTTCGCATTCCCCAATCTAGATTACCCCACACTGTCACCTTGAGTGCACTAGACGGTTCCTGACAAGGGTATAGATAATAAAGCCCGTCAGTTGAGTACCCCTGAGGCCCGTTAAGCTAGGCCCAATTGTAACGCTAGTCGAAATACGAGTTCATGTCGTATGTCGATATTGTAATCTGTATCGGATCCCTCCTGATCCTTGAGACCTGGCCACCTATATATAGGGGCCAGGAGAGGACGATGAGGGACAGATTGAGAGTAAGCAAAAGTTCACCCTACGTTTACTTTCAACACGCACCTTGTTTGACTGATTTTACCTTCGAGTTCATCCAACGCCCTACTCCCCCGATCCTAAGTCCTTCATCTAGGACATTTGTCGAGTTAACCCTCGTCAATTGGCGCCGACCGTGGGGACTCTGGGCGTTGGAATCATGAATTCGACGGCTTTTTCACTTTTAGCCAACAGCAATCCAGAAGTCGACGAAAGTGAAAAGATGGAGCTGATGATCGGAAGTTTGAGCTTTTATGTCGGACCTTCGGGTTCAACTCGGCTTTCGGATCCGGCGAAATCGGGTCCGTCGGCAAGCAAAGCCGAGAGAATCACAATATCTGGATCATCCGTGGGCTCTTCCAGCGAGGTTAACTCGCCGATCAGTCTCACAGCAACGGAAGATATGCCAAAAAGACTCGAGGAATTTGACGAAACTCGGGGAAAGCCCGACATGGAACCAACATCAGTTAAACCACACGATAGTCCAGGGGATTTCGCCACCAGAAGCAGTGGCGTCTCCAGAAGCATACACCAGTTATGCGTCATTATCACTGAAGCAGCAGAAGAGAATAATCATGAAGGCAACAAAGAGGTCGACATGCAAGTCGACAATCCAAGGAGTAATAGCAAGAAGGAAAAGGAGAAAATTCACGTCTCAACCGGAGAGTGGAGAATCATCACATCAGCCATCAATCACGGCACGGAAGTACCCACAGATTCAAGGAGAGAAGTTCTGATGGGATATCAATACGCGCTACACCAGTGCAGAAAGAAGTTAAGGGAGGAAAGAGACATGTTTATGAGAAGCCGAGATAACAACAACACATCAAGTGGAGGATATTGGGATGAGTATAGCGATGCATCAGAGTCTAGCATAGAAAGGCACAGAGACCCAAAGCACAGCAGGAGGACAATAGCACGGACAAGAGAAGAAAGCTATACGAAAAGTCTAAGCGCGCACCCATCAGATGAGGAAGAAGACTTTGTGCAAGAATCACCAGAAGCAGCATTGGTAGCAGCACAGGCGTACCTACTAACCACACAACCAGAGCCTAGAGATCCGCAGGAGCACATGCATCAAGCCGCAATACGAAGCCTCGGGTTGATAGAAGATAAGCTAATGGGAAATCTTCCAGAGAAAAAGGCGACACATTGTAGGGAAAGGCGAAAGGAAGAGTTCAAGCGCAAATCCTCGCGAAACGAAACCAGTGAGTCATCAGGTGACGAAAAGCGACAAAAACGGAAAGAGGACACAAGGAATATAATAGCACAAGCAAGAGTAAACAACTCACGCTATGCGTGGAGAGAGAAATTACGAAGACGATGAAAAAGAGATAGGCGCGTTATGCTTTACCCGCAGGGTTCGCAAAACACGGGTACCCAAAGGATTCAAGTTGCCGCACGATCAACAAAGATATGATGGGTCGCAAGAACCCACTCTATGGTTATCAGACTACCTGCAAGCAGTACAAATACTTAGAGGAACAAGAGCAACGGCCATGCAAAATTTGCAGTTACACCTCACCGGTGCAGCACGGTCCTGGTTGAACACTTTACCCAACGATTCCATCGGGAGTTGGGGAAAACTAGAGAGCCAATTCGCAAGAAATTTTCGCTCAACATATAAGCGCCCAGCGTCTCTGGAAGAAATCAAGTCGTGCGTGCAGAAGAAAGATGAAACCTGAAAGAGCATTTGCCCCCATGTGTGGTTTTGGTAATTAATGACAATCCCTATGGACTAATGTTTGCATCGAGTTATATTTGTAGGACTTGTCCGTAGACAATGCTTGAGCCATATGTTGGTTTCAAGGTTGTAAGAAGATGCAAATAAAGAAGTTTATGTGATAATCAAGGGAGTTGAGCCTATAGAAGACGTCATCATTATGAAGGAAGAAGATGAAGTCCAAATGTTGATCAAGTCAAAGCACAAGTTCAAGATAGGCATATAGAAGATATCATTTGCTTGAAGCTCGATGTCCATTTGGTGTTAATGGACATGTGAAGATATTTCTACTAGTGTCTCTCCCATAGTGAAGTATGGGGGAGCAATCCGCAAGACTTCACCGAGCAAGCGCAATCAAGAAAGGTAGTCCAACTTGAGAAGATTAAGATCGTCACTATCTAGCTCAAGTGGAAGGCGCAAGGCAAAGGTATGATCTTGATAGGGTTTCTTTCTTACCGGTCTCATAGTATTTGGGAGACCGGGTTTTAGGATCGATAGTCGTACTATCAAGAGGGGCTCTCGAGTGAGTAACTTATTCGTATTGTTCCGAGAGAGCTCAAACCTTAGCATACTTGGCATTATCTTTCTTGGTTCCTATTTGGCTTTTATCCATGTGAGGTTCTAGAGCTTGTGGTTATTTCCATGACAAGCTCTAGCTCATCAAAAACGGATTTCGTATGGAACTCTAATTGCGTTTTTAGTGTTTGGAGGTTTTACCGGTTCATCTTTATAGCTAAGTCAAACCTTTTATCATTTGGTTTCATCCTCCTTTGTTGGACTATGATGTTTCTATGGATGATGGTGTAGAGCTCATCGTGGTGATTCCAACGAGCCCAAGATCATCGAAAACGGAGTCCGGATGCAAAAGTTATCGATGTTTTCGTCTTGCTCGCTTTTCTTGGGCGGAATATCCGGCCCAGTTTTGGAAATATCCGGCCGAAATATCCGGCCTCAAATCTGAGTGACGCGCGCCTCACCTTTTTCTGGTCCTTAGCCGTTTTTAGGGGTGGCCGGAATATCCGGCCCAATTTTGGAAATATCCGGCCGAAATATCCGGCCCCAAATCTGAACGATGCGCGCGAAGTCCTTATCAGTTTTTCGAGGGGGCGGAATATCCGGTCCAAACTTGGACCGGAATATCCGGCCCCTGCAGTACTGCAACGGCTACAATCCCGGGAGGGGTATAAATACCCCTCCCCTTCTTCAAGCGTGGGTTAGCTCGTTTTTCCCCTCTCTCTCCCTCCATTGTTGACCTTGGAAAGCTTGCCCATCTCTCAATTCCTCCCATGATTCTTGCATATCTTTGAGGGAAAAGAGAGAGGAGATCTAGATCTATATTTCCACCAATCACTTCCTCCTCTTTGTAAGGGGAACCCATTGGATCTAGATCTTGGAGTTCTTTGTGGATTTCTTCCTTTGTTCTTCCTCTCATATCCCTCCATAGCATTTGTTGCTTTGGTAGGATTTGGGAGAGAAGGATTTGAGCACTTCGTGTGTTCTTGCCATTGCATTTGGTGCATCAGTTTGAGTTCTCCTCGGAGATTCGGTAGTGAAAGTTCGTTGAGCTTTTTACTCTTGGGTTCTTGGAACCCTAGACGGCTTAGTGGCTTAGTGGTTACTTGGGGACCTCCAATTGAGTTGTGGAGATCTTCCCAAGCTTTGTGGTGCCTCCGTGGCAATTACTTGGGGACCTCCAATTAAGTTGTGGAGATCTTCCCAAGCTTTGTGGTGCCTCCGTGGCAATTACTTGGGGACCTCCAATTAAGTTGTGGAGATCTTCCCAAGCTTTGTGGTGCCTCAGTGGCGATTCTTGGGAGCCTCCAATTGAGTTGTGGAGATTGCCCCAAGCTTGTACGGGTTCGGTGACCGCCCTCAAGTGTCCCATAGTGGTCGGGTCTTCCATCTTGGTGGGAGGGCTCGAGGAGATTACGGTGAGCCTCCGTGGCGTTTGGGGAGCCTTGTGCCTCCACACCGCTCCAACGGAGATTAGCACTCGCAAGGGTGTGAACTTTGGGATACATCATTGTCTCCGCGTCCCTCGGTTATTTCTATACCCGAGCTCCTTTACTTATGCAATTTACTTTGTGATAGCCTTCGTGCTTGAAGTTATATATATCTTGCTATCTCATAGTTGCTTATCTTGTCTAGCATAAGTTGTTGGTGCACATAGGTGAACCTAGTTTGTTTAGGTTTTGTATGCTTGGCAAATTAAACGTTAGTTTTATTCCGCATTTGTCAAGCCACTCGTAAAAGTTTTAAATCGCCTATTCACCCCCCCTCTAGGCGACATCCTTGTACTTTCATTTGGTATCAGAGCAAGGTTTCTCATTTTAGGGCTTCACCGCCTTGAGAGCAAAGATGTCGGCTAGGGGATTAGTGTACAATGACACCTTTATATTTGATGGCACTAATTATGATATATGGAAAATTTGCATGCTTAATCATTTTCGTGATATGGACCCAAATATAGAGAGAATTCTAGATATGGGTTTCTCTCCTCCTAAGGATTCCCAAAGTCTATCTTTAGAGGAGAAGAGAAACTCTTATCTTAATTCTTGAGCTACTAATGTGCTTGTTGATTTTGTGAGCAATGCAGTTATTCTTGCAATCATGCCTTTCTGTAGCGCTCATGAGTTTTGGACAAAGATTCAAGACAAATATGACATGTCCAACAAGATTGAGGATGATTGTATTCCCTCCACTTCCGGTCGTGATGAACTCTCTTCCACTTCACCAAAGTGTAGCAAGACACAAGGTAACTCTATGGTGAATGGTGATGGAAATTGCAATGTTGATAGTAAGCTTACTTGTGATGATCATTCATCTCTATCTCATTGCCATGCTTCATCTTTGGACTTAAACACTTCTAGCACCATAAATGCTTTACATGCTTGTGTTGATAGTCCTTGCATATCATGTGTATGCTCCTTGAACACATCTCATAATGATATGCTTACTTCGTCTTGTTGCCATGATATAAATGCCTCTAGTTCCTCTAGTTGTTGTGTGTCTAACAATGTAAAGGAAACCGGAAATTCTATTGGCCAAGACATGATCTCGCTTGGTGCTTCAAGTATTTATTCATCATCATCAATTGCTTCCCACATTTGCCTTATGGCTAGGGCTTCAAAGGTAACTCCTTCTTTGGAACCCAATATATCTAGTGATGATGAGAATGAGGATAATGAAGAAGAATATGATGATCTTGCTTCTTTATTTGAGAAGAGTGAAATGTTTTTTCATGCTATTCGTAAGAATAAAATTGCTTGCTCTTACTTCTATAAGATTTTGGCTATTGCCACCGAGAGCAATAAAATTATTGAGGAGCATGAGAATACCATTTTTAAAATGCAAGGTCATGCCCATGATTACGCGGATGAGATTGCGGATCTAAAAGAAGCTCTAGAAGAAGAACAAACCACCAAGGAATCTCTTGAGGAGACCTTTACTTTAGAATTATCTAAAATAAAGAAATCCTATGATAGAACTCTTGTGGTGGCAAATGATTTTGAAACTAAATATGAAGAGCTTGTAGTTACTTATGCTAAACTCCTTGAGAATGTTGTGCTTCTTAAAAATGACTCTAGGGTCATTTCGTGTGAGCCCATCATTCTCACCGAGTCGCATGAGCAACTTAAAGCTTCAAATTCAAATGAGCTTACTAAATTGTCTTCTCCGCTTTCCATTAGTGATGATGCTTGTGCTACTAACTCTACTTCTTGTGAAGCATCCATCTTGAAGGAGAATGTTGAGCTAAGGGCTCAACTTGATTTGCTAACTAGCAAATATGGGAAATTGGAAGAAAATCATGGAAAGCTCTCTAGCTCCCATGAGGATCTTCTAGCTTCCCATGATAGGCTAAAATTAGCTCATGAGGCTATTATAGCAAAGGTAACATCTAGTGAGCCTCATGTGGACATTTGCACTACTTCTCAAAATGCCATATTGCCTTGTGCTAGTCCTAGTAATTCATCCACTCATAACATTGCTACATCTTGTGATGAATTACTTTCCTTTCCTTGTTGCTCTAACAATGAAGCTTCTACTTCCTCTAGTACTTGTGTTATTACTAACCATGTAGAGGAAATCGAAGAGCTCAAGGCCCAAGTCTCTTCTTTGAAGAAAGACTTGGTAAAGAGTCATGAAGGGAAATCCAAACTCGACAATATGTTGAGTGTGCAAAAATCCCCCAATGACAAGAGTGGACTTGGGTTTATCTCCAACAACAACAAGAAGTCCACGGTTAACAAGAAGAAGAAGGGCCAAGGACAAGTCAAAGATCCGGCCAAGATTGTTTGCTTCAAGTGCAAAATTGAAGGGCACCATGTTAGATCTTGCCCTTTGAAGAAGAAGGCATTAGTTGAGAAGCAACAAGGGAAGCGGCCTCAAGTTCAAGGGCACGCTCAACCTCGAGTTGAAGAAATGCCACTTCCCAAGAAGAATCAAGCTAATGCTCCCATTGCGGAGAAATCAGGTGAGAAGAAGGTGAAGAAAAGAACTTGCTACATATGCCGTGAGAAGGGTCACCTTTCTTCTTCATGCACTATGGGTAACTCATCCAACCCTATCATAATTGATGATGCTTATTCCCTTTGCAAGGATAAGGTTGGCAATGTGTTTGCCAAATTTGTTGGTACTCCATGTGGTGTCAAGAAAAGAACCATTTGGGTGGCCAAGCCTATTGTGACTAACCTCTTAGGACCCAACTTAGTTGGGGACCATCACACCAAAACTTGATCAATAGGTGTTTGTTGGAGGGCATTGGAGACTTGGCTATATCATGAAGAATTAAGGGATCTTCATCAATATATTGTCTCAAGTCAAGTCAATTGGATTATCTTGTTTATATCATATATCCAATGTTCCTCTTTGCGGTAACATGTACTCAACTTATCTACATTGAAAGTTACTCGCCCCTTTTGCATGTGTTGGTTGTGTTCCATTACATGTGTTGGTATATGTTGTGCTACCTACTTGTTTTATTTTGATTAATCAAGTATGTACTTGTGGGTTTGCATACCATGTATGTGTGTTTGTGTTTGAGCCTTATTGCATCTTCGTTTATATTATTTGGCTTTTTTGAGAGACTAATGGACTATCCATTTTGGGGGAGTGATATGCTTTGGCACTTCACAATCCTAAATATGTGTGCACATGAGGAATACCACTTAGTGTTTATATTTTAAATTATCTAGTCTCTATGTGGTATGTCATGCTCATGAGAAATTCAAATTCTATAATGTCCATTAATCATCTCATGTTGGATTTCATTTGCCTCTTGTGAAAATAAATGCTTTATCACATTATGGGGGAGAAATATGCTTTGTGCATACTACAAACCAATAAAATGTGTATATTTGAAGTTGTGTCACATAGTGTTGATATTGCAAATTATCTTTCTTCTATGTGACATGTTTGCTCAAACAAGTTTCAATTTGCCAAATTGTTTTATTGCTCTTGTTTTGGATCTTGTTTGTGAGATACATTCTTGGTAGGGTTTTCCTAAAATGTGGAATTCTATATCAAAGTTGGAAAACCATTTGCTTCAAGTTATCCTAATCATTGCTTTGCGTGATTGTTTAACTATTTGAGTCTATCAAGAATATCTTCTTTAGCATGGTGTTTAATTCTTATCCTTTTCATATGCTTCTTGTTGTGAAGATGATCTTGGATTTATGTGTAAAATACCATCGAGAAATTAATAACTCCAAATACCTATTGTCCTTGGACAATTGGTACTCTATCATGTGGTATATATATATTGATCATCTTTTTATTGGCTATTGCTTTTAATTACCTTATCTCTTGCCAAGGAATGTATTTGTTTTAAATTCCCATTGTCTTTCTTAACTCTTGTGATTCCATTTGATTTTGTTGAACTTGTTTTGTGTTATTCTTAATGTAGGTTGAGATGATGATCCCATTTGTGTGCATTTTGTATTTAAATGCAAAATCATAAATAATGCACTAATCTTGGGGGAGCTCTCCTATATTTTCTATAACATACTCTTGCGGCTTATTTCAATTGGTATTGGTTATTGTTGGAAGACAAATCTTTTTGTTTTTGGTACTTAGTGTGCCATCATAAAAGAGTGGAGAGTTTGGTTTGTTTGTTGGAACCTTGCTCTCTTTGGGAGAATGGTTATCTGTTTTCTTGATTTTGCTCTATATTCTTAAAATGAGATAAGTCATTGGGCATGTGTGTTTTAGTGATCCTTTATGCTCATTGGCGTTTGCTTTGTTCACTTGGTGGACTTTGGAGTCAATCTTGTGTTGAGTTGATTCTTTGATATAATTTGGACAACCTTTAGTTCTTCACACCTTTGTGTGACTTCTTGGTCTTCTTGGTGTTTTTTCCAAATTGTATCTCTTTTGGCTCTTGAATGTCTTGTGCATGCATATTTACTAAATGTATACTCTATGGCATGCTTTGCTTTCTTTGATCCAATATATAGGGTAAACTTCAATAAATCCTAAATCGGCTAAGAAGTGCATGAAATTCAAGTTCATATCTATATGCACATATTTATGTGGAGCTTGTCCTATATATTGTAGTGTCTCTAACTACTTCGGACCCAATGAGTTTGGGGACCATATTGTACTTGAATTTGTTTTAGGTACATGAGAGATATATTGGTGCTTGTCTCAATAATAAGCATGAAGCGGTGACTAGTTGATAATTTGTGGCAAGCTAGGATTATTGAAGAACTCATATCTACTACATCCTTCCAATGGTATCTCGATAACAAGTATCTTATTCATGCATACTTTTCTAGCATCTAACCTTGTGTGGGTCATTTCATGGCATGAAAATCTTTATTTGCAAAGATCTTAATGAAACCTCTCTATTGAAAATATGAGTAATTTGAGATGAGTGCATATTTTGGGGAATATATAAAATCATGCTCATGATTCACCCTTCCCAAATATGTCTATCTAGCAATTTTATTGCATATCAATTCCTCAAGTTCCTCACATGTGCAATATTGATGAAAGTGCAAATTTAGTTCTTTCTTTTGGTATACTTATTCGTGATACTTGTTGCTTTTCTCAAAATATCCCAACTATCTTCTTTGCCTTGTTGATATTTGTGATGTCTTTGACATGTTTGTGGTTGAAGTTCTTCAATATGCAATAAGATAAATTGAACCTTTGGCCATACTTTAAAAGTAAAAATCTCATTGGTATATTGCATGAACTTGTTTGGATATCATGTTCTATTCTTTGTATCTATTTTATGTGTACATGTTTCTTTGTGATAATTATCTTTGTGATGTCGTCTACTTAGAAACTTATACACATGAGAGATGATATCTCCTTATTTGATATCTTTTTAAACCTTGTGTGTTGGGATGGAATGCTAAGCAATATCATTCATTGAGGACTATGTGGATGCTCTATGTACATCTTTGTACTAGTCTTATAATATGCTTTGTCATTCCTATCACACATTCCTTTGGTTGAGCCGTTTAATATATTGGTTCCTTATTTGTTGCTCAACCATTTTCTTGATGCAAGTGTTAAGCTTGATTTCTTTTCTATGGTCTCTTGCTAATGGTTCCTTTTAAATGGTATTGAGGGAGTGAGGATTCCATGTTGTGCAAATTGTATTCAAATGCAAACATTCTATCTTGTGCATATACCTTGGGGAGCTTCCTCATTTCATTTTAAAGCACCATTTTGTGGTTATCATAGTATTTGATGTCACTTGGTATCATTATGTTTTGAATAATATCGAGGGAGTGATGATTCCATGTTTGTGCACCTTATACTTTAATTCAGATAGAATATGTTGTGCACAAACCTTGGGGAGCTTCTTCATATTATTTAGAGCATTGTTTTGGTCTTCTCATAATATCTTTATTTGATTCGCTATTTGGATCTTTTGATTGCTATCTTCATTTGTTGGAAGTTTAACCATCATGTCATCCTATTTTGTTTGCAATCTTTGATCCTCAATATAGTTTGATTTCCTCCAAATTCTTGTCCTTGAATTTGTGCATGTGTTTTCACCTTTTTTGTGTCATGCACACCTTGAGGAGGAACTCTCACTATATTGGCCTTCTAAGCCTTTCCACCCATTTTGGCAATGGATGCCAATGGGGGAGAAGTTTCGAGGGTTTGAAAGGAATTGGGTTTCACGCTTTTGTTTTGTTCTTAAGCATTTGCCTTGCATGCTTTGCATGGTTGAGTATATATAGTGGAAACTCCACCAACAACATTGGTGGCAATATATGCAATGAAATTCAAGTTCATTCACACGTGCATAGATTGTGGGGGAGTTTGCTCTATATATGATGGTTCTACTAACATCACATACTCTTGTAGTATTTGATGTTAGTGTAACCATCTTAGTCCTTTAAATTCATTATATAAACCCTCTCAAAGAGATTGTCATCAATTACCAAAATGGGGGAGATTGAAAGAGCATTTGCCCCCATGTGTGGTTTTGGTAATTAATGACAATCCCTATGGACTAATGTTTGCATCGAGTTATATTTGTAGGACTTGTCCGTAGACAATGCTTGAGCCATATGTTGGTTTCAAGGTTGTAAGAATATGCAAATAAAGAAGTTTATGTGATGATCAAGGGAGTTGAGCCTATAGAAGACATCATCATTATGAAGGAAGAAGATGAAGTCCAAATGTTGATCAAGTCAAAGCACAAGTTCAAGATAGGCATATAGAAGATATCATTTGCTTGAAGCTCGATGTCCATTTGGTGTTAATGGACATGTGAAGATATTTCTACTAGTGTCTCTCCCATAGTGAAGTATGGGGGAGCAATCCGCAAGACTTCACCGAGCAAGCGCAATCAAGAAAGGTAGTCCAACTTGAGAAGATTAAGATCGTCACTATCTAGCTCAAGTGGAAGGCGCAAGGCAAAGGTATGATCTTGATAGGGTTTCTTTCTTACCGGTCTCATAGTGTTTGGGAGACCGGGTTTTAGGATCGATAGCCGTACTATCAAGAGGGGCTCTCGAGTGAGTAACTTATTCGTATTGTTCGGAGAGAGCTCAAACCTTTGCATACTTGGCATTATCTTTCTTGGTTCCTATTTGGCTTTTATCCATGTGAGGTTCTAGAGCTTGTGGTTATTTCCATGACAAGCTCTAGCTCATCAAAAATGGATTTCGTATGGAACTCTAATTGCATTTTTAGTGTTTGGAGGTTTTACCGGTTCATCTTTATAGCTAAGTCAAACCTTTTATCATTTGGTTTCATCCTCCTTTGTTGGACTATGATGTTTCTATGGATGATGGTGTAGAGCTCATCGTGGTGATTCCAACGAGCCCAAGATCATCGAAAACGGAGTCCGGATGCAAAAGTTATCGTTGTTTTCGTGTTGCTCGCTTTTCTTGGGCGGAATATCCGGCCCAGTTTTGGAAATATCCGGCCGAAATATCCGGCCTCAAATCTGAGTGACGCGCGCCTCGCCTTTTTCTGGTCCTTAGCCATTTTTAGGGGTGGCCGGAATATCCGGCCCAGTTTTGGAAATATCCGGCCGAAATATCTGGCCCCAAATCTGAACGACGCGCGCGAAGTCCTTAGCAGTTTTTCGAGGGGGCGGAATATCCGGTCCAAACTTGGACCGGAATATCCGGCCCCTGCAGTACTGCAATGGCTACAATCCCGGGAGGGGTATAAATACCCCTCCCCTTCTTCAAGCTTGGGTTAGCTCGTTTTTCCCCTCTCTCTCCCTCCATTGTTGACCTTGGAAAGCTTGCCCATCTCTCAATTCCTCCCATGATTCTTGCATATCTTTGAGGGAAAAGAGAGAGCAGATCTAGATCTATATTTCCACCAATCACTTCCTCCTCTTTGTAAGGGGAACCCATTGGATCTAGATCTTGGAGTTCTTTGTGGATTTCTTCCTTTGTTCTTCCTCTCATATCCCTCCATAGCATTTGTTGCTTTGGTAGGATTTGGGAGAGAAGGATTTGAGCACTTCGTGTGTTCTTGCCATTGCATTTGGTGCATCAGTTTGAGTTCTCCTCGGAGATTCGGTAGTGAAAGTTCGTTGAGCTTTTTACTCTTGGGTTCTTGGAACCCTAGACGGCTTAGTGGCTTAGTGATTACTTGGGGACCTCCAATTGAGTTGTGGAGATCTTCCCAAGCTTTGTGGTGCCTCCGTGGCAATTACTTGGGGACCTCCAATTAAGTTGTGGAGATCTTCCCAAGCTTTGTGGTGCCTCCGTGGCAATTACTTGGGGACCTCCAATTAAGTTGTGGAGATCTTCCCAAGCTTTGTGGTGCCTCAGTGGCGATTCTTGGGAGCCTCCAATTGAGTTGTGGAGATTGCCCCAAGCTTGTACGGGTTCGGTGACCGCCCTCAAGTGTCCCATAGTGGTCGGGTCTTCCATCTTGGTGGGAGGGCTCGAGGAGATTACGGTGAGCCTCCGTGGCGTTTGGGGAGCCTTGTGCCTCCACACCGCTCCCACGGAGATTAGCACTCGCAAGGGTGTGAACTTCGGGATACATCATTGTCTCCGCGTCCCTCGGTTATTTCTATACCCGAGCTCCTTTACTTATGCAATTTACTTTGTGATAGCCTTCGTGCTTGAAGTTATATATATCTTGCTATCTCATAGTTGCTTATCTTGTCTAGCATAAGTTGTTGGTGCACATAGGTGAACCTAGTTTGTTTTGGTTTTGTATGCTTGGCAAATTAAACGTTAGTTTTATTCCGCATTTGTCAAGCCACTCGTAAAGTTTTAAATCGCCTATTCACCCCCCCTCTAGGCGACATCCTTGTACTTTCAAAACCCTACGCTCTTATATACAATGCTGGAGTGTAATCAAAAATTCAGCAGAAGACGTCTCCGACGAGAGAGCAATAGATGCTTTTTTGGCTGGCCTTCGTCGTTCGGACCTCGTGGAAGAGATAGGGAGAACAAAGCCAAGGACAGTGTCTGAATTAATGGAAGTAGCCAACAGATTCGCCGACGGAGAAGACGCATATAACAACAAAAGGGGGCGTTCACCAGAAGTCGATAGAGCAAGTAGGCTAAGGCGAAGATACCGCGACGAAGATGGCCACGCAAGGCGAACTCAGATAGCCGCAGGATACGAAAGAAGGGATGAGGAAGGCCATGAAAACAGGGAGTTCCAGGCAGGAGGAAATTATGAAGTAGAAAAACCAAAGTACTCTGGCCCATCGGCGGAGGACATGCTCTACGGACCTTGTCGAATCCACTACGCATACCTAGATGGGAAAAAAGTTTCTAACCACCAGATGAAGGATTACAGAACCTTCTTCAGGTTACAAAGCGCAATGGACTCGAACCAAGGAATATGGCAAGGAAAGAAAATGATGAGTTAGGGATACCAAGTACAGCGACTAGCGAAACATCTGGAGTAGAAAGTATATATATCTGCGATGATCCAACCGGTGCCAAAATCCAAGAAAGAGCGCAAGAGCATATCCAGACAAGTAAACCTAGCTATCATCACCACCAGCCACTGCAGAGTACCTGCAGTGGTCCGACCAACCAGTCAGGTTCAGCAGAGCAGACCACCCGAGGAAAGTGCCCAGACCGGGGCACTCACCGATGGTACTAAAGGCGCAATAGGGGGATACGACATCGGGAGAGTATTCATGGACGCAGGAAGCGGCATAAACCTAATATACGCAAGAACTCTGAGGGCAATGTGCATCTCACTAGAAAGTCTAAAGCCAACAAATTGTTCTTTCCATGGAATAGTACCAGGAGGTGCAAATTACCCTCTCGGAAAAATAGAACTCGACGTTTGCTTCGGCAATAGCAACAATTATCGCAGAGAGAAGCTGGAGTTTGAAGTCATGGATTGGCCTTCGCAGTATCATGCAATCCTGGGGCGCCCAGCATTTGCAAAGTTCATGGCAGTACCTCACTACGCATATCTCACGCTCAAAATCCCAGGACCCAAAGGAACAATCACGGTACAAGGCAGCTTTGAAGTATCCAACACTTGTGACAAAGAATTCAACAGGCTAGCACAAACTTTCGGCATGACAGCAGAATACGCAAGGCTGAAAGGCGAAACCGACCACAACGTGCTACCCGACGTCGGACGATACCTGCCAGATCAGGCTTTCGATGCAACTTAAGACTCGAAGAAAATACAGGTCCACCCAACGGACCCGAGCAAAACCACCTCCATAGCAGTAAACTTGGATCCCGCATAGGAAAGCGCACTCGTCGAGTTCCTTTGTGAGCGCTAGGAAATCTTTGCCGGGTGTCCTTCAGACATGCCAGGGGTTCCCAGGGAACTCGTCAAGCATGCACTAAATGTGGATCCTAAAGCAAAGCCAGTCAAGCAACCACTGCGATGATTTGACGAACCCAAAAGGAAAGCAATAGCATCCGAGCTACACAGGCTAGAAAATGCCGGATTCATCCGAGAAATCAAGTCATCAACCTGGGTATCTAATCCAGTCATTGTACCCAAGAAAAACACGGACGTACAAAGAGTATGTGTCGACTACACATCTCTTAACAAGCACTGTCCAAAGGATCCCTTCCCTCTACCTCGCATTGATCAGATAATAAACTCAACAGCGGGGTGCGCAAGGCTTTCCTTCCTAGATGCATATTCTGGTTATAACCAGATCAAACTGAAAAAAGAAGATGAGGAAAAGACAGCTTTCATCACACCATATGGCGTGTTCTGTTATCAAGTCATGCCCTTCGGCTTAAAAAATGCAGGAGCAACCTATCAGAGGATGATGCAAAACTGCCTCGGAAGCCAAATAGGGCGCAACATCCAAGTCAACATCGACAACGTGGTCATCACCACAAGAAAAGAAGAGTCCCTGATCAGTGACTTGGCAGAAACTTTTGACAATCTAAATAGGTACAATCTTAAGCTCAACCCGACAAAATGTGCTTTCGGTGTATCAGCAGGACAACTCCTGGGGTTCCTGGTATCGGCAAGAGGGATAGAGGCAAACCCAGAGAAGATTCAAGCAATCCTAACAATGGGGAAACCAACAAAACTGCACGACATACAAAAGCTCGCAGGACGCGTCGCGGCATTAAGTCGATTTGTTGCTCGATTGGGAGAAAAGGAACTCCCTTTCTATGCACTCATGAAAAAGTCAGATGACAAATTCGAATGGACAGAAGAGGCAGACGTAGCTTTTGCACAGTTGAAAAAAGTGCTCTCCACACCACCAGTGTTGGTCGCACCAAACAAAAAATAGCCACTACTATTGTACATCGCAGCAACACATCAAGTGGTGAGTACAGTATTGGTAGTCGAAAGAAGTGAAGAGGGAAAAGCTCACGGTGTCCAGAGGCCAGTATATTTCGTTAGCGAAGTACTATCTCCAACAAAATAGAGGTACCCGCACTATCGAAAGCTCGCATATAGTTTATTCACAACAGCACAAAAACTACGGCAATATTTCGCGGTGCACCCAATTATAGTGGTTAACGAAGCACCACTATCCAATATATTTGTGGTGACCCAGCATACCACTGCATGTTGTAGTACGCAAGTCGTTGACATAACACTTATGAAACTCCATTTCACAAATATTACACCCCTCAGAGTGGTACAACAGAAACATTGCGGGTCCACATACAAACTTTTATTATTACAAGCCAAATAAACAACAACTCTGAGGTCCTCTTAGGTTCATCGAGGATACCCCATTGACTTACAACTTACATTACTTGTTCTAGAATAACTGAAAGTACATCTAAGAACTATTATAGCTCAGCAACTTATTTAGTAGTGTTTTAGGTTGCTCGGCTAATCTAACGGTACTATCTCGTCTACTGCTCGGCTTCCTCTTCGGCACCATAGACGATCTTGTAATCTTCACCTTCTACACCACCGGACAGATCTGGCTCCTCATAGAAGATCTCCTCCTGGGTTGCATTGGCGTAGAGTGCCTCCTCTTCCTGGTCTTCAGAGTCTAAGCAAGGGTTAAGAGGGAGTGGGGTGAGTAACGAGCGTTACCCAGCAAGTTCATTTAAAAGGGATAAGTGTTTGATGCACTAGCTACAACCATAGATCGATGATCATAGGTCATGCAGTTTTCATAAACATTTCTTCAAAAGATTGCTTTTATTTTGAAAACTATGCCCGACAGCCTTCACAGGTTGACTAGAACTTCATGGAGTTCCTTTCCTGCCGTGTTCGCAGTTCCTTCCCAGAACAAGGAGTGACAAGCCACAATTTGATACACTCTGCAGAGGTGCGTTGCTTTACCCATAAGAGATCAAAGCCTTGCTGCTCAACCGGGCGAATCTTTCCCGTCCATACACTTTAGTATGGGGCCCAGTCATTGATCCAAGCCAATCACTACCCTTCTCCGCGACCCCGCATGCCCACCCTTTTGCTTCGCTCAGGCAACGGTAAGCCCTGATTTACGGCATAGCCAACGTGCAAGCCCCGATTTACATGCCCGAGATACTCGCAATCCATCATAGACACCAGGTACCGAGGGAACTTAGGGGTCCCACCCATGTTGTCAGGCAACGCTATACGATTTACATCCCGACCATTCGGTATGGTCCTTCGTTGACATGCGAAAGGAAGAAGAACTAGCTGACTTTCCTATCCCATTCCAAGTCTTATGGTTAACGCGTAATTTACGGCACAAGAATCACTGACGACATTTGTTGTTAAGTCCTAGGGTTCACTTTCCCATGCAAATGGAACCTCCACCACATCCATCATACCGTGGTTCCATTTGCCAGCCATCCTAAGTTACCACCACACGGGTCGATAACCAACTAGTCATATTTCTTATAAAAGAGAACCTTTTGCTTTTCGATGCAGTAGTAATACCATAGGTATATTTGCAAGTAATTTGATAAAAATAATCAAGAGATATGAGCAAGAGTGAACTTGCCTTGAGACTGCAAGGTATTGCAATCGAAAGCTTCGGTTGAACCCTGAACCCCGGGTTCTGGAAAAATAGCATCATTGTCCGGTAAGACAATGTTTAAAGAGGCAAATTATGCTATGATGCATATATATGCTATGCATTAGGGTTTAAGGGGTTTACCCCATTTTGTGTGTTTTACCCAAGTATTAATTATGCATTAAGTATTTGGAAGTTATTTAAATGGCATGTTACCAACATTATTATGAAACATGGGACTCACAAGTTAAGAGTTATGAAACTAGTTTAAGTGGAAGATGACTTTTAAGTTTAAGTGCTAATACTTTTATAACATTTGAATCATGGCAATGTTCAATTTATTTTAGGAATAGGTATTTGTCAATATGATGAATAGAATTTAATTTAATTATTTACTTTGTTACTTCTATCAATTGCCAAATTACTGATAATACCACGAAATAATTTTATCTTAATAATAAAGAGTGCTTAAGGTATTACATGAAATTACTAGTTGCAGAATTAGTTAAATTGTATTTATTTCTTTCTTTCTTTATTTTTTTATTTTTTTATTATTATTTTTGTAACATCCCAAATTTTTTTCAAATATAAAATTTTCATCATGCATTCATGGCATATTGCATATCAAGATCTTTTCCAAAGTTTTGAATCTTATTCTTTCAAAGAATATTGTTTCAAATGCCCTTTACCCCAAATTTTAGAAACAAAAGGTTTTCAGAAAGAAAGTGTTTTAAAATGAGTTCCATTAGTAATGGAGCTATTTTATTTTCCCTCTAGTAAGTTTTGAAAACCAAATATTGGGAAGTTATTAAACTTAACTTTCTAGTTATTGGACTCTATACTCAAAGTTCTTACAAATTATTTTCTTTTCCATCTTATCATTAAACCTCTGGTTTATAGGTAGTAAACACACTTTCTAAAGACCAAAAGTGGTCAGTTTGGCTTTTATTCAAATCTGAATATAATAGCCTTTTCAAAAATCCAAAACAGAAATCTGAATCAAAACAAAAAGAAAACAGAAAAAAAAGGGAAAGAGCCAGCAGCCCACTTGGGCCGCGCCCGGGAGCCAGCTGGCCCAGCTCGCCCCGAGCCAGCCCAACACCGCTCACCCTCTCCTCTCTCTCCCTGCTAGGCGGACCCCACCTGTCATCACCCTCACCCCGCAATCACCTCTCTCTCTCTCCTTCCCTGGTAACGCTCGCCGGAATCACTCCCCCCCCTCTTCATTCCACGAGTGAATGGTCTTAAAGACCTCCCCTATAAAGCCCCCGCACTCCCCTCTCCTTTCACTCCCCTTCCCCTCTCGAATTCGAGCCGCCAGGCTGCGAAAATTCCTTGCCGGAGCTACGGGACTCCGCCACTGGAATCCGTCGGAAACTAGCCCGGTGGTGAGACCACGACTCTCCCCTCTGTTCCTCCTGCGTCCTCTCTCTCTCCCGCTTTTACTGAGGCCCTATCCCGGTGAATTCTTGCAGTGGAACGAGCTCTCGACGACCACCGAAGCCGCCGTCGCCTCCAGCCGCACCTCGCCGTCGCCTAGGGAAGTGCCAGTCATCGACAACCACAGATTCGAGGTCGCCGTCGTCTACTGAACATCGTCCACCACTCCATCGCCGTCGTTCATCATCAGAATCGCTCCGCCGTCGACCACCAGGACCGTTACCTCGCCGGACTGCTTTGCCGGTGAGCCATTCCCCCTCCTATCCTTTCCCGCCCTTGGATCCTGATCGCACAGCCGAAATTAGATCCCTCTACCGAAACGGTATCCGCCAATAGGGCTGCGCCACGTCGCCTGCCCGGTCAGCCTACCCAGTCAACCAGTCAAAAACTCTTTTTAAATTCGAATTCAAATCTCAGATTTGATACAGATCTTGTAAAATCGATATAAAATAAAATACTTAGCCAAAAATTACAAATAATACCTCGTTGGAATCCTTGGAATGTGTAGAATCCAGTAGTGCAATAAAACTTGCTATTTTATGGGTTCTTTATGAATCTATTGTCAGATCTGAATCAAACCTCCGGTTTCATAATAAATTCATAACTTTTGTTCTGTGAGTCCAAATGCTACAATTTTGTAGTCTATGGAATCCTTGGAACATATAGAACACTCCAGAAGCAAAAGTTTCCAAAGTTGATACGTGTACAAACTTGCTACTGTTAAATATGTTCAAATCACTATTTTCACTACCATTTGAAATCTAAAAAGTATTTTTGAGTGAAACCACTTGCAGTGACTTCAAGTTACTGTCCCCTAACCAGTGGTAGCTCAAACTTATTTTACAATACAGTACCAAACCAGAACCAATTTTCAGAAGTGATTATCCTATTTTTATCAAATGAACAATCTTGCTCAATGCTTTGTTAATTATTAAATAAAATCCTGTCTAAATACCACACTATTTTCAAAAGCATCATGTTCCATCTTATACAATAATTTCACACATTCACTTAGTGTGTGAAATTAAAATGACATTTGCACGCATACATACATGCATACATGTCTATGTTTGTCATTAGAAATAGATTATTGATTGCTTGAATGTTTGGTTTGAATAGATTGTGAAGAGGAGCAAGACAACTATTGTAACTATTGTGAGTGTGCAAGATGTTACCAAGGCAAGTGACACACATGTCCCTTTACCCATTTTTACTTATGCATTAGTGTATTCACCTCTTGTAGTATGCATGGTAGGTGATTTGTTCAACGGTTTTATCAAATGCTTAGATCCTAGTAGTGTGTAGCTATCCTCAAACCCCACCTGTTAGGATGCTAAATACTTTGAAAAATATTGATGCCATGCTATGATCACTTGATGAGGGTGTTTTGTGAACAAAATTAAGAACTTCAACTAAAATGAAACAACTGGGTGGATTGGTTTGATAAGAGGCGGCGAAGTAGGTGGGTTCTGGGATGCATGCCTCATCGAGAGGATGTGGGTTCAGAATACCGTTCGGGATGGCCACCCAAAAACAAAGAGGTTAACATGTCTTCCATGCTTAGTGTACTTCTAGTGTAGCCTTATGACATTATGGGCTCTGTCTTGACTAATTAGATGTGGGAGTGCAACTTGTGTGCAAGAAGATGGTGGTAGTTGAATTATAGGTTGGGAACGGATCTTGCCAGTTAGTTGCCCTCTCCTCTAAAAGGTCTCGTTTCATTTTATGTATGGGCATAAAATGAATCGTAAGGTGAAAGTGCACAACCCTTGCAAGGTGTCAAAACTAATCGATTATCCGTGTCCCCGGTTATGGACAATTTGAGTCTCTAGACATGGAATGTACAGAAGAATCTCATCACCGATTCTGAATGACTAAAATCTATCTAGAAACCCCTAGGTAGGAACTAAGGACAATGCACTCCGAGGGGTGGTGGTGCCTGAGGTTCCAACTTGTTGAATTACGCCCAGTGCTACATAACTTGCAACTATGTAGTATTTGGGGGTGATTTCGACCCTTTGAAAATTAAAATCTTCGAAATAAAAATCTTGATTTAAATAGGACAAAATTGGCTTTATGCAAACTAGCCCATGAGATCCACCAGCCAAATAGCATGTAGCTAGTTCTTTCACCACCGCCACCAAATATGTGTCTTTTGCCAGTACATCATTGTACTGACCCCCATTCATGGGGCTGCATAATCAAATGTGCAGGTTCTTCTGATGAGGCGTGAAGTGTTAGGATCTCGAGTCTACACACCAACATGACTGCCTGTGGCGCATGCTGAAGATGGAGGCTCGCTACTATTCTAGTTCTGTTGTGCTTAAGTTGAACTCTGTTTACCTTGTCGGTCTATGAGACTGAAGATTTGTAATAATTTGTGAGACTTATGTATCTGGATCTGTGTGTAATCTTGATACTATGCGATGATTACTATATTTTGTTCTGTGGTGCTATCATTGATCCAGGGAATAGCACATAACATAGGTGTTCCATCTTAATCCAAAGATGGGGCGTCACAAAATGGTATCAGAGCCTAGTGTTGCCTGTAGGATCGAGACCCTAGGATTGGAAAACCTTAGGACACAAATTCTACTTCTAAATACTATGCAAAAATAATCATGATCTTATTGTCTTAACCATTTCATTCTTACTTGTATTTCTCTTCTTGTTCTGATCGTTCCCTCTTCTTTTCAAAATGTTGTAGATGGACACCTACGACGAGAGAGTAGTAGCTGGTGAGGGAGACTACCTTTTCTCGGAGGTACTGCTTGACCTCGCCACCCAGCTTCAGATACCACCTCCGGTTTTCTGCGGGAAGATGCAATACAAGGAGTATGGTATGGAGAAGTGGTTAATCCAAACCACTATCCAAGGAAGACTTGATGAAGAAGGAGAGTCCACAATGGAGTACACCGAAGCATATGTGGACTGGAGGTATTCAGTGGAGATTGCCATGCAGGGCGCCATTGCCCGCATTCGCCACAAGTACAGGACTCTCATTCCACGTCCCTCGGCTTATGGGATGATTGGAGAGCGATCTGTTGGAGGACATGTTGTGGATCGCAGAGGCCAGGAGTTCCACTCCCTTCTGAGAGGCTACCTCACTGAGACGGAGCGCTGCTCAGTCAATCTGGAAGACATGCTGAAGAAGCAGATTATCAACCAGGACCAGTTCAGAGATCTCATGGATCTTGCCACCAAAAGGATCATGGAGACTGAATCTGCTCTCATGATGATGGATGAGAAGAAGACTCAACTGGAGAACAAGCTCAAGATTGTTGAAGGACCCTTGCAGTTAGGCGGGAAGATTCTACAAGATGACATCTGGTCTCATCTTCTGGAGAAGACCTTACTGCTGCAGTATGACAACCTGCAGAAATTGGGAGATGAGAAGAAGCAGATTGAGGAAGTCAACAATGAGCTGAAGTCTGAGAATGAGAAGCTAAAGATGAAGCTTGCGGAGTTAGAAGCAAGTAAGAAAGAAGAGGAGTCCGAGGAAGAAGAGGATCCCGAGGAGAGACTCGTGTATTCCTCTAGTGATGGTCTATCCTATGAGGAATGGGAAGCCAAGGCGCTGAGAGACCTCAAGAAGGCAGAGCGTCGAGACCCTCTACCCCTCTCATGCCTCAAGAGGGTTAAGAGAGGCTAGTTGACCACCATCATCGTCTTGTATCGTTTGCGATAGCACGTTTGTATTGTCTTACCGTGTTGGTATGGCAGTACCATTTAACATTTGTTTTTACGAACTCTTAGTGTTTGTTTCTAAACTTGTCAAGTCGCGTACTTCGCAATTTAAAACTTTTAAATCAAAGGTTGTGTGCTTGTTTATTGTTTGTGGTTGGCTTGTTGTATTGTGCATGGGTAGGATTTTACTCCTTTAGCTTTATCTGTCTAATACTCACCTATGCTTTCAATTACCCCAGATGCCGCCTCGCCGTGCCAACAACAACAATGGGAATGAAAATGAGAACAATAACAACAACGACACCAATGCAGCAATTCAGCAACTAGTGGCAGCTCAGGCCCAACTGATGCAAATGATGACCCAGTTCTTCCAAACAAATACAAACAACAATAACAATAACAATCCCCCTCCACCACCGCCGCCACCCCCACCCCAGGTGGATAGATTGGCAAGGTTTCTGAGGCTGAGACCCAACAAGTTCTCATCTGCTACCGAACCAATAATAGCTGATGACTGGCTGCGTTCAGTCAACAAGGATCTGACCACCTATGAATGCACTGATGCTGAAAAGGTGCGCTTCACGGCTCACTTACTAGAAGGGCCGGCAGCTATGTGGTGGGAGTCATACCAGGTTACCCATCCAATAGATGATCTGGACTGGAACACCTTCAGAGAAGGCTTTCGTACTGCCCACATATCCTCGGGCACTATAAATGTGAAGAAGGAGGAATTCCGCAGTCTGCGACAAGGTGGAAGAACTCTGAAGGAGTACATGGATGACTTCTGTGCTCTCTCCAGGTATGCACCTGAAGATGTTGATACTGATGCAAAGAGGAAGGAAAAGTTCCTCAGCGGGCTCAAGGGAGAACTCAAAATACCCCTGTCAGTGGCCTATGCTCCAAATCATCAGTCTCTACTTGATCAGGCCATCACTCTGGACAACAACATCAAGAAAGAAGAGAACCGTAAAAGAAAGTTCAGTAACAACAAGAACCATGTGGAACCATTCCACAAGAAGCACCACTCATCTGAGAGCAGTGTACATGGCAGCTCTCACCAGCATGGGAATCGTTTCAACAAAGGAAATGGTAGCCACTTCAGCAGCCATAAGCATAGTGGAGGTTTCAAGGGAAACACCTCCAGTGGACATCACAGTGGACACTACGGCCAGTATTGCCACAACACTGAACCCAAGAAGGACCTCTCTGGCATCACTTGCTTCAAGTGCAAGAAGACTGGTCATTATTCCTCCAGCTGCCCGGAAAACAAGACCACTGAGCTTGCTAAGCCCAATCCATTCCAGAAGGGCCAAGTGAACCACCTCAATGTGGAGGAGGTGCTGAATGAACCTGATGCAGTGATGGGTATGTTCCCTCTCAACTCATTTACAGCATTAGTTTTATTCGATACTAGAGCATCTCATTCATTCATATCAAGAACTTTTGCAAACAAAAATGGGTTCCCTACTGAAACCATAGGAAAAACCATTAAAGTAAGTTCCCCTGGAGGAGAATTGTTAGTCACTACTGGTTGCAGGAATCTGATTCTAGAAATTGGTAAATATGAGTTTCCAACCTATCTAGTAATCCTAGATTCACAGGGTTTAGATGTAATCTTGGGCATGGATTGGATGACTACCTATGGAGGAGTCATAGACTGTGTGAATAGAGCAATTACACTCACCACCCCAGAAGGGAGAAGAATTAGATACAAATCCCAACTGGATTTTAATGATATTAGGCTAAACCATCTTAAGGGGGTTAGCCTAGATGAAGTGCACATAGTGAATGAATACCCAGATGTGTTCCCTGATGAGCTACCAGGAATGCCACCTGACAGAGATGTAGAGTTTCTCATTGATCTGCTACCGGGCACAGGCCCAATAGCAAAGAGACCATATCCTATGTCCACTAATGAGTTGAAAGAACTCAAGAAACAACTAGCAGAACAGTTAGGAAAGGGATTCATTAGAGAAAGCTCATCATCATGGGGAGCGCCAGTTCTGTTTGTCGAGAAGAAAGATAAAAGTCAGCGTTTAGTGATGGACTATCGTTCGTTGAATGAGGTGACCATCTAAAACAAATATCCACTACCAAGAATCAATGACTTGTTTGATCAGTTACAAGGAGCTAGCATGTTTTCCAAGATCGATCTTAGATCTGGATACTTTCAGCTCAAGATTAGAGAACATGACATTCCCAAGACAGCCTTCGTCACTAGATATGGCTCGTATGAATATACGGTGATGCCTTTTGGTTTAACCAATGCACTGTCATACTTCATGAGCATGATGAACAAAGTGTTCATGGAATTTCTAGATAAGTTTGTCGTTGTCTTCATTGACGACATACTGGTCTACTCAAAAAGCAAAGAAGAACATGAAAAGCATCTACGTGCCATATTGGAGAAACTCTGAGAGCACAAGTTATATGCTAAATTCAACAAATGTGAGTTTTGGCTCAATGAAGTAGGATTCCTTGGACACATCATAACCAAGGAGGGAATTGCAGTCGACCCAGCCAAAGTGACCGCAGTAACGGAATGGGAACCACCCAAGAATGTTGGGGAAATTCGTAGTTTCTTAGGATTGGCCGGATATTACCGGAGATTTATTGAGAACTTTTCAAAGATAGCCAAACCAATGACTGAGTTACTGAAGAAAGAAAAGAAGTTTGAGTGGACTGAAGCTTGTGAAAACAGTTTTCAAGAGTTGAAAAAGAGATTGGTGTCTGCACCCGTTCTGTGCTTACCGGATATAGAAAAAGAATTTCAGGTGTATTGCGACGCTTCTCGTCAAGGTCTAGGAAGTGTGTTGATGCAAGGAGGCAAAGTAACAGCCTATGCTTCTCGACAACTCAAGAAACATGAACTCAACTATCCAACTCATGACCTTGAGTTAGCTTCAGTAGTTCACGCCTTGAAGACTTGGAGACACTATTTGATGGGAAAGAGATGTGAAGTCTTCACCGACCACAAAAGTTTGAAGTACATCTTTACTCAGAAAGATCTCAACATGAGACAAAGAAGATAGTTAGAACTCATCGAGGATTATGATTTAAGTTTGCAATACCATCCTGGTAAAGCAAATGTGGTAGCTGATGCCTTGAGCCGTAAGGCCTATGTGAACTGTCTATCAACAGAAGTGCTGCCAAAAGATCTGTATAGGGATCTGAGAGACCTCAGCCTGGAGGTAGTACCACAAGGTTACGTAGCATCGCTAGTAGTGCAACCAACCCTAATAGACAGAATACGCCAAGCTCATAAAGGAGATAAAGAGATAGACAAGATCAAAGAAAATATGAGAAAGGACAAAGCTAAAGGCTTTAGTGAAGATGAACAAGGAACTATCTGGTTTGAAAAACGTATTTGTGTACCTGATGACCCCGATATTAGAAAATTGATATTCCAAGAAGCCCATGAAACCCCATACTCAATTCATCCTGGTAATACCAAGATGTACATAGACTTGAAAGAAAGATTTTGGTGGAGCAATATGAAGGGAGACATTGCCGAATATATAGCTAAATGTGATCAGAAGCCAGCCAGACTACTTCAACCACTGAAGGTGCCGGATTGGAAATGGGATCAAATTGGTATGGACTTCATCGCTGGGTTACCTCGCACAAAAGCAGGGTATGACTCAATTTGGGTTATAGTCGATCGTTTGACCAAGGTAGCTCATTTCATACCAGTGATGACCACTTACACTAGTGCAAAGTTAGCTGATATCTACATGAAGAGGATTGTAAGCCTTCATGGTGTTCCCAAGAGCATCGTGTCAGATAGAGGAACTCAATTTACCTCTCACTTCTGGAAGCAACTTCATGAATCACTAGGAACTAGACTGGAATTCAGCACAGCATTCCACCCACAGACAGATGGACAAACAGAAAGAGTAAACCAGATTTTGGAAGATATGCTAAGAGCATGTGCTCTAGACTACGGGTCTAGTTGGGATGACAACTTACCTTACGCAGAGTTTTCCTACAACAACAGCTATCAAGCCAATATTGAGATGGCACCATTTGAAGCCTTGTATGGCAAGAAATGTACTACACCTCTGCTATGGAGTGGTGTAGGAGAACGAAATTTCTTCGGACCTGATATCATTCAAGAAGCTGAAGAAAAGGTTAGATTGATCAAGGATAGGTTGAAAATAGCTCAATCTCGTCAGAAGAGCTACGCGGATAGCAAGCGTAGAGAGATCATCTATGAAGTTGGAGACAGAGCCTATCTCAGAGTGTCACCCCTTCGTGGTGTTAAGAGGTTTGGTATTAAGGGGAAGTTAGCACCCCGATTTATAGGACCTTTCAAAGTCTTATCCCGCAAGGGAGAAGTAGCCTATGAATTGGAACTGCCCGAAATTCTTTCAGCTGTACACAACGTGTTTCACGTGAGCCAGCTAAAGAAATGCCATCCAGAGATGTCAGAAACACCTTTGAACGATACGGTACCCCTCGAGGAAGTTCAACTAGAAAGTGACTTGACTTATGAGGAGAAACCCATTAAGATACTCGAGACAGCAGAAAGAACTACACGCACCAAAACCATCAAGTTCTGCAAAGTACAGTGGAGTCACCACACTGAAGAGGAAGCCACTTGGGAGCGTGAAGATACCCTTAGAGAAGATCACCCACACCTATTTGCTAGCCTTTCCGAAGCTCGAGGGCGAGCTTCATCTTAAGGGGGTTAGTCTGTAACATCCCAATTTTTTTGCAAATATAAAATTTTCATCATGCATTCATGGCATATTGCATATCAAGATCTTTTCCAAAGTTTTGAATCTTATTCTTTCAAAGAATATTGTTTCAAATGCCCTTTACCCCAAATTTTAGAAACAAAAGGTTTTCAGAAAGAAAGTGTTTTAAAATGAGTTCCATTAGTAATGGAGCTATTTTATTTTCCCTCTAGTAAGTTTTGAAAACCAAATATTGGGAAGTTATTAAACTTAACTTTCTAGTTATTGGACTCTATACTCAAAGTTCTTACAAATTATTTTCTTTTCCATCTTATCACTAAACCTCTGGTTTATAGGTTGTAATCACACTTTCTAAAGACCAAAAGTGGTCAGTTTGGCTTTTATTCAAATCTGAATATAATAGCCTTTTCAAAAATCCAAAACAGAAATCAGAATCAAAAGAAAAAGAAAACAGAAGAAAAAAAAGGGAAAGAGCCAGCAGCCTGTAACAACTCAGAAAATTGTAATCCACTTCCTATTAATTAAAGTGCCAAATTTTGGACCAAGATAAAACTTTTTATCTATTATTGCATGTATGCATGTATTTTCCATTATATGTATTTTATGATTTCATGTGTGTGATTATTGGTTGTGCAATAGTTAGTTAATTCTAACTTAACCAACAAAAGCATTAGAGAAGAATTATAGGAGCCAAAGAAACCAGAAACAAAAGAAAGAAAGAAAAAGAGAAGAAAAGGTTGATCTATGAAATCTTATTGACTACCCTACGTTGAGCCTTTAGAATAAGAAATCTGTAACTCAACTCAGTGTTTGGCCAGTTAGTTGAGCTTAACCAAGTCACATACTAACTCAACCAAGAAGTGGCTACCCAAAATTCAAATCAGAACTGGACTCAAACATCAGCCAAACTTTGAATCTGAAATAGTGACAATACCAATATCTGAAATAAGATTTCTGCAAAACTTATTCTTTCTTGGTAACAAAAATATCACTGGAAACCTTGGCTAGTATGTTGATCACCCAAAGTGGAAATTTTCAAAATTTTGAATTTGAATCTCTTGCGGGCATTTCGTCGAACACCTGGCAGACGAAAATTGAGAGAAATCGAGTTCACTGTGAAGATCACTGTCGCCGTTCGTCTCATGCCTGTAGCCATGCTCCTGGACGACGCCGCGGTTGAGCCCAGCTCCCTCTGCCCCAACCCAAGCCGTGCGACATGGGAGGAAACGGAGGACAGCACCCGGACCCCCCTCTCTTCTCCTTCTTCCTCTCTGCAAGCTCCCGACCACCGTGCCCTCGCCAGCACCGACCCACAGCACTCCGCGGCCGAGACAACCACCCTCTAGCACGCAAGCAAGGCCGTCGAGGCCGGTGTCGCCCGTGCATGTCGCCAGCATGCCCTGCGCCGGCCACCCACTGGGCGCCCCTGTCCCCGCCGCTTCGGCCTATAAAAGCCCCCGCCGATCAAACGAACCAACTCGCCCCGCTCCCAGCTACCTCCCAGACACCCTCACCTCTCCCCGCTCGCTCTCGTTCAACATCGCCATCCCCACCGGCGAGGTACTGGACACGGAGGGCGCCGGGAATTGGTGGCGGAGCCTCGCCGGAGTCGTTTCCGCCCGTCGCCGTCGAGTTCTGCTTCCTCTACGCACACCGCCATCGCCGTCGTCTTCTTCACTGCGCGCAGGTGAGCTTCTTCCTCACCGGCGAGCACGAAGCAGACGCGCCGTTGGATTAGAATACAACGGCAGCGTACCGATTCGGTGACTTAAGTCACCTGACACGACGACCCCACATGTCAGTTTGTTTAAAAAGAAATCCCGCCCGGAGCGAACTGTTTTCTGGGCCGGCCCGTTCGGGTTTCATTTGAAAATAGCCCAGCTAGGTTCGAATTCGGTCCGATTCGATTTTTATTTATTTCCCGCCTATTCGAATTAATTCAAATAAATTTCAGATAGGTTTTTCAAACTTTAATTCCAAGAGATTTATAAATCCATTTTTAACCAATGAATATGCATTGGAAAGCTTATGAAATGCTCTATTCTCTGAAACTGGTTAGAATTCCATTTGAGTTAGGAATTTAAATAAATAAGAATAGTGTGACCATAGCTTTATTAACCATAGAAAAATTCTAGAAAATTGTTTAAACCTCCTAAAATTATGAAATTTGGTTGGTGAACTCACTAATGACCTCCCCTACTGTTTAGTCAACCTTAATCAACTCAAACCTAGTTAGTGATATCAATTAGACCTTAATCCAATCTTAATGGGTAACATAAAATGATAGATCTCTATCATACACTTAGAATTAATTTTTGCCCTCAATACCAATTCACATAATTAGTCAATCCTCACTTAAACTAGCCCTAATACCCTAGTTTCATACCATACTTAAAAAGTGAACCACACATGGCATATGGTAGAAAATTTAACTTACACACTCAATGCAAACTTAGAAGAAAACTTGCAACACAATTCAAATAAAATCCAAGAGGAAGGCTATTGTTTGAAAACAAGTATGTGTGCTTGGTGTGTTGTTAGCATGGTGTAGTGATGATGTGCTTTGTGTTTATTCGTTATTAGACGCTAGTGTTGCCAAGGAGGATATTGAGGGGGAATATTATCAAGAAGAAGAAGAATACCCCGGACACTCTGCCAACCAAGGCAAGCCATCTTTTGAAGCATACTCCAAATGCCTAGCTTTACTATTGCATTCTACTTGTGTTAAGTAAATTGCATGATTGAATTGCTAGAGTAGAATGATAGAAGTGTAGTGATATCTTGCTTAGCAAGAGCATCAAGCTGAGTTTATCCAACTATAGCTTAGTGGTATCATCACTCAATATAGTTGCTTAGTCCCTAATAAAATTGAGGCCATCTCTAAGTGGAACCCCATCTGAAATTGGTGACTTGAACTTGAAAACTTGAAATGAAGATTCTCCTACATGATGGTCTTATGAAGGAAAATAATATTGACTAAGAACTATGGAATGTATTTGCTAAATGATAATAAGTGATGTACCATGTGAGCCAACCATTACCGTACGACCACATTACCCCTAAATGGGAAGGGGCTTAGTCCGTAGCTTGTTCACCCTAGTATGGGAGGTCTTGTATCATCCTTTATAGAAGTGCACCGTGCGTGGGTACTTCTGAACCGAGTGGAAATTCCATTCATCCGGCACTCTGGAGCGGGCAAAACTAGAGACGCCGGAACGGAAGATGTCCGTGTCTCGGGCTCTAGGGAAGGATCCTGTACTAGAGTGAGCAAGTGAAAGAGTTTGTTTGATTATCTGAACCTCGCATACTTTGTGTATGACGAACCGTGGATTTCTCCCGGCAGATGTATCGAATCTTGTGGGTAAAGTGTACCCCTCTGCAGAGGTTTCAAACTATTCGAATAGCCGCGTCCTCGGTTATGGACAGTTGGCAAACTGTACTTGACTTTTGTCAAGAATGATAATAACTTATGGTGAGCTTGGTGAATGACATGACTTGACTTGACCTTGATATTGACACCCTTGAAGTTCCTTTAGATTGAACTTAGAGAACTAAACCTCTTCTCTACCAATGAACATTCTTGGGAAATAAAACTAGCTTTTGCAACTAAACTTAGTGCTTAGTCCACCATATCAACCTTGCATATCTACTTCATCATTTCATTTATAAGATGGTTTGCGAGTGCATCCAATGTACTCACGGCTGTGTCCCTGGCTATCAACTTGGCCAGACTATGGGGAAGAGTATCCGGAGGAAGGGTATGAAGAAGAGTATTAGAACTAAGATCTTCTACGGAGTCGCCATTGCCTGTAGGGTGAAGGCATGGACCCGAAGACGTTATTTCCGCTGCTATATTGTGTTGTAATATGAACTTGGTCTCTATGACCATTGTATTTGAACCATCGTATTGTAATATCTATGGAACTGGTTACCAACTATGTTATGTGTATCACAACAATGATTCTGGGATTGTGGTGGAATGCATAACGGGCACTTCGAATTTGTGATAAATTCGGGGTTGTCACAAGTTGGTATCAGAGCCTAGGCTGACCCCAGGAGACCTTAGTTAGAATGGGCGTTAAATGAAACCTTTATAAAAACAAAGAGATAAGTAATGGTTTGAAATTGCTTAAGTCTTTTCCTCTCTATTTACAAAGTTTTGTACATGCTTCAGTTTTTACCTACTTAAAATTTTGCACACTTGAGTTGATCACTAACTTAATCTAATCTAAAACTTTGTAGATGGCACCAGTATTCACTGAGCAGTACCAGTTGGGCCATGGTGGCAGCCTTTGTTTCGAGCGCGACCTCACCACCCTGACCTTGTTCCTGGATCGTCTGTATCCGGAGTTCAAGGGAGCCGTGCTCAATGAGCACCCGGATGGAGAGCTACGGTGGCTTGTCAGGGCCAGTTGCCGTGGCAAGAAGGGAGATTTGAGTTCTCCACGGATCAAGTTTGAGCTTGTGGAGAACACTTGGGCCGATGGTTTGGTCCGAGGTATGCAGGAGATGCACGCCCGCTTGTGCGGACTGCATGTTGAGGAGGTCCAGTGGGAGCGCTTTAGGAACTTTGCTCGGCGTGATGCGGATGGGCGTCCCGCCAACATGCCAGGGCAAAATGAGCCGAGCACCTACATCGATCACATGGACTTCTTGCTGTACTCCACTCAGCAGGAGGCCGATCGTGCCCGTACCAAGGCCAACCTTGAGCACTTCGCACTGGTGGAGGCAAGGAGCACTATCAGGATTCTTGCTAGGGATCGCAAGAGTCTTCGCCGCCAGCGTGATGAGAGGGATCACACCATTGATGAGTTGAAGGCCAATGTGGCTGAGCTGACTGAGTACATTGAGAGTCTTGAGAGCCACCTTGGTGAGGAGGAAGGCATTGATCTCCGCAAGGAGGATAATGCCCTAATTAGTGACGAGGATGACTTCATGGAGGACCTGGATGATGAGGAGGATCCTGAGGAGAATGGATTCATTGTGGATGATGAGGAGGAAGACCCCGAGGAGCCCGATGTCTAGATTGGAGATCCTCGTGTTATCTGGTTATGAGTTTACTTTGAGTCACTTCGTGTAGGTGTGAGTTGTATCCCCCTCTCTAGTAGACGAGTCGCAATGGTTTGATCTAAACCATTTGTAATGTGTGAACTCGTATGTATGATATGTTTGATGCTTGTTGAATGAAATATGAATTTGGCCCTTAAGGCCTTAGTAAGACAAAAATTGCATCATCCATGTTACATTTAAATCTTAGCAAATTAGTTTTTCCCTCTTGTCTTACACACCTTATCTTCAGATGCCGCGAGCACCCCCACCCCCGAACCCGGAAATGGCCGAACTGCTAAGGTTGATCATGGAAGACCGAGAAGCAGCCCGAGCTGAGCGCCAAGCTAACTTGGCCACTCTTCAGCAATTAACCCAGATGGCAATGAACCACAACAATGGCAATGGAAATGGCCATGGTGAAGGAGAAAACAATGGTCCTGGTGATCACCGATCCAAGTTAAGGAGTTTCCAAAACACCAACCCACCTATATTCACTAAGTCTGAAGAACCCTTAGATGCCGATGACTGGCTTCGCACTATGGAGAACAATTTGGCAGTCGCCGAAGTTGGTGAAAAGGAGAAGGTCTTGTACACCACCCACTATCTTGCGGGAGCCGCAAGAGCTTGGTGGGATAGCACTCGTGCAATGCAAGCCCAAGGGTATGTGATGCCTTGGGAGGAGTTCAAGAGCAAGTTCAGCAAAGCCCATGTTCCTTTGGGATTGGTTAAAAGGATGAGAGATGAGTTCAGAAATCTGAAGCAAGGTTCCCTATCTGTGGTTGACTACCGTGACAAGTTCCTTACCTTGTCTAGGTATGCCCCAGATGACACCAACACCACTGAGAAGAAGCAAGAAAGGTTTCTAGATGGACTTCATGATGAGATGCAATGTGTCCTGGTCAGCATTCACTTTGCAGACCTGGAGTCATTGGTTGACTCTGCCATTCAGATGGAAGGCAAACTCAAGCAAGCTGCAGAGAACCGCAAGTGTCGTATGATGTATCAAGGCAGCTCGAGCAACTCGCAGAAGCCAAGGGGAAATCCACCTATGGGTTTCGCCCCTAGACCTATGAGGCCATCTGCACCTGCTCCACGTCCCAACTTTCCTAGCCGTCCACCCGGCAACAACTTCAACCGTGCACCTCCAAGACCTAATGGCAACAACTTCAACCCCAATGCTCCCAGGCCCAATGGCACCCCTATGCTGCCCAAGCTTGGTGACAAGTCTGGTGTTACCTGTTATGAGTGCGGACTCAAAGGGCACTACTCCAATGAGTGCCCCAAGAAGCTAAATGATGCATCCAAGACCACTGCTCCTGCTCAGCAACAGCGCCGTGTTGGAAACGGCAAGAATTATCCCCCAAGGAACCAGCCTCACCCTCGAGGCCGTCTGAATCACATGAATGTGGAAGAAGCTCAGGAGGCAACCGACGTTGTGCTGGGTATGTTCCCTGTTAATTCCGTTCCCGCAAGAGTTCTGTTTGATTCTGGAGCTTCACACTCGTTTGTCACTAAGTTATTTGTTGATAAAAGTGGACTTCAACAAACACCCCTGAAACATGCCATGTTAGTACAAATACCTGGGTCAACAACAAGGGCTGAGTGGAACTGTTTGGCAGTTCCCATAGAAATTCATGGAATATCTTTCTTAGCCAATTTGATAGTTTTGGGAACCAAAGGTTTGGAAGTAGTCCTCGGTATGAATTGGATGTCTTCCCATCAAGGAGTGATAGATTGTGCCAAGAAGACCATCACCATGAAGAGTAGCACTGGAATTGTAGTAAAGCATGTGTCCGTAAAACCACCCCAGACCACCAGATGTCATAAGAGTATCTCAGGACCCACTATAGAGGAAGTTCCCATCGTCTGTGAATACTCGGATGTATTTCCCGATGAGCTACCTGGAATGCCCCCGGATCGGGATATTGAGTTTATCATTGAGCTTATTCCCGGGACTGGATCCATAGCCCAACGACCCTATCGTATGAACCCAGCTCAACTAGTAGAGTTGAAGAAGCAATTGGATGACCTTTTGAGTAAGGGATTGATTCAGCCAAGTTCTTCTGCTTGGAGATCACCCGTTCTGTTTGTGGATAAAAGTGACGGTTCCAGCCGACTGTGCACTGATTACCACAAGCTAAATGATGTGACCATCAAGAATAAGTATCCTCTCCCTAAGATTGATGATCTGTTTGACCAATTGACCGGAGCTCGAGTCTTCTCGAAGATAGATCTTAGAACTGGATACCATCAACTGAAGATCCGTGCAACTGATATCCCCAAAACAGCCTTCACTACCCGATACGGATTGTATGAGTACACCGTAATGTCCTTTGGATTAACCAATGCCCCTGCTTATTTCATGAATCTCATGAATAAGGTTTTCATGGAGTTCTTGGATAAGTTTGTCGTTGTCTTCATTGATGACATTCTTATCTACTCCAAGTCCGAAGAAGAGCATGCAACCCATCTGAGATTAATCTTAGAGACTCTTAGAGAGCATCAGCTGTATGCCAAGTTCAGTAAATGTGAGTTCTGGTTGAAGGAAGTTGGATTCTTAGGCCATGTATTATCAGCGGGAGGAATATCAGTAGACCCAAAGAAGATCAAATCAGTCATGGAATGGGAAGCCCCTACCACTCAAACTGAAGTTAGAGGTTTTCTCGGATTAGCAGGATATTACCGCAAATTTGTTGAAGGGTTTTCAAGCATTGCCCGGCCCATGACCCAATTGTTAAAGAAGGACAAGAAGTTTGAATGGACCCCTAAGTGTGAAGAGAGTTTTCAAGAGCTCAAGAAGCGATTGGTGACCGCCCCCGTCTTAACCATGCCCGATATCACCAAGAACTTTGATGTCTATTGCGACGCTTCCAAACTTGGACTTGGTTGTGTGTTAATGCAAGAAGGCAAGGTCATAGCCTACCTCTTCCGGCAGCTTTGACCTCATGAAGAAAATTATCCAACCCATGATCTGGAGTTAGCAGCCGTAGTTCTCGCTTTGAAGACCTGGAGGCACTATCTTATGGGTAACCGTTGCGAGATCTACACTGATCACAAGAGTCTGAAGTATATTTTCACTCAGAAGGAGTTGAACATGAGGCAAAGAAGATGGATAGAGTTGATCAAGGATTATGATCTGGAAATTCATTATCACCCCGGTAAGGCCAATGTAGTGGCCGATGCATTGAGTAGAAAGCCATGCTCGTTGAATATGATGATCAAAGAGGAGCAACCTATGTTGCACCAAGAGTTTGAAAGGTTTGGATTGGAACTAGTCAGTCGAGGATTCTTAGCCAACCTTGAGTTTCAACCCACCTTGATGAGCCAAATCAAAGAAGCCTAAAAGGGAAATGAGAGTATTGACGGAATTAAGCGCAGAATTGGTTCCGGCAAGGTGCCAGGATTTGAAGAAGATGATCAAGGAGTCCTTTGGTATAAAGGACGTATCTGTGTGCCTGCGGACTCAGAATTGAAGGAGGTTATTATGAGAGAAGCCCATGAGACACCTTACTCCATTCACCCCGGTGGAACTAAGATGTACCAAGATTTAAAGGAACAATTTTGGTGGCACGGAATGAAACGTGAGATTGCATCGTTCATATCTAAGTGTGACATTTGTCAAAGAGTCAAGGCTGAACATCAATGTCCTGCGGGATTGCTGCAACCTTTGCAAGTTTCGGAATGGAAGTGGGAATCTGTTGGAATGGATTTCATCACCAGATTTCCAAGGTCCAGCCGTGGAAATGACTCTATCTGGGTCATTGTGGATAGACTTACCAAAGTTGCCCACTTTATTCCTGTCAAGACCACTTATACCTCTGGACAGCTGGCAGATCTTTATCTATCCAGAATTGTTAGTTTGCATGGAGTCCCTAAAACCATAGTTTCTGATCGAGGAACGCAATTCACCTCGAGATTTTGGAAAAGTTTGCATCAAGCCTTGGGAACCAAACTAGCCTTTAGCACAGCTTACCACCCTCAGACTGATGGACAGACCGAAAGAGTGAACCAAATACTTGAAGATATGTTGAGAGCCTGTGTTCTAGCCTATGGAGCCAAGTGGGAAGATTGTCTGCCTTTCGCGGAGTTTTCCTACAACAACAGTTACTAAGCCAGTTTGCAAATGGCCCCATTTGAAGCTTTATATGGAAGAAAGTGTCGTACCCCTTTGAATTGGTCAGAAACCGGAGACAGTCAGATATTTGGACCTGACATTCTGCAAGAGGCGGAAGAGAAGGTTCGCATGATTCGTGACTACCTCAAGGCAGCCCAGTCTAGACAGAAGAGCTATGCCGACAAGAGACGTAGAGAACTGACCTTTCAGATTGGAGAGTTTGTTTATCTTAGAGTATCGCCTCTCAAGGGAATGCAAAGGTTCCAAGTAAAAGGAAAGCTTGCACCAAGGTATATTGGACCCTTCAAGGTACTAAGCCGCAGAGGAGAAGTGTCATATCAGTTGGAAATGCCCCTTGAATTGTCTGAAGTGCACGATGTCTTTCACGTGTCTTTACTTCGAAAATGTCTTGAAGTGCCGGAGAAGCCAGAAATCTTCAAGAATATTGATCACCGCTCTGTGGATATCAACAAAGATTTGACCTATCATGAAGTGCCGATTCGTATCCTCGAGGAAGCATATAGAACCACTCGAACCCGAAGCATCAAGTTTCTAAAGGTTCAGTGGAGTAACCACACCGAAGATGAAGCCACTTGGGAACGAGAAGATTACCTTCAGAAAGAGTTTCCCAGTCTTTTCAGTTCTTAATTAGTGAATCTCGAGGACGAGATTCTATTTAAGGGGGGAAGATTGTAACAACTCAGAAAATTGTAATCCACTTCCTATTAATTAAAGTGCCAAATTTTGGACCAAGATAAAACTTTTTATCTATTATTGCATGTATGCATGTATTTTCCATTATATGTATTTTATGATTTCATGTGTGTGATTATTGGTTGTGCAATAGTTAGTTAATTCTAACTTAACCAACAAAAGCATTAGAGAAGAATTATAGGAGCCAAAGAAACTAGAAACAAAAGAAAGAAAGAAAAAGAGAAGAAAAGGTTGATCTATGAAATCTTATTGACTACCCTACTTTGAGCCTTTAGAATAAGAAATCTGTAACTCAACTCAGTGTTTGGCCAGTTAGTTGAGCTTAACCAAGTCACATACTAACTCAACCAAGAAGTGGCTACCCAAAATTCAAATCAGAACTGGACTCAAACATCAGCCAAACTTTGAATCTAAAACAGTGACAATACCAAAATCTGAAATAAGATTTCTGCAAAACTTATTCTTTCTTGGTAACAAAAATATCACTGGAAACCTTGGCTAGTATGTTGATCACCCAAAGTGGAAATTTTCAAAATTTTGAATTTGAATCTCATGCGGGCATTTCGTCGAACACCTGGCAGACGAAAATCGAGAGAAATCGAGTTCACTGTGAAGATCACTGTCGCCGTTCGTCTCATGCCTGTAGCCATGCTCCTGGACGACGCCGCGGTCGAGCCCAGCTCCCTCTGCCCCGACCCAAGCCGTGCGACATGGGAGGAAACGGAGGACAGCACCCGGACCCCCCTCTCTTCTCCTTCTTCCTCTCTGCAAGCTCCCGACCACCGTGCCCTCGCCAGCACCGACCCACAGCACTCCGCGGCTGAGACAACCACCCTCCAGCACGCAAGCAAGGCCGTCGAGGCCGGTGTCGCCTGTGCACGTCGCCAGCATGCCCTGCGCCGGCCACCCACTGGGCGCCCCTGTCCCCGCCGCTTCGGCCTATAAAAGCCCCCGCCGATCAAACGAACCAACTCGCCCCGCTCCCAGCTACCTCCCAGACACCCTCACCTCTCCCCGCTCGCTCTCGTTCAACGTCGCCATCCCCGCCGGCAAGGTACTGGACGCGGAGGGCGCCGCCGCATTCGACCTCCTTGGAGCAAGCCGACGCCGGGAATTGGTGGCAGAGCCTCGCCGGAGTCGTTTCCGCCCGTCGCCGTCGAGTTCTGCTTCCTCTACGCACGCCGTCGTCGCCGTCGTCTTCTTCACTGCGCGTAGGTGAGCTTCTTCCTCGCCGGCGAGCACAAAGCAGACGCGCCGTTGGATTAGAATCCAACGGCAGCGTACCGATTTGGTGACTTAAGTAACCTGACACGACGACCCCACATGTCAGTTTGTTTAAAAACAAATCCCGCCTGGAGCGAACCATTTTCTGGGCCGGCCCATTCGGGTTTCATTTGAAAACAGTCCAGCTAGGTTCGAATTCGGTCCGATTCGATTTTTATTTATTTCCCGCCTATTCGAATTAATTCAAATAAGTTTCAGATAGGTTTTTCAAACTTTAATTCCAAGAGATTTATAAATCCATTTTTAACCAATGAATATGCGTTGGAAAGCTTATGAAATGCTCTATCCTCTGAAACTGGTTAGAATTCCATTTGAGTTAGGAATTTAAATAAATAAGAATAGTGTGACCATAGCTTTATTAACCATAGAAAAATTCTAGAAAATTGTTTAAACCTCCTAAAATTATGAAATTTGGTTGGTGAACTCACTAATGACCTCCCCTACTGTTTAGTCAACCTTAATCAACTCAAACCTAGTTAGTGATATCAATTAGACCTTAATCCAATCTTAATGGGTAACATAAAATGATAGATCTCTATCATACACTTAGAATTAATTTTTTCCCTCAATACCAATTCACATAATTAGTCAATCCTCACTTAAACTAGCCCTAATACCCTAGTTTCATACCATACTTAAAAAGTGAACCACACATGGCATATGGTAGAAAATTTAACTTACACACTCAATGCAAACTTGGAAGAAAACTTGCAACACAATTCAAATAAAATCCAAGAGGAAGGCTATTGTTTGAAAACAAGTATGTGTGCTTGGTGTGTTGTTAGCATGGTGTAGTGATGATGTGCTTTGTGTTTATTCGTTATTAGACGCTAGTGTTGCCGAGGAGGATATTGAGGGGGAATATTATCAAGAAGAAGAAGAATACCCCGGACACTCTGCCAACCAAGGCAAGCCATCTTTTGAAGCATACTCCAAATGCCTAGCTTTACTATTGCATTCTACTTGTTTTAAGTAAATTGCATGATTGAATTGCTAGAGTAGAATGATAGAAGTGTAGTGATATCTTGCTTAGCAAGAGCATCAAGCTGAGTTTATCCAACTATAGCTTAGTGGTATCATCACTCAATATAGTTGCTTAGTCGCTAATAAAATTGAGGCCATCTCTAAGTGGAACCCCATCTGAACTTGGTGACTTGAACTTGAAAACTTGAAATGAAGATTCTCCTACATGATGGTCTTATGAAGGAAAATAATATTGACTAAGAACTATGGAATGTATTTGCTAAATGATAATAAGTGATGTACCATGTGAGCCAACCATTACCGTACGACCACATTACCCCTAAATGGGAAGGGGCTTAGTCTGTAGCTTGTTCACCCTAGTATGGGAGGTCTTGTATCATCCTTTATAGAAGTGCACCGTGCGCGGGTACTTCTGAACCGAGTGGAAATTCCATTCATCCGGCACTCCGGAGCGGGCAAAACTAGAGACGCCGGAACGGAAGATGTCCGTGTCTCGGGCTCTAGGGAAGGATCCTGTACTAGAGTGAGCAAGTGAAAGAGTTTGTTTGATTATCTGAACCTCGCATACTTTGTGTATGACAAACCATGGATTTCTCCCGGCAGATGTATCGAATCTTGTGGGTAAAGTGTACCCCTCTGCAGAGGTTTCAAACTATTCGAATAGCCGCGTCCTCGGTTATGGACAGTTGGCAAACTGTACTTGACTTTTGTCAAGAATGATAATAACTTATGGTGATGTTGGTGAATGACATGACTTGACTTGACCTTGATATTGACACCCTTGAAGTTCCTTTAGATTGAACTTAGAGAACTAAACCTCTTCTCTACCAATGAACATTCTTGGGAAATAAAACTAGCTTTTGCAACTAAACTTAGTGCTTAGTCCACCATATCAACCTTGCATATCTACTTCATCATTTCATTTATAAGATGGTTTGCGAGTGCATCCAATGTACTCACGGCTGTGTCCCTGGCTATCAACTTGGCCAGACTATGGGGAAGAGTATCCGGAGGAAGGGTATGAAGAAGAGTATCAGAACTAAGATCTTCTACGGAGTCGCCATTGCCTGTAGGGTGAAGGCATGGAACCGAAGACGTTATTTCCGCTGCTATATTGTGTTGTAATATGAACTTGGTCTCTATGACCATTGTATTTGAACCATCGTATTGTAATGTCTATGGAACTGGTTACCAACTACGTTATGTGTATCACAACAATGATTCTGGGATTATGGTGGAATGCATAACGGGCACTTCGAATTTGTGATAAATTCGGGGTTGTCACACAGCCCACTTGGGCCGTGCCCGGGAGCCAGCCGGCCCAGCTCGCCCCGAGCCAGCCCAACCCCGCTCACCCTCTCCTCTCTCTCCCTGCTAGGCGGACCCCACCTGTCATCACCCTCATCCCGCAATCACCTCTCTCTCTCTCTCCTTCCCTGGTAACGCTCGCCGGAATCACTCCCCCCCCCTCTTCATTCCGCGAGTGAATGGTCTTAAAGACCTCCCCTATAAAGCCCCCGCATTCCCCTCTCCTTTCACTCCCCTCCCCCTCTCGAATTCGAGCCGCCAGGCTGCGAAAATTCCTCGCCGGAGCTACGGGACTCCGCCACTGGAATCCGTCGGAAACCAGCCCGGTGGTGAGACCCCGACTCTCCCCTCTGTTCCTCCTGCATCCTCTCTCTCTCTCGCGCGCTTTTACTGAGGCCCTATCCCGGTGAATTCTTGCAGTGGAACGAGCTCTCGACGACCACCGAAGCCGCCGTGGCCTCCAGCCGCACCTCGCCGTCGCCTAGGGAAGTGCCAGTCATCGACAACCACAGATTTGAGGTCGCCGTCGTCTGTTGAACATCGTCCACCACTCCATCGCCGTCGTTCATCATCGAAATCGCTCCGCCGTCGACCACCAGGACCGTTACCTCGCCGGACTGCTTCGCCGGTGAGCCATTCCCCCTCCTATCATTTCCCGCCCTTGGATCCTGATCGCACGGCCGAAATTAGATCCCTCTACCGAAACGGTATCGGCCAATAGGGCTGCGCCACGTCGCCTGCCCGGTCAGCCTACCCAGTCAACCAGTCAAAAACTCTTTTTAAATTCGAATTCAAATCTCAGATTTGATACAGATCTTGTAAAATCGATATAAAATAAAATACTTAGCCAAAAATTACAAATAATACCTCGTTGGAATCCTTGGAATGTTTAGAATCCATTAGTGCAATAAAACTTGTTATTTTATGGGTTCTTTATGAATCTATTGTCAGATCTGAATCAAACCTCCGGTTTCATAATAAATTCATAACTTTTGTTCTGTGAGTCCAAATGCTACAATTTTGTAGTCTATGGAATCCTTGGAACATATAGAACACTCCAGAAGCAAAAGTTTCCAAAGTTGATATGTGTACAAACTTGCTACTGTTAAATATGTTCAAATCACTATTTTCACTACCATTTGAAATCTAAAAAGTATTTTTGAGTGAAACCACTTGCAGTGACTTCAAGTTACTGTCCCCTAACCAGTGGTAGCTCAAACTTATTTTACAATACAGTACCAAACCAGAACCTATTTCCAGAAGTGATTATCCTATTTTTATCAAATGAACAATCTTGCTCAATACTTTGAAAAATATTGATGCCATGCTATGATCACTTGATGAGGGTGTTTTGTGAACAAAATTAAGAACTTCAACTAAAATGAAACACCTGGGTGGATTGGTTTGATAAGAGGCGGCGAAGTAGGTGGGTTCTGGGACGCATGCCTCGTCGAGAGGATGTGGGTTCAGAATACCGCTCGGGATGGCCACCCAGGAACAAAGAGGTTAACATGTCTTCCATGCTTAGTGTACTTCCAGTGCAGCCTTATGACATTATGGGCTCTGTCTTGACTGATTAGATGTGGGAGTGCAACTTGTGTGCAAGAAGATGGTGGTAGTTGAATTATAGGTTGGGAACGGATCTTGCCAGTTAGTTGCCCTCTCCTCTAAAAGGTCTCGTTTCATTTTATGTATGGGCATAAAATGAATCGTAAGGTGAAAGTGCACATCCCTTGCAAGGTGTCAAAACTAATCGATTAGCCGTGTCCCCGGTTATGGACAATTTGAGTCTCTAGACATGGAATGTACGGAAGAATCTCATCACCGATTCTGAATGACTAAAATCTGTCTAGAAACCCCTAGGTAGGAACTAAGGACCATGCACTCCGAGGGGTGGTGGTGCCTGAGGTTTCAACTTGTTGAATTGCGCCCAGTGCTACATAACTTGCAACTATGTAGTATTTGGGGGTGATTTTGACCCTTTGAAAATTAAAATCTTTGAAATAAAAATCTTGATTTAAATAGGACAAAATTAGCTTTATGCAAACTAGCCCATGAGATCCACCAGCCAAATAGCATGTAGCTAGTTCTTTCACCACCGCCACCAAATATGTGTCTTTTGCCAGTACATCATTGTACTGACCCCCATTCATGGGGCTGCATAATCAAATGTGCAGGTTCTTCTGATGAGGAGTGAAGTGTTAGGATCTCGAGTCTACACACCAACATGACTGCCTGTGGCACATGCGGGAGATGGAGGCTCGCTACTATTCTAGTTCTGTTGTGCTTAAGTTGAACTCTGTTTACCTTGTCGGTCTATGAGACTGAAGATTTGTAATAATTTGTGAGACTTATGTATCTGGATCTGCGTGTAATCTTGATACTATGCGATGATTACTATATTTTGTTCTGTGGTGCTATCATTGATCCAGGGAATAGCACATAGCACAGGTGTTCCATCTTAATCCAAAGATGGGGCGTCACAATTTTTTTTTAGACCGAAATTAATTGACCCAATTGGGCCGGCCAAATGGGCCGAGTCTAACCGGCCCAACCACCTGGCGAGCCCCCAGGTCAAACCGGACCGAATCGATCCACTCGATCGATCCGACCGCCTCCTTCCCCACGCTAGTGTTTCTCCGCTCGACCCTGACGCCGCTCTCTGCCGCCGCCTGCCGCCTCCGGTGAGTCCTATGATGCAAAGGCCTATGATGCAAAGGCTGAGGCAAACACTTTTCTTATAAGAACAGATTCTAGCTTGCTATCTTGGTCTGGCCTATGATGCAAAGGCTGAGGCAAACACTTTTCTTATAAGAACAGATACTTGCTTTAATTTGATTTACCACCCTGTGATGAGTCTAGCGTAGCACCTCTATGCCAGTCTGAGGGTAACCCTGCTGCCCCCCTTATTTTCTCTGTAATGATGATAAGAACAGATGCTACTGCTTATTCTTATTTTGTTCACCTTGTTGCTGGAATTGTGGGAGAGGTGAAGTTGGTATTGGAGATATAGTCTAGTGCCCTTCTCCTTCTTCTGGATCTTGTTCTTGTGGTGGTCTTGTCCTGCTTGATCTAGTTCAGCTGGACTCCTTGCTGCCTTCTTGTTCCTCCTTCCTGGCAGCCCAGCTCCTCCTCTTGATCAGCCTCTGGTGATCTTCTATGTGACCATGGTCACTTGTTGATTGAGCTGGGATTTTGTGGTGGTGACTGGGAGTAGTTCTTGGTGTTCTTGAGGTAAGGTGAAATGATGGAATAGTGAGTGGAATTGTGGTGTGTGAGGTGCGGCTGCCTCTGGTGTGCTGGTGGTTATCTACACTCAGTGCAAAATACCAATTTGGCTTGTTTGCCTTCACAAGCAAGCCACGGCTGTGTCCATGATTATCTTGATGGGTGAATTTCTTTTGGTGTTGCCACTTGTAATTCGGCTGAGCAAATATTACTGATTTTGCTAAATGGATTTTTGGTGACTTCTTAATTCTACTTAACCAATATCATGTTAAGTATGAATTTAATATTCATTGATTTGGATTTTATTACTTTAAACTTATCTAGAATTAGAGGGTGTCAAGCTATCTACTGCTATTGTTATCTGTTTCAAAATTTGATTTGGTTGCCTGACTCAAAGATGCCTATCCATTCAAGTGTATGAATTAAGGACCCTTTTTTCTAGATTTGGTTATTTGTTTAAATGATGCCCTCTAGTTCTAGGACATAGAATTTTAGGAGTTCTTCCTAAATTCTTTTTCTGAGTTTAATAAATTAAATTGCCTCCAGAAAATATGGAGGCAAACATTTTAATCAAGGGATTTCTATTTTCGTGCCCTCAGGTCGTTAGTTGTACTCAGTTTGCCCCAGCCGCTTAGTTTTTCCTCAGTTTTCCCCTCGCTCTAGTTTGAAACCCCTCGCAGACGCTGGGATGGGAGGGTTGCGGTCTGGTCAGAGGCCTTGACCATTACCGGTGACGGCTAGGGAGCCGCGGTGGTTGTGGATTGACCGATGCTTTTGAATGGTGCTGACGGGTAGGGTCAGGAGACACGTCGGAGCAGCCATCCATCTATCGCTGACGTGTGGGCTGTTTTATTTCCTGATTGTATACGCGGTGCTGCCAATGACAAATGGGGCCGCTCTATAGGGCTGCCGCAGCCAATGACCAGTGGGGTCGTGTATTTTTCAGGAAAAGACATATATTGCCGCTCTGTGGGGCTGCCGCAGCCAATGACCAGTGGGGTCGTCTATTTATTTAGAGAAAATCATATATTGCCGCTGACGAGGGTTAACTCGACAAATGTCCTAGATGAAGGACTTAGGATCGGGGAGATAGGGCGTCGGATGAACTCGAAGGTAAAGTTAGTCGAAATAGGTGTGTATCGAAAGTAAATTTGGGTGTTCAACCTGGCTTGCTTTCAATCTGGCCTACACCGTCCTCTCCTGACCCCCTATATATAGGTGGCCAGGTCTCGAGGATCGGGTAGGATCCGATATAGATTACAAATATCGACATACGGTAATAACTCATATTCGACTATCATTACAATTGGGCCTAGCTTATCGGGCCTCAGGGGCACTCAACTAACGGGCTCTATTAACTATACCCTAGTCAGTAGCCCCTGAGATTCTACCAGAATTGTAGATTCAGGTTGAATCTCTAATCTTCAAATCTTCGACTTGATCAATTCTTCGACTTCTTCACATCTTCAAATCTTCGACTTAGTCTTTTCGACTTATTTTCATGATATTCTTTCGCAAGGGGTTTTGATGAGCAAGCCTGACAACTCTGACGGATCAAGAGGTCAGTTAACTGCCGGAACAGATACTTGTCACCTACTTCAAATTCAATCCCCTTGGACTTGAACTCGGGATACCGGTCAAATCCATTCTTTTGCCGCATTTAGGACTTACAAAGAATGAATCCCAGTGGTTCTTAGGGTACCCAGTGCGTCCACCAGGATTTTCTTCGCGTCGTAGACACGGATACATACCAGCAGAGCGCATCCATGTGCGTATACCAGGCCACACAGGACGGATCCCGGGGTCTTACCTTCGTGATAGATCACGGCATTCGAGTTTCGTTGCGATAACGCAACTCGAGAATCTCATATTCGTAGCCAAATTTTTAACTGATAAAACTAAAGAATTTCAGATTTTAAATTAATCTTCTTCGCTCCCGATGGGAGTAATCTCTCTTCATTTTGTCGACTACGTAGTCGAAGTTTGTATGCTTATCCTTCCGCATCTCCAATATTGATTATCTCATCTCTATCGGGTGCGCGCTCAGCGCTCCCGATGGGAGTAGCCCCCGAGGCTATGTTTGGCGACTTGTAGTCAAGCATAGGCTCAAAGTTCAGCTCTTCTTTCTTCTGTGAACATCTTACTGTTGACGAGCCCCCGAGTCCAAGTCGAGGTTTTCATATCGCATAATCTCCTTTTCTTATTCTTCTTCGTTGATATTATCGTCTGCTGTGCGCAGAATTTAACTCCTGTTCTAAATTATGTTTGCGGGCTTTGCTATAGCCCGAAGGCCCAATAGTATGTGCTTATAAATAAGGCGCCTGCTGATTAAGGTAAAAAACCCTAATCAGACTCCTCCTCCGCTGCATCATCATCTTCCTCCATCTAGGGTTTTTCCGAGGTTTTTCTGTTGTGCTCATGGCTGATGCTGAAGGTTCTCGTCTGACCCTTGGCTCCCCGATGGCGCCACGAGGTCGGGGTCGCCCTCGTGGAAGCAAGAACAAGAACACCACGCCGGCCGCCGCAGGAACTTCTTCGGACGCTCCGGCTAAGCGTCGTCCCGGCCGCCCACCTAGTAGCAAGAACAAACCCAAAGTGACTAACGTCGCTCCAGGTCCAATCGCTCCTCCTCCTCCTGCTGCTCCAGCTGCTCCTGCTGCGCGTCCCCAGATCTTTTCCTTCCTTTACATTGCCATGGCGCAGTGCCGTGAGATTCAGCGTCTGCCGCTGAATTTTACGAAGTTTATGGATGGCCGCGAACTGCGAGAGGTGGTTCTCCGTGAACAATCTGGCGGTGGCATCCCATATGAGGTGGAGGTGTGGTATGATGGCGACGGCGAGCAGTACTTCAGAGGTGGCTGGTCGCAGTTTGCTGAGGACCACGACATCCACCAGGGCTTCTTTATGGCCTTCGACTTCCATATCGGTACGTCGAAGTTTGACGTGAAGATCTACGATGGCACTCTTTGCCAGAAGGAGTATGAAGCTTGAAGTCCTCTTCCATTTGTTGTGTTTTTTATGTAATTTCATTTGATCATGTCCTTGCTACCATGCTTGTCTGTAATGAATATTCGTACTTGGTGTCGATGTCTTTTGCTAGTACCATGACAACAAGTCATGTTCTGAGGTATGTTTTCCATATATCGGGTTCTTTGCGAACCAAAAAAGGTAGGAATAATATCGGGTTCTTCTTATGAACCAAGTTCTCTAAATATTCATCGGGTTGTCTAAACAACCTCACAATGAAGAAAATCCTCCAACTTGCCATAATAATTCTTTTCGTACGACCCAGGGGTTGAAGCCCCCGAGCGCAGAAGTAACAAAAGAATCGTACAATTTTGTCGAGTTCATCCCAAAGAACCCGACCTGTGGCCTCATGTTCTGGGTTCAGAAGGCTAACTCGAATATATTGATACCTCTATATTTAGTCTACGCGTAAAAACGTCGTAGCTATTCTGCATTCCACGGGTTGCTCTCGTCCTTCCCCGTCTTCTTATCTTGTAGTCGATATGATCCTCCTGGTATTACTTCCGTGACGATGTAAGGTCCCACCCAAGGGGACTCCAATTTCCCGTGGCTGTCTTGCCTGAGTCGCAAAACAAGGTCTCCCACCACGAAGGATCGTGGACGAACTCGACTACTATGGTAGTTTCGTAAGCTTTGTTGATATTGCGTAGCCCTTTCTAATGATTTGTCTCTTGCTTCATCTAGCGCATCGACGTCGTCTTGCAATGCTTCTGCCGACGTCGCCTCGTCATATGCTGTCACTCTTGGAGCCTCGTGTGTAACTTCGACTGGAAGCACGGCTTCTGCGCCATGGACCAAGAAGAAAGGAGTTTCTTGAGTTGCTGCATTGGGCGTAGTTCTTAAGCTCCAAAGAACGGAGGGCAATTCTTCTACCCAAGCGCTCTTGGCTTTCTCGAGAGGTACTAAAAGCCTCTTTTTTATTCCACTACATATCAAGCCATTGGCTTTTTCGACTTGCCCGTTCGTCTTCGGGTGCGCCACAGATGCGAATTTGAGCTTGATCCCCAATCCTTCACAGTAATTTTTGAATTCTTTTGAAGTAAAATTTGTCCCGTTGTCTGTGATGATGCTGTGTGGTACACCAAAACGAAAAACTATTGACTTGATGAAGCTGATTGCTGCTGTAGAATCTTGAGTTGTTACTGGAGCCGCTTCCACCCATTTGGTAAATTTATTGACTGCCACTAGCATGTAGACATGCCCTCCTGGCCAAGATTTGTGCAACTTTCCCACCATGTCAAGGTCCCATTGTGCGAAGGGCCAGGATAATGGTATTGTTTGTAGCTCCGCTGCTGGTGCATGCGGTCTGGATGCAAACCTTTGACATGCTTCACACTTTCGAACTATATCTTTGGCGTCCTCGATGGCTGTTAGCCAGTAGAATCCCGCTCGAAAAGCTTTTGCTGCTATTGCTCTGCTGCTAGCATGATGGCCACATACTCCGCCATGTATGTCTTTCAATATTGCTTGCCCTTCCTGAGGTGTTACACAACGCTGTAAAACGCCGGTAATACTTCTCTTGTATAATTTTCCTTCTAACACGACAAACGCTTTCGATCTTCGAGTTATCCTCTTAGCCTCCACTGCATCTTCTGGTAGTTTTTTATTTATCATGTACGCAAGATATGGCTGCATCCATGTTTCTTCTATCATCATGACCTCCTCTGGTTCTGTCGTAGCCCCTGAGCCTGCTGTGGTAGTCAAACTTTTAGCACTTTTTATTGATCTTTCCGCTATTTCTTCCCAAAATACTCCAGACGGCACAGGTAAGCATTGTGATCCGATATTTGCTAAAGTGTCGGCTTCTTCATTGCTGTTCCTGCTGATGTGCGAGACTTCGCATCCATCGAACGTTCCTTCTAAATAATGGTACAAATTCTTGTAGGCCATCATGTTGTCATTGATTGTGTCACACCTGTTCATGACTTGCTGAACAACAAGGTTAGAATCTCCAAATATTTTTAGGCGAGTTGCTCCACAAGCTTTAGCCATCTTCATTCTGTGCAACAAAGCCTCGTACTCCGCTTCATTGTTAGAAGCTTGTGGAAAGCTCATCCTTAAGACATATTTTAATTTGTCGCCGTGAGGCGATATCAATACTACTCCTGCGCCTGCGCCTTGGACTCGCTTAGAACCGTCGAAGTACATTGTCCAAGTACTCGATAAATCTGGTGGTCCCGTGCTTTGCAGCTCGAGCCACTCTGCTGTAAAATCTGGCAAGATTTGCGACTTGATCGCCTTCCTTTTTCGTACGTGATGTCCATGGGAGATAACTCGATTCCCCACAAAGAGACACGGCCCGTCGCTAAAGGGTTGTTTAATATGTTCGATAGTGGCGCTTCATTGACCACTATAATTGGGTGCACAGTAAAATGCTGTCGTAATTTACGTGCAGTTGTGAAGACACTGTATGCCAACTTCTGATAATGCGGGTACCTCTGTTTGGTTGGAGATAGCACTTCACTGATGAAATATACCGGTCTCTGGACGCCATGGGCTTTGCCTTCTTCACTTCTTTCGACTACTAGAACTGTACTCACCACCTGATGGGTTGCGGCGATGTACAACAGTAGTGGCTCTTTTTCTTTAGGTGCGACCAGCACTGGTGGCGTGGAAAGCACTTTTTTCAATTGCGCAAACGCTGCGTCTGCTTCTTCTGTCCACTCAAATTTGTCGTCTGACTTCTTCATAAGTGCATAAAAAGGAAGCGCCTTCTCCCCTAGTCGAGCAACGAAACAACTTAATGCCGCGACGCGTCCTGCCAATTTCTGTACGTCGTGGAGTTTCGTGGGTTTCCCCATTGTTATAATTGCTTGAATCTTCTCTGGATTTGCCTCTATTCCTCGTGCTGATACCAAGAACCCCAAAAGTTGCCCTGCTGAAACTCCGAAGGAACACTTTGTCGGGTTCAGCTTAAGCTTGTACTTGTTCAGGTTGTCGAAGGTTTCTGCCAAGTCGCTGATTAAAGATTTCTCCTCTCTTGTGGTGATGACTACATCATCAATGTAGACTTGTATGTTGCGCCCTATTTGGCTCCCGAGGCAACTTTGCATCATCCTTTGATAAGTTGCTCCTGCATTTTTTAGGCCGAACGGCATCACTTGGTAGCAAAACACCCCATACGGTGTGATGAAGGCCGTTTTTTCTTCGTCCTCTTTCTTCAGTTTGATCTGATTATAGCCAGAATATGCGTCCAAAAAGGAAAGCCTTGCGCATCCCGCTGTTGAATCGATTATTTGATCGATGCGGGGTAAAGGGAATGGATCCTTTGGACAATGCTTATTGAGAGATGTGTAGTCGACACATACTCTGTGTACGTCTGTGTTCTTCTTGGGTACTATTACTGGGTTCGACACCCAACTCGAAGTTTTGATTTCTCTGATAAATCCAGCATTTTCTAATCTGTGTAATTCTGACGCTATTGCCTTCCTCTTAGGTTCATCGAATCATCGCAGTGGTTGCTTGACTGGTTTTGCCTTGATATCTACATTTAGTGCGTGCTCGACGAGTTCCCTGGGAACCCCTGGCATGTCCGATGGACACCAGGCGAAGATTTCCCAGCGCTCACGGAGGAACTCGACGAGCGCGCCTTCCTATGCGGGATCCAAGTTCACCGCAATTGATGTTGTCTTGTTTGGATCAGTAGGGTGGACCTGAATTTTCTTTGAGTCCTGCGTTGTGTCAAAAGCCTTATCTAGCAGGGATCGTCCAACGTCGGGTAGCACAATATGATCTGTTTCCCCTTTTAACCTCTCATATTCTGCTGTCATGCCGAATGTTTGCGCCATCTTGTTGAATTCTCTGTCGCATGTGTTGGCTACTTCGAAGCTCCCTTGTACTGTAATTGTTCCTTTGGGCCCTGGAACTTTTAACGTGAGATACGCGTAGTGTGGTACTGCCATGAATTTTGCAAATGCTGGGCGCCCCAGGATTGCATGATATTGTGACGGCCAATCCATAACTTCGAACTCCAATTTCTCTCTTTTATAATTTTCGCTGCTGCCAAAGCAGACATCGAGTTCTATTCTTCCCAAAGGATAGTTCGCTGCTTCTGGTACTATTCCATGGAAAGAGCAATCTGTTGGCTTCAGACTTGTCAGCGAGATGCACATTGCCTTTAGTGTTCTAGTATATATTAAATTTATGCCGCTCCCTGCATCCATGAACACTCTTCCGATGTCGTACCCTCCTATTTGCGCTTTTAGAACCATAGGCGAGTGGCCCGGCCTGGGAACTTTCCTTGGGTGGTCTGCTCTAGTGAACTTGACTGGTTGCTCTGACCATCGTAGGTACTCTGTGGTAGCTGGTGGTGACGATATTGCTAGGTTTACTTGCCTGGATATGCTTTTTCGCTCTTTCTTTGACTTGGGCACCGGTTGAATCATGGCTGATATGTATACTTTCGACTCTAAGTGCTTTACTAGCCTTTGCATTTGATATCCTTGACTTCTATGTCTTTCTCCTTGCCTCCCTTCTTGGCTTGAGCCCATGGCGCTTTGCAACCTTAAGAATGTTCTGCAATCCTTCATTTGGTGATTTGAAACCCTTTTTCCGTCGAGATACGCATAGTGGATTCGACAAGGTCCGTATAGCATATCCTCGGCTGAGGGGCCGGAGTATCTTGATTTTTCTACTCCTTTTGCCTGGAACTTCCTACTTTCATACCCTTCCTCTTCTTCTAGCCTGTAACCCGCGGCTACCTGACTTCGCCTTCCTTGATTATCCCTGCTGCGGTGTCGCCTCCTTTGTCGACTTGTTCTGTCGACTTCTGGCGATCGTCCTCTTTTGTTGTTATACGCGTCCTCTCCATCAGCGAATTTGTTAGCTTGTTCCATTAGCTCCGCTACTGTCGTAGGTCTTGTTCTTCCTATTTCTTCCACAAGATCTGAGCGACGAAGTCCTTCCGAAAAGGCGTCTATTGCTCGTTTGTCGGAGACGTCTTCTGCTGAGTTTTTGGTTATACTCCAGCGTTGTATATAAGAGCGTAGCGTTTCGCCTTTCTTCTGCACACATGCTTTAACTTCTTCCAGCGATGCTGGGCGCTTGTAGGTGGAGCGAAAATTTCTTGTGAATTGACTTTCGAGTTCTCCCCAGCTTCCAATGGATTCATCGGGTAGGGTGTTCAACCAGGACCGTGCGGCGCCGGTGAGATGTAGCTGCAAACTTTACATTGCAGTCACCTTTGTTCCTCCTAGTATCTGTACTGCCTGTAGATAATCTGATAGCCATAAGGTAGGTTCTTGTGACCCGTCGTACTTATTCTGGTCGTGTGGTAGTTTGAATCCTTTGGGTACCCGCGTTTTGCGAACCCTGCGGGTAAAGCATAACGCACCCATATCTTTATCATCGTCTTCGTAATTTTCTTCCCTCCAAGCATGTCGCGATTTGTTTACTCGAGCTTGTGCTATTATACTTCTTGCATCCTCCTTCTTTTTCTGCTGCTTTTTCTCTTCTGATAACTCGCTATAGTTGTTGTCTGCGCGATTGTATCTGAACTTCTCCTTGTGATTTGTCGACTTCGTCTCTGGGCCTTGTTCCCTGATCTTACCTTCTACTATTCCGAGGCTTCGTATCGCGGCTCGGTGCATATCTTCTCGCGGGTCTCCATGCTCTAGTCTTGTGGCTAGTAAATATGCTTGTGCTGCTGCCAATGCTGCCTCTGGCGTTCTTTGTATCAAGTCATCTGCCTCCTCTTCTAGCTGCGGGGTGGGGCTCCTTAAGTACCCTTCTTCTCTGTCGCATGCTGTCACCCCCCTGTTGTGTTTTGGATCTCCGCGCCTCTCTCTGCTATATTCTGAATCTTCACTATAGTCTTCCCAGTATTCTTCCCTTGATATACTATTGTTGTCTTGAAACATCATGTCTCTTTCCTCCCTTAGTTTCTTCTTGTGTTGGTATAGTGCATACTGATATCCCATTAGAACTTCTCTTCTCGATCCCTCGGGTACTTCTGTACCATGATTAATGGCTGACGTAATCATTCTCCATTCGCCAGCCGAGACGTGGACTTTCTCTTTTTCCTTTTTGTTGTGATCTTTCACTTTGTCGACTTGCCTGTCGACCTTTTTACTTCCTTCGCTGTTGTTTCCTTCTTCTGCTTCTGTGATAATGACGCATAACTGATGTACTTTGGAGACGCTGTTGCTTCCTACGGCGAAGTCCTTTGCGTTGTTGTGCGTCTGACACGCTTTTTCTTCTGAGTCGAAATTTTCCTGAATTTCGTCGCTTTCTGCGATTGATGCTTTTTCTAAGCTGACCGGCGAGTTTACCTCGCTGGAAGAGCCTTCTGATGACTCCAATGCTTCCTCTGTTTCGGGCTTGCTTGCCGACGGATATGGCTTCGTCGAATCCGAGAGGCGGGATGAACCCGATGGCCCGATGAGGATGCTCAAACTTCCAATTGTTAGTTCCACCTCTTGACTTCTGTCGACTTCTGAACTGCTGTTGGCTAAAAGCGAAAAAGCCGTCGAATTCATGGTTCCAACGCCCAAGATCCCCACGGTCGGCGCCAATTGACGAGGGTTAACTCGACAAATGTCCTAGATGAAGGACTTAGGATCGGGGAGATAGGGCGTCGGATGAACTCGAAGGTAAAGTTAGTCGAAATAGGTGTGTATCGAAAGTAAACTTGGGTGTTCAACCTGGCTTGCTTTCAATCTGGCCTACACCGTCCTCTCCTGACCCCTATATATAGGTGGCCAGGTCTCGAGGATCGGGTAGGATCCGATACAGATTACAAATATCGGCATACGGTAATAACTCGTATTCGACTATCATTACAATTGGGCCTATCTTATCGGGCCTCAGGGGCACTCAACTAATGGGCTCTATTAACTATACCCTTGTCAGCCGCTCTGTGGGGCCTCCGCAGCCAATGACCGCTGGGGTCGTCTATTTATTTAGAGAAAATCATATAGAGCCGCTCTATGGGGCCGCCTCAGCCAATGACCAGTGGGGTCATGTATTTTTCAGGAAAAGACATATATTGCCGCTCTGTGGGGCTGCCGCAGCCAATGACCAGTGGGGTCATCTATTTATTTAGAGAAAATCATATATTGCCGCTCTGTGGGGCCTCCGCAGCCAATGACCGCTGGGATCATCTATTTATTTAGAGAAAATCATATAGAGCCGCTCTGTGGGGCCGCCTCAGCCAATGACCAGTAGGGTCATGTATTTTTCAGGAAAAGACATATATTGCCGCTCTGTGGGGCTGCCGCAGCCAATGACCAGTGGGGTCGTCTATTTATTTAGAGAAAATCATATATTGCCGCTCTGTGGGGCCTCCGCAGCCAATGACCGCTGGGGTCGTCTATTTATTTAGAGAAAATCATATAGAGCCGCTCTGTGGGGCCGCCTCAGCCAATGACCGCTGGGGTCGCCCTTAGTGAAAAGGCATATATCCGTGCTTTTAGTTAGAGAGAAGCAACAAGTTCGCTAATTAAGTTTTCTTAAGCTAGACCCAGCAGGTGACTATTTTTGCAGCTTAATCTAAAGTGAATCTTGTGCTAAACATGGCTAGAACCTAGTGTTGTGCATCTCATTAGTCATCGGAGAACCTCGTTCCCCACCCTCGGACGGAGCAGCCATCGCCGGCGCCTCGTCGCGCCGCCGGCTCTGTTCCCCGGCGGCGTCGGACGGACTGCGGCGCTGCACGTCAACCACGGCTCCAGCACTTGTTTCATCCGCACGCATTGTACCCACCGCAGGAAAGTCTGCTGCAAGCAGATCCGCCGCCCACGACGACCGGGATTTGCTCCGCCGCAAGCAGATCCGCTGCCCACGACGACCTCCGCTTCCGCCTCCCCCGCCCCACAGAGGATCCGCTTAATTTATTTGGAGTTTGTAGGTGCGAAATAGTCCTCAATGTCTGGTCATAGCGGGTACACCGACGAGGGTGGGGATTCGATCATGTCGTGGCCACGTTCTACTTCTCCTACCTCGTCGGAAGTGCAGGTATCTAGCTTGTGCTCTCTATACTACCGTTGAATTTGAAGTGCCGCCATGGCCTGTTGGAGTGATTTCAGTTGTTCTTTTTTCCATTATTGTTACAGTTCGCCAGGCAAGCCGATGATCCATGGTACATTGCATACCAAGATGAATCAACCCAGTGGTGTAGCTAGAGGATGGATTTCGAGGAGAAGGTGGCCAATTTAGGTGATGAATTGGCCCGTAAAAACCTGATGATATTCGAGCTGAAGCGTACTGTGGAGGAAGAAAAGAAGAATTCAGAGCTTATTCGCAAGGAGAAGTTGATACTTGAGACAGATCTTGCCTTATTTGATCAAGTGGTAGAAAATCTAGAACATGAACTTCAAGTGATGGGAGAGGCGAAAAGTAGATTCATCTGGGCAGTTTTATTAGGTGTCATCCCTGTCCTAGCAGTTATGTGGTTGTGGTAGATGATTTAGATAGTATAGAATTGTTATTCAGTAGATGGCTCTAACCACTGTATTTTGGTGTGGCTCTAACCACTGTATTTTGTCGTACAATTTCCTAGTTGTGCTAAGTAATGCGCGCGATAATTTTCATGCATGAACATCTTATAAAAGTGAAGGGATCCCAAAAGTGAAAGCATGTACCAGCCTCTCAGATCAAATACATATCAATCTTCCCAATCAAGTTGGGATAGAATTCAAATCATACATTCGGATGTACAGGGACACATCGAGAAAGTGGAGAAGCTTTTTTTGACACGGAGGTAGTAGTTCGAACAATTTTATCCCAAATTGAAATTGAAAAATACAAATTTATCATAATTTATCCCAATTTGCGGCGTCGAACATGGCCGCGCACCGATGGGCTAGAAGGGCCTGGACGACGGGCGGCTGAGGGGGCTGGATCTGCGCCATCCGCAAACTCGGACATGGAGGAGGGCTGGATCTGCGCCGTCGCAGCGATGTTGTGGATGATGGCTTCAATCGTCTTGTCATCGATGACCACTGTCGACACGGCCGCCGTCTTGGTGTCCATCAGCAACAGATCTGAAGAGGGCAACGGAAGTGAGATATCGGCAGGCTCCGACATTGAAGGCTGGATCTGTGCCGTCGCAGCGATGTTGTAGGCGATGGCTTCAAGACGATCGCTGAGCACTGTCGACACGGCCGCCGTCTTGGTGTCCATCAGCAACAGATCTGAGGAGGGTAACGGAAGTGAGACATCGGCAGGCTCCGACATTGAAGGCTGGATCTACGCCGTCGCAGCGATGTTGTAGGTCGCAGCGATGTTGTAGGCGATGGCTTCAAGACGATTGCTGAGCACTGTCGACACGGCCACCGTCTTGGTGTTCTTCATCATCAACAGATCTAAGAAGATAAACGAAAGTGAGACAGAGAGAGACATTTCAACTATTTCTGAGGGTTAGATCCTCACCGGCACTCTTAGATCCACGCCGCCGCACGGTTAGATCCGCGCTGCCGCACCCACGGTTATATCCGCGCCGCCGCACGCACGCACGCACGCTGCAGATCTGCGTCGCCGCGACCGCCAGAGTAAGAGAGGAAGATGCGACTGGAATATGCGACTACCAGGGTTGGTAGGTATGTGCTCTGCAGATCCGTGCCGCCGCGACCGCCAGGGTTGACAGGTCGTCCGATCATAAATGATCCAACGGTGCAAGCGTGCGTTGAGCTATCAACCAACCAAGATTTGTGTGAAATACATCTCGACCAATCAGAGATCAGCCAGTGAGTACAAGGGAGGAAAACTGAGTAGAACTAAGAGGGGGAAAAGTGAGGAAATATTTATCGGAAGGGCAAAACTGAGTAGGACTGAATAAAATAACTGGACCCGGAGGGGGAAAACTGAGTAAAACTAAGTAAAACAGGGGCACCCAAATAATAAAGGGAGTAAGGGAAATTGAAGCTTTTGGCATAAAAATTGTTAGATTGTGTTATTTGAACAATATAGTACATTTTGGCTGACGTGATATTGTTTGCAATTCAAAGATACACAAGTGTGACGAATTTGGACTCATTTGGACAAAGTTTGTAAGCATTGTGGGCATTTGGGAGGTGTGTTGAGTAGAAAGCCCTGCATCTTCATAGCTAGTAGCTCATGGACTAGGAAGTGGTTTTGGGAAAGGGAAACTTCATATCTCTATATATCCTTTTCCATTATTATTTCTCTAGGTTGTAGGTAACATAACAAGACTCCATGGGAAGGTTCCACCATGTTTTGAATTATTATGAATTAAAATAAACCCAAAACTATATTTTTGAGTTTAGTCACTAAGAGGGGGAAAAGTGAGGAAACCTCAAGCGATGAACTATAGCTAGTAGCTCATGGACTAGGAACTTATTCAAGCAAATAACACATATATTCCCTACATTATTATGATTATTCAACATACAAACCTGGGAACGTCACACTAGTTCGAATTCAATACAAAGGGATCCCCAATACAAATTGTTCATACAAATTCAAATTAATTGTTCAAAACAAAATCTTTCTCTTGCTCCTGGTGTGACTCGCTGGGTCCACCACCTTACTCCGGGTAACCCTACCAGGGATATTACCGGTGTCTACCTTCCTTTTGCCATCTTTCTTGTTCTTCTTCTTCTTCTCTTCGGGTTGTGCCAAGACCGAGACAACCATATCATACGAAGCTTGTGCTCTTTCTTCTAATGCATTTTCTTCAAATGCTTCAAGCAGCTATCGATCCATTGCTTGAAAGGCCTCTCGATCCATCTGTTCCCTCTGCTCTCGATCCATCGGTTCAAGCAGCTCTCGATCCATCTGTTCCCTCTGCTCTCGATCCATCGGTTCAAGCAGCTCTCGATCCATCGGTTCAATCTGCTCTGGATCCATCGGTTCAAGCAGCTCATGATCCATTGCTTCAATCTCCTCATGATCCATTGCTTCAATCTCCTCATGTTGAATTGCTTCTTCATTCTCCTCTGCATTTGCTGCTACCGCCTGATCTTCCATTCCAAAAGCTGGGTCAACTGGATTTTTACAAAGCCTAGCAATGTGTCCAGGGATTCCACAACGTTTGCACTTACATCGTCGAATCGGTGGACCACCCTCTGCACTAGCTCTGATCCTATTCTTCCTCGGCCTACCTGCCGGTCTAGTCAAAACTGGAGAGTATAGTTTGAAGCCTGGATCGACTTTCATCCATTGGTCTTTTCCCAACAAGGTAGGAACATTCATAGCATATGCAGCCCTAAATTTGGCAACAGAGAAATACTCTGACACATACTGATCAACTTCACCTTCTGCACCCGCTATAACACTCATGAAAAACAATGCGTGTATGCAGGGTATCCCACGGATCTGCCATCGCCTACAATGGCATGTCCTATCAACCAAACTCACTGGATACCTCCACTGCCTGTTTTTACTGTCAGTGTAGGTTACCTCAGCCTCCATTCCTTTTCTGATGCATTTCATCTTCAATTGTTTTGCCCTGGCATGCAAAGACTTAATCAAAGATGGGAGCATGAGATGGCCAACATATTTTGTGGCTGCAATTCTTTGACGCAGATCGATTTTTATCATGATCATCTGCCTAATCTTATCAAATATTTGCCACAGCATCAGCCCTTTCAATGACTTGACCTTTGCATTGAAACTCTCCGCAAGGTTACTTGTTACATAGTCTACCTTGCAAATTTTATTGAATTGGCTTCTTGACCACAACCTACCATGATGTTCATCCAAGTACTCCTTCACCCCAGTTTTTTGTTTATACAACACTTCCAAATGAAACAGATGCTTCCTAATGCTGCATGTGTATGCAGCTGGCCATAGGTTGTCAGTATAAACTTTACCCTTGAATTTCTTTGTAAAATTCTGTACCAAGTGTCGCATACATTCCCTATGCTCCACTCCAGGGAATACTGCTTCTACTGCACTCTCCAAACCTTTGCAAGCGTCTGTGTGGATAGTAAGTCCTGGTGGATGACCTATAAGGTCGCGCAAATTCTGCAGAAACCAAGTCCAACTTTCCTCTGACTCAACCTCCAAAACTCCATAAGCAACAGGGAACATCCAACTGTGTCCATCAATTGCAGTAGCAGCAACTAGCTGTCCTTTAAACCTGCCATGAAGAGCTGTTGCATCCACGGCCAAATAAGGCCTGCAACCGTCCAGAAAGCCTTTCCAGCAAGCTTTGAAACAAACAAAAGCCCTTCTAAAACATTCCTTCTGCATCATCCTCCCGCTTTTCAATTTGTAGGGAACTGTATGCTTGTCTATCGCTACAACACTGCCTGGACTAGCCATCTCCACTTCAGCTTTGAAAGTGTAAAGCAACTGAAAGCTTTCATTCCATGGACCATTTATCCTGTCAAGAGCCATTTCCTTTGCATAGAACATCCTCATGTAAGGTATGTTTATAGTAAACTTATCAGATATCAATTTTATGAGTGCTGTTGGACCAAGTGTTGGAGTTTCTCTCAGCCAATCTATGATTGCATCTGCCAACCACCTAGTCTTCGCTAGCTTTGATTTCTCCTCTGGCGCTCCCGCTCGAGGTGGACAAGTATGGTTGATCGAGTTCTTCTTTATCTGAAACATAATTATAAGGGATGTCAGTAACAGTTAACAAATTTTACACCGTGATCTAAAATACACAACTGGTTGGCATAGTACCTGAACCACGGTGCTTCTGGGCATTGTGGATGCATGCAGCCTTCACCTACACCTCTTGTATGGGCACTTAACTGTGAACCTACCTGGCTCACTTTTAATAACCTCATAATCATTCTTGGTGAGAATGCAATATGTAGTAATTGCATTACGGCAGTCCATCATCGTTTGAAATACAGTGCCTTCTGCAAGCTGAGGATCCTCCCTGTTCCACTCAATTGTTGGCAAGTCATCATCTTCGTAATCGGCTAAAACAAGGTTGTCATTGTTCTCATCCTTCTCTTCATCATCAGTGTCATCAAATCTGGCACCTTGTGCAATATCTTCCATGTATTGATCCTCCATTGCCTGCTTACTGCATCGATCTACCAATTCAGGAAACATCAACTCATCCTCATCATCTTGAGGAGACGGATCCTCAATCTCTGCATCGTCCTCCACATCGACCGCATGAACAATCTGGCTACCACTAGCACTGGGGACAGATGGTGCTGCTGTGGACCTACAAGGAGCGGGGCGGCGCACACGATTAGCAGAGGCAGCAACACTAGAGCGACATGATACCTGACCACCTGATGATGCCCCAACACCAGATGATGCCTGGAACCTGTCCACATGGATTCGAATTTTACCGACACGGCAAGAATCATTTAAAGCAAAAAGAATTCCCAGATCGTCGTCGGAAATTAGTGGAACAAATCTTCCCTCCGTGCTATTGAAATATTGGAAATCAAGTGAATCGCCAGCGCCCCAGGGGTACAGAGCGAAGATGTTATCTTTTAAATCCCTCAACGAGATGGTAGTTGCAACCACCGCTGGGATGTAAAATCCGGTCACATTGCGTTCAGAATCACGCAAAAAGCTAGTGTCCAGCCTAACCACCAGCCGAAAAGCCAGCGCTGGATCAATCCTATTCGAAAAGCAACGCAGTTAGTTGAGCAACAACGATTCGCGCTCAAAAACTGCGTACTCTTAATTCACATAGGCAGACGATGCTTACCCAGATGGAATCCATGCGTTAGATCCCTCCGATTCCCAATCTTCTCCGCTGTTGAGGGGCATAATCGGCACATTAGACAGATGTACAAACTCTACCTCCATAGGGGTAAATCTAGATCTAGTGGAGGCGGAGCCCTCTCCGCCACCCGGGGGAGGTGGTGGGGGCGGGGCCGGCTCGGTGGCGGACGACGCCATAAGGTAGGAGGGCAGGACGGCGTGGCGGCGGAGGGGCGGTGTGTGAGCTCTTTCAGTCTCGGGCGAAGGGGAAAGCATTGGGTGAGTGACAGACCGCCAGTCCGACATGTCTCATTGGGTCAACAGTCAACACCATTCAAAAGCAACGGTCCATTCACAACCACCGCGGCTCCCTAGCCGTCACCGGTAACGGTCTAAGGCCTCTGACCAGACCGCAACCCTCCCGTCCGAGCGTCTGCGAGGGGTTTCAAACTAGAGCGAGGGGAAAACTGGGGAAAAGTTAAGCGGCTGGGGAAAACTGAGTACAACTAACGAACCAGGGGCACAAAAATAGAAATCCCTTTAATCAAACAAACAAGTTTCCTTGTCTTTGTTACTTCTTATTTGCAGGAATGAAGATGATGACAAGATTAAAGATTAGTTAGGATTTTATTTATTCCTTTTGTAATTTCTCATCCTTTAATGTAAATAATCTCATTATTGAGATTTGTAATATAATATCCTATTCATTTGTAATAAAGACATTATTCCAAAACTATTCTTAATTCTATTTGTGATGTTTATTTTTCAATTGTTTATTTCAAAATTATTTGAATTATTATCTAGTTCAAATTTAAATGTTGAATTTCAAATTCCTTCCCCTCAAATCAATGATTCAACAAAGGTCATGCCAAAATTCATCGCACTCACTCCGATGCACTGAACTTAAACATCAGAGCAAGAGGAACTTCAGTCGCTTTGTGTTTTAAATAATTTGCGCGAAATTTTTTCCAGGTTTTCAGATGCTTGAATGCAATGCACAAACCCTGATTCTACCCCCGTTTGGTCCTAAACGCTGGGATGTTACAGCCTTCCCCCCTTAACAAAAACTTCGTCCTGAAGTTATGCACGGTGATACCTGAATAGCTCGGGATAAGCTTGTCTGAGGTCTTCCTCTTTCTCCCAAGTAGCTTCTCTTGCAGAATGATGCTTCCATTGCACCTTGCAATACTTGATAGCTCTGTTTCTCAATCTCTTCCAGTTTACATCGAGAATCTTGGATGGATGTTCAATATAGGTCAAATCTGCTTGCAGTTCTAACTCTTCATGTGAAACTGGCTCATCTGGAGTTCTAAGGCACTTCCGGAGTTGTGATACATGAAAAACATTGTGGATTTGTGACAGTCTCTTTGGCAACTCTAATTCAAAAGATACCTCCCTTTTCTGACTCAGAATCTTGAAAGGTCCAATATATCTTGGACTCAATTTCCCTGTCACTCCAAATCTTTTGACTCCCTTCATTGGACTAACCTTGAGGTAAACCATGTCTCCTACTTGAGGTTCCCATGATCTTCTCTTCTGATCTGCGTAACTTTTCTGTCTGCTCTGTGCAATCTTGAGACGATCTCGGATGATGTCAATTGCCTCTTGTTTCTCTTTGATGTAGTCCGGTGCAAACTCTTTGTTCCCCCCGACTTCATACCAACATATTGGTGATCTACACTTCCTTCCGTAGAGTGCTTCATAAGGTGCCATCTTGATACTACTTTGATAGCTGTTATTATATGAAAACTCTGCCAAGGGTAGATGTTCCTCCCAAGAACCTCCAAAGTTCAAAGCACATGCTCTAAGCATATCTTCGAGAATCTGGTTAGTTCTTTCTATTTGCCCTCCAGTTTGTGGATGATAGGCTGTGCTGAAGTCTAGCTTTGATCCTAAAGCTTCCTGAAATTGCTTCCAAAATGCTGAGGTGAATACAGAACCTCGATCTGACACTATCTTCCTAGGAACTCCGTGTTTACTGACAACTTCCTTCACATATAGGTTTATCAACTTCTCACCATTGTCCTTCTGGTTCACAGCAATAAATTGTGCACTCTTGGTCAATCGATCCACAATTACCCATATCATGTCCTTATTATTCTTGGTCTTCGGCAAACCTGTGATGAAATCCATACCGATCTCATCCCACTTCCATTCTGGAATCTCTAAAGGTTTTAGAAGCCCTGCGGGACTTTGATGTTCCGCCTTCACTCTTTGGCATGTGTGACACTCAGACACATACTTCGCAATTTCTCTCTTCATGTTATTCCACCAGAATATCTCCTTCAAATCCATGTACATCTTCGTACTCCCTGGATGTATTGAATAAGGTGTCTCGTGAGCTTCTTTGAGTATTATTTCCTTAATCTTCTCATCGTCAGGTACACAAATCCTCTTTTCAAACCATAGTGAATCAAACTCTCCTAAGTGGAACACTGATTGCCTTCCCTCATTGATTCTTCTAACTTCTTCTTATATGAAAGGATCGTCATCTTGCTTTCGAATTATCTCATTCTTCAAGTCATTCTGTAGCTCCTCTATAACTCTCATAGTTGCTATGCTGCCTATAGCCTCTCCTTTTAGGAACATAATTTCTGCTTGCTCCAATTCTCTTTTCAACCCTTGAGGTAACTCCATGTCCACGATCGTGTTGTCCATACTCTTCCTGCTCAAAGCATCCGCTACTACATTCGCCTTTCCCGGTGTGTAGTTGATGGTCAGATCATAATCTTTTATCAACTCTAACCATCTCCTTTGCCTCATATTTAGCTCTTTCTGAGTGAAGAAGTATTTGAGACTCTTGTGATCCGTGTATAACTCACATTTTGCTCCATAAAGAAAATGTCTCCAGCTCTTCAATGCATACACCACGGCTGCTAGTTCAAGATCATGTGTTGGATAGTTGACTTCATTTGGCCTCAACTGTCTGGATCCATAGGCTATTACTTTCCTATCTTGCATGAGCACACATCCTATTCCCTGCTTGGATGCATCACAATAGACAATATAATCCTTGCCTGTTTCTGGGACTGCTAGCACTGGTGCGGTAGTTAACTTCTCTTTAAGTGTTTGGAAACTCTGTTCACACTGTTCTGACCACACAAATGGTGTATTCTTCCGTAGCAACTTAGTCATTGGTCCAGCTATCTTAGAGAACCCTTCTATGAATCTTCGATAATATCCAGCCATTCCTAAGAAACCTCGGATTTCCTTGGCACTTTTGGGTGATTTCCACTCCAGAACTGACTCAACCTTGCTTGGATTCACAGCTATGCCTTCTTTAGTGATTACATGTCCAAGAAACTCCACTTTATCTAGCCAAAATTCACACTTGCTAAACTTGGCATATAATTGATGTTCCCTCAATGTCTGTAGAACTATCTTCAAATGATTAGCATGTTCAGACTTATCCTTTGAGTATACCAGAATATCGTCAATAAACACTATCACAAATTTGTCCAGATAAGGCATAAAGATCTTGTTCATCAGATTCATGAATATATCTGGTGCATTTGTCAATCCAAAAGGTACAACAAGGTACTCATGGTGTCCATACCTGGATACGAAAGCTGTCTTTGGAATATCTTCTGCTTTAATCTTGATTTGGTGATAACCTGATCTCAAATCTATCTTGGAGAAGACTCCTGCTCCCTTCACTTGATCGAATAAATCTTGTATTCTAGGCAGTGGATATTTGTTTTTGATAGTCACATTGTTCAAGTTTCTATAATCTCCACACATCCTTCTGCCTCCATCTCGTTTATCAACAAAAATGACAGGTGATCCCCATGGTGATATACTTTCCTTGATGAATCCCTTCCTTTCCAATTCATCTAACTGTTCCTTCAACTCTTTCAATTCCTTCGGACCCATCTTATAAGGTGCTTGTGCAATCGGTGTAGTTCCCGGTATCAAGTCAATTGTGAACTCTATCTCTCTATCAGGTGGCATTCCAGGTAATTCCTTTGGAAACACGTCCTTAAACTCTTTAACTATAGGTATCTCTTCAATCTTCACTTCCTTCATTGAGTTCAATTGCAGTTCTGCCTCAATTTGAGTATGCTTATCGCCTTGATAAACTATTCTTCCACCTTCTGGACTTCTAATGGACACTGTCTTTTCTTCACAGTCAATTTGAGCTCCATGATTTGACAACCAGTCCATTCCCAGTATCACTGCTATGTCCCCCATTGGAATCACGAATAGATCCGCAAAGTACACAAAGTTGCAAATCCTGATGATTTGTTCCTTCCTTATGTGGGTGACTACTAATGTACCCCCCGAGGATAAGACAGTAATAGGGGATTCTATCATAGAACATCTAATCCCATATTGCTCCATGAATTGCTTGGAAATAAAAGAAGTAGTTGCTCCCGTATCAAATAAAACTTTGCCGGGATGGGAAAGAATGCTTAGCGTACCTATCACAGCTTGATCTGAGTGGCCCACTTCCTCCAGTGTGGTGCAATTCAGCTTCCCAAATGGCCTTCCTCGTTTACCACTATTGTTCCCACCGAAATTCCTTCCTCCAGCTGATGATCCTCCTCCGGCAGTTCTACTTCCTCCGGCTGTTGGCCAACCTCCGGGAGGTTTGTTTGGACAGTCAGGCTTCATGTGTCCCTCTTGGTTACAACCATAACAAATGATCTCCGCTTCCAGCACTCGCTCTTAACATGTCCTGATTGCCCACATCCTCCACAAATAACCATCCTCTTCGGATTTGGAGATGTTGAGTTGGATGAATTACCTCCTGGCCTAAATCTGGGTTTGAAACTTAGATTGGGCACTGATTTCTTGGATTGGAGGCTCAAGCCTTGCCCTTTTCTTCCTCTCTTCTTGGACCTGCCGGTAATCATCCTCAAAAGTAATGGCAGCATCAACTAGCTTCTGAAATCCTTATGCACTGAATGGCCTCATTTGTATCTTCACATATGGATTCAAACTCCTCAGAAACCTTTTCTTGCGTTTCTCTTCAGTACTAACCTCGTCAACCGCATAGCGAGATAACCGACTGAAATCCCGAATGTACTTCATAACAGGTGCACTCCCCTGTTCCAGCTTCTCAAACTCTTGCCTCTTGAGCTCCATGATGCTTTCCGGAACATGATGTTCACGAAACTTTTCCTTTAACTCCTCCCATGAGAATATGTGTGTGGTTGGATGTATAGCTATAATGTTCTCCCACCATGATGCCGCTGGCCCTGTCAACAGATAAGTTGCATAACGTACCATTTTCTCCTCGCTACAGCCGACAGTCTTCAGCTTCCTTTTAGTGTCAGTCAACCAATCCTCCGCGTCCATAGGTTCTGGTGCTGTTGCAAATGGAAGAGGTCTTGTATTCTGAAATTCAGACAGATTTACTCCTTGCCTGACATTATCTCTTCCCGCTATTCCAGCTTGTCCGGCCAAGTCTTGCATGAATTTGTTTTGTTGTTCCTGATCTCGCCTCCTGTTTTCCTCCACAAACTGCATATACTGGAGAAAACTTTGCTCTGAGATAGGACGAGGTGGTTGTGGTGGTTCCATTGCTGCTGCATCTGCATCAGCCTTCTGCTTGGCCTCTCTTTCTTGACGCTGCTGCTCAGTCTCGCGTTCTACGCCCGGATCCATGCCCCTCTAGTCCTGTTGCACAAAGCGAATTCTCATAATTACACCATGCACATGTTTTCTGAGTTCAACTTTATGCACAGTACTAGTCACACAATGAAATCAAAAGCAAATCCAAATGAAAACCAAATATATTATACACATGCAATACTTAAATTTTACCATCAAAGTGATTTCTTTGTGAGTGTGCATACTTACTTATTAATTCTAGCCCCTCTCTTTAAGATATTTACTACAATATTCTTACATGATTAACTCTCTCATGAATAGTAAGATTTAACCCCCTACTTTCAAAGTTACTACATCACCCTTGTTCTTAACACAACCAGGTATGTGTGAAAAATGTTTGGGTCTTTCTGGTTGTGGTTCATTCTACATCGAGTTACAATAATAGCACTGCTTAATAATAAAGAATCATCGCACTAAAATATATGGTAGGGTTATTCTCAAGTGAATATCCACCATACTTCTAGAGAATTCTTTACTATTCCCATAAGACTTCCTACAGGTTCTACCCATTTAATAGGTTTCCAACCTAAGGTCAAAGCAATTGCTCTGATACCAGCTGCGGTGACCCAGCATACCACTGCATGTTGTAGTACGCAAGTCATTGATATAACACTTATGAAACTCCATTTCACAAATATTACATCCCTCAGAGTGGTACAACAGAAACATTGCGGGTCCAGATACAAACTTTTATTATTACAAGCCAAATAAACAACAACTCCGAGGTCCTCTTAGGTTCATCGAGGATACCCCATTGACTCACAACTTACATTACTTGTTCTAGAATAACTGAAAGTACATCTAAGAACTATTATAGCTCAGCAACTTATTTAGTAGTGTTTTAGGTTGCTCGGCTAATCTAACGGTACTATCTCGTCTACTGCTCGGCTTCCTCTTCGGCACCATAGACGATCTTGTAATCTTCACCTTCTACACCACCGGATAGATCTGGCTCCTCATAGAAGATCTCCTCCTGGGTTGCATTGGCGTAGAGTGCCTCCTCTTCCTGGTCTTCAGAGTCTAAGCAAGGGTTAAGAGGGAGTGGGGTGAGTAACGAGCGTTACCCAGCAAGTTCATTTAAAAGGGATAAGTGTTTGATGCACTAGCTACAACCATAGATCGATGATCATAGGTCATGCAGTTTTCATAAACATTTCTTCAAAAGATTGCTTTTATTTTGAAAACTATGCCTGACAGCCTTCACAGGTTGACTAGAACTTCATGGAGTTCCTTTCCTGCCGTGTTCGCAGTTCCTTCCCGGAACAAGGAGTGACAAGCCACAATTTGATACACTCTGCAGAGGTGCGTTGCTTTACCCATAAGAGATCAAAGCCTTGCTGCTCAACCGGGCGAATCTTTCCCGTCCATACACTTTAGTATGGGGCCCAGTCATTGATCCAAGCCAATCACTACCCTTCTCCGCGACCCCGCATGCCCACCCTTTTGCTTCGCTCAGGCAACGGTAAGCCCCGATTTATGGCATAGCCAATGTGCAAGCCCCGATTTACATGCCCGAGATACCTGCAATCCATCATAGACACCAGGTACCGAGGGAACTTAGGGGTCCCACCCATGTTGTCAGGCAACGCTATACGATTTACATCCCGGCCATTCGGTATGGTCCTCCGTTGACATGCGAAAGGAAGAAGAACTAGCTGACTTTCCTGTCCCATTCCAAGTCTTATGGTTAACGCGTAATTTACGGCACACGAATCACTGACGACATTTTTGTTAAGTCATAGGGTTCACTTTCCCATGCAAATGGAACCTCCACCACATCCATCATACCGTGGTTCCATTTGCCACCCATCCTAAGTTACCACCACACGGGTCGATAACCAACTAGTCATATTTCTTATAAAAGAGAACCTTTTGCTTTTCAATGCAGTAGTAATACCACAGGTATATTTGCAAGTAATTTGATAAAAATAATCAAGAGATATGAGCAAGAGTGAACTTGCCTTGAGACTGCAAGGTATTGCAATCGAAAGCTTCGGTTGAACCCTGAACCCCGGGTTCTGGAAAAATAGCATCATTGTCTCGTAAGACAATGTTTAAAGAGGCAAATTATGCTATGATGCATATATATGCTATGCATTAGGGTTTAAGTGGTTTACCCCATTTTGTGTGTTTTACCCAAGTATTAATTATGCATTAAGTATTTGGAATTTATTTAAATGGCATGTTACCAACATTATTATGAAACATGGGACTCACAAGTTAAGAGTTATGAAACTAGTTTAAGTGGAAGATGACTTTTAAGTTTAAGTGCTAATACTTTTATAACATTTAAATCATGGCAATGTTCAATTTATTTTAGGAATAGGTATTTGTCAATATGATGAATAGAATTTAATTTAATTATTTACTTTGTTACTTCTATCAATTGCCAAATTACTGATAATACCACGAAATAATTTTATCTTAATAATAAAGAGTGCTTAAGGTATTACATGAAATTACTAGTTGCGGAATTAGTTAAATTGTATTTATTTCTTTATTTATTTCTTTATTTATTTCTTTATTTATTTTATTATTATTATTATTTTAGACCGAAATTAATTGACCCAATTGGGCCGGCCTAATGGGCCGAGTCTAACCGGCCCAACCACCTGGCGAGCCCCCAGGTCAAACCGGACCGAATCGATCCACTTGATCGATCCGACCGCCTCCTTCCCCACGCTCGTGTTTCTCCGCTCGACCCTGACGCCGCTCTCTGCCGCCGCCTGTCGCCTCCGGCGAGTCCCGGCCACCCCGGTCGCTGTCGTATGTCCCAGAGGAACGGGCGCTCGCTGATCTACTCCGTCACCCTGCTTACACCGCCCCGGGCCGCCCCCGATTTCGGCGCCCGACCCTTCTGCGGCTAGGGTTCTAGCCCCGCTGTCGTCGTGCTCCAGCGCTGCTCTGGTCGGCCTCCACCAATTGCTGGTGCGGGTGGTGCGGTGGCGCCCCCCCCTCTGCCGCCACTGCCGCCGAGTCACCGACTCCTTGGCGCTGACCCAACCTCGACGCCGGCGGGACGGCCTTGCCCCGGCAACCCCGGCGACCTCTACTTCTACTGTGAGCTAACACTTCTCTGTCTCTCTACTGTGATGACTATAAATTGGTGGCTATGTGCTCGTGTGTGGTGGCTTGGTTGCGGTCTTAAGATACTACTGCTAATTAATTGCTTGCTGTGATGGTGTGGCCATAGCTCTCTTGGTCTGTCCCCTATATGTGCAATGATGCCTCAATTTGGATGATGTTTATCATCCACAGCATGTGTGGCTCAATTATCACATTGGATGTATATAATCTAGGACTTTACTGCTGGGACAAAGAGGATTTAGTGATATGTGCTGCTGTTTGCTATCCATACTTATGAACTGAATAATTATTCAGTGATGATTTAATCAAGCTCCAACTTCTAGATGCTTCTAGAATGATATGCTTGATCTAATATGACTACTGCAATCCTTTTATATAGCTCCTGTGGTGCCTCCAGGAGAATATGCATGTTAGAGTGTTGAAATGTTTGGTTGGCTGTGCTTTGATCTGGTATCCAATCTGATGCTTGTAGTAACCTTGGGTTGCTGCTGCTATGTGCAAAATGAGCACTTCTATAAAGTTAAATTGATAAGAACAGATTCTAGCTTGCTATCTTGGTCTGGCCTATGATGCAAAGGCTGAGGCAAACACTTTTCTTATAAGAACAGATACTTGCTTTAATTTGATTTACCACCCTGTGATGAGTCTAGCGTAGCACCTCTACGCCAGTCTGAGGGTAACCCTGCTGCCCCCCTTATTTTCTCTGTAATGATGATAAGAACAGATGCTACTGCTTATTCTTATTTTGTTCACCTTGTTGCTGGAATTGTGGGAGAGGTGAAGTTGGTATTGGAGATATAGTCTAGTGCCCTTCTCCTTCTTCTGGATCTTGTTCTTGTGGTGGTCTTGTCCTGCTTGATCTAGTTCAGCTGGACTCCTTGCTGCCTTCTTGCTCCTCCTTCCTGGTAGCCCTGCTCCTCCTCTTGATCAGCCTCTGGTGATCTTCTATGTGACCATGGTCACTTGTTGATTGAGCTAGGATTTTGTGGTGGTGACTGGGAGTAGTTCTTGGTGTTCTTGAGGTAAGGTGAAATGATGGAATAGTGAGTGGAATGGTGGTGTGTGAGGTGCGGTTGCCTCTGGTGTGCTGGTGGTTATCTACACTTAGTGCAAAATACCAATTTGGCTTGTTTGCCTTCACAGGCAAGCCACGGCTGTGTCCATGATTATCTTGATGGGTGAATTTCTTTTGGTGTTGCCACTTGTAATTCGGCTGAGCAAATATTACTGATTTTGCTAAATGGATTTTTGGTGACTTCTTAATTCTACTTAACCAATATCATGTTAAGTATGAATTTAATATTCATTGATTTGGATTTTATTACTTTAAACTTAGCTAGAATTAGAGGGTGTCAAGCTATCTACTGCTATTGTTATCTGTTTCAAAATTTGATTTGGTTGCCTGACTCAAAGATGCCTATCCATTCAAGTGTATGAATTAAGGACCCTTTTTTCTAGATTTGGTTATTTGTTTAAATGATGCCCTCTAGTTCTAGGACATAGAATTTTAGGAGTTCTTCCTAAATTCTTTTTCTGAGTTTAATAAATTAAATTGCCTCTAGAAAATATGGAGGCAAACATTTTAATCAAACAAACAAGTTTCCTTGTCTTTGTTACTTCTTATTTGCAGGAATGAAGATGATGACAAGATTAAAGATTAGTTAGGATTTTATTTATTCCTTTTGTAATTTCTCATCCTGTAATGTAAATAATCTCATTATTGAGATTTGTAATATAATATCCTATTCATTTGTAATAAAGACATTATTTCAAAACTATTCTTAATTCTATTTGTGATGTTTATTATTCAATTGTTTATTTCAAAATTATTTGTATTATTATCTAGTTCAAATTTAAATGTTGAATTTCAAATTCCTTCCCCTCAAATCAATGATTCAACAAAGGTCATGCCAAAATTCATCGCACTCACTCCGATGCACTAAACTTAAACATCAGAGCAAGAGGAACTTCAGTCGCTTTGTGTTTTAAATAATTTGCGCGAAATTTTTTCCAGGTTTTCAGATGCATGAATGCAATGCACAAACCCTGATTCTACCCCCGTTTGGTCCTAAATGCTGGGATGTTACATTATTGAACAACCCTTCAGCAACACGACGTGTCTCCTTATGGAGAATTGAGTTATTACCCTTGGACATCACGTATGAAAAGCGAAAGGCGATCAAATCACAAGTTTTACCAGACTTCACAACAGAGTGGCTAGAGTTACAAAACACAGGACCGCCAGATCTATCGAGTGTATGGACAATGTACTTCGACGGTTCAAAAAGAATCCAAGGCGCAGGAGCAGGAGTGGTCCTGATATCACCACAAGGCGACAAGTTGAAGTATGTGTTAAGGATGAGTTTTCCCCAAGCTTCTAATAATGAAGCCGAATACGAGGCGTTGCTCCATGGAATGAAAATGGCCAAAGCATGCGGAGTGCTGTGGCGGTGTGTGATAGTGTAAATCACCGTCCAGTTGGGAACCCCAAGAGGAAGGTTTGATGAGTACAGCAACGAGTTTTCCCTCAGTAAGAAACCAAGGTTTAATCGTATCTAGGAAAAAGACAAACTCTAGAAGGTGATGCTTGCTAGCCTAGTGACTTCCAACAAGGGCGCCATTTACGACACATGTTAGCGTGTCTTCAACTAGTAGCAACGTGGAACCTGCACACAACACAACCAAATACTTTGTTCCCAACTTACGATAAGGTTTTCAATCTCATCGGTTTGCTTGAAACAAAGGGTATGAGCGTATCGAGTGGAAAGTGATAATAGTATGCGAGTAAAGTAAACAGTGCGAGTAAAGTAAACAGGTGATAGCAATATAAAGGAAATAGGACCGGGGTCCACAGTTCACTAGTGGTGTCTCTCTATAAGATAAAATAACACATGCTGGGTAAACAAATTACAGTTGGGCAATTGATAGAATAAAGACAACGTGCATATGTCGAGACGATCACTATGAGATTTACTCTGGGCATTACAACAAGATTCATAGACCGTCATCCAACTGCATCTATGACTAATAATCCACTTGTGGCAAATCAATCCGAGAACTCCACAAGTATTAAGTTGCGAACAACAGATAACTGCATTAAGCAAAGTGTGTAATGTAAACAAGGCATATGTCCTTGAGCATATGAATGTTGTTTTCTCCCTAATGGCAACAACACATCTACAACCTTAGAGGTTTCTGTCACTCCCCTAGATTAAATAGAGGCATGAACCCACTATCGAGCATAAATACCCCCTATTGGAGTCACTAGCAACTACTCGGCCAAGATAGCTACTAACAACAGAGAGCATGCAAGATCATAAACAGCATAGAGATAACATAAGATAATATTCAGCACATTAACTCAATCATAACACCAATATTCATCGGATCCCAACAAACACAACATGTAGAATTACATAACGGTGATCTCGATCATGTAAGGCAGCTCACGAGATCTAAACATGAAGCACATGGTGGAGAAGACAACCAACTAGCTACTGCTATGGACCCATAGTCCAAGGTAGACTACTCACTCATCACGCCGGAGGCAAGCATGGCGATGAAGAAGACCTTCGGTGGCGATTCCCCTCTCTAGTAGGGTGCCGGGAAGAGCTTCTGGACCCTCCCGATCTCGGGTCGATGGCGGCGGCAGATCATGATGTATTCTGGAAAAGTGATTGGGTCTTTAGGTTTTTCCCATCGGGGGGTCTTTATAGGCGAAGGGGCAGCGTCAGAAGTGGGCCAGGGTGGCCTCACCACCAGGGGGCGCGGGCCAGGGGCAGGCCACGCCGCCCTGTGGTGTGGCCGCCCTATGGCCCTTCTCCGTCTCCTCTCCGGTTCTCTGGAAGCTTCGGTAAATTTCTGGATGTTCGGCTTTTGTTTTGTCCAATTCCAAGAACATTTCCTATGTAACTTTTCTGAAACACAAAAATAGCAGAAAATAGGGAACTGGCACTGTGGCATCTCGTTAATAGGTTAGTTCTGGAAAATGCATAAAAATACCACGAAGTGTAACGAAACACTAAGCAAATGGTGTAAAAATAAGCATGGAGCATCAAAAATTATAGATACGTTAGAGACGTATCAGCATCCCCAAGCTTAACTCCTGCTCATCCTCGAGTAGGTTAGTGATAACAAAAGAAATAATTTTTGAGGTGACATGCACCTACACAATCTTGATCATATATGTAAACGTTGTGCGCTGGGATCAAAAGAACTTAAAATATGGGCATGAAAGATATAATCTTGATAGAAGAAACTTAGCAACTATGTTATAACATAAAAAAGAACACAAATGAAAGATCATGAAAATGAAATAATGAAAGTCAAATGTGTGTTCAAATCATATGGAAAAACATACAAATGGTTTTCAGCTTGTCCTTCATGAGAGAGCAAAACATAAATGCATAGGACACCTTCAAGTTTAAGAGGGTGACTAGATACAAGTAATTTAAGAACAAATGAAACCAACATCATGAATCAATCAATGAAAACTTTGGGACAATGCACATTATACTTAGAATGACAACTATGCTCTCTTAGACAGTGCATAAAGATAGAAGGTGGTGACTCAACATAAAAGTAAAAGAAAGGCCCTTCATGGAGGGAAGCAGTGATTGCAAGTTTTATAAACCTTCAAACATTATGGTACTTACCGGCTTTGAGCTCTCATTGCCCCCTTCATAAGCATCTTGAATGGTTAAAGTTAATGCGAATACAGTTATGATGCATATGCTTGACAAATCGTAAGTTGAAAACCTCGTGTCCCGTGAAGTACGAATACCCAAACCTCATGCTACTCGACTTAGAGTCCCAAGCAAGATCTTGTCATTGTAAGTATACATGTATCATCGAGAACCGCCAACGGGGTACCTCTGTGCCCGATGACATGGAACAAGCCCACATCAAAATGACAGGACAAACAGACAATGAACACCTCAGCATCTCTTTTATTTACCATTGGTATAGCTTTTTATTGTGAGATGCGTCGTCGAATGTTCACTATGGGCATGCTGTAAATTTCTACCATGAATTATGCATGGCTTATATTAGCGGCCCAGGCGTTTCTCTAACACGTATATAAACTCCATGATCCCGCAAGATTCCCAATTCATTTCACATCGCGAGTATCCGTAAACAAAAGATCACGATACCAACTCAAATAAAAGATAGTGCAATGTTGAAAGCTTGCCCCATGATGGCATGGCTGGGCTAATTTCCAACTTACAACTTGCAAGCATAACAACTCAACATAAGAGAGCCACAATGTCAAAATTTTAAAACGAGAAAAGTAAAGTGTGCCATGAGGTTCATGAGAGCTTTACTCACCAATTTTCGCATAACACCAAAAGAGTTTAATTTGAAGGATAGATAAAAGCAAGTCAAATGTACTTTGGAATAGCAAATTGTTAATAGGTATGTATGGTGGACACATTGGAACAACTTGGTTTTTAGGAGTTGGATGCACGAGTAGAGCTCATACTCAGTACAAAATGAGGGCTAGCAAAAGACTGGGAGCCACCAACTAAGAGAGCAATAACGGCCATAATCATGCAAAGCGACAAAGCGACATTAAAAAAAGCATAAGATGGCATCAAAAGTCAAAAACTAAATGATCATAGAGGCAATGGCGACTTTGTATGAGTCTAACATGTGTGAGCATGCGCCAAGTCAACCCAAATAAAGCATCAAAGGAGAAAACCAAAATAATGCTTCTAAATAATTAAAATAACGCATGATTTTTTCAAAGGCTCATTAAGCAATCTCAGTCATTGAGACAAGTCATGCTACAGCAAAACCACTAAGTATACTATAAAAAGGCATCAAGCACGACATGCAAAAGCCTAGGCCGCAGTCTACACAAGCTCCTTCTTGTACTACTTTTTTGCATAAAGCTTTTTCTCTTTTCCAACACCATTCGAACTTTTTATAAACAACTCTTTTGATGAAAACCAACATGGACCAGAGGTTAAAATACACCTTGATGAAAAGATATAACAAGATCTGAACACAAATCAAGGCAAAAATCGAAAACTAAACGCAGTTCTAGAAAAAGAGAACACTCGTTGAAACGGTAAGAGTGAAAAACGGAGTGTTCTTGGTAAACGAAAAGCAAGGCAACTTCTCCAAAAGGAATTTTTTGGGGTCCAACAATTTATTGCAGCAAACAAAACTAAACAAAACTGAAAACTAAAAACAACTGACGCTCCAAGAAAAACACATAGTGCATGAAGCAATAAAAATATAGTGTTTTGAAAGGTGACCTGATTTTTGCCGATGAAGAAGGGGTGCCTCGGGGGCATCCCCAAGCTTTGACGCTTGTACCTCTTGGATATTTCTTGGGGTGCATGGGCATCCCCAAGCTTGAGCTTTTTTCCATTCTTCAACTCATCGCATCATTCTCCAATCCCTACACTTGAAAACTTCCTTCATACAAAACTAAACATAATTCTATTACCAACATTAGTGTAAACATAACATTGAATCAACCCTTTTGCTTCAGGTTTCAACTCAAAACCACCACATATAAAGCATATACTACTGTATAAACTTCCCCAAAAGTTCCGTGATCAAAAGAACTCAAAAACAAAGCGATAGAGCGGCAAACACAAATATTGGCAGAAATCTGTCAAAACAGAACAGCTGACAAAGGTCGAATTTTTAGAGGATTTTCTGTTGCTCAAATAAAAAAGTGTTCAACTAATGAAAGTTTGGATATAACCTGGGGCACATGCACAAGAAATCGCAGGTCCAAAAGATTTACATAGAATTTTCGCGAATTTTTACGGTGCAGCACCGAAAACTGTTTCGGGACAGCAACATCCCCAAATCTTACCTCAATCAAATTAGAGGCTTCTCTTGGCACAAAAACGAAATAAAAAGGATAAGGAGCGGTTATTACAGTAGTAATAATTTCAAAGACTCAAATAAAATAAAAAGAACTAAAAGTAAAAACATTGGGTTATCTCCCAAGAGTGCTTTTCTTTAACGCCTTTGAGCTAGGCTCAGTAATTTGAGAAGATGCTCACATAAGAAATATGAATGGAAGCCAAAAAGAGTATCAAGGAGAAAATATAAAACACATTTAAGTCTAACCCACTTCCTATGCATAGGAATCTTGTAAGAAAATAAATCAAAGAAGCACATAGTCATAAGTATGGGTAGATAAAACAAGAGCAACTTCGGAACTTCCAATATAAAGAGAGGTGTTTTAGTAACATGAGAATTCCAACAACCATATTTTCCTCTCTCATAATAATTTTCAGTAGCATCATGAACAAACTCAACAATATAAATATCACACTCATCCTCCTTTGTTAAGCATGGTGGGCAATCAAATAAGGTATTAGATAAAGAGTTACTCTTATTAGGGAGTAGACATGGGTAGCTCCATTCTTCCTCCTCTTGATCATCACTCTCCTCCTATTTTTCATCTAATGAGCTTCCAGTTTCAGCAATTTCTTCTTCCATAGGCTCCTTCAAGGCATTAGTCTCTTCTGCTGGAGAGTATCTCTTAAGATATTTAAGAATATAGCCATTTTCTTCCTTGTAATTATCAAAGCAAAATTTAAGTATATCATAAACCTCATATTTATAAGGTGCATCATCAGTATTTTTAAGAAAATAAGCAAGTTTGAATGCACCCTTCCAAGCAATAAATTCTTCAATTTGTTCCACATCATAAAAGTCATAATTTCCAATAATATAAGAAGATATGGTAACATCATCATTATACTCACATTGAAAAGGGAGGTGCTTATACCTCCTACAACAAGAAGATTTATCAAAGCAATAAGTAACATTATAAGTAGAGCAAACATTTCTGGCAATGATATACAATTTATCAATTTGTTCCCATAAGTGTTTCCCTTTTTGTGACAAGTAGTGTTCCTCATAATATTTTTGTTGCTCTTCCTTGAACCCACCTTGCCAAAAAGATTTAGTTTCAAAGAAACCAACCATTGATAGAAAGCATGATAAAGCAAGACAATAACAGACCAACAAAAATAACAACTATAGAAGGAACTTTTTTTTTGTATTTTTTGATAAAAAGATGCAAGTAAAAATAAAGTAAAGCAAAACTAAAACAAAGTAAAGGATGTGCGTGCGAAACTCCCCTTGCAGAAGTCTTCTTTTTCCCCGGCAACGGCGCCAGAAAAATCTTTGCCGTGGCGGTGTGTGATAGTGTAAATCACCGTCCAGTTGGGAACCCCAAGAGGAAGGTTTGATGAGTACAGCAGCGAGTTTTCCCTCAGTAAGAAACCAAGGTTTAATCGTATCCAGGAAAAAGCCAAACTCTAGAAGGTGATGCTTGCTAGCCTAGTGACTTCCAACAAGGGCGCCGTTTACGACACTTGTTAGCACGTCTTCAACTAGTAGCAACGTGGAACCTGCACACAACACAACCAAATACTTTGTTTTCAACTTACGATGAGGTTGTCAATCTCACGAGTTTGCTTGAAACAAAGGGTATGAGCGTATCGAGTGGAAAGTGATAATAGTATGCGAGTAAAGTAAACAGTGCGAGTAAAGTAAACAGGTGATAGCAATATAAAGGAAATAGGACCGGGGTCCACAGTTCACTAGTGGTGTCTCTCCATAATATAAAATAACACATGCTGGGTAAACAAATTACAGTTGGGCAATTGATAGAATAAAGACAACGTGCATATGTCGAGAGGATCACTATGAGATTTACTCTGGGCATTACAACAAGATACATAGACCGTCATCCAACTGCATCTATGACTAATAATCCACTTATGGCGAATCAATCCGAGAACTCCACAAGTATTAAGTTGCGAACAATAGATAACTACATTAAGCAAAGTGTGTAATATAAACAAAGCATATGCCCTTGAGCATATGAATGTTGTTTTCTCCCTAATGGCAACAGCACATCTACAACCTTAGAGGTTTCTGTCACTCCTCCAGATTAAATAGAGGCATGAACCCACTATCGAGCATAAATACCCCCTCTTGGAGTCAATAGCAACTACTCGGCCAAGATAGCTACTAACAACGGAGAGCATGCAAGATCATAAACAACATAGAGATAACATAAGATAATATTCAGCACATCAACTCAATTATAACACCAATATTCATCGGATCCCAACAAACACAACATGTAGAATTACATAACGGTGATCTCGATCATGTAAGGAAGCTCACGAGATCTAAACATGAAGCACATGGTGGAGAAGATAACCAACTAGCTACTGCTATGGACCCATAGTCCAAGGTAGACTACTCACTCATCGCGTCGGAGGCAAGCATGGTGATGAAGAAAACATCCGGTGGCGATTACCCTCTCCGGCTGGGTGCCGGGAAGAGCTTCTGGACCCTCCCGATCTCGGGTCGACGGCGGTAGCGGATCGCGATGGATTCTGGAAAAGTGATCGGGTCTTTAGGTTTTTCCCGTCGGGGGGTCTTTATAGGCGAAGGGGCAGCGTTAGAAGTGGCCAGGGTGGCCTCACCACTAGGGGGCGCGGGCTAGGGGCAGGCCGCGCCGCCCTGTGGTGTGGCCGCCCTGTGGCCCTTCTCCATCTCCTCTTCGGTTCTCTGGAAGCTAAATTTCTGGATGTTCGGCTTTTGTTTCGTCCAATTCCGAGAATATTTCCTGTGTAACTTTTATGAAACACAAAAACAGCAGAAAACAGGGAACTAGCACTGTGGCATCTCGTTAATAGGTTAGTTCCGGAAAATGCATAAAAATGCCATGAAGTGTAACGAAACACTAAGCAAATGGTGTAAAAACAAGCATGGGGCATCAAAAATTATAGATACGTTAGAGACGTATCACGGAGCAACTCGACTGAAAATATTTGGAGACTCGAATCTCATCGTCCAACAAGTAATGAACAAGTGCGACGCCATCAGCGACAATATGACAGCATACAGAAACTTATACTATTATCTAGAGGGGACATTCGATGGATGCAAAGTTTCGCACGTCAGCGGAGCCAGTAACGAGGAAGCCGACAATCTAGCAAACATTGGGTCCCAGTTCTTGCCCGTACCGCAAGGAGTCTTTTGAGAAGAGATCATAGAAAGATCAATAAAGAGCAACAAAACTTCGGCTACAGAGGAACAAGGCCAGCACCAAGCAACAGGCTCGGGGGCTGGAAAAGCAACCACAACAGAACCAGAAGAAGTCATGATGATCGAAGAAACCTGGATGCAGCCATATTTGGCATACATGATAAACAAAGCACTACCCGATGACACAGTAGAAGCAAAAAGGATAATACGATGATCCAAGGCTTTCGTCGTGTTACAAGGAAAATTATACAAGAAAAATATAACAGGCGTCTTGCAACGATGCGTCACTCCTCAAGAAGGGCAAGAAATCTTAAGGGACATCCACGCAGGAGTATGTGGACATCACGCTAGCAGCAGAGCCATTGCAGCCAAAGCCTTTTGTGCAGGATTTTACTGGCTAATAGCCATTGAAGACGCGAAAGATATAGTGAGGAAGTGCGAGGCTTGTCAACGTTTTGCATCTCGACCACACGCACTAGCAGCAGAATTGCAACCAATACCACTATCCTGGCCCTTCGTGCAATGGGGTCTCGACATGGTAGGAAAATTGCACAAATCTTGGCCAGGAGGGGATGTTTATATGTTGGTGGTAGTCGACAAATTTACCAAGTGGGTAGAAGCAGCCCCCGTAACAACCCAAGATTCTACAGCCGCAATCAACTTCATTGAGTCTATAGTCTTTTGCTTCAGAGTACCATACAGCATCATCACAGATAATGGGACAAACTTCACATCAAAGGAGTTCAAGAATTACTGTGAAAGTTTAGGAATTAAATTGAAATTTGCATCTGTAGCGCATCCAAAGACAAATGGGCAAGTCGAGAAAGCCAATGGCTTAATATGCAACGGGATAAAGAAAAGGCTGTTAGCACCCCTCGAGAAAGCCAAACACGCTTGGGTAGATGAGCTACCCTCCATACTCTGGAGTCTCCGAACTACACCTAACCCAGCTACTCAAGAAACACCTTTCTTTCTGGTCCATGGCGCAGAAGCCGTGCTTCCAGTCGAGATTACCCATGAAGCTCCAAGAATCGTGGCGTATGATGAGACAACTTCCACAGAAGCACTTTAGGATGATGTCGATGCACTCAACGAGGCAAGAGACGTAGCACTCGCCAGAGCCACTCAATATCAGCAAAATCTATGAAACTATCATAGTAGTCGAGTTTGTCCACGATCTTTCGTGGTGGAGATCTAGTCTTACGACTCAAGCAAGACGGTCATGGAAAATTAGAGTCCCCATGGGTGGGACCTTACATCGTGACAGAAGTAATACTAGGAGGAGCTTATCGACTATAAGACAAAAAATGGGGAAAGACGAGAGCAACCCATGGAATGCAGAGCAACTACGGCGGTTCTACGCATAGACGACATAACGGCGACAAAGAACTTTCGAGTTATGACCCTCTGGACCCAGAACATGAGGCCACAGGTCGGGTTCTTTGGGTCAACTCGACAATATGTATAAGTATTTTACTTTCCACTCGGGGGCTCAGACCCTCAAGTCATACAAAATAAAATTAACAAGTTATTGAGATTTGTGATTATCTGAGACATACTACTAGGTTGTTCGCAACCCGATATTCGGCAAAAATACGCATGGTTCAAAAGAACCCGATAATACATTAAGTGCATACCTCGGAACAACGATCCGTTCCCATGGTCTATTAATAAAGCAGGCACAAAATATAATCCAACACGACTACTTATTACAGATAGCACGAGAAAAGACAACTAGGAAAAGAGATTACATAAAGTGAGAATCTAGGGAAAGTGCACTTCAGCTTCGTACTCCTTTTGGCACTGAGTACAGTTGTAGATCCTCACGTCAAACTTCGACGTACCGATGTGGAAGTCGAAAGTCATGAAGAAACCTTGGTGAAGGTCATGATCCTCTGCAAACTGCGACCAGCCACCCTTGAAAGACATCTTGCCGGCCCCGTCGTACCAGATCTTCACTTCATAGGGAGTTCCTCCCCCAGAGTGCTCACGAAGAACCGCTTCCCGCAGCTCTCGCCTGTCCATAAACTTGGTAAACTTCAACGGCACCCACTGAATCTTGCAGCACTGAGCGCCGGTGATGCAGAAGAAGGAGTACACTTTGGGCGGAGGAGAAGAAGCATTATGAGAAGGAGCGCTTGAACCTGGTGCAGCAGATGAAACCTTGGGCTTATTCTTGCTTCCCACCGGGCGGCCGGGGCGCCGTTTCGTTGGAGTAGACGATGAGGCTGCCACAGCTGGGATGGTAGGTTTGTTCTTACTACCGCGGGGGCGGCCGCGACCTCGTTTCTCCATCGGGGCGCCGATATTCAGACGTGATCCACCTGCATCAGTCATGGAGACAAGTATTGGGAAGGAAAAAACCCTAGATGCGATGAGGAAGAGGAAGATGATGCGGCGGAGGAAGAAACTAATGAATGAATTAGGGTTTTTTACCCTCGCCAAATGTGCTTTATTTATAAGTACACACTAATGGGCCTTTGCAGAAGCAAGGTCCAAAGTATATCAACGGGTTTTTATATTCTGCCCAGAGCAGACGATAAAGAAGCATAAACGTATCAAAAAAAAGATACGTAAAAAAAATAGGGGGGAAGTACCTATCAAGAAGCACAGCGTACCTCGTCTTGGACTCGGGGGGCTTACGTCATAAGAAAAGAAGAGAAGAATCATTAAGTGCGAATCATATTGAAAAATATCTCAAGAAATAGTATATGGAGCAGGTATATCTATATTTTTGAGCCTATACCCGAAAAAATTCGGCTATAGCCTCGGGGGCTACTCCCATCGGGAGCGCTGTCGCGCACCCGATAAAAAGAAGTCGATTGAAGAAAGATAGGAAATTGAAGCCAATGATAAAGAACTAGCTGGTGGACAAGTGGTTTAGGCAGAATCGGCTACATTTCGTCAACAATTAACTTCGACTACATTGTCGACAAAATAAAGATCGATTACTCCCATCGGGAGCTATTCATGAGAGTTAAAAAGGGTAACTCGAATATTTTGTATATTGAAACAGTCAAACAAGGCTACGATATATGATTCTCGAGTTGCGTCATCGTGACAAAACTTGAATAACGTGGTTAAAATATATCATGAAGGTAAGACCCCAGGATCCGTCCTGTGTGGCCTGGTATACGCACATGGATGCGCTCTGCCGATACTTATCTGTGTCTACGACGCGAAGAAAATCCTGGTGGACGCACTGGGTACCCTGAGAACCACTGGGATTCATTATTTGTAAGTTCTAAATGTGGCAAAAGAATGGGTTTGACCGGTTTCCCGAATTCAAGTCCAAGGGGATTGAATTTGAAGTAGGTGACAAGTATCTGTTCCGGCAGTTAACTGGCCTCTTGATCTGTCAGAGTTGTCAGGCTTCTTCATCAAAACCCCTTGCGCGACATTATAATGAAAAGAGATGTTGAAAGATCAAGTCAAAGATTTAAAGATATGAAGAAGTCAAGTGTTGGTCAAGTCGAAAATTTGAAGATCTGAGATTCAACCCGAATCTGCAATTCTAGTAGAATCTCGGGGGCTACTGACAAGGGTATAGATAATAAAGCCCGTCAATTGAGTATCCCTGAGGCCCGTTAAGCTAGGCCCAATTGTAACGCTAGTCGAAATATGAGTTCATGTCGTATGTCGATATTGTAATCTGTATCGGATCCCTCCTGATCCTTGAGACCTGGCCACCTATATATAGGGGCCAGGAGAGGACGGTGAGGGACAGATTGAGAGTAAGCAAAAGTTCACCCTACGTTTACTTTCAACACGCACCTTGTTTGACTGATTTTACCTTCGAGTTCATCTGACGCCCTACTCCCCCGATCCTAAGTCCTTCATCTAGGACATTTGTCGAGTTAACCCTCGTCAGTTCCAGACAAACACCAACAATTCATAGAGACATCCAACTCAAATCATAACTCATGATAAGTATAACTGTAAACTTTAGCCTAAGAGATACACATAATGCGCACATTGTTACCTTCACATCATGGGACAAGGTGTTTCCAGAGATTACAAGAATAAAACCACTTGAGTAGCATAATAGATGAAGAGTAACATCTACCAATACAACTAGATACAAAGCTCATGATCACATAAAGATCACACCATGGGAGAGAGAGATGAACCACATAGCTACCGGTAGAGCCCTCAGCCTCGGGGGAGAACTACTCCCTCCTCATCATGGGAGAGAGCAACGGCGATGGAGATGGCGGTGGAGTCGATGGAGACGGCTCCAGGGGCAATTCCCCATCCCGGCAGGGTGCCGGAACAGAGACTTCTGTCCCCTAAAATTGGTCTTTGATGGCGGCAGCGCTGCAGAACTTTTCGTGGATCGATGTTGATTGATTTAAGGTTTCGTGTCGAAGGGATTTTCTAGGCGGAAGGGCGATGTCAGAGGGTGGCCCAGGGGTCCACACCACCTGGTGGCGCGACTAGAGTGGGGCGCGCCACCAGGTGGTGTGGCTGCCTCCTGGCCCTCCTTCGTCTCTGCTTTGGACTCCGTCTTTGTGTCGGGAAAATAGGAACTTTGGGCTTTGTTTTGTCCAATTCCGGGAATATTTCCTTTGTAACTTTTCTGAAACACAAAATCAGCAGAAAACAGGAACTAGCACTGTGGCATCTTGTTAATAGGTTAGTTCCAGAAAATGCATAAAAATGCCACGAAGTGTAAACAAAACACAAAGCAATTGGTGTAAAACAAGCATGAAGCATCAAAAATTATAGATACGTTTGCAACGTATCAAGCATCCCCAAACTTAACTCCTGCTCGTCCTCGAGTAGGTAAGTGAAAATAATTTTTGAGGTGACATGCAATCAACACAATCTTGATCAAATTAATGTAAAGCATTGCAAGCTGAGATCAAAGTACTCTAAACATGGGCATAAAAGATATAATTCTAACCATAGAACTTAGCAACCATGTTACAACATGAAAAGTAACACAAACAAAAGATCATAAGTAATAATGCATTGAAAGTCAATTGTTTGTTTCGAGCATAGAGAAAACATAACAAAGTGGTATTCAGCTTGTCCCTCATGGAGTAGCGAAACATAAATGCATAGGACACCTTCAGAGTTCAAAAGGGTGACTAGATATAAATAATTTGAGAACAAGCAATACCATAATCATGAATCAATCAATAATAAATTTTGGAACTATGCACATTATACTCAGAATGACAATTATGCTCTCTTAATTGGTGCATACGGATAGAAAATGAAGACTCAATATAAAAGTAAAAGAATGGCCCTTTGCAGAGGGAAGTAGTGATTGTAAGTTTTATAAACCTTCCAAAAATTATGGTACTTATTAGCTTTGAGCTCTCATTGCCCCTATCATTAGCATCTTGAGTGATTAAGGTTAATGCGAGTACAAATATGAGATATATGCTTGACAAGTCATAAGTTGAAAATCTCATGTCCCTTGAATACGAGTACTTAAACCATGCTAATCGACTTAGGTCCCAAGTAAGTTCTTGTCATTGTAAGCATACATGTATCATTGAGAATGCCAACGGGGTACCTCCTACCCGATGATATGGAAACCATCCCACATCAAAATGACAAGACAAACAGACAATGAACACCTCGGCATCTCTTTTATTTACCATTGGGTATAGCTTTTTATTTTGAGATGCGTCGTCGAATGTTCACTATGGTTATGCTGTAAATTTCCACCATGAATGATGCATGGTTTAGATTAGCGGCCGAGGCGTTTCTCTAACACATATACAAACTTCATGAAGTCATAAGTTTCCAACTCCTTTTACACAGATAAGCATCCATAAACAAAAGATCATGATATCAACTAAATAGGACTAAGTGCAATGTTGAAAGCGTGCCCCATCATAGCATGGCTGAGCTAACTCCCAACTTACAACTTGCAAGCATATAATCGTCATAAGGTAGTCACAATGGTCAAGTTTATTAAGTGCAAGAAAGTAAATGTGCCATCAAGTTCGTGAGAGCTTTACTAACTAATTTTCTCATAACAAAAAATTTAATTTAAAAGATAGATAAAAGCATGATGAATATAATTAGAATAACAAAATACTAATAGGTATATTTGGTGGACACATTGGTAAACTTTGGTTTTGGAGAGTTGGATGCACGAGTAGATCTCATACTCAGTACAGGTGAAGGCTAGCAAAAGACTGGAAGCGACCAACTAAGAGAGCAATAACGGCCATAATCATGCATAGCGACAAAACATTATTAACCAAAGCATAAAGTGATATCACAAGTCAAAAACCAAATGATCATAGAGACTTGAGGCGGCTGGTTTAAAGTCAAACATGGTATAAGCATGCGCCAAGTCAACCCAAATAAAGCATCAAAGAAGAATACCACAATATTATGCTTCTATATGAAAAAAACAACGCATAATTCTTTCAAAGGCACATTAAGCACTCTCAGTCATTTTAGACAAGTCATGCTACAACAATAAATACTAAGCATATAATCAAAATAATATCTAGCATGACATGCTAAAGTCTAAGCCATATTTAAACAAGCTTCCTTTTGCACCACTATAAGCATGAAATATTTTACTCTTATCTGTCGCCACCGCCGACCGTCTTACCTCAGTCTGCCGCCATCCCTCGATTCTCCCCCCCTCCGGCAACCTCCTTTCCGACGCCGGCGAGCTCCCCTCTCCCCCCCCCCCCCCCCCCCCACCCCCCACACACAACCCTAAGTTTTTGAGCTTGCTCCGCCGCCTCCACCGCGGCCAGCCGCGGTGTCGGCGGCTTCGTGGCGCAGCGGCACAGGCCATCCCTCGATTCTCCCCTCTTTGGCAGCCTCCTTTCCGACTCCGGCGAGCTCCCCACCCCCCGCAACCCTAAGTTTTTGAGCTTGATTCGCCGCCTCCACCGCGACTGGCTTCGTGGCACAGCGGTATCGCCGGCTCAGCCCCTCATCTTCCTCACCTCCAGTGGCCGCCTTCTTTCTCACCTTCGCCTTCTTCCTCACCTTCGCCGACCACCGCCGGGCCTGGCCCATTACCGCACGCGGCCCGGCCCATTACCGCACGCGTGCCTACAGGGGTACGCGGCGCTAGGCGTTTGCGCCACAGAAGGCGGCGTCTAGGAATCGCCTAGCTTTTTGGTTCATCCTCTCGCGACTCTTTGCACGGTCTGGATCGCGTCCGTAGCTCTGACGACAACAGCGACCATTCGCCGAGATATGTTGGCATGGTAGCACGCGCCCTGCCCGGCTCAGCGGCGGCGTAGGGTGGTCACGGGCTGGCTGTGTTGCGAGGAGCGGCAAAGGTAGCCATGTTCAGCGCGTCTGGTCAAACTGTGCCTGTACTTGCAGGTAAAGGTGGCACCTACTCAACTGACAAAATGGCCACACTGTCACTCGTTTATTATGGATGGATGGCCTGGCCCTGGCTGGCAGTAACAATTCGTGGCCTACTGTTATTGTCCCATCTGCCAACCACCCCGCAAATTCAAAGTTATTGTGAATTTACTTGCTCTCACCAATCCAGTGCATTCAACCATGGCTGGATCATTTTGAGGATTCGGTTGGATCCTGAAACCTGAATGGTACAATGAGGTGAAAGGCTGAATCGTGCAAGCTTCAAAGGAGAAGGAGCGGTTTTGGGAATTTCGCAAACGATTGAAACGATGAAATGCACTGTGATTTCATAATGACACCGAGGAAAACAGCAGAATTCGGGAGTTCCTCTCGCCACTCTGACCAGATCAGACCAACACGAAAATGCTTCACGAACAGCGGTTGCAAAAACCCCCCCAAAATCCACAGCACATTTCAACTTTACGAGCAGTCTTGATTGTCAATTTGAAGACACAAGAGAAGGTAAAATGAGAGACGAGGCAGCGAATGAGCAAACTGTATGCTGAATTACTGATTCGAGGAGAGGCAGCAGGGGCGGGAGTAATGAACCGGACGGCGCTGCAGCTTTAGTTCGTCGCCGCCGCCGCGTCTAACGAGGACGGCATCGGGGAAGATATGGACAATGCGGCCGCCGGCGTGCTGCCATTGCTGTGGGTGGAAGGCTCGGCCGTGATGATCTTGGTGGAGGTGGCGGAGCTCGTCGGCCTCAGCGCTCTCATGGGGCTGGCCAGCGCCCACGCCCAGCCCCGGTGGCTCCGAGACCCCGGCTTTCTCGTGCACCCGCCGGCGCCGCCCCCGCCGGCTCCCTCGGCGGCGGAGAGCCAGTAGGAGGAGGACGTCGGGCCCATGCCGCCGAAGAACCCGGCGCACTTGATCCGGTGCTGGTGCTCGTACGCGTCGCCGTCATCGTCCTCGTCGTCCTCGTCGGCGCCGCCGCCCAGGTGGCCCGGCGCGCGCATCTTGCTGGCCTTGGGCTCGCGCTGGGACTCCACGCGCCGGAGCGTGCAGTCGCCGAAGGAGATGCGCTCGAGGAAGTCGCCGGAGAAGCTGCGGCTGCCGCACCCCACGGAGCGCGACCGCGCCACCTTGCGCCCGAAGGACGACGACGACGACACCTGGCTCTGGCTCGGGCTCTCCGGCTCCCCGATAGCCTCCATCCTGCGCCCCGACGCCGCGGACGTCCCGGAGCGCGGCTGCTGGTCCTGCGCGGCGCCGCCACCTCTTGACGCCCACGCAGCCGACGCCACCGAAACCGACTTCCTCCTCGCGCTCGCGGCGGCGCCACCGTGGGCGTACGACGTGGTGGAGTCCGTGTGCTGAGCGTACGAGGACGAGGACGGGAGGGAGAGGAAGGACCAGAAGCTCTTCTTGCGGGGGCTCTCTGCCGTCACGGACGAGGCGGACGACGAGAACTGCTGCTCCTCGGGTCTCGGCGCTACGGACTTGCTCCGCTTCAGCCCGCCTCCGGACATCGAGGCGGACAGGGTCGCCGAGGCGGAGGAAGACGAGGACGACGAGGAGGAGGCCTTCTTCCGGTGGAAAGGCGTGAACTTGCGGGATCTGGCGGAGGAGGGGAGCGGCGGCGGGGGCTCGGCTGAGCGGCGGAAGGACGGCGGCGACGAGGGCGAGGCGAAAGGCGGCGGGTGGCCGCCGAGCGGGAAGAAGGGGCTGGACTTGGAGGAGGAGACGAGCATCCCCAGCTTCTCCTGCAGGCAGAAGGCGCATATCCCGCCGCCGGCCACGGCCGCCGCCGCCGCCCCTGGCCTGTACGGGTGCTCGCTGCAGTACTGGATGCCGTCCAGCGGCAGCAGCCCCGCCCCCGCCGCCTGGCCGTCATCCTGATCCCCCACGCCTACCGCCGCCGCCTTCTCCCCCATGTTCTTGCCTCCCTCGGTTGCTGGCCCTGCTTCTTGGCAGGACGCGCAAGTGCCGCACCTCAGTCAGGATCTAGCTTGGGCACGGCCGTGCACGGAGAAGCTAGGCAGCTAGATGATCCCCGGCATTAACCGTTTTGATTTGGCTTTGCTCTCTGTTTCTCGATGTGACTGATTTCTTGATCCAGTCCAGACGAGTTGATACTCGAGATGACTGATGAGAGAGAAAGAGGACGAGGGGAGGAATAGACAGCAAGTGGTCGTACAAGCCGCACTAGGGACTGCAGGGCGGAGGGGACGGAGGAGAGGAAGACGCGAGGCTGTGGTGTGGGCAAACGGGTTTGGCTTGCGTTTGTCTGTGTGCGTGCCTTATTTTAGCGCCATTTCTGCAACCTTTCTTCGATTTCCAATATCCTACTAGTAGTACCAGGGTCTACTGAGCTGTGCTTGTGCGGCATGGAATACGAGGCACGGGGTGGCATTGCAATGCCCCCCGAGCAGGAGGCCACGTGGGGGGCGACTTCTTTTCATGCACCGCGCATCATACTCCTCGTTACGCATAAAATTACAAAAAAAACATTCAAAAGGCCACCATATTTGTATTTTGTGACAAAAAAAATCATCCGCGCTGCGTAACATTTGTGTTTGTGACCAACATATTCTCAAGCTTAAACACCAGTATACCTAGTTATATTATACAGCAGGCCGCAGCCTTTGGAGTTGCAGCATTGTACGATTTGTTTTTTAGATAAGCCGTGTACGGCGTTAGTCGCGACTCTGGAGAGCAGGTTGACGATGATCAATGTAATGATATGCGCTCACTGTGAGGCACCCAAAAGTTGAACCGAGATTTCCTTTCCCATCCTGGCTATTCGATATACTCAACTGACAGGATGATATACGTTATGCTCCATCCATGTAGCTACTTCGTAAATTTCTGTGGTTTAAAAATGTGGCTTTTGTAATATTTCAGTTCCGCGATGCTTTCTTTAATATCATCCATTGCCCTGTGAGTTTTTCCTTTTCTAGGAGTTTGTTTCCTTTCTGTGAGAATAAAATAACAAAGAAACAAGGTCAAGTATCAGACATTTTTATACGATTAGCCGATTAATCTACATGATGAAAGATCTCAGCGTTAAAAAGTTCATGGATATTAGATTCAAGGTCAACAACATAAGATGTTAGCACAAGGCAAATTAACAATGAGCCGGCAATGACCTTGTTCAAATGCACTAGAAGTGCTTGAAACTACCATAGGATGCAACTTCTTATTCCTGTGTATAAACTCTAAACGGAAAACTATACTGGCACTTATATATATCAGGAATATCAAGTCTTTGTGTAACTAAACTGAACATATCAAAAGAAATTATTTTAGTCTTCTCCATAAGGATAAGAAATCACTCATATCATTTGAAACAGATTTATCTCTTCTCTTGAGGCAACAAGACAATATCCCAAGATTGAAACAAGTGCAAATAACAAGCAGATTACCAGAATAAATAGACAGCAACACGAGGATAATAAAAGATATCAGCATTCTACAAATATAGTTTACCTTTAGGGTACCACCGGATGCACAAAGCCATTATAGTGCTCACATCAACAATCACATGAGAGAAGATGGCTGCAAGCTGTGGCATATACTTCTGCCAAGAAAAAATAGCAAATGTAGTTATCATCCACTAAGAGCTTAAGAATACATAGTATTTAAAAAATGGAAACAAGATGTCCTCAGAAAGGGAAAAAGGACACACTGTATGTGCAACAAATAAAGAACTTATATTGCACAATGATATTTCCAGGAAACTTGGATATCTAGTGTAGCAAATTATTACTATTGAGCATTGTCCAAAATAATACAGTTTGATCTGATACCATCTTATTTATAGTTCAGAACTAAAAAAATCGAGCTAACAAGCCGATGTGAAATGAGCTAAAAAAGACAAGAAAAAAATTCAATTTTTGAATCAACTGCAACAGTTATCCAAGCAATTTGAACGAGCCTGTTAACGAGTTTGTCCTTTATCCCAGAGGGCCAGGAACACATTTGCCCTTGCCGCGTTTGGATAAACTCAATCCAAAGAGTAATGACCAACTGGCACGTAGTATTCAATCCTGAGATTGCTGACTTGTTTCGCTTTACTCGAGCAAAAAGCAAAAAGCTTGAATACAAAAAAAATTAGGACGGAAATATAAAAAGGTACTGACTGTTTTTCATTTTACTAAAACTTTTAACCCTGCTGGAGTACAACTATTTTATAACAGTGACCAATCTTGGGTCCATGAAGAACCGATGATGATTGCTCAAAGGAAAATATCTCTCTCTCCTTAATAGAAAAACTAAAAGAGAGCGCAAATGTACACATAAATTCTTACCGTGCTCCATGACTTTATGAAATGACAAAATAGCCAGCTATTAATACTATGGGTTGTACTATCAAGGTACAGAGAAGAATAAATACCACTGGGAGGATGGCGGGGTGGAGTTGAGTATAGGAGATAAGGAGGGACTACGGATAAGGGAGACGAACTTGGGAGAGAATAACAGAACTGGTTGTGATACCTTAGCCCATTGTATAGGTGACCTTCACCCTTACAAAAGGAAACTAGCAATCTGAATCATTACCTAATCCTAGCTGCAAGACTGTTGCTATCTGTGTGACAGTATACCAATCCTAGAGGGCATTCTTTACTGACCTTCAGAAATAGTAAATCCACGTAAACAGAATTCCCAGCTATTAATGGAGTGCCCGAACCTACATGACTCATAAGGAAGTCTAACACCTGCAAATGAGTGAATATGAACTATTAGAACCTTCGGCTATTTTACTTTTGTAGCAAGGCATTGAATTATACTGTTTTACAGTAATAAATGACTCAAAACTGTGGCATATCATTCAAAGCTGTGCAAGGATATGCTTTAGTCATGTTGAGTCTTGGGATCAGAGGGCGTAGCCATGGACTGGAGGTGTCCGAGGGCCGATGAAGCTGCTTTGGGCATGCGTCTTGCAGCGCTGAGGGGGAACAGAGGAGGAAGAGAAGAGCTTGGGGTTAAGACTTAACTTCATTGATTGCTTGAGTTTCCCCATCCCCACATCATCTCTTATACTATGGAGAGTCCTACTTCTAATTCTCTTGCAGAAGCATTCGTGGGAAAAAAAAAACTCTTGCAGAAGGAAACTTATCCTACTACGACGTTGACTTCTTTCCAACGGGAAGCAATACCAAGACTCGCAAAGTGCCCTGCTTGGCCGAGCCTACCCTACCACACGCTGGGGCTTAAGCCTGCAATAGTGAATCCCCCACGTGACAGTTAATCGGTGAAGCACAAACCTTGTTCAGAGTTCAAAACTTAGAGACTACGAAATGAGAACTACCAAAACATTCATGGATATACATCATGCTGCGACACGCACACTTGCGAAACTTGGTGCAGCTTGAACAGTGATTATAAGCTATTTAAACTATACCACTGTTTGTTATTTTCCTTTGTGCAGGACATGTACGGACATATTTTTTGCAAGCATACATGTCAAAGAGTCCTAAAATGGCTAATGATCAGCTCAAATCATGTCAGAACTGGCGGTTTTCATGATAATTCCATAATGTAAGAAGGCAAGCGTGTAATGAGTCAAAAGAGCGCAAGAAAATGAAGTTATGTGAACTGTAGAACTTTAGAAAAGCAAGCAAGCACTCAAAGAGTCTCAAAGTAGCGAAAGATTAAATTGCAGCAGATGGACGAATGAGCCAGAATATGGAATCAGTGTACTTCTACAATTTTATAACCATGTTCGCAATCAGATTTTCAAAACAAATGTGATGGTAACTATCCAAATTAGACAACATACTTGCTTCTCTGCGTCACGCTCAGAAATGTCACTCTGCAGTACTCTCTCTGTCAATCCTAAATAGTTTCAGGGATCATCAGATTTATATTCAGGGAAGAACATCCAATAAATAATGTTCTTGGGAAAATAAAGAATATTTACCACTAGATGCATGATGGGTTTTGCACCATTCACCCATATTATCCAAGCAATCTTTGCTCTGACTTATAACCAAGTCAGGACCCTGCAAAATAACAAAAAGGTTGAGCGTCCCAATGAGATGATGACAGGAAAGTTATTCTACATTGAGATGGAAGCACTATCTGCGCTTAGTGACACGATCGGAAAAACTAGTGGTGTGCTGGCTCGGAAGGATGTTTTTTCCATTGTAAAAACTCCTACAACATTCCACATGGATCAATAAATAATTCTTATGGGTTTGGATTTGTAATGAAAACAGAAGGAGTGGTGTCTAGATTAGCCACATCAGATCAAATATTAGATTTGTCGCCAAAAGTACTTTCCAAACTGCAGTAATTCATGGGTATTCTAGAATATTCCTTAAAGCATATCTGGTAGTAAGAACACTGTGATTTGTATGTGATTTCAACAGCCACCTCTATTTGTTTTGTAAGTTTACCATCCGTTATAATGCAAGCTATCTCCAATATCCGATCTTTTGAAATATCCAAACCTACACAATCCAGTATGTGTGTGCCCATTAGTCATCATTGTATGCACAAGCTAAAGGTAACAAAAGAGGAGAAGAATCCAAAACTATATTTTATTTATCTATCAAACGGAAAATTTCTAGAGAAAGAGATACAAAAAATGAACATATTCACAGCAGTATCATCAGATCAGAGATCAAAGTATTTAGCTATCATCATTAACATCCAGAATAAGAAGCACCCTTCTATGTAATACAAATAATCTGTGAATTGTATTTTTATTCAGTTGAAAGCCAGATAGTAGTTTGGTCAACTAAAGCTGTGTTGCAGCATATTTGAAATATGTTTATTTCACCATGAGTCTTCTAGTGAAGACTACAGGTTAAATGAAGACCAGGTGACACTCCATTCTCAGCCACGACCAATTCCCAAAATCAAACAATGAAACAGTAAGAACTATCTATGCTAGCCAACATACTGCATCCGAGTGGTTAAGATAATCTACCAGAATATACTGATATATTTTAGAAGGCTTCTTGAACTACTATATGCCCTCATACCCTTCCATTTCCATCTATACAATTTGAACTTACTGTCCAGGTATGATAGCATGATCAAACAGATTAGACCATTCACCCTTCCCTTTCCAATTATACGATCTGAACATACTATCCAGGTACGATAGCATGATTAATCAGATTAGACTGTTGACTCTCCAGCTGAAGAACTTGCAACTGCTAAAAAGATATTTCCCCTCACTGAACTATTTACTTTTTTTAGATGACTGAACTATTTACTTGGTAGGTGAACTTGTTACAATTCCAACCGTTTGACTATTTGAGGGAGATAAAACTACACAAACAAGTAATGAAGGTGTATAACATTGAAAATCAATCCTCCCATGTATTAATAACATTAAAAAAGTTCCTAAATAATTTACCAGTCATTTCCAAGTCTATCCACACCAAAGGCATCCTGTAACCACCAGATGATGGCACAACATCTCCTCCATTGATGTTTACTACAGTTGTGTCGTTTTGCACACCTTTATCTGAATGGTATGAGTAGAAGTCAGAAATCTATAAACTATGATTATGTTTTCGTCAAATATAAGGGCGTCTCATGTAGCCATGTGTATCCTAAATACTAAATTTAACAGAAAGGGGAAAATCATATTGACCAGATTAAAAATCTGATCAGTAAGCTGGTAAATTCGCTTGAGCGAAAATGACACACTATAACATGTTGTCATCCACAATGTCCACAACTCCACATGATATACCAATAAATGTAATACGGAAGTCATATCTGCCACATGAAGGAAAATGGAACAGTTGATAACCATATAGAGAACTGCCGTGTACTGGCATTTACAGCATGTACTGTATATGCAGGAACATACTGATACAGCAACAGAATTCTGCCAACAGCCCAACATAAGCAGAAGGATCAACAAAAACATGATCTAGTGGTGCAATTATTGAGTCACCAGGCAGATGCTACTTCAAAGCCCAAACAAACAACTTTTTTGCACAGCTAAAATCTTCTATACAAGAGTAGTTGCTATGCTAGCCATTTTGAGCAAAAAAATTTAATAGGGATGTGTGGTAAAATGTGGTTATATGCAAACATATCTAAAAGCAATAACCTTGTACAGACAGCAGTTAGGATAGAACATCCTCTAGACAGAAAGCAGATCCAGTTTCTTCCGGTTCTATGAAAATTTCTAGCTGATTCTACACAAATTCATCGAACGACTAGTGTATGAAAAAGGACTCGACTATAACTGGTAGAAACCATTTTTTCTAATGAAGTTTGCAGATCAATTTATGTGATACAGTGGGGATAATCTTCTATTGGCTTGTCCTTTCAGATAAAAATAAGGACAAAGACAAGAAGCGATGGTGTAGATACCATAACTTGCATCTTAAAGAGGATGCAATCCAAGTCATGTTTACTGGATTGGGTGGGTTCTATAATCTAGGAACTTTTCAGGAGTACTTTATATGAGTCATCCAGCATGCCAAATAAATCTGCATTGTAGTTCTCCATCCTAAAGTACACCAGGACATGGACCAGGATGGCTCCTATGAATTGTGATAGCATCAGAAGGAGTGTCACCGTATACAGCTCTTCAGTCTTCTTATATCAATACACCTAGTTGCAGACTTACAGATGGCCTTGGAGCCCCCTTGCTCAGGTATTACTCTTGTACAGCCTCTGGCACGTGACCAAGTCATCGACACCCTCCTCTGGTGTACATGTTAATCCTCTCTCTCTCTCTCTCAAGAAATCCGAGAGAAGGATGGCTGGGTATTTAGAAGAGAAAAGTACCCCGAAAATTATGATGGTTTTTCAGTGCTGGGGCTGCTGTTGTTTATAAAAAACTACCAAAAGTAAACTTATTAGCAAATCCTACAAATGTTCTAAGATGGATCAAGATCAACAACAAAAAATATGATGCAGGCACATATTACATTATAGTATTAACTATAAAAAGTTTATGAAACAAATACTCTCATTCGTGGCATGCCCCTTTCTGTCAGCAAGAGAGAATTTCTGAAAAAAAAGAGTATTAACTAGTGGCAAGATGGTCTTCATGAAACAGGAAAAGTTTTTTTTTTGCGGGGATGAATTGGGAAAGTTAATAGGACAAGTACGCGAGAACATATAAGGGCTAACACATAGGTTGTAAAGTCAGGGTTCTCAGATTTTGTAACGGTAAATCCCACATTGCCGCCTTTTGTAGGGCAGTTTTATCCCTTATTATCAAAACAGATTGTCGTTCACATTTGCAAGGGTTACAGATCTACACTTGGATGATGAGATGGATATTACATCATCGAACAACTTGATAAGCTTCTTGGGAAAATGAGCTACTGTTCAAAACGTGGCATACACGACAAAAACTTCCTTCACGAGGCTCACCTCACATAAGAGGAATTTTATCCCTCTTTCTGTCTAGTTAGGCTGTCTACCTATTAAGCCTAGCTGCCTAGCACAAACCTCTCAACAAGCCTGGATAAATTACATAACAGAAAGACGATGCATATCCTGTTTTTAAAATAGCCACTCCAGGAAATTGAACAGTCAATTGCCATAAACCAGAATGTTCTTGGCAATAGTAGCTAATATTAATGTGTTTCATACGAGTTAAAATGGGCGCAGTGAGCCCAGGTAAACTACTCAAACTGATAATGCAGGAATAATCATGAGTTACGCAATCAATTCTCCATGCAAAAAAAAGGAAAGAAAATTCATCTGGTGCAAATCCACTACTCTGGAGTCTGGCGCTACACATCCTAGGAGAAAAGGAGTACCAACCAGGTTTGCTGGAAGCAGTTTCTCCTATGCTGGTATAAGATGTTTGGGTTACTTCCCTATCATCTTCTCCATCATCTTCACCCTCGAGATTAAGAAGCGAGAACATGTTTGCAAGCTTACTCATTTCCCAATTTCCTTCTGTCTAGTATAATCCAAGCATCTATTCCTGTATACCAAGCACCCAGCTTCTCAATTAAAATGAGCACACATTAGTACAGCAAAAAAACAAAATACAAGGACACTAACATAGAATCAGCGCAGCCCAACCAAGTGGAGCTACTGGGCATGCAACAAAAAATAACAAGATCAGTGGAGAAAATTGATCATTCTTGGCTTCAACAGACATACCTCCAATGTTCGCCCCTCTATGCATCCTAATTGATGCTATCCATGTTAACTTTTTGGGTTAATCTGCCTTTTCTAATTGTAGTACTCACTTCCTTTTCTTTTCCTAAGTTTCTCTCTTCTTTACTATTTTCTCTCTTACATTTATCGTTGATCACGCTTATCTGCTAGACCTAGTATGGCCCAAACCACACCACCGAGATGTTTGTTTTACATAGACTCCCTCATCCTTTCAATCAAGAAACATATTGCTCTCTCCATTAGAAAGAGTGGACGGCTCTTCTCCCCAAGACGCCTCTCCTCCCAACAAGGTCGCCGGCTGCAAAAAAAACAGCTAGCTTTCCCCTTTCTTTGCTTTTTTGTTGACTTGGATGACAGGGACAGAGCAGGGTCCCGGTCGCCTATTTCCAACATATAGGAGACCCTAGGTTGGTAGAACACTATGGATGTGACGCATCTAAGATTTTGCAAAAGTGGCACCAAGTCAGCAAACCAGATTGGCACCTAAGAGCCATGTTGCATTCTAACAAGATAACTATATGGCCATGATACACTGATCGCCAAGTGCCAAAAGTAAGAGACCACAAACTCTGCATAGTGAATCAATGGTGAAAACCAGTACTTACTCGAAAGATTGCAATAGTTTACTCCCATTGTGCCAATTCCTGATATGTCTGCCGACTCTTCTTTGCTATGCTAAATTTCCATGTCTAATTCTCTCCTTTCAGTGCCAATCTGGTAACTCTTCGAAAGATGACCGAGCGGCCAGGCACAATCAGAGAAACATGGCAATAACCTCGAGTCCTCGATGGCTATAGTTTTGGGAAGGAAATCGATTGTGTGCCCATCTAATAGACGGGTTGAGCTAGAGGATCGTTTTTTGGCTTTCTACCCCGCCTTGAAATGGATCACGAGGGGGTCCTGGACAGGTATTTTCGTATCCTACAGCTCCCATGCCCAATTCAAACTTCAATAGAGTGCCTTTCGACAGAGAAATTATCTCTTTACAGGCAATCCATACATTACAGGAGGTCGAAAGCTGCAGTCTGATACTCAACTTTCATAGTGCAGAGAGGACCTTACAGGGAGGCAGAGGTAATGAAAGGGAAGGGGCTAACCTTGCTCCCAGATGTTCCCACTAGTAATCCGCCGCTCCCTCGACTGAGCTCGCCGCGTCGAGGGTAGGCTCCGCTGGAGCTCGGCACGCCGCCGTCTCCTACTCTCCTTCCAGGGCTTCCAGGTCAGACTCAGACGCTGGGTCTGTCTGGTTAGGTCGAACCAGCTTATGCTTCTGTAGCATTTGCCACGAGCAGATTTTTAGGCAATGGATAACTTAGAAAAAAAATCTAAGGGCATGTTTGGCGCTAATCATTTTATTTTATTTGGTATAAATAAAATAAAATGATATAATAATATCATTTTATTTGGCAAATCCATAGAAACGATAGGATAAACGTGGTTAAAGGGGGAAGTTCCCTCCCTTAACTATACGTTGTTAGAAAGAAGTGAGGCACCCTGCGGAGGCTGCGCCTCGAACGCGGGTGGGCGAGCTCACGGGCGTGGGCTCAAACCAACCAGCCAGGATGATATCTTTGCCAAAGTCATGGAAAGTTTTCCACCACCTCTGATATTTAGAAGGGATTTATCCGGACAAAGACTTGTAGCTTGGAATGTCTTACTTCAACGTTTGGCAAACATCTAATTACAAGATGGACACGATGAATTCCGTTGGAACCTACATGAAAATGGAAAATTTTCAGTAGCATCTATGTACAATGCTCTTATTTTACCTGATGTGCCAATCGATAAAGTTAGCAATAATAAATTATAGAAGTTGAAGATTCCATTACGGATAAAGGTATTTGGATGGTACCTACATAAATAAGTGGTTTTAACGAGAGATAATCTTGCAAAACGGATTTGGCATGGAAGTAAGGAGTGTGTTTTTTGTTATCAGGATGAAACAATTAAACACTTGTTCTTCCAATATCGTTTCGCTAGATCTATATGGTCAGTCATCCAAGTAGCTTCAACCTTGTTTCCACCATGCAGTATTACCAATATATTTGGGAATTGGCTAAATGGTATAGACAATAGGTTTAAAAAGCATATTAGGGTGGGAGCGATGGCCTTCATTTGGTTGCTATGGCTATGTAGAAATGATAAAGTGTTTAACGATAAAAATTCTTCCATTTTACAGGTTATCTACAGAGCTATTGGTACACTCCATTTGTGGTCTGCTCTGCAGCGTCCACAGGATCGAGATCTCTATACGGAGGTCTGTGCACAACTGGAAGCTACGGCGAGGGATACTTTTTCCCAACATGGCTGGCCGCATAGCTTACAAATCGGTGCTTCTAGTTAGGTAACTTTACAATTGCTCATTATGATATGTAATCTTGCCTTATACTTTTAGATGTGTTTAAATTTTGGGTTGTGTGCATCTTAGTTATGCAGAGGTCGGGTGTAAGCTTAACAATAAGTAATAAAGCGCTCTTTATCGAAAACAGAAACGACAGGATACCAAAAAGGTTAGGCATGAGATAAAAATCATGGAATGACTTCCGTAAACAATTTTGTGACAGCCAAATAAGTAATTATTGGAATCACAAATTAATTCTTTGATGTCGGCCCTAAATGATTGGAGCCAAACGAGCCGAGATATTAGAATCTACTCACTTTGCTGGAAATGATATCTGTTGGACCATGAAGGTATGCAAACAATCGAGAGCAAGAACAGTGTATATTGCGAATAAAGGTGAATTGTTGATTGAAAAAAGTTGGTGATTCAGTCTCTCCTCCAACACCTCCAAGCCCCTTAAGTGGACCAACGCATGAGCTAGTGAGCTAGAGCCAAAACTCTCCAACACGAGGTGAACTCGCTCCTCTCTATGTGTGACTTCGACAACCCTTTGGATGGAATGCTATTTTATATCAATAAGTTATGTTGTGATCAAGTAGCACTCACAAGAGCGTCATCCATTAAACCAAGACATCAAGGCCAAAGATGGAAGGGACGAAGAAGAAGAGGCTGCACCAAGCCAACCGATGCTAGTCTTGATCGACTAATCTAGGTGATGAGGGTTAACTCGGCAAATGTCCTAGATGAAGGACTTTGGATCGGGGGAAAGGCGACAACTAGAGATTCCGGGAGCGAGATTGGTACACGACGTACCCAAGTTCACATTCCCGCGGTGGAGGATCGCTACGTCCTGCTAGCAATCTAGTATATGATCACAAATAGTGTTTACATGAGGCCGCTGTAGGCGGAGTTTTGTATCTAATCTATCTTGTATGTTCTAGCTCTCGATGTTTGTTCCTCTAGGGGTGCCCCTGCATGGCTTTATATATGCAACTAGGGTAGGTTTTACAAGAGTTCTAGTCGAATACATATTGGAATTGCCTTTCTTCGTCTCCAAGTCAATCTTCGAGTCCTTGTTCTAGTCCACCTTCATAATGGGCCGGACCCGGTATACTAATCCGTGGGTACCCAAAGGGCATACCCACATCAGTAGCCCCCATACTCTACTTGAGTCGCAGACTCGGGTTGAGTCTCCAAACTTCTTCGATCTTCGACTTCTTCAAACATCGACTTCTTCAATCTTCAATTTCTTCAATCTTCGACTTCTTCAATCTTCAACTTCTTCAATCTTGAATTTCTTCAATCTTCGACTTCTTGAAATCTTTTATTTCTTCAATCTTTGACTTCTTCAAACTTCAATTTCTTCAATCTTTGATTTCTTCAATCTTCGTTTTCTTCAATCTTTGACTTGGCTAATGCAATGGCCGAAATCATCGAGTTCTTGCATCCGCTCTCCCAATGGGAGTAAATCTCGAGTCCATGGCCTCGAAGATTTTCTTCCTTTTTCTTCAATTATTATCTTCTCAAAGTAATTCTTTATTGAAGGGTTTCGTAGCATAGAAAACAAAAAAATTCCTACGAAGACGAACAAGAACAGCCAAGATCTGATCTACGAGATGCAAAACAACAAGCGAGAGAGATTAGATCTGCATACCCTTGTAGATCGCACAGCGGAAATGTTCAGATGAACGTGGTCGGCATAGTCGTACTAGCGTCTCCTCCTCGCGATCCGATCCGATCCAAGCGCCACAACGGGCGGCGCCTCCGAGCATTGCACACGTGCAGCGCAGCGACGACTCCTCCTCGGTCCAGCGAGGCGCGGTGAAGTGGTAGATGGGATCAGCAGCACGACGACGTGGTGCTTATGGTGGAGAGTATATGCGAGCAGGGCTTCGCCTACGTGCGCAAGGTGGAAGAAGAAAGATAAAGATCTAGTCAAACTAGGGCAAAAGGAAGCTACATATTAGACAACATGGGAAGACGGAGGCTGATCCAAAATCAAATCTCGTCTCATCCGGCCGCATGTCCTTTTATATGCGGGAGGCTAAAACTCTTACGTGACAATCACGTTGGCCTAAACCGCCTCTATCCAGCTGCTTTCGCGTGGAGTACAAGCAAAATTAAAGCCTAGTTGTTACATACGTACGAGGCAAGCTAGCTGATCCGATCGATCGAATCGATCGGAATCGATTGGCCAAACCGCCACGCAACGCATGTGCACGGTCGGCCTTGGGCCGGCTAGCCTTTTTTTTCTTTTGCTTTTTTTTTCTTTTTTCCTTCTTATTAGTTTGTCTAAATGGACTACTAAATTAGCCCGTTAGCAAAACTAATCATGGACTACTTTTTAGCCCTTATTTATTTCCAACAAATAAATATATGTATTAACATTTATTAATTCAATAAATCATTAATCATCTTCCCGGAACAATTCCGTAACTCTCTGAAACAGTTTCCATAAATCCTGAAACTACCCTAGCGTCGATGAGCGTTAAGTGTGTGACCCTACGGGTTCGAGAATATGCGGACATGATCACTATCAATAATCAATAGCGGGATCTGGAAATCCATATTGACTCCCACATATTCAACGAGATCATTATCGGTGAACCACGATGTCAGGATTCAATTAATCCCGTATTCAAATTCCTTTATCTCGCGATATTTTACTTGCCCGAGATTCGATCGTCGGCATCGTCATACCTAGTTCAATCTCGTTCACAGCAAGTACTCTTTACTCGTTCCGCAATCTAATATCACCCTGTGATTAAACTCATTAATCACGTGTTTGCAAACGGTGTATGATATTGATTACTGAGTGGGCCCGGAGTATATCTCTCCGACATGGGAGGGACAAATCCCAATCTCGATACATGCAACCCAACAAGTACTTTCTGATTACCTGAGAGACACCTTTATGATCACCCTCTCATAGGATGATGTTTGATGACCTCAAAGCTCTCTTCCGGTACCAGGGAGTGGCATTATCTCATGGTCTAAGGAATAGGATACTGACATAGGAAAAGCTACGCAATTGTGAACACAATGACACGATCTAATTGCTTTGCTTATATTGGGTTTGTCCATCACATCATTCTCCTAATGACATGACCTCATTATTAATCGACAACTCATGTCTATGATTAGGAAACCTTAACCATCATTAATCAATGAGCTAGTCTAGTAGAGGCATACTAGGGACACGGTGTTGTTCATAAACCACACAAGTATTAATGTTTCCGCTTAATACAATTCTAGCATGGAATATAAACATTATCATGAACAAGAAATATGATAATAACAATATTATTATTGCCTCTAGGGCATATTTCCTTCAGTCTCCCACTTGCACTAGAGTCAATAATCTAGTCAATACTTGCGCATTCAACACCTATGACATTCCGATGTTACTCATACGCTTTGCACGTGGTAAACCTTATCAACGGGTCTGACATTTTCATGCCCGTATGTATTTGCATATTCTTTTGCGTCAGCACGCATTACTCATCTTGTATGAGATGGCTGATACGTCTCAAACGTATCTATAATTTTTGATGCTCCATGCTTTGTTTTACACCATTTGCCTATTGTTTCGTTACACTTAGTGGCACTTTTATACATTTTCCGGAACTAACCTATTAACGAAGTGCCACAGTGCCAGTTTCCTGTTTTCTGCTGTTTTTGTGTTTCAGAAGTGATACACAGGAAATATTCTCGGAATTGGACGAAACAAGTTCCTGAAGTCATATTTCACCGGGGAGCTCCCAAACATCCGAAGACCTGATGGAGGGGGGCCACGTGGCCCCCACACACAGGGGAGGCGCGGCCTGGCCCCTGGCCGCGCCAGCCCCGTGTGAGGCCGCGTGGCTCCACCTCTGACAGCCCCCCTTCGCCTACATATACCCCCTGATGAGAAAAACCTAGGCCCGATCAGTTTTCCAGAATACATCGCGATCCGCCGCCGCCGTCGACCCGAAGATCGGGAGGGTCCAGAAGCTCTTCCCGGCACCCTGCCGGAGAGGGAAATCGCCACCGGAGGTCTTCTTCATCGCCATGCTTGCCTCCGGAGCGATGAGTGAGTAGTCTACCTTGGACTATGGGTCCATAGCAGTAGCTAGATGGTTGTCTTCTCCACCATGTGCTTCATGTTTAGATCTCATGAGCTGCCCTACATGATTGAGATCACCGTTATGTAATACTATGATGTTGGTTTGTTGGGATCCGATGAATATTGGTGTTTATGATTAAGTTGTTGTACTGAATTATATCTTTTGTTATCTCTATGTTGTTTATGATCTTGCATGCTCTCCGTTGTTAGTAGCTATCTTGGCCGAGTAGTTGCTAGTGACTCCAAGAGGGGGTATTTATGCTCGATAGTGGGTTCATGTCTCTATTTCACCTGGGGGAGTGACAGAAACCTCTAAGGTGGTAGATGTGCTGTTGCTACTAGGGAGAAAACAACATTCATATGCTCAAGGGCATATGCTTTGTTTACATTACACACTTTGCTTAATGCAATTATCTGTTGTTCGCAACTTAATACTTCTAGGGTGTTCGGATGATATCCCCGGGGGTGGATTATTAGTCATAGATGCAGTTGGATGGCGGTCTATGTATTTTGTTGTAATCCCAGAGTGAATCTCATAGTGATCTTCTTGACATATCACGTTATCTTTATTCTATCAATTGCCCAACTGTAATTTGTTTACCCAGCATGTTATTTATCTATGGAGAGACACCACTAGTGAACTGTGGACCCCGGTCCTATTTTAATCATATTGCAATCACCTGTTTACTTTTCCCGCATTGTTTACTTTACTCGCATATACTCTACTGTTTTCCACTCGATACACTCATAACATTTGTTTCAAGCAAACCGGTGAGATTGACAACCTCATCGCAAGTTGGGAACAAAGTATTTGTCTGTGTGTGTGCAGGTTCCACAATCACCTTCAGTCGTCATCGTCTCCCTTCTCCTGTTCGATAAACCTTGGTTTCTTAACTGAGGGAAAACTTGCTGCTGCACTCATCATACCTTCCTCTTGGGGTTCCCAACGGGCTGGTCATTCACCAAGCACAAGGACTGTCTGTTGCCACATTCACCGGGAGCATCAGCCTCTTTTCTGGCGCCGTTGCCGGGGAAGGAAGAGAAGACTTCTGCGAGGGGAGTTCTTCGCACACACATTCTTTACTTTGTTAATTGTTTTGCTTTACTTTACTTTATTTTACCTGCATTGTTTTTATATCAAAAACCCAAAAAAATTAGAATCCTTGGTAGTTGTTATTTCTTTGCTCTTAGTTTATCATGTCTAGTTTAGTTGCTACTACTATGTCCCCCGCGGACATGATCTTTACCTTTAAGCAGAAAGATGAGGAAAGCTTTAAAGAAGCTTGGTCTAGAATTTATGATTGGCATGGAAAAACTGAACCTAAAATGACTTTGAGTTTGCTTCTTAGTAGCTTTTACTTTGGACTTTCTCTTCGTTATAGATATGCTTTGGATGCTACTGCAGAAGGAGATTTCCTTCATTGTGATGGAGATCAAGCCTTCAATATTATTAAAAAGTTGATTACAATTTATAGCATGCCAACCTATTTTGATTCCTCTCTTGTGTGCATTTTTAATAGACTTAATACTCTTGAGACTCACACTGCTAGTTTGAACTCTTGCTACAATACTTTGCGTCAGCATTTTGATTATGTGCCTATAAATTCTGAGCCTTCGAGTTGGTATCCTACAATAAAAATCACCATTAGTGGTGAAACTTTTCATGCTCGTTGTGATATTATGTCTGAATTTTGTCTCATGCCAAAGGATGTTTATGAATCTTTGAGCCTTTGGAAGCTTTCTGAGGGAGGAGAAGAAATTTTTCTTACTAATAATGCCACCATATCTCCCCTTGGAATAGCTGAAGGAGTCTTTACAAAAATCCTAGGAAGAATGATATCTACTGATTATCTTGTTATTGAATGCGTAGGAAAAGGACAAATCACACTTGGAAGATCCATTCTGAAGCTCCTCGGCGCCGTTATCGATGTGGGAAAAGGCAATATAACATTTACTACTCCACCTTGCAATAACCATGTCTTTCCTAGAGTCAAGAGCAAAGGTAAGAAAGGGAGACGTAAGGCACGCGCTGATCCTAGTGCTTCATCACTTGATAATACTTGATTCGCAATTTTCTGCGCCTAGCTCAAAGGCGTTAAAGAAAAGCACTCTTGGGAGATAACCCATTGTTTACTTTTCAGTACTTTTTCTTTTATTTGAGTCTTGGAAGTCATTACTACTGTAATGACCGCTCCTTATCTTGTTTATTTCGTTTTTGTGCCAAGAGAAGCCTCTAATTTGAGCGAGGTAAAGATTTGGGGTTATTGCTGTCCTGAAACTGTTTTCGGTGCTCACCGTAAAAATTCGTGAAAATTCTCTGTATATCTTTTGGACATGCGATTTCTTGTGCATATGCCCCAGGTTATATCCAAACTTTTCTTAGTTGAACACTTTTTGATTTGAGCAACAGAAAATCCCTCAAAAATTCGTCCATTATCAGCTGTCCAGTTTTGACAGATTTCTGCCAATATTTGTTTTTGCCACTTTATCGCTTTCTTTTGAGTTCTTCTTGATCATGGAACTCTTGTGGAAGTTGCTACAGTAGTATATACTTTATATGTGGTGGTTTTGGGTTGAAACCTGAAGCTAAAAGAGGTTGAATATATTTTATGCTTACACTAATGTTGCTAATAGAATTGTGTTTAGTTTTGTATGAAGGAAGTTTTCAAGTGTAGGGATTAGAGAATGATGAGATGAGTTGAAGAATGGAAAAAAGCTCAAGCTTGGGGATGCCCATGCATCACCCCAAGAAATATCCAAGAAGTACAAGCGTCAAAGCTTGGGGATGCCCCCGAGGCACCCCTTCTTCATCGGCAAAAATCAGGTCACCTTTCAAAACACTATATTTTTATTGCTTCATGCACTATGTGTTTTTCTTGGAGCGTCAGTTGTTTTAGTTTTCTTAGTTTTTTTAGTTTGTTTGTTTGCTGCAATAAATGGTTGGACCCCAACAAATTTCCTTTGGAGGAGATGTACTCGTTTTCATTTGCAAAGAATGCTCTAGTTTTCACTCTTATAAATCGAGCATTCTAGTTTTTCTGCTACTGCTTTTGGTTTTCGTTTTCGCCTTGATATGCATTCAGATCTTGTCATATCTTTTCATCAAGGTGTATTTTTGCCTCTGATCTTTATTGGTTTTCATCAAAAGAGGTGTCTTTAAAAATTTCAAATGGTGTTGGAAAAGAGAAAAGCTTTGTGCAAAATAGTGGTACAAGAAGGAGCTTGTGTAGACTGCGGCTTAGGCTTTTTCATGTCATGCTTGATGTCTTTTTGATAGAATGCTTAGTGGTTTTTGCTGTAGCATGACTTGTCTCAAATAACTGAGATTGCTTAATGAGCCTTTGAAAAAATCATGCGTTGTTTTTATTGTATGGAAGCATTATTTTGGTTTTCTCCTTGATGCTTTATTTGGGTTGACTTGGCGCATGCTCACACATGTTAGACTCTTCCAAAGTCGCCATTAGCCTTCATGATCATTTAGTTTTTGACTTTTGATGCCATCGTATGCTTCTTTTAATGTCGCTTTGTCGCTTTGCATGATTATGGCCATTATTGCTCTCTTAGTTGGTCGCTCCCAGTCTTTTGCTAGCCCTCGCCTTGTACTGAGTATGAGCTCTACTCGTGCATCCAACTCCTAAAAGCCAAGTTTTCCATTGTGTCCACCATACATACCTATTAGCAATTTGCTATTCCAAGTAAATTTGACTCGCTTTTATTTTCTCTTCAAATTAAACTCTTACCAGTGTTATGCGAAACTCGGTTAGTAAAGCTCTCACGAACCGGAAGGCACACTTTACTTTTTCCTGTTCTAAAAATTTGACATTGTGGTCTTTTATGTTGAGTTGTTATGCTTGCAAGTTGTAAGTTGGATTCTAGCCCAACCATGCCGTCATGGGGCAAGCTTTCAACATTGCACTTCTTTTTGAGTTGATATCGTGATCTTTTGTTTATGGATGCCCGCTGTGTGAAATGAATTGGGAATCTTGTGAGGATCATGGAGTTTTTATATGTGTTAGGGAAACGTCGGGCCGCCAATCTAAGCCATGCATAATTCATGGTGGAAATTTGCAGCATACCCATGGTGAACATTCGACGACGCATCTCACAATAAAAAGCTAAACAATATAGCAAATAAAAGAGATGTCGAGGTGTTCATCGTCTGCTTGTCCTGTCATTTTGGTGTGGGCTTGTTCCATGTCATCGGGCACGGAGGTACCCCATTGGCGGTTCTCAATGATATGCATATACTTACAATGACAAGAGCCTTGCTTGGGACTCTAAGTAAACTAGCATGGTTTGGGTACTTGTATTCACGGGACACGAGGTTTTCAACTTATGATTTGTCAAGCATATGCATCATAATTGTTCTCGCATTAACTTTAACCATTCAAGATGCTTATGATGGGGGCAATGAGAGCTCAAAGCCGGTAAGTGCCATAATTTTTAAAGGTTATAAAACTTGCAATCACTGCTTCCCTCTGCGAAGGGCCTTTCTTTTACTTTTATGTTGAGTCACCACCTTCTTTCTTTATGCACCATTAAGAGAGCATAGTTGTCATTCTTAGTGTGATATGCATTGTCCCAAGGTTCATTGATTGACTCATATTGTTGGTTTCACTTGTTCTTAAAGTATTTGTATCTAGTCGCCCTCTTAAACTTTGAGGTGTCCTATGCATTTATGTTTTGCTCTCTTTGAAGGACAAGCTGAAAACCATTTGTATGTTTTTCCTTATGATTTGAACACACGTTTGACTTTCATTGTTTCATTATCATGATCTTTTATTTGTGTTCATTTGCATGTTTACAACATGGTTGCTAAGTTCTTATTGTCATGATTATATCTTTCATGCCCATGTTTTAAGTTCTATTGATCCCAGCTCACCAATGCTTACATATATGATCAAGATTGTGTAGGTGCATGTCACCTCAAAAATTATTCTTTGTTATCACTTACCTACTCGAGGACGAGCAGGAGTTAAGCTTGGGGATGCTTGATACGTCTCAAACGTATCTATAATTTTTGATGCTCCATGCTTTGTTTTACACCATTTGCCTATTGTTTCGTTACACTTAGTGGCACTTTTATACATTTTCCGGAACTAACCTATTAACGAAGTGCCACAGTGCCAGTTTCCTGTTTTCTGCTGTTTTTGTGTTTCAGAAGTGATACACAGGAAATATTCTCGGAATTGGACGAAACAAGTTCCTGAAGTCATATTTCACCGGGGAGCTCCCAAACATCCGAAGACCTGACGGAGGGGGGCCACGTGGCCCCCACACACAGGGGCGGCGCGGCCTGGCCCCTGGCCGCGCCAGCCCCGTGTGAGGCCGCGTGGCTCCACCTCTGACAGCCCCCCTTCGCCTACATATACCCCCTGATGAGAAAAACCTAGGCCCGATCAGTTTTCCAGAATACATCGCGATCCGCCGCCGCTGTCGACCCGAAGATCGGGAGGGTCCAGAAGCTCTTCCCGGCACCCTGCCGGAGAGGGGAATCGCCACCGGAGGTCTTCTTCATCGCCATGCTTGCCTCCGGAGCGATAAGTGAGTAGTCTACCTTGGACTATGTGTCCATAGCAGTAGCTAGATGGTTGTCTTCTCCACCATGTGCTTCATGTTTAGATCTCATGAGCTGCCCTACATGATTGAGATCACCGTTATGTAATACTATGATGTTGGTTTGTTGGGATCCGATGAATATTGGTGTTTATGATTAAGTTGTTGTACTGAATTATATCTTTTGTTATCTCTATGTTGTTTATGATCTTGCATGCTCTCCGTTGTTAGTAGCTATCTTGGCCGAGTAGTTGCTAGTGACTCCAAGAGGGGGTATTTATGCTCGATAGTGGGTTCATGTCTCTATTTCACCTGGGGGAGTGACAGAAACCTCTAAGGTGGTAGATGTGCTGTTGCTACTAGGGAGAAAACAACATTCATATGCTCAAGGGCATATGCCTTGTTTACATTACACACTTTGCTTAATGCAATTATCTGTTGTTCGCAACTTAATACTTCTAGGGTGTTCGGATGATATCCCCGGGGGTGGATTATTAGTCATAGATGTAGTTGGATGGCGGTCTATGTATTTTGTTGTAATGCCCAGAGTGAATCTCATAGTGATCTTCTTGACATATCACGTTATCTTTATTCTATCAATTGCCCAACTGTAATTTGTTTACCCAGCATGTTATTTATCTATGGAGAGACACCACTAGTGAACTGTGGACCCCGGTCCTATTTTAATCATATTGCAATCACCTGTTTACTTTTCCCGCATTGTTTACTTTACTCGCATATACTCTACTGTTTTCCACTCGATACACTCATAACCTTTGTTTCAAGCAAACCGGTGAGATTGACAACCTCATCGCAAGTTGGGAACAAAGTATTTGTCTGTGTGTGTGCAGGTTCCACAAACACCTTCAGTCGTCATCGTCTCCCTTCTCCTGTTCGATAAACCTTGGTTTCTTAACTGAGGGAAAACTTGCTGCTGCACTCATCATACCTTCCTCTTGGGGTTCCCAACGGGCTAGTCATTCACCAAGCACAAGGACTGTCTGTTGCCACATTCACCGGGAGCATCAATGGCATCGTATAAACTTGGTCTTCTGATGAGACCTCAGTTTCTTTGCCGAGACTATGTTGTCACTATTGTCATACAATAGAACTACATGGTACTAGCACACTTGGAACTACACCTAGTTCTCTTGCTGCTTCTCGAGCAATTATACTAAGCCTTCGTTGCAGTATTCGTCATAATGTCTAACTTTGAAACTCATCCAAGTTATTATGGAATTTTCTTCCATATTATTGTGCCACCTTATAACTCAAAACAAATAGCCTAAAATTGAGGTTAAATTTTACCTGTATATGTGACAAAGCCAATGTAACACATTGCAATGAGCCATTTGTCACTTCTGCATACAGAACATATTCTTACTTCTTCAAAAGTACATAAGAATATTTTTACTATTGTCCAACGATCATCATATGAATGCTCGTAACCTTTTAGAGCATCGGACATATCTGGATATACATATCATGATATACAAGATTGATAAAATCATGCTTGTGGTTTCACTCATCAAGTGTCAAATCACTTGATTCTTGCTCCAACCTCTTCCATGCAACAAGAATCGTTCTTATTGTTTTCATATTGAACAAATTCAATATATCATCTATGTACTCTGGCAAAACTATATTAGTGCCTCAATCTATCTGCATAGACATTGATGCTTAATATTCTGGTTTTACCTAAGTCTTTCATCAAAATCTAATTTTAATGAAAACTAAACAAATATCAAGAAAAACACATAATTTCCAATGAACGATATGTCGTCTACATAAAGTATTGGAAATATGTCTCAGCGCTCCCACTTACTTTCTTGTAAATACAAGCATCTTCAAATATCTTGATGAAATTAACACTTTAACATTTTCATCATAATGAAGATTCCAACTCCGTTATGCTTACTTCTACCATTGAAGTTTGCATACATATCTAGCAACCTTTGAATTAACGAAACCCATTGGGTCGTGTCTGGTACACGTCCTTGGTGTGCATTCCGGTAGAGGAACGTTGTTTCATTTATTCAACTATCATTTCTCAATATGTAACTGTTGCTAGAGTAATCCATATGACAAAGTCAGGGCCCATCACTGCTTCTTTGTATATTGTTGGTTACTATTATCTAATAATATCCCGTCCTCAAATCTTGCTATTTAATGACGACCAACTTGGTTAAATAGGAACTTCGATGCCGTGACTACAACACGTTGTAGACACGTGAGCCATGAATGCAGTAGCCGCTTCCAGAACATTTTCCGGTGCTGCGCTACTCTGATCATCTTGCTCAGGTTCAATAACCTCATCAAGTTCTATTTTCCTCCCACTTAAACCTTTCGCGAGAAACTCCTTCATAAGAAATTCACTTATTTAGTGACAATCACTATGTGTTCTGGTTTATAGTAGAAGGAATACCCATCGACATTCTTTGGGATAACCTACAAAGACTTACTAATCTGATTTTGGTTGTAAACATTTTACATATGCCTTGCAAACCAAAATTAAAGAAAAGACAATTATAACTCATATAGTGTCATTTCAGCGGATTATGATGGCACTCTATTCAGTGAAAAGCGGTAGACTCTAAAGCATAATCCACAAAATATATTGGCAGTTTTATTTCATCATTGATCTAACCATGTCAAACAAGGTTTGATTACATCCATAAAAAATTCCATACTCCTATGGCGTTTCACGAGATGCAAGTTTGTGAAACAAATCACTTAACTCTTAGATGTTTGCTAAACTTGTAACTCAAATATTCTTATTTATGATCTAATCATAAAAACTTGAATTTTCTTGTTATAACAATTTCCACTTCATAAATTGAACAATTTCAATCATTTCATACTTTTATCTCATCAAGTAGATATGCCATACATCTATTCGAGTCATTGATAAAATAGAAAATACACCACGCTTGACTTCACACCATAGACTACATACATCAACATGTATGATCTTCATTTAGTTAGTCGCTTATTTTGTCCATGGCCCATGAACGGAGTTTAATCATCTTTAGGAAAAGTCTCACAAGCGTCAATCAATTCAAAAATTAGATGACTCGAAAATCCATCAACATGGAATTTCTTTCATGTTTTGTTTCCAATATGACTCAAACGGCGGTGTCATATAAGTGAAATTTGTTTTTGTCTTGCGACCTTTAGCATCAGTGTTATAGATATCTATTTTACCAAAAGGATTTATTATAATCTATCCATCGATTATGGAAGACGGTAATAACATGAACAACAATTGTTCTCATAATACCAGAACAAGATAACAATTATTTAGTTCATAATAAATCTTCAAGGTTAGGTTTGATGCCGACGGAAACACAATAACACTTTTATTTGTTTCTCGATGCGCATTGTCACCACATTCTTTTGCAAGTTATTTAGGCCATTGTAGTTCTTGCATTGTGTTGCTTTGTATGACATTTCATACCAACAAATTAGTATCGAATACCCAAGAATTACATTGTTAACGAGCAAAGAATATATCTAAAACGTGTATATCATTTATATACCTGAGCTGGACAATTCTAGTCTTTTCCTTTTCTACCAAATATTTTGCAGATACTATTTAGCATTTCCTCTCTATTAGAAGAATCTATCAACATCAACAGCGGCGTCAATCATTTGACACATAGTCCAAAGGATGTTTAGTCAAATACTAATGGCCTTGGATATTGCACTTTTGAGGTGGATCACCATCATCATATGATTGGTATTCTTCCAGATTCCATTCTTTAGCAATCTTTTGGTATAGCAAAACAATTTAGCCGATACCTTTTCATTCATCCTATCATGACAACTTTCATGATGAAACTAATATAGTTTATAAGGACGAATGCAAGTATAATATTAGTTTCCAAACTATTGGGTGATCTGGACGCCCAGCGCCTTCAATCTTCGCATATGTTCATACAATATGGGCATATGTTCTTCTACTAAATTATACTTCATCATTTTGCAAACAATCAAAGTTTTAGATATCAAATATCTTTCTCTTCTTGTTTGTTTCTGAAACAATTCTTTCAGCTCGATGATCACTTTGATTCTCAAATAGTTTTGAAGATCAATTTCTCATGGAGGCAAACATGATCTTAGATGCTAAACTTGAATCATTGCTCTTAGATTAATACAACTTATTAAATCGCATGGAGCAAGTGAGGTTTGCTAAAATTCGCAATAGGACTTAATCTTTGATCTTGACATTTTAACTAAACGGCACTAGTCCGAAAAGTGATTATCTAGAATTCTATAGTTCTTTTAACTCAATTAAACTAAGTGTCGGAGGAGAACAGTTGCCAAAGACTACAACGACTTATGCAAATACACTGAGATTTAGTTCATGATAATTAGTTCAAGTTAATCAAATTACTAATGAACTCCCACCAAATTCAACATCCCTCAAAGTTGTTTAGTGAAGCATGATCCAAATTCACTACACCGAGACCGATCATCACGTGAATGATGTAGCTTTAATGGTGAACATCAACATGTTGATCATATCATCTATATGACTCATGCTTGACCTTTCAGTCCGTGTGTTCCGAGGCCATGTCTGTACATGCTAGGCTCGTCAAGTTTAACCCGCATATTTTTGCATGTGTAAATCTGGCTTACACCCGTTGTATGTGAACATAGAGTTTATAGCACCCGATCATCACGTGATGCTTCAAAACGACGATCTTTCGCAACAGTGCATATAAGGGGAGAACACATTTTATCTTGAAATTAAGTGTGAGGGATCATCTTATAATGCAATCGTCGCGATCAAAGCAAAATAAGATGCATACATAAAGGATAAACATCACATGCATATACAATATGTGACATGGTATAGCCAATCTCCGCACAATGATCTCCATCTTGTGTGCGCCGGCATGATCTCCATCACTCCACCATGATTGCCTCCACCACGAATAGCAACTATAACTATTGCTAACTACTTAGCGATAAAGTAAAGCTATTGCATGGCATATAAAAAGTTGACACACAGGTCATACACAATTATAAAGACAACCATATGGCTCCTGCCGGTTGTGAACTCATCGACATGCAAGTCGTGAAATATTATAAAACATGATCATTGCATACATCACATATATCAACATACACATCACATCTTGTGGAAATACCATATCACAAACACTCCCTGCAAAAACAAGTTAGACGCCTCTAATTTGTTGATTGCATGTTTTACGTGGCTTATGGGAGCTACGCATAAGAACGATTCTTACCTACGCAAAGCCACAACGGTGATATTATGGTTGCTAACATCCGTTGTAAATCCCATGACTACTATAGTGAGAGAAACTGGCATCCACCAGCCGCATGTGTGGAACAAGCCACACGTCAAGTGCGGAGCCGGTCTCGCGAACGAGGTCGCGTAAAGTTGGCTTGGACCGCTTCGATCTCACTATGCCGCGTGATGCTCCAAGTGAATGTGGCTACAGACTGTCCTTGTGCGTGGTGAATAACCAGCCCGTTGGGAACCCCAAGAGGAAGGTATGATGAGTGCAGCAGCAAGTTTTCCCTCAGTTTAAGAAACCAAGGTTTATCGAACAGGAGAGGAGAGACAATGACGACTGAAGGTGTTGTGGAACCTGCACACACACAAACAAATACTTTGTTCCCAACTTGCGATGAGGTTGTCAATCTCACCGGTTTGCTTGAAACAAAGGTTATGAGTGTATCGAGTGGAAAACAATATAGTATGCGAGTAAAGTAAACAGTACGAGTAAAGTAAACAGGTGATAGCAATATGATGGAAATAGGACCGGGGTCCACACTTCACTAGTGGTGTCTCTCCATAGATAAAATAACACATGCTGGGTTAACAAATTACAGTTGGGCAATTGATAGAATAGAGATAACGTGATATGTCAAGAAGATCACTATGAGATTTACTCTGGGCATTACAACAAAATACATAGACCGCCATCCAACTGCATCTATGACTAATAATCCACTCCCTGGGATATCAATCCGAACACCCTAGAAGTATTAAGTTGCAAACAACAGATAATTGCATTAAGCAAAGTGTGTAATGTAAACAAAGCATATGCCCTTGAGCATATGAATGTTGTTTTCTCCCTAGTAGCAACAGCACATCTACCACCTTAGAGGTTTCTGTCACTCCCCCAGGTGAAATAGAGGGATGAACCCACTATCGAGCATAAATACCCCCTCTTGGAGTCACTAGCAACTACTCGGCCAAGATAGCTACTAACAACGGAGAGCATGCAAGATCATAAACAACATAGAGATAACAAAAGATATAATTCAGTACAGCAACTTAATCATAAACACCAATATTCATCGGATCCCAACAAACCAAACATGTAGAATTACATAACGGTGATCTCAATCATGTATGGCAGCTCATGCGATCTAAACATGAAGCACATGGTGGAGAAGACAACCATCTAGCTACTGCTATGGACCCATAGTCCAAGGTAGACTACTCACTCATCGCTCCGGAGGCAAGCATGGCGATGAAGAAGACCTCCGGTGGCGATTCCCCTCTCCGGCAGGGTGCCGGGAAGAGCTTCTGGACCCTCCCGATCTTCGGGTCGACGGCGGCGGCGGATCGCGATGTGTTCTGGAAAACTGATCGGGCCCTTAGGTTTTTCTCGTCGGGGGGTCTTTATAGGCGAAGGGGCGATGTCAGAGGAGGGGCCAGGCGGCCACACACGGGGGTGGCGCGGGCCAGGGGCTGGCCGCGCCACCTGTGCGTGTGGGCCCCTGGTCCCTCGCCTCCTACTATCCTTCGGATCTCTGGAAGCTTCCGGGTAAAATAAGACTTCAGGAACTTGTTTCGTCCAATTCCGAGAATATTTCCTGTGTATCACTTCTGAAACACAAAAACAGCAGAAAACAGGAAACTGGCACTGTGGCACTTGTTAATAGGTTAGTTCCGGAAAATGCATAAAAATGCCACTAAGTGTAACGAAACAATAGGCAAATGGTGTAAAAACAAGCATGGAGCATCAAAAATTATAGATACGTTTGAGACGTATCAAGCATCCCCAAGCTTAACTCCTGCTCGTCCTCGAGTAGGTAAGTGATAACAAAAGAATAATTTTTGAGGTGACATGCACCTACACAATCTTGATCATATATGTAAGCATTGGTGAGCTCGGATCAATAGAACTTAAAACATGGGCATGAAGATATAATCATGACAATAAGAACTTAGCAACCATGTTGTAAACATGCAAATGAACACAAACAAAAGATCATGAAAATGAAACAATGAAAGTCAAACGTGTGTTCAAATCATAAGGAAAAACATACAAAAGGTTTTCAGCTTGTCCTTCAAAGAGAGAAAAACATAAATGCATAGGACACCTTCAAGTTTAAGAGGGCGACTAGATACAAATAATTTAAGAACAAGTGAAACCAACAATATGAATCAATCAATGAACTTTGGGACAATGCATATCACACTAAGAATGACAACTATGCTCTCTTAATGGTGCATAAAGAAAGAAGGTGGTGACTCAACATAAAAGTAAAAGAAAGGCCCTTCGTAGAGGGAAGCAGTGATTGCAAGTTTTATAACCTTCAAAAATTATGGTACTTACCGGCTTTGAGCTCTCATTGCCCCCATCATAAGCATCTTGAATGGTTAAAGTTAATGCGAGAACAATTATGATGCATATGCTTGACAAATCATAAGTTGAAAACCTCGTGCCCCGTGAATACGAGTACCCAAACCTCATGCTACTTTACTTAGAGTCCCAAGCAAGGCTCTTGTCATTGTAAGTATACGCATATCATTGAGAATCACCAATGGGGTACCTCCGTGCCCGATGACATGGAACAAGCCCACACCAAAATGACAGGACAAGCAGACAATGAACACCTCGACATCTCTTTTATTTGCCTTTTGTTTAGCTTTTTATTATGAGATGCGTCGTCGAATGTTCACCATGGGTATGCTGCAAATTTCCACCATGAATTATGCATGGCTTAGATTGGCGGCCCGGCGTTTCCCTAACACATATACAAACTCCATGATCCCCACAAGATTCCCAATTCATTTCACACCGCGGGCATCCATAAACAAAAGATCACGATATCAACTCAAATAAGAAGTGCAATGTTGAAAGCTTGCCCATGACTGCATGGCTGGGCTAGTCTCCAACTTACAATTTGCAAGCATAACAACTCAACATAAGAGACCACAATGTCAAATTTTTAAGAACAGGAAAAAGTAAAGTGTGCCTTCCGGTTCGTGAGAGCTTTACTAACCGAGTTTCGCATAACACTGGTAAGAGTTTAATTTGAAGAGAAAATAAAAGCAAGTCAAATTTACTTGGAATAGCAAATTGCTAGTAGGTATGTATGGTGGACACTTTGGAAAACTTTGGCTTTTAGGAGTTGGATGCACGAGTAGAGCTCATACTCAGTACAAGGCGAGGGCTAGCAAAAGACTGGGAGCGACCAACTAAGAGAGCAATAATGGCCATAATCATGCAAAGCAACAAAGCGACATTAAAATCAGCATAAGATGGCATCAAAAGTCAAAAACTAAATGATCATGAAGGCTATTGGCAACTTTGTAAGAGTCTAACATGTGTGAGCATGCGCCAAGTCAACCCAAATAAAGCATCAAGGAGAAAACCAAAATAATGCTTCCATACAATAAAAACAATGCATAATTTTTTCAAAGGCTCATTAAGCAATCTCAGTTATTTGAGACAAGTCATGCTACAGCAAAAACACTAAGCATACTATCAAAAAGACATCAAGCATGACATGAAAAAGCCTAAGCCGCAGTCTACACAAGCTCCTTCTTGTACCACTATTTTGCACAAAGCTTTTTCTCTTTTCCAACACCATTTAAAACTTTTATAAACACCTCTTTTGATGAAAACCAATAAAGATCAGAGGCAAAAATACACCTTGATGAAAAGATATGACAAGATCTGAACGCAGATCAAGGCGAAAACGAAAACCAAAAGCAGTAGCAGAAAAAGAAGAACGCTCGATTTTTAATAAGAGTGAAAACTAGAGCGTTCTTTGCAAATGAAAACGAGTACATCTCCTCCAAAGAAATTTGTTGGGGTCCAACCATTTATTGCAGCAAACAAACAAACTAAACCAACTAAGAAAACTAAAACAACTGACGCTCCAAGAAAAACACATAGTGCATGAAGCAATAAAAATATAGTGTTTTGAAAGGTGACCTGATTTTTGCCGATGAAGAAGGGGTGCCTCGGGGGCATCCCCAAGCTTTGACGCTTGTACTTCTTGGATATTTCTTGGGGTGATGCATGGGCATCCCCAAGCTTGAGCTTTTGTCCATTCTTCAACTCATCTCATCATTCTCCAATCCCTACACTTGAAAACTTCCTTCATACAAAACTAAACACAATTCTATTAGCAACATTAGTGCAAGCATAACATATAATCAATCCTCTATTTGCTTCAGGTTTCAAATCAAAACTACCACATATATAGCATATACTACTGTAGCAACCTCCCCAAAAGTTCCATGATCAAAAGAACTCAAAAGAAAGCGATAAAGTGGCAAACACAAATATTGGCAGAAATCTGTCAAAACTGAACAGCTGACAAAGGTCGAATTTTTGAGGGATTTTCTGTTGCTCAAATCAAAAAGTGTTCAGCTAAGAAAAGTTTGGATATAACCTGGGGCATATGCACAAGAAATCGCAGGTCCAAAAGATAAACAGAGAATTTTCACGAATTTTTACGGTGCAGCACCGAAAACAGTTTCAGGACAGCAACATCCCCAAATCTTTACCTCACTCAAATTAGAGGCTTCTCTTGGCACAAAAACGAAATAAACAAGATAAGGAGCGGTCATTACAGTAGTAATGACTTCCAAGACTCAAATAAAAGAAAAAGTACTGAAAAGAAAACATTGGGTTATCTCCCAAGAGTGCTTTTCTTTAACGCCTTTGAGCTAGGCGCAGAAAACTGTGAATCAAGTAATATCAATAGATGAAGTGCTAGTTACCTCAGTAGGCTCTTTGAAGGTTCCCGAAGATGATTCAACCTGCAAGTCACCCTTAGTGGAACTAAGGGTCTTACAAATTTTAAGAACATGTTGAGATTTAAGCGCAGAAACCTTGGGAACATACATAAATTTTTGCTCTTTTCCAACAAACACTTTCTCTTTCTTAAATTTAAGAGAAGAGAAGATTAAGCTAAGAGTTTCCATAGACTCCTCTAGTTTACCAATCCTTAAGTTTTGATTGTCATGAGTAGTGCTAGCCTCTAAAATGGTAATTCTCTTACCAATGTTTTCTATTAATTCACTAACGCGGCTAGCATTCTCTAGGATACTTGGCAAACTTTTCTCTAAAGAGCTGAGCTTTTCTACCACCTCCTCCAGGGTGGTCTCAGTTTTAGCAACATGAATAGGTGGTATTCCCACTAAACTTTCAATTATAGTGCATGCTTCTCCAGCGGGAGTACCCAGAAAATTACCTCCTGTAAGAGTATCAAGAACATACCTATTCCAACTGGATATACCAACATAAAAATTTCTAAGGAGGATCGTGGTAGAGTGCTTTTTGGTACACCTATGATGAGCATTGTTAATACGGTACCAAGCATCTTTTAAACTTTCTCCCCCTTGTTGCTTAAAACTACGAACTTCTACTTCAGGATTACTCATTTTAACAAAACTAAAAGCAGATAAGTAAAAAACACTACCAAGGATTCTAATTTTTTTTTGGGTTTTTTGATAAAAAGCAATGCAGGTAAAATAAATAAAGTAAAGCAAAACAATAACAAAGTAAAGAATGTGTGTGCGAAGAACTCCCCTCACAGAAGTCTTCTCTCCTCCCCGGCAACGGCGCCAGAAAAATAGCTGCTGACCGGTGCTGGCGCTAAGTTGGCGTGGGAGCTTCTTCTCAATTATTCCCCGGCAACGGCGCCAGAAAAATAGCTGATGCTCCAAGTGAATGTGGCTACAGACTGTCCTTGTGCGTGGTGAATAACCAGCCCGTTGGAAACCCCAAGAGGAAGGTATGATGAGTGCAGCAGCAAGTTTTCCCTTAGTTTAAGAAACCAAGGTTTATCGAACAGGAGAGGAGAGACAATGACGACTGAAGGTGTTGTGGAACCTGCACACACACAAACAAATACTTTGTTCCCAACTTGCGATGAGGTTGTCAATCTCACCGGTTTGCTTGAAACAAAGGTTATGAGTGTATCGAGTGGAAAACAATATAGTATGCGAGTAAAGTAAACAGTACGAGTAAAGTAAACAGGTGATAGCAATATGATGGAAATAGGACCGGGGTCCACAGTTCACTAGTGGTGTCTCTCCATAGATAAAATAACACATGCTGGGTAAACAAATTACAGTTGGGCAATTGATAGAATAGAGATAACGTGATATGTCAAGAAGATCACTATGAGATTTACTCTGGGCATTACAACAAAATACATAGACCGCCATCCAACTGCATCTATGACTAATAATCCACTCCCTGGGATATCAATCCGAACACCCTAGAAGTATTAAGTTGCGAACAATAGATAAATGCATTAAGCAAAGTGTGTAATGTAAACAAAGCATATGCCCTTGAGCATATGAATGTTGTTTTCTCCCTAGTAGCAACAGCACAACTACCACCTTAGAGGTTTCTGTCACTCCCCCAGGTGAAATAGAGGCATGAACCCACTATCGAGCATAAATACCCCCTCTTGGAGTCACTAGCAACTACTCGGCCAAGATAGCTACTAACAATGGAGAGCATGCAAGATCATAAACAACATAGAGATAACAAAAGATATAATTCAGTACAGCAACTTAATCATAAACACCAATATTCATCGGATCCCAACAAACCAAACATGTAGAATTACATAACGGTGATCTCAATCATGTATGGCAGCTCATGAGATCTAAACATGAAGCACATGGTGGAGAAGACAACCATCTAGCTACTGCTATGGACCCATAGTCCAAGATATACTACTCACTCATCGCTCCGGAGGCAAGCATGGCAATGAAGAAGACCTCCGGTGGCGATTCCCCTCTCCGGCAGGGTGCCGGGAAGAGCTTCTGGACCCTCCCGATCTTTGGGTCGACGGTGGTGGCGGATCGCGATGTGTTCTGGAAAACTGATCGGGCCCTTAGGTTTTTCTCGTCGGGGGGTCTTTATAGGCGAAGGGGCGATGTCAGAGGAGGGGCCAGGCGGCCACACACGGGGGTGGCGCGGGCGAGGGGATGGCCGCGCCACCTGTGCGTGTGGGCCCCTGGTCCCTCGCCTCCTACTCTCCTTCGGATCTCTGGAAGCTTCCGGGTAAAATAAGACTTCAGGAACTTGTTTCGTCCAATTCCGAGAATATTTCCTGTGTATCACTTCTGAAACACAAAAACTGCAGAAAACAGGAAACTGGCACTGTGGTACTTGTTAATAGGTTAGTTACGGAAAATGCATAAAAATGCCACTAAGTGTAACGAAACAATAGGCAAATGGTGTAAAAACAAGCATGGAGCATCAAAAATTATAGATACATTTGAGACGTATCACCGCGCCATAGGAAATACACAACATAGAAGTTTGCAACAGAAAACATCAATGCCCGCAACAAGCATGTTGCGTTTTACTCGTGTAAAACATCTACGCATAGATCTCGCTCTGATACCACTGAAGGGTTTCGTAGCATAGAAAACAAAAATTTTCCTACGAAGACGAATAAGAATAACCAAGATCTGATCTACGAGATGCAAAACAACGAGCGAGAGAGATTAGATCTACATACCCTTGTAGATCGCACAGCGGAAACGTTCAGATGAACGTGGTCGGCGTAGTCGTACTACCGTCTCCTCCTCGCGATCCGATCCGATCCGATCCGATCCAAGTGCCACAATGGGCGGCGCCTCCGAGCGTTGCACACGTGCAGCGCAGCGACGACTCCTCCTCCTCGGTCCAGCGAGGCGCGGTGGAGTGGTAGATGGGATCAGCAGCACGACGACGTGGTGCTTATGGTGGAGAGTATATGCGAGCAGGGCTTCGCCTACGTGCGCAAGGTGGAAGAAAAAAGATAAAGATCTAGTCAAACTAGGGCAAAAGGAAGCTACATATTATACAACATGGGAAGACGGAGGCTGATCCAAAATCAAATCTCGTCTCATCCGGCCGCATGTCCTTTTATATGCGGGAGGCTAAAACTCTTACGTGACAATCACGTTAGCCTAAACCGCCTCTGTCCAGCTGCTTTCGCGTGGAGTACAAGCAAAATTAAAGCCTGGTTGTTACATACATACGAGGCAAGCTAGCTGATCCGATCGATCGAATCGATCGGAATCGATCGGCCAAACCACCACGCAACGCATGCGCACGGTCGGCCTTGGGCCGGCTAGCCTTTTTTTCTTTTCCTTTTTTTTTCCTTTTTGCCTTCTTATTAGTTTGTCTAAATGGACTACTAAATTAGCCCATTAGCAAAACTAATCATGGACTACTTTTTAGCCCTTATTTATTTCCAACAAATAAATATATGTATTAACATTTATTAATTCAATAAATCATTAATCATCTTCCCGGAACAATTCCGTAACTCTCTGAAACAGTTTCCATAAATCCCGAAACTACCCTAGCGTCGATGAGCGTTAAGTGTGTGACCCTACGGGTTCGAGAATATGCGGACATGATCACTATCAATAATCAATAGCGGGATCTGGAAATCCATATTGACTCCCACATATTCAACGAGATCATTATCGGTGAACCACGATGTTAGGATTCAATTAATCCCGTATTCAAATTCCTTTGTCTCGCGATATTTTACTTACCCGAGATTCGATCGTCGGCATCGTCATACCTAGTTCAATCTCGTTCACAGCAAGTACTCTTTACTCGTTCCGCAATCTAATATCACCCTATGATTAAACTCATTAATCACGTGTTTGCAAACGGTGTATGATATTGATTACTGAGTGGGCCCGGAGTATATCTCTCCGACATGGGAGGGACAAATCCCAATCTCGATACATGCAACCCAACAAGTACTTTCTGATTACCTGAGAGACACCTTTATGATCACCCTCTCATAGGATGATGTTTGATGACCTCAAAGCTCTCTTCCGGTACCAGGGAGTGGCATTATCTCATGGTCTAAGGAATAGGATACTGACATAGGAAAAGCTACGCAATTGTGAACACAATGACACGATCTAATTGCTTTGCTTATATTGGGTCTGTCCATCACATCATTCTCCTAATGACATGACCTCATTATTAATCGACAACTCATGTCTATGATTAGGAAACCTTAACCATTATTAATCAATGAGCTAGTCTAGTAGAGGCATACTAGGGACACGGTGTTGTTCATAAACCACACAAGTATTAATGTTTCCGCTTAATACAATTCTAGCATAGAATATAAACATTATCATGAACAAGAAATATGATAATAACAATATTATTATTGCCTCTAGGGCATATTTCCTTCATTTATCGGGTGCGCGACCAGCGGTCCCGATGGGAGTAGCCCCCTAGGCTATGGTCGGGTACTTGTAGTCGATCATAGGCTCAAATTTTCTTCTTCTTCATCTCTTTTTTGTCAAATTCTTTCTCAAAATTGTCTTTCTATCGGGTGCGCGGCCAGCGCTCCCGATGGAGGTAGCCCCGAGTCTATGTTCGGGTACTTGTAGTCGGGCATAGACTCAAGTTGTACTACTCAAAGAAGTTCGACTCATGAAGAAAATATAAATAGTTGTGAAATACATTTGTCACTTTAAGAAATATTGTGTTTCCAGATTAATGAGGATGCAGTATGTAAAATATAACTTAGAGTTTTTTTGTATAATTCATTGATCGTACGTAAGACCATTTCGTTAGCCTGATGCCTTTGTGGCTCGATCAGCTACTCAGGTAATAGGTAATTTGATGCGTTTGCCGCAGTTGAATTTTCAAGATGTAGTTTACTTGCTAAGCCTTTTCGTTAGCCTGACACCCAAGGTCTCTGTGTCTTGCCGCTCTGTTAGTTGAGCTTCTGCAACTATGCTAGAGTTGTAAGGATTCAACGAGGATCAGCAGCTACTCGGGCTTTCGCAAATGTTCGAAGTTAATGATATGCAGGATGATTTTTCATGGCGAAGCCCCTGAGTGACGGGTGCGACGAAAGTAAATAATAATCGACTCTTGGAAGAGGAAAACTTAGCTTTTATTGGGTGCGGCGTAGTCGCGGTTGTAGAGGTAGTCGAGTTGTTGTCATAGAATCATAGTGACGATCGGAGGCGAAGTTGATGTCGAGCCCCCGAGCGTTGTTGGGATTGCCGTGTTGTTTGCTGATGTCGACGAAATCGCAGGTCTTGAGTATGAGCTTCCGCACACAGAGGTGAGGTGATGTCGAGTCCCCGAGCGTTGCAAGTCGCAGTCGATGATGTTGAAGTATTTGAAATATTTTTTCTTTGAGTTGTCCGCGCAGGGTGATAACTCGCCGGTGCTTGCCAAAAGGAGTCTTGCAAAAGCTCGATTATTATCTGTTAGGGCATTTTCTAGCCCTCCCTAGTTTTGTGTGTTAGTTGACAACACCAGGACATTTTACCAGTGTTTTTGTGCAGAAAGTTGGCCGGATATTTCGGCTGGATTTTTACCAAATCTGGGCCGGATAATCCGGCCACCCCTGAAAACGGCTAAGGACCAGCAGCAGCAAGATGCGCGTCATCCAGATTTAGGGGCGGATATTTCGGCCGGATTATTCCAAATCTGTGCCGGATAATCCGCCCCCCCCCCCCGGTGAAAATGACTAAGGACCAGAAGAAGAGCAGATGCGCGTCACCCAGATTTAGGGGCGGATATTTGGGCCGGATTATTCCAGATCTAGGCCGGATAATCCGCCCCCCGGTGAAATCGACTAAGGACCAGAAGAAGAGCAGATACGCGTCATCCAGATTTAGGGGCGGATATTTGGGCCGGATTATTCTAGATCTGGGCCAGATAATCCGCCCCCCGGTGAAATCGACTAAGGACCAGAAGGAGAGCAGGTGCGCGTCACCTAGATTTCTGGCCGGATATTTTGGCCGGATTATTCCAGAAGTGGGCCGGAATATCCGGCCGCTGGATTATCCGGCCCCTGGCGGCTGCAATGGATACATTTCGGGAAGGGGTATTTATATCCCTCCCCCTCTTCTTCCCCAGCTTGCTCGTCCTCATCAAGAACAAGACACTATTTGGAGCCAACCTCACTGCAAGATCTCCACCTTCAACCACCCAAAGTCTTAGATCTTTGGAGGATCGAAGGAGGAGGTCCCGATCTACATCTCCACCGAAGGAATTTCTTTTTTCCCTCCTTTTGCTTGAGGGATTTGTTCCTAGTGGTTCATTGGAAACACTAGGTGGTTTGATTCGAGATTTCTCTTGTCTTTGTGGATTCTAGCCTCCGTGGCTTTCTTGGGAGCCTCCAATTCAGTTGTGGATGTGTGCCCCAATCTCCGTGTAAGGGATTCGGTGAGTTCCCCCAATACCACCGCTTAGTGGAACGAGCTAGCCTCCGTGGCTTGCTCACCGGAGAACAAGGTGAGCCTCCGTGGCGTTGGTCGACTCTGTGTCACCATACCTCTCCAACGTAGACGTACTTCCCCTCAAAAGGAAGGAACTACAGGAATACATCCTTGTGTCTTCGGTCTCCGCTCCTCAGTTATTTCTTACCCGAACTTGCTTACTTGCTTACTTGCTTACTTGTTCACTTGCTTGCTTGTCACTTAGGAAATTCACCTAGTTGCACATCTAGAGAATTTACTTTGTGTCAAGCCTAAAACTTGAAAAAGATAAAAAAATTGTGTAGCGCCTATTCACCCCCCCTAGTCGCCTATAAGATCCTTTCAATTGGTATCAGAGCCTAGTGCTCTTTGATTGGGCTTAACTGCCTAAGAGATTATGGGCGAGGAGGACCCCGCCACTAAGGCGGATCTCAATAGCATCTTGTCACGAATGGATGCTATTATGGCAACCATGGAAATCCAAAAAGCTCAACTTGATGCTCTCACTAGTGGAACATCTAGTACCACTCCACCAACTCCGGTTGACACCCCGGATAAGGATAAGCCATCCTTAAACGAGGAAGATCCGGACAAGGATGGGAATGAGAACAACGAGGATCCACCCAAGAAAGATGACACCTCTCGGGGACATAGCACGGAAATTCCACATCCTACGAGCTATATCTCCGGAAGACACCTTCAAATGCCACACCTTGCCTCATGCGGCCCACCGCCACCACTTGATGCTTCTAGCTTTGCCAATTGGCAAGATAACATGCGCTCTCACATAAACTTTGTGTCTATTGAGCTTTGGAGGATCATTGAGCAGGGTTACCGTCCAACTTCCAAGGATTTGTCCAACTTGCTACCTTAGGAGCAAATCGACAAGCAACTCAGTGCCTCCTCCTTGCATCTCATTCACATGTCTCTCACCGAGAAGGACAAGGCGTTCGTCCGCAACATCTCCTCCGACAAGGAAGCTTGGGATGCTCTCACCAACCTCTTCATCGGCAACGAAAGTATTCAAGAGTCCAAGTTTGATGAGGCATCCAATGAAGCAGACAACTTCGCCATGCTTGATGGTGAATCTCCCGAAGAACTTCATCGACGTCTCTCGGCTCTCCAAGTGAAGCTAGTCGACCTCGGCTCTACTCAATGTGATGAGAGATGGATGAAGAGGAAGTTCGTTCAAGCCCTCTTGCCCTTCATGAAAGATACGATGAACTCAATCAAGGGAGATGCCAACTTTAGGAAGATGACCACTCATGACATCTTGCAAGAAATTGTGGCAAGGAAGATCTCCGAGAAGAATGCAGATGATGCTCTAGCTCGTGCACGTGGTGTGCGTGCTCCCAACCTTGCTTTGAAGGCCAAAGTCTCTCTTCATGAAGAAGCAAGCTTGATCGAAGAGGAAGAGTCAATGGGTGTAAGTCCCGAAGACATGAAGTATGCTCATGCCGAACACATGGCTCTTGCTCAACAGGCATTCATGAAGAAGTGGAAGTCATCTAGTCCCTCCAAGCCCAAGGCCACAAGTAGAGTGAGGACGTGCTACAATTGTGGCAATCAACACCATTTCATCGCGGATTGTCCCTATGAAAGGGTGGAAGATCACAATGGAAGACTCATCCGCAAGGAGATGAAGGCCAAGTCTTACCCACCAAGGAACTTTGACAAGAAGAAAGCCGTTCCAATACATGCTTTGACGACTCAAGAAGAATACCCATCCGGTGATGATGCAAGTGATGATGAAGAAGTAGGAAGGGCCGCCATTACCGTCGCCAAGCCTATCTCTTCACCATCCCTCTTCGCTTCCGCAAACGAGTCCAAGCGCTCCAACTCCAAGGGAACATGTCTAATGGCTTACGCTACAAAGGTATCACCCTCTTTCACACCCATCATACCTAGAAGCTTATCCTTGATGGATTGTGTTGATACTAGTGGTGATAAGGATGAGCCTAATGAATTGGACACCTTCATGTCAACCTTGCATGGGGAGACCAAAGCTCGCTTTGAGATTCTCCTTGATCAATATAATGAGTCTCTCCAACTTAATGATAAAAATGAGGAACGCATTTTTTAGCTAGAAGGGCATGCTCGTGAGTATGCCGATGAAATTGCCACACTCTCTCAATCCCTTGAGGTTGAGCAAGATCTAAGGATGGCACTTGAGGCATCCAAGTTAGGTCTTGAAGAGTCTTATAATTTGGACATTGCTAGGCTTAAAAGTGATCGTGACATTGCTCAATCGGTTGCCAATGAACTTAGGTTGCAAAATGAGAAACTTAATCTTATTATTGCTAAAGAAGCAACCAAGTTCCCTTCTAGCACCTTTGTTGCAAGTACTTGTTGCACTAACCCTCTTTTTGAGAAAGATTCCCCTAAAGGCGACATAAGGCTTGATGAGCTTTTGAGTGCTAAAAAACAACATGGTGACAAGACCGGGCTTGGTTTCACTTCCAAGTCTAAGAAGAAGAGGAACAAGAAAAAGAACAAGAAGAAGAACAACAAGAAGACGCAATTTCTTGTGCCCACTCCTCCTCCTAAGAAGCACATCCCAAATGACATATGCTTTGATGAGGATGGCAATGTTTATGAGGAGGAGGGGGAGCTCGTGAAGGAGGTGGTTGGGAATGCCAAGAGGGCAATGCCCAATCACAACGATTTTGCGGGAAAATATAACCCTTCTTATGTTCTTCGCCGTGCTTATGATGGACAAGTTTATGCTAAATTTGTTGGCTCACCTAATGAATGCATTGTTTGGTCTATTTGGGTTCCTAAGACCCTTGTTACTAACAAAAGGGGACCCATTGAAAAATGGGGACCTAAAAACAAGACTTGATCTCTTGTAGGGCTTTGCTTCCGGTGCAGGACAATGGATAATTGATAGTGGTGCTACCAATCATATGTCCGGAAGCAAAGAGTTGGTGAAGAAGCTTCGCACCGGTTCATCTAGTGCAGGCTATGTCACCTATGGAGATTCCTCAAGGTCAAAGGTATTGGGTCTTGGTAAAGTTGTCATATCTCAAGATGTTTCCATGGAAAATGTCATGCTTGTTGAGTCTCTTTCTTATAATTTACTTTCCGTAGCTCAACTTGCCGATATGGGCTTTGCAACTTTCTTTGATGTTGGGATTGTGGTTCTTTTGTGGAGCAAGTCTTTTAAAGTAGCCTTTGTTGGACATGTCGAAAACGGCTTATATGTGATTGACTTCTCGGAGAAGGTCACTAAAGCCGCGACTTGCCTAATGGCTAAAGTTGACGTGGGATGGCTTTGGCATCGCCGGCTAGGCCACGTCAATATGAGAACTTTGCAAAGTCTCTACAAAGGTAACCACATCCTAGGACTAACCGATCTAACATTTGCCAAAGATCGTGTGTGTAGAGCTTGCATTGAAGGAAAGATGCATGAACTTCCTCATCCTAGCAAGACGGTCATTTCTTCTAAGAGGGTCTTAGAGCTCCTTCACTTGGACCTCTTTGGCCCTCCATCTCACGCAAGTCTAGGAGGGAAGAAGTATTGCTTGGTGATCGTTGATGACTACTCAAGATATACATGGGTCTACTTCTTCAAGCACAAATACGAGATCCAACAAACCGTCAAGGACTTCATCAAGGAAGTGGAACGTCAATATGGCCAAGATATCTTGATGATTCATAGTGACAATGGGACGGAGTTCAAGAACTACACCGTGAATGAATTCTTGAGTGATGAGGGAATTCATCATCAATACTCGACTCCCTACACTCCGCAACAAAATGGTGTAGCCGAGCGGAAGAACCGGACCTTGATGGACATGGCAAGGACAATGTTAGCGGAGTTTAAGTCTCCGTATAACTTTTGGGCCGAAGCAATCAATACCGCTTGTCATGCTTCTAACCGGCTATATCTTCGCAAGGGCTTGAACAAGACTCCATATGAGATCCTCACCGGCAACAAGCCTAACATCAAATACTTTCGAGTATTCGGTTGTAAGTGCTTCTATCTTAGAAAGGGTATTCATTTGTCCAAGTTTGACTCTAAAGCTCTTGAGGGTATCTTTGTTGGTTATGCCGCCGAATCTCATGCTTTTAGAATCTTTGACAAAGAGTCCGCTCGTGTTGTTGAAGTTTCTAACGTGAGATTCGACGAGAATGACGGCTCCCGTGTGGAGCAAAGTGGTGTTTGTGATGTAGGTGACGAAATACCTCCTCAAGCCATAAGAAGAATGGGTGTGGGCCATCTCATACCTATTGAGGGACACCTTTTGGCGGAAGGAGAAGGACTATGCTCTACTCAAGTGGAGCCTTCACCTTCACAAGCTCCACAAGCTCCACAAGGACCGATTGATGCTAACCAAAGACAAGCTCTAGACCCTCATTCAAGCGAGCAAGGCCAAGATCAAGACCAAGTGGACGGTGGTGATTCCTCACCAATGATAGATCAAGGCCAAGCTCAAGATGTTGAGCATGCTCATGATGTTGATCAAGCTCAAGTTGAAGGTCAAGGCGAGGACCAAAATAGTGGTGATGACCAAGTGGTTTCTCAAGAGTCTTTTGAAGAAGCTCAAGCTCGCCGTGCAAGGAAAGTGGAAGAGGCTCTTCGCAAGGGGAGTCATACCTTGGATAGTGTGATTGGAAGTGTGAGAAAAGGGGTTTCCACAAGGAGACAATTAGCCAACTTTAGCATCCATCATGCCTTCGTCTCTTGTGTGGAACCTCAAAAGGTATTTGAGGCACTTGAAGACCCGGATTGGGTGGAGGCCATGCACGAAGAACTCAACAACTTCAAGCGCAATGAGGTTTGGACTTTGGTGGAGAAGCCCAAGGAGTGCCGCAATGTCATTGGAACCAAGTGGGTGTTCAAGAACAAACAAGATGCCAATGGGATCGTTGTGAGGAACAAGGCACGCTTGGTCGCTCAAGGATACTCTCAAGTTGAAGGAATTGACTATGGAGAGACCTACGCTCCCGTGGCTCGTCTCGAGTCAATCCGTATCCTCCTTGCTTATGCTTCTCACTTCAATTTTAAGTTATATCAAATGGATGTGAAGAGTGCTTTTCTCAACGGTCCTCTACATGAATTGGTCTATGTGAAGCAACCCCCGGGCTTTGAAGATCCTCATTTCCCGACCCATGTCTACAAACTCGATAAGGCGCTTTATGGCCTTAAACAAGCCCCACGCGCGTGATACGAGCACCTTAAAGAGTTGTTGGTAGACCGTGGGTTTGAAATTGGGCTCATTGACCCAACTCTTTTTACCAAGAAAGTCAACGGGGAGCTTTTCATATGCCAAATTTATGTAGACGATATCATTTTTGGCTCTTCTAACAAACTCTTCAATGATGAATTTGCAAAGCTAATGACAGACAAATTTGAGATGTCCATGATGGGAGAGTTGAAATTCTTTCTTGGCTTTGAGATTCGGCAATTGCGAGGAGGGACTTTCATCAATCAAGCCAAGTACATCCAAGACATGCTCAAGAAATTCAACATGGATTCCGGAGTTAAAGGAGCCAAAACCCCCATGCCGACAAAGGTTACTCTTGATCTCGATCCTAGTGGTAAGGAGGTGGATCAAAAGCTTTACCATTCTATGATTGGGTCGCTTCTTTATCTTTGCGCATCTAGACCCGATATCATGCTTAGTGTGGGAATATGTGCACGATACCAAGCCGCCCCAAAGGAAAGCCATTTGATGGCCGTGAAAAGAATCTTTCGATATTTGATTCATACTCCAACTTTTGGTCTTTGGTACCCGAAGGGATCAAGTTTTGAGCTTGTTGGGTACTCGGACTCGGATTGGGCGGGAGACAAAGTGGATAGGAAGTCAACTTCTGGGGCTTGCCAACTTCTTGGTAGGTCCTTGGTTAGTTGGTCTTCCAAGAAGCAAAATTGTGTGTCTCTCTCCACCGCCGAGGCCGAGTACGTGTCCGCGGCAAGTTGTTGTGCTCAACTCCTTTGGATGAGGCAAACGTTGAAGGACTATGGAGTTCATTGCGATAAGGTTCCACTCTTGTGTGACAACGAGAGTGCCATCAAGATTGCTCATAATCCGGTTCAACACAACAAGACGAAGCACATTGAGATCCGACATCACTTCATCCGGGACCACGTCAATCGAGGTGATATTAACCTATCTTATGTAGGTACAAATGATCAACTCGCCGATATCTTCACGAAGCCCCTTGATGAAGCAAGATTCCGAGAGTTGAGGCATGAATTGAATATCATTGATTCTTGCAATGTGGCTTGTTAGTGTGCACTCATTCCCATACGTTAGCACGTGTTCTAATCTAGATGTGGGAATGGATATAGGGGGAGTGCGGTCCTAATTTATTGGGCTATCCCTCCCCTATAATGCCGAAAGTAATGCAATCATTCTCTTAATATCATTTTGTGATATGTGAGCTTCAATGATGAGCATTGGTTATGGACCCAAGATATATCTTCGCGGTTCAATGCCAAAACACTCATATATGGTGGCTTTGGCCACCGACCTCTTCTTTTGAAGAGTTTATTCCTTGAAAATCTTTTGAGCTTGGTTTGAGTTTTTCTTGGTTTTGTTTATCTCTTGATATGGGAAGGCACTTGAGTTGGTCTTTCGATGATTTTCTTGCGTTTTTGCAACTCCAAGTGCCGAGAACCACTCCGTGTTTGCCTTCTAACCTAAGCCCATCTCATCTCTAAACATTCTCTCTATGCACACAAGTCCAGTTTTTCTGCCACAAATTTCCCGAGCAAAGGAGTTCCAGGCCGGATTATCCGGGCCCCAAAATATCCGGTCCAAGTTTGGGCCGGATAATCCGGCCCTGCGGTTTGTCCATATAAATAGAGGGCGTCGGGGTGAACTGCCCACTTTGGCAGTTCTTCCACCCCCGACCCCCTCTCTCTCCACCGCCGCCGCCTGCTCCTCCTCTTGCTCGCCGGCGCCTCCCCGGCAGCCGGATCCGGCCGATCTTCGAGGCTCGTGCTCTTCTCCTTCTTGGGAACAAGTTCCTCCAAGCAGTTCCTCCAATGGACGAGGGTAAATTTCGCATCTCCTAGCCCTTGTGGTGAAGTTCTTGTGAGATTTATTTTGCTTAGATCTTGGAGTCTAGTTGTTCCCTTTGATCTCTCCTTAGGCCTTGTGATATGCTCTAGTGATTCACCTAGCCGATCTATGGTTTTGACTTGTTAGGGCAAGTTTTGAGAAAAATTCGCCAGGGGGCGGATTATCCGGCCCAGTTTTGGACCGGATAATCCAGCCTGGTATATGCAGTCTTTTTCTCTTTTATTGTCCATCATTGTCATGCGTTCTTCTGCTATGTTCATCACTCTAGTGTATGCTCCTGGTTCTTGTGTGCATTCTCATCACCATGCTTCCTACTTATTCTCCTCACAGGTGCCGGTCCGGCAAAGAGGCGTCGTCCTCGCTACCTCCGTTACAATGAAGATGATATTTTGGAAGATAAGGTGTCCATTCGTCAGAAAGAGCGGGCCTTGATACTCAGCGTGAGATTCTTCATAAGCTCAGTGGGGACCAAGCTACTCTATCTCCTCCTCCTCCTCCCATTGCCTACAATAAGTGGCATTCCGAGACCTATGATTGGGGCGCGATGGAGAGGTCTCTCTATGTTGGTCACACCACTCGTGTTGATGATGAAGATGAAGATGAAGAGGATGCGGAAGAGGATGAGGAAGGAGAGTTTGAAGAAGATGATGAAGAGGAGGAGGACTATGAGGAGGACGAGGACGAGGACGACTTTGAGTGACTTCTTGGGGCGTGTAGTATGCTCTTGTCCCTTTTTGGTGTCTTGATGCCAAAGGGGGAGAAGTTGTTCTAGTAGGGTTTCTCGTTGGGATTTGCTTTGGTTTGGGAGCTGCCTCCGGCTTTCTCGTTTGTGAACTTATCGTTATCTTGTGCTTGGTGAACTTTCTTTAGGGTTGAATTATTGTGGAACTTGTTTAAGTTTTATTGCCTATTGTGTCTATGCTCATATTGTTATTGTGAAACTTGTTTAAGTTATATTGCTTATCTCTAGAGGGAGCTTCAATTGAACTTATGCATATCTTTAGGGGGAGCTCCCTTGCTTATTTGATCTTACTATTGCAAATCCTAGTGTTGTCATCTAACACCAAAAAGGGGGAGATTGTTAGGGCATTTTCTAGCCCTCCCTAGTTTTGTGTGTTAGTTGACAACACCAGGACATTTTACCAGTGTTTTTGTGCAGAAAGTTGGCCGGATATTTCGGCCGGATTTTTACCAAATCTGGGTCGGATAATCCGGCCACCCCTGAAAACGGCTAAGGACCAGAAGCAGCAAGATGCACGTCACCCAGATTTAGGGGCAGATATTTCGGCCGGATTATTCCAAATCTGGGCCGGATAATCCGCCCCCCGGTGAAAACGACTAAGGACCAGAAGAAGAGCAGATGCGTGTCACCCAGATTTAGGGGCGGATATTTGGGCCGGATTATTCCAGATCTGGGCCGGATAATCCGCCCCCGGTGAAATCGACTAAGGACCAGAAGAAGAGCAGATGCGCGTCATCCAGATTTAGGGGCGGATATTTGGGCCGGATTATTCCAGATCTGGGCCGGATAATCCCCCCCGGTGAAATCGACTAAGGACCAGAAGGAGAGCAGGTGCGCGTCACCCAGATTTCTGGCCGGATATTTCGGCCGGATTATTCCAGAAGTGGGCCGGAATATCCGGCCGCCGGATTATCCGGTGCAAGTTTGGGCCGGATAATCCGGCCCCTGGCGGCTGCAACGGATACATTTCGGGAAGGGGTCTTTATATCCCTCGCCCTCTTCTTCCCCAGCTTGCTCGTCCTCATCAAGAACAAGACACTATTTGGAGCCAACCTCACTGCAAGATCTCCACCTTCAACCACCCAAAGTCTTAGATCTTTGGAGGATCGAAGGAGGAGGTCCCGATCTACATCTCCACCGAAGGAATTTCTTTTTCCCCTCCTTTTGCTTGAGGGATTTGTTCCTAGTGGTTCCTTGGAAACACTAGGTGGTTTGATTCGAGATTTCTCTTGTCTTTGTGGATTCTAGCCTCCGTGGCTTTCTTGGGAGCCTCCAATTCAGTTGTGGATGTGTGCCCCAATCTCCGTGTAAGGGATTCGGTGAGTTCCCCCAATACCACCGCTTAGTGGAACGAGCTAGCCTCCGTGGCTTGCTCACCGGAGAACAAGGTGAGCCTCCGTGGCGTTGGTCGACTCCGTGTCACCACACCTCTCCAACGTAGACGTACTTCCCCTCAAAAGGAAGGAACTACGAGAATACATCCTTGTGTCTCCGGTCTCCGCTCCTCGGTTATTTCTTACCCGAACTTGCTTACTTGCTTACTTGTTCACTTGCTTGCTTGTCACTTAGAAAATTTACCTAGTTGCACATCTAGAGAATTTACTTTATGTCAAGCCTAAAACTTGAAAAAGATAAAATTTTTGTGTAGCGCCTATTCATCCCCTAGTCGCCTATAAGATCCTTTCATTATCGATCTAGACTCTTTTGGCAAGGGTACAACAAGAAGAAAAAGTATCAACTAGTTAAATGGAGTGCTGTTTGTCGACCCAAAGATCAGGGTGGGCTAGGAGTACATGACCTTCAGGTTAAGAACTCTGTCTTACTGGGTAAATGGCTTTTTAAGCTCCTTACCGAGGATGGTATTTGGCAAACCCTCTTTAAGAGAAAGTATATTAATTGGCTCTAAGGCGTCGTCCCAGACCTGGTGACTTGCACTTCTTGGTAGGGCTAATGGCTACAATTTTTTTTCTTTTCGATTTGGAACTTTCTCGATTAATAATGGATCACATATACGGTTTTGGGAGAATAGTTGGCACGACAATGCGCCTCTTCGAGAATAGTATCCTGCTTTGTATTACATTGTTCGGCACAAAAATGATGACATTGCTTCTGTAATGGCTACCTCACCTCCGAATATGATATTCAAATGAGATTTAATCGGAACCAGTTAGTAGCGTGGAATGTCTTACTTCACCGTTTGGACTCCATACAGCTAACGCCTGGTACGGATGAATTTCGGTGGAATTTACATGCTAATGGCAAGTTTTCTGCCGATTCCTTATAGAAAGCGATCCTTCAACCTGATATACTAGTTGATAATAACAAGAAGATTTGAAAGATGAAGATACCTCTAAAAACAAAATTTTTCTCTTGGTATATTCGTCAAGGAGTAATCCTTACAAAAGATAATTTTGCTAAGCAAAACTGGTATGCGAGTCGTATGTGTGTTTTTTATCATCAAGATGAGACAGTCAAACATATATTCTTATAGTGACGTTTTACCAGATCTATATGGTCAATCATCCAAGTAGCTTTTAGCCTATATCCTCCGACTAGTGTTGCCATTGTTTTTGGGATTTGGCTTCATTGTATTGTATTGACCTCAGATTTAAGCGCTTATTAGAGTGGGGGCACTTGTCGTCATATGGTAATGACAAAGTTTCTGATGATAAAAATTATTCTCTCTTGCAGGTGTCTACAAGTGTACCAGTATGCTCCTTTTGAAGTCACCTCTTGAGTGCATAGAGAATCGAGACCTGTTTACGGCGAGGGACACCTTTTTGCCTACATGGGTGACCGTAGAATCTTTGGATTGGTTCACCACTGCTACATAGGCGATCTACAATTGCTCGCAATTGATACTCCTCCGACTCATATTACTCTTCGCTAATACGGATGTATCTAGACACATTTTAATAATAGATATATCCATATTAACGAAGAGTATTATGGGTCGGAGGGAGTATATATTTTGCCTTCTTTTATTTTGTTGCTGGAACTTGTGTACGGTTGTGTGCATCTTATCAATTTTTTTTTCACATGTCCATTGCATAACCCCATGGTTGCGCCTTTGGCCACACATTCCCCATCGAAGGGCGTATGGCATGTCTACGTCTCCTCCCCTGTTCTGCTGACCAGGTGTTACAGAAAAAGGAGAAATTGTTGTAGAGAAGAGCAGAGCCGAGCACGGGCGCAAAGGTATACAGGCACACGGGAAAAGAAAAGGCGGCAATTCGGCTCATCTTCCCGCGAAGAAAGCTGTATAGGCGGCGCGAAGCGAGACTCATTTTCGGGGAGATTCCGCGAGCAAGCCGAGTCGCGGAGAGATGGGGAAGGGGAGCGGGAGAGAGGAGCAGGTGGCGACGGTGCGCGCGGTGCTCGGCGTGGAGACGCCGCAGATGGACATCATCCGCGCGCTCCACATGGCCGGCGACGACCCCACAAAGGCCATCAACATCCTCCTCGACTTCCACCACAAGCTGCCGCCGCCGCCGCCCTGCCCGTCGCCGTCGCCCCCGCCGCCCACCCCGTCGCCGTCGCCCCCGCCGCCCATCCCGTTGCGGTCGCCCCCGCCGGTCAAACCCACCACCGAATCGATCCCGCAACCCAAAACCCCCGCGCAGTCGAAGCCGGCGGCAGAGAAACCTAGGTCCAACCCCGCGACCACCGGCGGCCGCGACCACTGGTGGCTGGTGGGGAGCGCCGAGATGGCGGGGCTGTCCACCTGCAAGGGCAGGCGCATCGCTGCCGGGGAACCCGTCAGCTTCTCGATCCCCAACTCCGCGGCCGCAGCCGCCTCGGCCTCGGGCAAGGGCCGTCCTGGTCGCTTCGCCCTCGCCTCCTGCACCTCGGAGATTATGCGTTTCTCAACACCGCAGCAGGGGGAGGTACATTACGACATCACTACCTTCCCTGATTCTCTGACGCTGCATCGTCTTCGCTCCCATGTATATAACAGTATTTTCTTGTTCTTCAGGTGGGTCGCATCCCCAACGAGTGGGCGCGGTGCCTGCTACCCCTTCTCAAGGAGGGGAAGATAAAAGTTGAGGGCCTGTGCAAATATGCCCCCGAGGTTCTTAGCATCATGGACACCGTCCTCCTGTCTGTAAGGTGTTTGAATTTTCATCCATGAGAATATCTCTTTCGTACCCATTTCTGTTGTTTGATGTACATCACATTCAGTGTGGTTGTGTCCTTTGCAGTGTATATATTGACAGCTCAATGTTCCATGACCAAAAGCAGTCATTGCCCAAGGCAACCCGTGCTGCTACTGAGGATTCTACATTCCATCCACTGCCTGCACTTTTCAAGGTCATTGAGCTTTCTCCTTTTAAGAAGGTGGGTGGTCTCATCTTGTTGTATCTCTTGTTCCTTCACCAGTAGGATGGGTGCTCTTGCCTTGGATAAAGTAACTGTCGATGAATGCTGAACAGAAAGTAGAACTGAGATGTATGAAAGATGCATATTTTACCTCATAACCATGTATCACAGAATTGTAGAGATACACAATGTGGATAAAATTAGGCGATTGTCTTATGATCAAATATTTTCTGTGCCAGAATCACATGTTCATATTCTGTTTTTATTTGATTCTACTTATATAAACAACAGGCAGCATTTACTCCAGAAGATCTCTATTCCAGAAAGCGACCAATTGAAAGAAAGGTAAACTATTAGTGGTTCATTCTCTACACTGCTATTATCATAATACATGCTGGCCTCACATCTGCCTAAACAGAGCAGTACTGGAGAGCCAGCCACAAAGTTGACATATGAGAAATTGAAATTATCTTCTGGTGAAAATGAAGATGACCATGGCGAAGGGACTGTTTCAGATACAGATTTGGATTATATAATTGGAATCTCAGATAGTTCTGCACTGGAGGTAGTTCAACAATCTTATGTTTTGTGAGTTTCAGATATAAGTTGGCTTGTCTTGACTTCAGTAATGCTCCATTTATCCATGAAGGAGAGAGATCCACCCGACGCCCTGCAGTGCGATCTACGCCCTTATCAGAAGCAGGCCCTTCATTGGATGCTGCAGCTTGAGAAAGGCAGTTCCTCGCAGGATGCAGCTACAACCCTTCACCCTTGCTGGGAGGCATATAAACTTCAGGACAAGTATAGCTGGCCTATATGCATGTGCCATTTCGTTTAATATGATTGTGTTCTGATATATCTTGAAATTTCTAATCCTACTCATCTGTTTCAGGAGGGAGCTTGTTTTATACTTGAATGTATTTTCAGGGGATGCTACCACTGAATTTCCTAGCACATTGCAGCTTGCTAGAGGAGGGGTAAGGATAATATAAATACTCCACAGATGTATCTTTGCCATGTCTTTTGGCAGTCCTAGTTTGTAGATTTAATTTGTGATGCAATTTATTAACCTATTTAGTAAATTACAAGATCCTGGCAGATGCAATGGGTCTAGGGAAGACTATTATGACGATAGCTCTTCTTCTTTCTGATTCGGGCAAAGGATGCATCACAACTCAGCATAGTAGTCAGATCTCTGGAGAAGCTAATGGGCTGGGTGAAATTTCTGTTCAGTCTCATGATGCTGTCAAGCGTCTAGCTAGCCCCTTCTCTTTTAGCAAGCTCAAGAAACCTAAGGTCCCACTGATTGGAGGTGGAAATCTAATTATCTGCCCAATGACACTACTTAGTCAGTGGAAGGTATAGTTTTAACAGTGCCACCACATACTTTTTTCTATGTTGTATCGTTTCAAGTATGCACATTTAGCATCTGTGGAAACTTGGAAGATGAGCAGAGTTAGCACATTTCATATTTGTTTTGCTAATTTCCTTTTTAAGTGCAATGCTAGAACTGATGTTAATAATACTATAATTGATATCTGAATAACAGGCAGAGATTGAAGCTAATACTGAACCAAATTCTGTGAATATATATGTTCATTATGGCCAAAGCAGACCAAAAGAAGCAAACTTTATTGGTCAGAATGAAATTGTCCTGACCACCTATGGTGTGGTGGCATCAGAATTTTCAACTGAGGTGACCTCTGATAACTTGTAGAATTCACCTGTCTCTCAGTGCATTACTATTTACTTCTATTGGCTGTAACTTGTAAGCATAGTTTTAAAAACCAGACCGGTGATCGGTTCAATGGTTTACCTTCCGGATTGCCGGTTCAGCCGGTTCAGTGCGGACACAAAGCCATTGTATTACAAGGTAGATTGATAAAGATGGCCTGAAATCCATGTGAACTAATTATTTAAGCTGAACTCCATCAAAATATCACAAAACTAGGTTGGCCCAGTTGGTGTTAGGCCTGTAACGGGTGCTGCTTGCTGCCTTGCTGGTGGGTTTAGGTATTTCCGTAGTTATTTTTCGGCTGCCAAATCAATCTTGTGATCTTATAAAACCGGATACGGTTCAGGCTCCAAATTTTCTTGGTTGGAGCGCTGGTATGGTCCTGTTTCTTAAACTACGTTTGTAAGATAGAACCTGTCAACGTGGTAGACATCTTATTTTAATGCCTTTTCCATTATGGCTCCTTGATGGAATTGGTGCATGTTACTGTTTTGTATTTATAATTTATAACTTGTGTCCTGTTTTATAAATAGTACATGAACACTGACAAATATCACCTTTCATTTGCGTTCCTGGTGCTAAGTTCCTGTCATGGCTGAGTACATGTTTGGTCATGAAATGACTGCATTCTTAATATAAAATGTCGCTTGATAAAAATATTACATGAAGTATAACGAATGGGCAAACCACATGGATGATAGTGGCTTGCGAATGTCATATTTACCACATGGATGAAGTATAACGAATGGGCAAACCACATGGATGATAGCTCATGCTATTGCCATTTTATCTGTTGTCTCATTATGCAATATATTCTTGACTGAGCTATGGATACCTGCTTCTAGAGTTCTACGGAAAAGGGTGGCCTCTACTCTGTACACTGGTTTAGGGTTGTGCTTGACGAGGCACACATGATAAAATCATCAAAAAGTTTAATATCCCAAGCTGCTGCGGCTCTCACTGCTGATCGGCGTTGGTGTCTTACTGGTACACCAATTCAGGTTAGTTTTAGTTAAGATCTAATGTTACGTTGTACTAACTAATTGAACTGAACTAGTATGTTATGTCAGTTTTTTTCTGCGCGAATCTATATTGTTATGCTTATGCATTTAGTTTATGAGTTCTACTTTAATGGCAGAACAAGTTGGAGGACATATACAGCCTTTTTAGGTTTCTGAGGGTTGAACCTTGGAGGAACTGGGCTTTGTAAGTTTTATCATCCATTTCGTTTCATTTGCCAGTACGGTTCTATGTTTGGGATAATTGTGCAAATCTGGTAAAGTTTAGAATCATTTTAAAAAACCATACAAAATTGAAAATCATCTAACCAGATAGAAGTTGATTGAACTGCTGCAGAGTGAAAAATCAAGGATTTTAACATGTTTTACCGTCAACTTCCTTCAAATCACATAATAGTGGCTGTATAATGGAGTGTGGACTTTTGTAGCCCTAGTGCATAGCTTGTTTTTTTTTTTCAAAATTTGAAAATGGCATTTTAAAGTTTCAAAAAATTCTGTAAACAAATCTAGATGTAGGCAATGTTATGTTCTACCAACGTGCAAAATTTCATCTCAAAAAAACTTATATTCAAGGCTCCATAAAAATGACAAAATCTGTCAGACTTTGAGGTTTTGAAAGTTTGCACTGTTCACTGGAGTTCTATACATGTCAGATTTTGTTATTTTTGCACAGCCCCAAATATAAAGTATTTCGAGTTGAAATTTTGCACGTTGGTATCTAGATTTATTTTCAGATTTTTTTGAAACTTTTAAATGCCATTTTTTTTAAAAACAAGCTACATGCAGCTTGAGCTACATTTTTGGTAATCTTTGTATGAATGTCTACATGATCCTTTTTCATAATGTCGTCATCCATGTTCAGTTGTGAGAATGATATCTCTTTATCCAATTTTTTAATAACATGTTAGTTATAATACAAAAACACATGTTTATATGGACCATGAAATTGCTCCTTACTGTAAGAAGCTATGAAGTACTTGTGATAAAAAATCAGCATTATTTTAGATAATGATGGAAATTCAGGATATCATTTCCATGTTATAAATCTAAATACTTTTGTGTATATTTTTTGGTCAAAAATTTGGAGGTTTAACTGCATGTTTTTTTCTTAACTGATGTCTATTTAGAAAGTAGGACTGGAGGTACTAACATGGCTATGCAATTCATTATGTTCCTCTCTGCTGGATCTTTCTTTTTTTATGCAAATCAACTATGTGAACCATGATGTTATTAGAGTTGACTATATTTCCATGAGAATTTTGTAAGGTTATTGTTGTCCTCTATATTAATTTTGTTGGCCATATGTTCAATAGGTGGAATAAACTTATACAAAAACCATTTGAAGAAGGTGATGAAAGAGGCTTAAAGCTTGTGCAGACCATTTTAAAGCCAGTAATGTTGAGGAGAACTAAAAATAGCACAGACAAGGAGGGCAGGTACGATCAACTTTGGGTATGGATCATATAAGGTGATTAACTGACACCCTGCTTTTTGTGCAGACCAATCCTTACTTTACCCCCTGTGAATATTGAAGTGAAATACTGTGATCTATCAGAGACTGAGAAGGACTTCTATGAAGCCCTATTTCGACGATCTAAGGTAGTCTGCTTTCAGTTTAAGAATAATCATGCCCTTGTAGTGAGACGAATTTACAGCTTATGCTGGTAAAATTTGATCAAGGAACATGTTCCTTCAGAGGGACTAACTGTTTTGCATGCGCCATTTTTATAGGTGAAATTTGATCAGTTTGTGGAGCAAGGAAAGGTCCTGCATAATTACGCTTCAATTCTGGAGTTGCTTTTGCGCCTTAGGCAATGTTGTGACCATCCATTTCTTGTTATGAGGTTAGTTTGTGGAAGCATAATCATATCTATTATGTTTTAAACCTCTCTTTCAGCCAAAAAAAGAACTTGAATACAGCTGATGCTATTCACACTAGTTTGGCCTGACAAATTAGGACCCATTAGGTCCCACATCAGAGCAAATAATTTCATCTAACGTTTAGCATCTGCTTTCGTATTTAATTTATTCATTTACCATTGGTCGCTTTTGATGATGGAACTTTGTTGTTATCAGTCGCGGAGATACACAGGAGTTTGCAGATCTCAATAAGCTTGCAAAACGTTTTCTGCATGGTGGCAATAGTGCTGCTAATGGGGATTCTTCATCCCTTCCCTCGAAGGCTTACATTGAAGAGGTTGTCCAAGAACTGCGGAAGGGTGAAGGGGAATGCCCTATTTGCCTGGAAGCCTTTGAGGATGCTGTGTTAACCCCCTGTGCTCACCGTTTATGCCGAGAGTGTATTTTTTCTAGTTGGCAGAGTCCGGCAGCAGGTCTTTGTCCTGTTTGTAGGTATGTATTGTTCACTCTTCAATTGTCCCTCAGACACATTTTACATCTCGAATGTGGTTCATATTGTCATTTCTATCTATTTGATTATACTTGCAGAAAGTCAATGAGCAAGCAAGATCTTATTACTGCTCCAACTAATAGTCGCTTTCAAATTGACGTTGAGAAGAACTGGGTTGAATCTTCCAAGATTTCTTTTCTTCTACAGGAACTAGAATCTCTTCGCAGTTCAGGTGCCAAGAGCATCGTGTTTAGCCAGTGGACTGCATTTCTAGATCTCTTGCAAATTCCACTTTCCAGGTAGCATTGTTGTTTGCCTTTTAATTTTCCCGGGGTTTCTAGTATGGATATACTTAAATTTCTCATAATCTAAACCTAAAGACATGCAAGTCTTCTGCATGTTTCTGGAAACAAGAAATATCCAGCAATTACTCGCAAATAAATGAATTTATGTTACTATTTACTAATAAAGGTCATGAATTTGGACAGGCCAGTAACACTGTTCTTGAGTTCCTCTGCTGGTATCTATTATTGAGATTATCTACTCTGGTCTGCTAAGGACCTAGTTTCCTGTACATCATGTCCTGCTTTAAAACTCACTGGAGTATCAACTATAACTATGCGGTTAGTGCACTGTACAGCACTACAGATTTCAGGATTTGGTGCTATAACGTGGATTGTAAATTTGAAAGGACCAACGATCTGTTTTAACCAATTACAGGAAAAGTTCAGACTTCAGAGTTTGCCTGAACTAACCAGTCATAGGCAGCAGTTGTAGGACATGTCTCTTAAATGTCTTTCCTGATCTGCATTAGGGTGCTGCATGCAGTTGTGGATTACTTAGCCATGGTCCTAGGTCCTTTAGAGGAACTTATTGGTTAACGTGCCCATGATCTGGCATAGATTTTCAGTTCTGTCTTCATTGTAGGATGTATTCACCAAGTGTTTTGCATGACAGGCACGGCTTCTCGTTTACTAGACTGGATGGGACCTTAAGTCTTCAGCAGAGGGAGAAAGTAATCAATGAGTTTTCTAATGACAAGAGCATTCTGGTATGTTCTCTGTTTCTTGATCTCAGTCCTTTCTACATTAGTTTGTGGTCATAAATTGAAATGTCTCGTATATAAGAACGTCAAGACATTGTGCATTTAATTTATGCAGGTTTTACTAATGTCCCTGAAGGCCGGTGGTGTTGGGATAAACCTTACTGCTGCATCTAATGCATTTGTCATGGTATATATCCATCAAACTATTGTCTGAATTTATAGATGGAAACATTTTCACTACAGTGCCTACTTTTGTTCAGTAGTTTTTTATTGTATCCTTAAGGTTCTAATCCTCATTGTGTTACTCCCTCCGATCGGAAATAACTGTCGGTGATTTTGTACAAACTTAGTATAATATTTGTACTAAGCCACCGACACTTATTTTTGATCGGAGGTAGTACTAAAAGTTCTGCTTTGGTACACCCTTTTCTTAGAAGTTCATGAATCTTGAAGGAAAAGCCACTATTAATGAGCATGGGGACATTTTATGGTGCTGTTACACTAATATGGACCATTAATTCGGTGCTATCCATTTTTTGAATAGTACTATTGTTTCTTAGTTGGTCGTAGGCTGTCAGTGACTATGCAAGGTTAATGCAGACTTTGCACTACATATAAGCCTGCAAAATATAATACCATTGAAGCACAGCTAGGAAAATAAGGAAAGCTGTTAAAAAAGGAAAAGTACAGCGAGCCAATCAACGCCTATTTCTTTCTTCTGGCTTATTACTATATATTTCTGTGTAAAAGAATAGAATCACTTATCATCTGCATATATTCATAGAACTTAGAATATATACACTCATTAATGCTTAAGGAAATCTGACAGTTTTTTGACCTTGGTAAACATGTCGATAATATGTTTTTGCTGACAGATACACAAATTGTTCAAAAATTCTCGTAACTTTGCTCCTGTTAGAGCAGGTACACAAATATGATCCTTGTAAACTGTTTCACATGTTAGGAAATAGAGAAGCTGTTTTCCACTATTGACGTATTTATTTTAGTTTGCATAGGTATAAAATGATAAAACTTCCCAACAGTCTGGGACTGAAGCTCCTTATCTATGGGTTTGCATGTAGCCTAGATGGGACGCTAGCATTACTGTTTTCTGATGCTATACTGGCACATTTATCTTGCATATTCTTCCTACTTTCTTAGTGCAATCTTTTTCCTTCAGGACCCTTGGTGGAATCCTGCCGTGGAAGAACAAGCTGTCATGCGCATCCATCGAATTGGTCAAACGAAGAGCGTTTCTATCAAAAGGTTCATTGTCAAGGTACATTACAAGGGGGTGTTATTGGAAATTTGAAATAGAAGGCAGCTGGCAACCTTGCGTGAAATTTGTCATCATATATTGTATTAATTTTCCACCACTGCACAGGGTACTGTTGAGGAACGAATGGAAGCTGTGCAGGCTCGTAAGCAGCGAATGATTTCTGGAGCGCTGACGGATGAGGAATTCCGCACTTCACGTCTAGAAGAACTGAAGATGCTTTTCTCTTGAGAAACTCGAGAGTTGCTCATGCCATTCTATATCCACACGTCTTGGGCGTTTGCATTCATATCTGACAACCTGACACGGGATGCTTGCCAATCTTTTGCCAAGACGCAAAAAGAGGAAGGCAAGAATGAGGCGGTAAGAATCATGTTGCCGTCCATGTATTTTTGTATGGAAATTCTTGCAACCCATGTAGCTTCCATGTTCCGTTCGACAGAGGAATATATGATCTGAGTTGATGTAGGCTTGATTTTGTATATATATGAAGATGGACTTGGAAAAAAGTTGAGAGTTGACAGGAGAAAAGGTTCTACATATAACTGCATATGTAATACTCAGGGAAAATGAAGAGGAACACTGGGGTGCGCCCCACCCTTTTATCAGACGCATCAACATAGAAAAAATTCTCCTGAAACAGAAGAAGGCACAATATACTCAGCAGTACGCTTGAAGTATTTGTTTTACAACGGAAAAATGATGTTGGATTCCGTTGCTAACTTGAGAAAAGCTGCCCAAAAAAAAGGAGTGACGGTACAATGATAGTTGGGAAACGCAACAAATTGGCCGGAGCAGGTCACCACACCTGCTCCGAGCAAATGACATATAATGTTTTCCATCCAAAAACAGTAGGGTGAATAGATGGAAAACAAAAACACACTGCTAGTACTCCTAGTGCTACTTCTTAATACCATAGTGAGCATATCTAGGAGTTCGCTAGCCTCCTAAATATCAAATAACTATGGCATTTCTCATAGCTAACTATAGTTATTCAGATAGGTGGATAAAAAGCATCAGACCTCCTAGCTCACGTCGCAATTGATCTACTACGGCTGCATGTTTCTTCTGTGTTGCTGAAGAGCAGGGTCGTCGATAACACACTTGTCTAGGTGCAGTTCTCCATCATCCAGTGCCTCAAAATCGAGCTCCCAGAACCTCTCGGGCTTGTTGGCAATGTCCACCAGATAGGGATCACTAGCAAGGCTGCCACTGGCTTGTTGATCAGTCCCACTGCAAGAACTTTGTAAATAAGCATCCACACCCCAAACTTGCTTATCATCTGCATCGACCAGTTTGCCAGCCATGGCGCGTGAAACCACCCCCATGTTATCCGGTAATGAAACGAGGCACTCGGCTTCAGAAGATGTACCATCCAATCCTGGCCACATCACATTCTTTCCCTTGGACCTGCCAATTGTGGAACCTTGGCAATGAGGGGTACCAGAAGATGGAGGCATCCCCAGCAGCTCAGCGCCAGTACTGAGACCAAGTTCATCTTGCATGTCGAATCCCTGGACCAAAGCCCCTATGCCCTCCGGTGCTTGGACTCCGTCGAGCCCAAAGCTGTCTGGCAGCATGCCATCGCTGAGGTCCGTGTCTTCCAGAAGAAAACTCTGTAAATCTGCAATGGCGTCATGTGCAATTGGATGTGCAGGGGAGCTTGCAGGGAGCTCCAAACCACTCTCTCCAGTACGCGGCGAGCTAGAGTCACCGGAGTCCGTGCTGCCATGGGGTGCATGCTTCAGGAACTTCCTCTTCACTCTGGCGGAATCGATCTCCTCCCTTCTCTCCCTGTGCATCTTAAGTTGCCTCAGAAAATCTGGGTTCTGAAGGAGCTTGGCCAAGAAGGAGACCACCTGCTTCTGCCGGTCCTCCGCTGTTTCCAGCCTCTGGTTCAGTGTGTTCATATGCTCAATTGTCTGGCTGTGCTCCTTCTTCAGCCTGGCCACCTCCTGTAGCAGTGCGTTCTTCTCTCTTCTCAGTGAGTGGAGCTCAGGGTCGAGAGTGGATTCACCGGAAGAACTGGGCTGCGTCTTCCTGAAAATAGATGAACCAGGCTGAAGGCTGCTTTGTTGCGTTGGCGACGACCGGCGCCTGACAATCGTCTTCAGCAAATGTTTGCTGCCCCGCAGAAATCCCTCATGGGCAAACTCCCATCTATCAGCATGAACCTTGCGAAAACCCTGAAAAATATGAATAGCAAGATGTTACAAACTTACAACTAGCAGGGAAAAAGGCAAATGAAACCAACTCTTCCGAACAAGTACAATCAGAAAGTCAGTCAAAATGCGAAGACTTCAGGGATACTTTTGTTATTGTCATTCAGACATAAAACCTATGGTTAACTAAGATACTCCTAGTAGTTTCCACCTGTTACTGAGAAAGTCTGAACTTCTATACAGTTAATGTACTCCTAACACAGACTGCAGAGAGTATTGGGGCTCAACCGCTGATAAACCCCATACACGCAATATTTCATCTCCTAGTCCTGTATCAAGCAAGGAGACAGCCAAAAGGATCTGAACCTGCATACTGACAGCATCCCCCCTCCCAATTCTAGTGCAACGCATGAAGGAACAGAACATGCCTTGATTATCAAACTAGTATAAAACAAAAAAATTGTGCAGTAGTTTTGAAAAACGAAGTGCTTAAGGCTGAGAAAATATGGGAATTTGGAGAAACGATAAACTAGGAGGAGTAAAGCTGCACAGGACGAAACCTGTGACAAGAGGGTAGAGAGGAACTGGGAAGGCCACACAAAGAGGAAAAGACCAACAAAACACCCCGCAGCATTTGGCAGCGGAGGAGAAAACGAATTTGCAAAAGATACTAATGCGTATGCACATGTGGATCGCGAAGCTTACCTTCCAGCGCGAGAGCGTCGCACGCATTCCAGGGAATGATTAAGCTTGGCATCACAGGATCAGTTCCTCAGGATTATTTTGGCGATCATGTTAATCCAATTCTTTGGTGCAAGGCCGAAATCTCATGCCGAAAGTACATACTAGCATATATACAGAGCAGATTTTACAAGTTTTGGGCAGTACAACAGCAGACGAAAAAAAGTAAGAAAGATGAGAAGCAACATCTCCAACAGAGCACCAACAAAGCAGAGTAGCAGCCAGAAGCAGAGTATCTCAAGAGCAGAGCACAAACAGAGCAGAGTAGCAGACAGACAGAAGCAGAGTATCTCAAGAACAGAGCACCAACAGAGGAGAGTAGCAGAGAGAAGCAGAGTATCTCAAGAACAGAGGATGGATAGCAGTGATAGTAGGATACGCACGTATGTGTTGAGCTGCCTGACGAAGCTTGAGAAGTTGTTGTGCTTGAAGTTGTGCGGGAGCACGTCGCGCGCGAAGGCGGAGGGGTCCCAGACGACGAAGCTGTTGCCGGCGCGGCCCCAGGAGATGACCCCGTCCAGGTGCGGCTCGCTGACGAGGTCGTAGGTCTTGGACAGGAACGGCGGCAGCTGCGGGCCCTGCAGCAGCGCCTCCAGCGGGCGCGGCGGCTGGACCGGGTGGTGGTGGTGGCGATTCAGCGCGAGGTAGTGGGAGCCCGGAGGCGACGGCAGCAGCGGCTCCATCTCGAACTTGGGCTCGAGCAGCAGAGCGGCAGCGGCAGCGGCGGTGGCTGGGTCTGGTTGGTTGGTGCCGGCGTGCGTGTGGTCCATGAAATGCGGCGCGCGGGGTGGCCGCGAGGCGGGGAGCGTGGGTGAGCGGGGCGGGGCGAGGGCGGCGCGGGGTTTATAGGCTTCGGTCGGAGTGAAACCGACATACTGTTGACGGCGACGGGGGGCACCCCGCGTTGGCGTTGCAGAGCAGGATAGGGCGCCGCGCCTGACGTTATCGCGGTCGGCAAGCCCGGTTGGACACTTGCGGCGGGGTGGCGCGGCGCTTCCGTGGCCCACGCAGGGCAAGGCGGTGATGCCCCCGGAAATATCTGGGGTTCTCTAGCTCGTGGGGGGAAGGAAAGGAAAGGAAAGCGCAGCGGAGGCCAGGGCCAAAGCTGCTTTTTGCTTGGTGGCGAAGAAAGCAGGGGATATTTTCCATTTCGCTTCTTCCTCAGCTCACGCGGTGGAGGTGGGTGGCGCCGTGTCAGTGACTGGAGGGGGAGTGGGCGAGCTGCACATGGCAGGAGAGTGGTGTCCGGATGAGCCGGGTACGCGTGTCAATTTGGTGGGCGGAGATCAGCGGAGGGCAAACCGAGGCGGGCGTCACCGGTTTGTCGTAAGCACGACGGCCCGCGTGCGTGTGTGTCACTGTGTGTGGGGTGGCACTCAATCTTTTTTCGTTTTTCTTCCACAACACAAATCCTGCATTTTGATATTATTGTCTAGAAGGCTCCAGATATACATCACGAGTTACAAATTAGCCTCCAGTAAAAGCAGAATTACAACGGACCCTTAGTAAACATGTACTACTATACCTTCGTTTTGATAAATAAGACGCATGCGTATTTAAGGACATATACTTTGATAAACATAAATTGAGCAACAGAATCTTGATTATATTGTGCATAATTAGTATTGTGGGATTCGTATTGATTTTTGTATACTGATACTTCCTCCGATCAAAAATAATTGTTGGGGACTTAGTATAAATTTTGTACTAAACTAGTACAAAATTACCGATACTTATTTCCAATCGAAGGGAATACTAATTTTATACCAACAATCTTAAAATATTTACTAGCGTAATTTTTGGTCAAAGAGAAAACATAAAAAACAAAGACGTATCTTCAAAGAGCTCTAAGCTCCCTGGTTGTGGTGCCCTGTGGTTGCTCGGTACGTGGAGCTTGCTGGGCCTACCTCTTTTTTTAAGGTAGGGCCTACCTCTTTCTTTGTCGGTCTGTTTGTGCTCTGAGTCGGTTCATCAATGGTTGTCCCGCTTGTCAGATGGCCTTCGCTCGATTTGGCTCCAACCGTCCTTAGTACCATCTCGCACACGGTTCCCTCTTCTCAGATCCACATAAAAACGTAGAAATCAGAGAGGTGGCTAGGGTTTGGTGGTCCTTTCGCCGCCGGGAACAGGAGGCCGCCGGTAAGCTCAACTCCCTATCTGGCGTGTTAAAGGAGCTTGGAATCGCCTCCTTACGATCTTCTCCGAGGTAGTCCCAGCGTCAATGTCTGAATCCATGTCGTCCCTGCGTTTTATCGCCGTCGCCGGTCTCAACATCCTCTATGACGACGTGGGCGGTGATCCCCTGCCCAGCCCCACGACCCCCAATCCTCCCTGATGTACCATCGTTGCATCTGGCACCGCGCCCTAATCCTCCCTAATGCCTGGACGAACTGGCCCCACTGCTACTTCATGGGGATGAGCTTCGCATCTCCTCCGTCGACGGCAACGAATTACTGCGACTCTAACCTCCCGGCACTCCTCACTAGCAGCAAGGTAAGGCCATCTTCTCCACCTCCTTTCTACATTTTTTTACATCCTGCCCGTAGATATCTTTGGTGCTCACCTTTCGTCCATGGAACCCCTGTTTCGTAATTTGATATCTTCAGGTGAAGAATAGAGAATTACATTTACAGAAGAGATATCATTGAAAGTTGGACGCGGCTAGCCGGCATCCGGGTGCCGGTTAGTCCCCGCGAGCACTCACGCTAAAAAAGGAAACTAAAAAACTTCTCGCGCCAAGTCCATCCAGAAAAGGAAAGAAAGCAGAAGACGCGCGCACGTACCAAAAATCTCACGCGAGAAACACGCCCCGCTCTACATTACCTGCGCGCCAACGCCGCCAAGGAACTACCACACCCCCACCCAACGTTTCATCTCGCACGGGAAGAATTAAGTCCTCCCTCCGTTTCGGTGTATAAGTCCTGCGCATACTTCTAGATCGACATTTTGACAAATATAATACAAATTTTACAATATAAAAATTATACCATTAGAAAGTACATAATCTAAAGTTTTCAGTGATATATATTTTGTAGTATATATTTTATATTATATTAATCAAAATTGCAACCTCGAGATACGCGCAAGACTTATACACCAGGACGGAGGGAGTACACAAAGTCAGCATGTGGCGTCTAGTAACAACTTAGGACAATTAAAGCTGACAAAAAAAAACGAGCTACTAGCTATAATTTGGTACGAAAATTTAATTAGCTTAGGAAAGTAGTCCAGTTAAGTAAGCAAGCTTGATGTAAGCGTGCCGGAAAAAAACATCTTAACCAATGAAAAGAAATCAACCAATTTAGTCTCGTGAACCAACTTAGACAAATTCAGTATCCTCAAAACAGGCTTTTGCTCGCTTTATAAATAAAGTGACAATGACCAAACTGATACAAGACGGTGAGAAGAACCTCTTACAAAGCAAATTAAAGATAAAGAAAAAAATAGAAAAACCAAACATACAAAGACATTAAGACCAGGGGCGAAGCCAGGAAAAATGGTCGCTGGGGTCAAGCATCACTATCGTCGGTCTAAAATTGCGCACTAACGTGTAGCTCCCATGGCACAAATACGTAGATCTCTTAGCTTACATGCATGTAAAGTATCTTTTAGTAAACTCACATAAATAATATAACAGTACTCACTTTTTTCAAAATGGAGGTTAAAACCTCAACCTCTGCATCAAAATAATTTTTTTGATCACCTCCATCAGGAATTGTCTCCATGGACCTTGCAGCTACTGTTGTTGCATGTGCAGCTTTCCTTTGCAAATATAAAAGCGCTCAATTATATATATTTCTACTGCTTGCCAAATTAATAAGAGATACTTACATACAAATATATTCAAAAGTTTAGCTTACTTGACATTGTGAATTTGTGATAGGTGCGAGTTGAGGCCCAATCTTGATTATGAAATTCACATGATTACCCACCAAAACATTGGTCCAAGTAAGAAATCCACGATCTTCTAACAAACCCCAAGGTAATAATAGGATAAAAAGGGTATGAAATCTCATATGTCAGAATAATTAGATGAATAGATCGGTTTTTGTGGCACTTACAAAACAGAACCGAGCAAGGAATAACCAATTTTGGTGGAGGAGACTAGTGGCAACTAGCGACGACCGGCGGCCGGCGGCCGACTGTTGACGATGAGATGTAGGACATCTTGTTGTCGTCAAAGTCGAAAGGCCAGGGAGCGATCCTTTAGAAAGATCGATCTGGAGGAGAGCTCGTACTTGTTGCGTTCTTGGGCCTGGACAAAATAAAAGGTGGGAGTTACGCACGGAAGGATGCTGATGGGCTGGGCCGCTGGGGTCAATTCGCTTTTTTTTATAGGGTTTAGCTTCTTCTAGTAGGATATACGTAGAAGACAATGGGCCGAAGTCGTGGGGGTCAATTGACCCTGGCCTGACACTGTAGCTCCGCCCCTAATTAAGACGACACCAAGTGGTATCGGGGCTCGGGCTCGGGCTCCACAACGACGCTCCTAAGAGGGTAAAGATGCACAACGCCATCGCCATTGAGACCGTGAGGTCAAGGGTTTTCATTCAGAGCCGTAGCGTGAGGAGGATAGCCACAACAACGCCCCCAAGAGGTTATGACACCCGCAGGCATCACCGCTGTTGGCGCTGAGCTTTCGCCCGAAAAAGTCCTTGCACCACTCCCGAGAACTCAGTTGACCGAGCGTCCCCGAGTTAGGCTTCCAACCGCGATCTGGGAGCTGCCAAAGCCAAAGCACTGCCAACACAAGGATTCCCCACCGTCCACTCCATGCAATCCACATGACCAAAGAGAACGACCACCATTGCCGCCATGTCGCTCGCCATAGAGTCATCCACGCAGTCTACCTTCCAGGCCACCACCTCGGCATCCATGCACTTGAGCCCATGGCCCGACCAACCTCACACCGCAAAGCCGACAAATTGGACAAGATAGGGCAGCACCGTAGCCAGCAGCCATCAAGCCGCATGACAGCCCAGGAGAGGGGAACCGCCCTCTACAACCAAAGGTGTTCGCCATCCGAAGCCCGATCAGGTCCTAAAAGCCCTGCCGACGACACTATCCACCTTTAGCTCCATGCCCGAACGACAAAAAACGAGGTCACCACAACCCTCTTGGACCGAGGATTCGGGGAGTAGCCTGGGACCCGAGCTCCAACCATGGGTCGTCGGATCTTGGCCAGCCATGCCCAAATCTGGTACCAGCGGTGCTGCAACCGAAAGAGTGCTCCCAGTCACAGCAGGGAACACCGACGCAACCCCACCAAGGCCCACCTAGCCAACTTAGAACTAGTGTATATACAACTCAATGATTGTCAAACATGGCTAAGTTGGCCAAATCTGGTACCAGTGGTGCTGCAACTATTGTGTTGTATATACACTAGTGTATGTGCAACTTAGCAATATAGGGTATGCACTTAGCACTAGTGGGTATATGACTAGCAAATAGGGGTATGCAACTTAGCACATGTCAGTATGCAACTTAAGCAATATTGAGAAGCCAACTTACTTAGATTCATAAACAACTTTAGAAAAACATTGAGAAGCCAACTCATTTATATTGAGAAAACAACTGAAGCAACATTGAGAATCCAACTTACATATATTCAGAAAACAACTTAAGAAAGACTAAGAAGCCAACATAAAAAGTTGTTGATAAAAGACAACCTAGCTATATTGTATGATGGCAATTAATAACACGAGTGGACAAATTAAAGGAAAAAACAACACATATTTCACGGCATTACCGAGAGTCAGTTCTTTTCCCACGTCTAGATGTCCATAGATTTCACAATATGACTCAAGTCAGCAAGGCTACAACTCTACTAGAAATATTGAAAGGCAATTTAGCCATATTTAGTACATAACTAATATGAATTCAATAACCAACCTAGCCATGTTTGAAAAACAAGTTAATGTAAATCAAGGTGCCAAACTTAATGGTTGTGCTAAAAATAGCTTAACTAGTAGTAGATAAAAGACAGTTAAGGCATCTTGACAGAGAAGCAACTATGTTGGTTTTAGAAACCAACTTAGCCATGTTTGACATGATAAGGATGCAAAACTTAATGATTGTGGTAATAAAAATAGCTTAGCTAGCAGACACAAGGCAATCGTGACAGAGAATCAACTAATATGAATTTATTAACCAACTTAGCCACCTAGTCAAACAACTTAATGGAAATCATTATACTACTATGGTCGATTCAAGTACCCAACTTAGCTATATTGAACTCTACAAACTTAATGTAAATCAAGGTGCAAAACTTAATGATGGTGGTAAAAGAATATCTTAACTAAGACATCCTAACAGGGAAGCAACTATGTTGGTTTCAGAAACCAACCTAACCATATTTGAGAACCAACTTAATGAAATAAGATCATAATGATTGTGGTGAAAAAATAGCTTAGCTATCAGTTAAAACAAAAGGCATGGTGACAGGGAATCAACTAATATGAATTTATTAACCAACTTAGCCTTGCTGGTCAAACAACTTAATGAAAATCATTATAAAACTCAATGGAAAATACAACTATATTGAACACTGCAACTTAATGTAAATCAAAGTGCAACTAGGTGGTAGTGCTGGAAAAATATAAATAATCTAAAATAGAAAAATAAAAATTAGTTGTTTAAGTAACCAACTAAACTAAGTCGAATAAGCCAATTTAATGAAAATAAGTGTACAACTTAAAAAGGGGCAGATCTAAAGAAAAATAAATTTGACCGGTCGAAGATCCAGGACAATGGTGGACAGACCAGCCAGATGATGGTATACAACTTAGCACTAGCGATAGACAACTTAGCATGCGTAGACTTGCACTTTTCCAACAGGATGTTTTCTCGACTCACCTAATCCAAAGTGTGCACTTCCTTGCGGCAAGATGTGTACTTGCGCTATTCTGTTGTACCACACGTTTGTTCTTAGGAATTTCTATCTTGTGATCACTGCAGATGCGCTCTATCCTTCCCTCTTTTCCTTCTTATCCGTGATGCATCCACAGCCGGCTCCAGCAGCAAAAAATAGGAGCAACCAGCAAGCATTGGCACCTGACAAATTCTGAATGAAGTAACAATCGACACACAAAGACCCCCGGGCATAAACTGACACACATAACTTTCAGTAGTAATCAGAGTGAAAAAAAACTAGATCAGGGGCAACACAAGTACTGCAACCATCATGCATGTTCAAACTCACCTGCAACAAGAAGCTCAAAAAATCCAATCTTATGCACATCAACACCATTGCCTTTTAGCTGCCCATCCATGGCTGATGATAAAGAAACCGGGCATCTCTGGGGAAAGCAGGGAGGACTGGATTAGACTGCAGGTAAGCAGGTCCCTCAGCTCTCCTGCTTGAATATTAATTCATCCTTAATTCATTGTGGTGCAGCCGGAGTTGTGGCCATCGCCGCAGCAAATCAAAAAACCATGGGAGCTGCAAGTGCGAGGTCGACGGCTGGCAGTACGAGGCCATGGTGTTCCACGAACTGGCAGTACAGAACCATGTGGCACAAACCTTGCAGAACCTACGACGCGCCACCGTGGCACCGACGCATGTGGCTTCGTGGAAGCAACACCAGTACAAGGTCCCATCAGCGCCGCAGACCAGGTCGGGCCGGAAGCAGCTCACCGGGCAGCGCTACCTCTCCGGACCCGTCGGACGCGGGGGAGGCGTCGACGGGAGGCGCGCAGTGCTCGGCGGCGGAGTCTAGGGGAGCCGCGCAGGGCTCAACGAAGGCGTCAGAGACGGCCATGATCTGGGAGCAGCAGCACCAGTACATGGTCCCATCGGCGCCGCAGACCAGGTGAGGGCGGAAGCAGCTCACCGGGCAGCGCTACTTCTCTGGACCCATCGGACTCGGCGAAGGTGTCGAGGGGAGCCGCGCAGGGCTCAACGGTGACGTCGGAGACGAAGACTTCTATAGGATCTGAGAGGGGAGGAGGAAGGCGAGTGTCGCGATCAGATCGCGATGGAGAGGAGGAATCGGGAGGGTGGGGTGGAGGGCGACATGGCGGGGTCGCCGGTGGCCGCCTTGCCATTTTGGGATAGGGAGACGCCGGAGGAGGTTGGATCCGTCCGCAGTCGGTGGAGGCGTGGAGCAGAGGAAGGGGATGGAGAGAGGGGACGTGTCAAGTGTAGCCGTTGCAGTTTACGTGGGGTTTGGTCGGAACGTACAACTCGCCCGACCGAGGCTGATCCTGTGAATCTGACGGACGAGAATCGAGTGCCAACGAGCACTCTGAGTACTTTTTAGCATTTGGGTTGAAAGTTTAGTGCTCTGAAATTATGCGATTATTAAGTTGTACTCCCTCCGTTTCAAAATATAAGATGTTTTAGGTATGTGAAGCAAATGTATCTAGACATGTTTTAGTGTGTGTATTCGAGTGAACCTACACACTAAAAGATATCTAAATACATTTACTTCACAAAGCTAAAACATCTTATATTTTGAAACCGAGGGAGTAGAATGGAAGTAGTAAGTGTAACATCTTAAGATTTTATCAAATTTTGGGGGAATTTTTTTTGTTTTTATTTTGCTTATATCGATTAAATTTTTATAGGGATTTAAAACTTTTTGAGTTTATTTAAAAGCTTTATTAAAAAACTATTTCAAACTTTAATTTAATCCTTAAAAAACTCTTTTGAGAAAATAGAATTTTTAAATACTACCTTGCATTTATTCAAACCTATGCAAGCATATTTGCACAAGAAGTATTTATAAAATGATTTATTTTATATAAAGTTTGCATTTCCAAAGCTATATTTGAAAATGAATTTCAAATATTATTTCATAAAATATTTTCTCTGATTTTAAAGGATTATTTTTCAAACCATATTGCTATTTTGCATTATGCAAATAAAGCTCTTTTTGACCAATTTATAAATTTTTATTTGAATATTAAATTTATTATGAAATTTAGTTTTTATTATTTTAAAATATTGTGTTGATTTTTAGAAAAATTTAGAAATTGGTTTGAGCTCATTTGGAGCTAAAATGCAAAAGTTACGAAAGAAATAAGAAAACAGAAAAATAAAAAAAAGATATTCGAGCCGACCGGACCGAACCGGCCCAGCCGGCCCGTCATCCGCGCCGTCTGGTGCGGCGAATACTACGCGCCGGCCACGTCGCGCTCAGTCCGCGCGAGCCAGCCCGAGTTTCCCCGATTTTCTTTTATTTTCCCTATTTTTCAGAACCTATCTCCAATCAAACTCGAATATCTCAAGATCTACAACGTCTTTTTCGGATCCGTTTGTTTCTACGCGTTCCTAACTCGAAACCCTAGCTCCCCAACCGATCTACTCCTCCATATATAGCCCCCACTTCTGTACATCTGACTTGTTTTCCCTGAAATCTCGAAATCCTCTTTCCCAAAACTTTGTTTTGAATCTTTGAGCCTATAAACTTCGTTATTTGCCTTTGGCATCTAAATGAAAGTTGTAGATCTCGTCGAGACGCTTCAATCCCGACCAACCTCATCTCTTTTCGTCCACCGTAGCTTGAGTTATCCGCCCCTAAGATTTCAGATCTGATGTACAAGATTATGTCTTGAGGCTAGCTCGTTGCTCGAAATCCAAATTCCTTTGGTGAGTAGATTTATCTTTCAATTCTCTACAACTTACTTATAGTGAGTTTTTCATTTTCAGGTACGGATCTATGCTTTTGAAAAAGATCTAATTTCGAGTCAACCGAAGTCAAATCGACCTTGAAGACGATCCCGAATCGCCGCGCCTTCAACACGGAAGTTGTTCCTCTTATCAATAGCTTTCCAATACCGCAGGTCTTACCTCGTTTCGTTCAGCGAGCTAGGAACACGAAGCAGTCAAAGTTTTAGATCTCGTAAGGTATAATCGAGATCTAGTCAACCTCATTGTCCCGATTGCAAAATTAGTTTATAGGGTAAATAGATCTAGTAATTCTCTACAAGTTTATATAAAAATTTTCTCAAAATAATGAACTTTTTATGTTGACTTTTCTGACGTCATCAGTCAATTCCGGTCAATTCCCGAATTTAAAATTTTAGAAAATAAGACAAACTTCAAAAATTCATATCTTTTGATCTGTAACTCGAAAAATAACAAATAATATACCATTGGAAACCTTGAGACATGTAGAATCCAATGGTGCAATAATATTTCATAGTTTCTGTAATTAATTTGAAATCATATTCAAATTAAATTAAATTCTTCTATTACACTAATTAATTCATATCTTTTGTTTTACACATCTAAAATTTACAAATTTGTAGTCTTTGGAATTCTCTAATCCTGTAGAACATCATAGAATCAAGAAACATCAAAGTTGATATGTGCACACACTTTGTGCATTCAAATCTATCCAAATCACTAATTTGATCATAATTTGAATTCTATAACTTATTATTGAATGATTCCACTTGCAGTGACCTTGTTTTACTGCAAGCTATCCAGTAGTATCACTTCCATAATTTCTTGAACAACTTCACAATTATTCAAATTCAAACATGAGGATTTGAGTAATTACCTTCATAGATTAATTCCATTCTTTTCCAGCATTGTTCTTTAGTACCATAGTGAGTCCTATGACCATAGCTAGTTATCGAATATCATCTTGAGATCATCTTGAACCACAATCAAGTCTATCTAAGTCCATCATGCCTAATTCACACCTATTCAAATTTCAATTGAGATGTTTGGGTAAAGTGTGATGCAATTCAATCCTAGATTCTACTTTTGCTATTAAGGTGTTGATTTAATTCTACACCATAGCACATGAGCATACTCCTTATTGTTCAATAAAATCTTGAGCCATGTTCTCAAATATCATCCACTCATATCAAATTCTCTTTCCACTTAATCCTTTGCCCACTTAATCTTGTTCTTAAGTGTTGAACTATTCAATTAGCAAATGAGTTAATTGAGTAATTCTATGCTTCATGAATCCTAGCCCAATGCCTAAGTGTAATATATGCTATTTAAGAATAATTGTTGTCACACTTATTCAATAGTATTGATATTACACTATTTTGACACTTGTGTGGTTTAATTCACATGAGCTATTCCAAGTTCAATTCATGCTTAGTAAAGCCTAAATACTTTATTACCCATACCTTGCTTAGTCAATTCTCACCAATCATTTGATCTTGCCACTCAAGCTCTCAAATCCCTATCTCACAATCCACAATTCTTTTGCCATATCTCTCTTATCACAGTGTCTTAATAAATCTAACATGTAGAACAAACCCTTTTCAATTGTTGTCTTGTTATTTATGTTTGGATTGTATGGTGTGTTTATTTGTGTGCAATATTTCTTGTTTAGATTATAAAGAGGAGCTGAACTACAAGTGTGATTGCTGTGAGTGTGCTGGTTGTTTCCAAGGCAAGTGATACACAATCTTCTACCTATTTTTACTACTGCATTAGTGTTTTCCAGTAGTATGCATGATAAGTTGTTTTTCAAAGAAGTTTATGCAATGCTAGATCCTAGTAGTGTGTAGCCAACACTTGAACCCCAACCTTTGCTAGGATTGCTACTGTTGTTTTGAAAGTGTTGCCTGCTGCTTAATTAAAAGTAACAACTTCAATGAATCACTTGGGTAGAATGGTAGTTAGGGTTAGTGGCTACTCAGGGCTGCATGCCTAGGGGAAGGACCTAGAGTATGTGGTGTCTGGTTTAGTTAGTGGCTGCTCAGGGCTGCATGCCTAGGGGAAGGACCTAGAGTATGTGGTGGCTTGAGAGTGCACTTATGTTTGTACAGAAGAATTCTCATCAATGTTTCTAATTAATTAAAATTTGATTGGTCATTCGAGGGATGGACTCGGGTGTCTAAGTAGTTCAAGATAGACTTAATCATATGGGGTCATTTCGAGGGATGGACTCGAGTGATTTTCATGTGCTCATCTCAAAAATCTTTTCAAAGAAATTAAAAATGTTCTAATATAGGATAAAACTTGCTTTATGCAATTTAGCCTATGAGATCCACCAGCTATATATCATGTAGTATAGTTCTTTCACAACAGCCACCATATATGTGTCATTTGCCAGTACGTTGTTGTACTGACCCCTTTGGGGCTACATATTCAAACGTGTAGATTGTTCTGATGAGGAGTAGATGAATGAGTCTCGAGCCTGCATACCAACATGACTGCCTGTGGCACATTGCTGAAGATGGAGGCTCATTGCAATTTACTTTCTGTTGTGCTTTATTTGTGTTAAACTCTGGTATTCAAGCTAGTCCAAGTGGCTAAGCTATTTTTGTAAGGTTTAAAGACTATTGTATCTGGATATGCGAGTAATAAATGACACTATCTGCAATAATTACTATATTTTGTACTGTGGTGCTATCTAATGATCTAGAGAGTAGCACATTAACACAGGAGTTCTGCCTATGATCTAGAGAGTAGCACATTAACACAAGAGTTCTGCCTTTAGGAAAAGGTAGGGCGCTACAGTAAGTGGCATCCCCTGAGAAAAACTATCCCAGATAGCAACTTGATATCACAATTGGATCTAAACAAGTAGCGCAACCATCATGCATTAGCAAGAATCTGTGCTTATTTTTAGTATCTATTTAATCTATGCATTGATAGTTTACTTTATACAAGTACTGTAAAATGCCTTCAACCTTCTGGCTGAGCGTGATCATCAAGAGAACTACTGTATTTCTTAGCTGTAGCACCCTCTTCTGATTTCTTTGGTTCGTTCTGGTCAGTAGCGTCCCTATGGTATTTTCCCCGAATACCTTGAGCTTCTATCGACTGTGAAGATGAATGACTAGGAACTTCTATCTTTAGAATTTTTCGATTCATCTTCTCTGTGAATGACAAGAACTTCTATCTTTAGAATTTTTCGATTCATCTTCTCTGCATTTTCCGTCTTTACGAGAAGAATCATCTCTGTCATACTTCTTGCTGTATGTATTCATCTTAGTATTCCTACTTGTGTCATGGTTCTGGATATTGTCATCACCTCCCAAGCGGCCAAGCTTCTCTTCTCTAATCTTAACTTTGGAGATCCACATCAATTTTATCTCTAGCCATCCCAGCACCATCCTCAATAATGTATTCATTCTTCCTCTTATCATGCTGTATCAATCACCCGTTCATGTTGGACTATCCATAAATCAATATATTAGAGCAATCAAGCATTCATGTTCATTAATTGCACGAAACCAAACAAATGAAAGGCTTCAATAGATATTTTCTTAATCAATCCCATATAGTGGCTTAACACTGTATTTGCAGTACAATCTATTTGGTCCAAGCCCAACTGCTTTAGCTGTCTAATAGCAATCACAGTGAGTTCTGAAGTCCTATTTTGTATCTATTTTAGTGATAAATAGATACCCGAGTGGTCTACTATTACATTAGAAGTACTTGATGGGAATTGTCTCAGAGATGGTTGCAGTTCTTATCTTTTCAGAATTTTACAAAAATGTGCAAGTCTGGACACCCGGTAACACGTGGTGTGTGTTTTTGGGGCTGTAGAAACTCTAGGCTTTTCGTTTTCGTTTTCGTTTGCAACAGAAGATATTTGTTTGCACTAGGTCGTGTGGCCTATGTGCGGTTTTGCCGGTTTCTCCTAAAAACTGTGCCGTGTTGGTTTTTCTTGTCTGGTTTTCCTATAAACTAGACACGTCGTGTGGGTGTTGCGTCTGTATCGGTTTTCGGCCGGTTTCCCATATAAACTGGTCATTTCTCTTATTCTTTATGAAAAGGCAGAGCTCCTGCCGGTTGCTCCAAAAACAGAAGATATTTGTTTGCACTTTGCACCTTCTGAGCTTTACTTTCAGGGACTGGCGTTTTGGCTATCGAATCTAGCTACTCCTGTAGTCTGGGCCGGCCGACATAGTGTGGTGAGTTGTGCAGTCTGCAGTGTGGGGTTTCTGGGTGGATAGCTAGGAGTGTGCAGTAAGAGTCGTATTGGAGCACGTATATAACATGCCAGGCAGGCCTCAATGGACGATTATGGCAGACCGACGGCCAGGAACTACCGTGATGGACTACGGTACAAGAAGTTTGCGCACCGAACCACGTTTCTTTCCAATCTGATATTTGCTAAAAACAAAAATAGTTAGGAGTTTATGCTGGATCCAGTTGATATATAAGCGAGTTTGATTGTTTGATTTTTTATTACGTGTGGTTTTTCTTGCATAGTGCTGAATGTTTGTTTGGGGCTCTTAGTTGATTTGGTACATGACACATATGATCAAACATTTGCACAAGGACTCATATACACATGATTCAATCTATTTAAAAATATCTGAGATAGTTTCACAAAAGTAGTTAATGAATTGCGAGGTTTGGAAAATGACAATTGGGCAATTTCCAGACCATGTTAGTACGCAGTTTGGGTGAATATCCATTTGGGATGGCAAAAAATGTGAACTAAAAGGTCGCTTTCTGTTACTTTTTAGTTGTTATGGGGAGGGGACCTGTCTTCTATTAGAAAAACAGTGATGCAATAACTATGCTTCTTGAGCATTCTTTATTTTTTGTTTTGAGATTGTTCTCGAGATTCTTAGTAGTACCGAATGGATGTAGTGTTGTCTATGATGAGATAAACTCCATTTCAGAGTGAGGGTTGGTTCTGCTCCTCTACGAATGGCAGCATGTGCAAACATGGTTGGCGCATTTGAAAGTCAATCAGAGGCTACGCTGAGACAAAAGGTGATCATCTCAACTGTTGGGTCTGCAAGTCTTTTCGAGCAACTGAATGAGAAAAATAACGGTTTGATGTACATAGCAATTGATCAACAGGTGACTAAGTTTGAAGCCATATTGTCTGTGCTTGGTAAGCATATCTTCCTCTTGGAGAAGGTGAAGTCTCCTTCTGGCATTGATCCTACCTAATGATTAATCTCCACGCATGTTTTCATTCTTTTTATCTTCACAATACTTGACCGTATCTCCACTAGGGTGTTGAACAGCTAAGTTGTGGTGCTACTTTCAAGAATTTGTTGTTATGAAGTGGCTGATACATAGCAGTTTAAGATTTTATTCCCACATGTCTTTCCTGTAAAAGTGCTAAGATACTAATGAATTAAACCGTGCTTGGAGACCTTAATCAAGCAGTTCACAAAAATTATTTGTCCAGTGCGTTGATGGCTAGATATGCACGCAAATTTCTGTTCACGAAATCGATGACATGTGGTGACCTAATGGCGTTAATGCCTCTGGCATTGAATTTCTTGATCTGGAGCATTTTCTCATGCAACTGTGTCATGCTTCTTATCTACTGCAGTTGTAAGACTTGACTTTGGGCTATGTATGCTTGCCGGTGAGGTAGCGCCTCCAAAGTTTTATCCATAGGTTCATTTATCAACTCTTTTTGATTTTTCTTTCATGATAATTTGGTACCCAACCGTAGGGTGCATACTACATATTGAATGAAGCTTTGGATTAAGCATTTGAAGGGGGAATAGTTTTGGTTTATATAATTTTCCACATGTTGTATACTAAAGTCAGTTTTATTTTTTAAATTGGGTAGCGGCAACACGAATTTTAAACTCTGAGGCGCTGAAACGAAGTAACCTGGGATAGGATGGAATAAACAAGGCTTTAATTGATGTAACTTTGTTCTGGCCAAGTACAAACTTTTATATGTGCTATATTTTTATCTGCTAGAAAATTATATATGTTGTCTAAGTAAATTTGGTTTAAAAGTATAAATGGACTCCAGCTTTTTACCAGTATGAAACTGAAAAAAGAAAAGAAATTCCAAACCATGATGAACTCCAAATTATAGCCTTTCCACCTAGGTGAAGCGAAATGCACAAGATCACGCAAATAAAAAACTAGAAAAATAGAAAACGGGCGCAGCAAAGCGCGCATGGTCCATCTAGTTATTCATTGAAACGGAAGGAGTAGCACCCAGCCCCACACATTGGACATCACATCTCGGAGTGCTAGGTCGACATATGCCGTCTTGCATGGTTCTGCCATGGGCCCAAATTGTCGACTAGGGAGCCCTCGTGCTCTACCCCGTGTTACCACCGTCACTACAAGGAAGGTGGATTTGGTTCGTCCAGGTAGGGAGGAAGAAGAACATCATGTTGGGTCACGATGGGTGCATCCATTGCACAACAAACCTATTTCTACCGTGCAAGGAGCTATGTTTATGCATTAGGTCACAAATTTACCACTTTTACCTGGATGTGTGAAATTAATGTAGCGCTTTAGTGTAGTTTGGCCTCAAACAACTTGTGCATACCAACAAAACCCTTTGTCTTGAGCGTACGATGACTCTATCGAGATCCACACGTACAAGGCTAAGCATTGAGCAACAGATTGCTTGATCCAATCAACTTGAGACTTCGTGGTGTCTAGGGTTTCCAACGCATGGAACTTGCGCCAAGCATTGCTCTTGGTCGCCCATGCATCCACATTATATAGGCATTTGCTCAGACCTACAATACTTGTGGTCCTACAAAACCGTAATACGAGTACAACATGAATCGAGTTCGTGCAAGACTATATCCTAGTCCGACTCTACTCCAACAAGTTGGCCTAGTTTTAGTCAAATGCCATCAATCAGATATCATCTGAGTAGCTCCGTCCTCTAAAATGTGTGACCTCAAATGTTCACAACCACAACCGGAGTTACTACTCCGAGTCCCACCTAGAAGCTTAGTTCGACTTGCTCCCATCCACCCTCAAGTCAAGAATTGGCAACAACTCCTAGCAGACATGCCGACTCCCAAGTGACATCAAGTCATAATGACAAACCATAGCAATCACTAGAAAAAATTACTCTCTGCGACCCATATTACTTGTCATTGATTTAGCACAACTTTGTATGACAAGTAATATGGGCCGGAGAGAGTGCCAATCTATCACGGTTGAAAAATGTGGTAGAAGGGTCATTTATTGGTTAATGAAGAAAAGTACCCATCTACCACGAAATCAATTTTCGTGGCTAAAGGCTCACATCTGCCACGGCCATAAAAAAACCTTGGCAGAAAGATCTGCAACGGTCGATAGACCACAGTAGGTAAAACATGGTTAAAGAGTCATTAACTACAAAAATGACCCTTTAACCATGATTTTTGATCGTGGTAGATGGGTATTTTTCTTCTAGTGCATATTATGAACTTTCATCGATATTATGCCTTATTAGGAGCCGCTCTTGAATCCACCGCACTTATGAGAGAGTAGACAAGTGAAACTGTGAACCCCAACATGTTTTCAATCATAAGAAACACCGTTTGCTTGCATTCACATGCACTTTAAAAAGAATAGCATTAAATAGATCCAAAATTACAAAACAGTTAACACACTTGCATTTAGTTATCTCACATTGTTTGCACTACTACCAACACCATTACACCAGTACCTTGCATAACATCTAGTTTATCTTTTGCAACACAATTAGTTTACTTTACTAGTAGCATATCTAATTTTATTTAATTAATTGTTTTCAATTCTAATCCAGAACCTTGTGCTTCACAACCGCTTGGTGGAGTTGGGGATACAAGACAACACTTCTTTGCTTTACGGGTTGCTAGAAAGGGGATCGGGAGAAGTGAGTTCTACTGATTCTCCAAGAGTTTGATATAAACCCTCGAGTCACCCTTGTGGGAAAAAAGCTCCCTTGCTACATCACTCCGTGCTTAGAGTCCCAACGAATTGGTATCCACGTAGTTTGGTGCCATCACCATGCTTCACCCACTCGCGAAGGTGCAGGTCGAAGGCGTTCTTGGAAAGTCAACATTTGGGACCTGGATGTGGATGGCGTCGTTGCCGATGTGGAGCATGCAGGGGTGCCGTTGTGTAGGATTGTGGAGTAGCTCGACCAACTTCCTTGGTGTCTAAGGTGGAATTAGAGTCAAGCACATTATCGAGGGAAACCAAGTCAATAAGGTGAAAGGAGACCAAGTGGCCCTAGGATATGGTGTTGTTGTCCCATGTGCCATTATGAGGGTTGTACGAGTACGGTATGTCGCGGGAGAGGGGCACCGCCCCCAGACCTGGAAATTTTACTGAATGATATGAAAAAGTAGTCATTTGTTGTTAGCCTTTCACATTTTAGTACATTGAGGGGTTTACTAAAAGATCAAGAGGGTTGCATAAGCTCCAACCTAGAGATCCCATCCTTCTCAGCACTCTTTCTCAAGTTGATGTCTAGACGCCTGCCTAGCTTCTGACTCATTTGCCCAGCCCTAGAGCATGCTCCGTTTCTTTTGCGAGTTGTAGAAAGACTTGGACTTATACATGTGGCTGTAGTTGAGCTGTGACATGCCCGATAGTCGTTGTTGCATCCATTGGCATGAAGGTGTCTGCCGGGTTGTCGTACCACCCCACCACACAGTAATCCTGGTGCATGTCCATCACGCTCTGCTTTGTAACGTGCCTCACCCCCACATCATTTGTGGATGCGAAGTCGAACACATTTTTGGTGCCAGGCTCTGCCACGGGGAACAGGTCTGAGCACTCTAATATGCCAGTGGCACCCCACTCTTATACATCATGGTGTTCCACTCTAGCAGATCAAGGTTGAAGCCACAATTTCCCTAACCATGTCGGAGACGGTGGTGCACCAAAGGGCATTGCTGCCGAGCCACACCGTGGAAGGGTCGCAAAAGTTCTTGTAGAGGATGTCACCGAGGAGCGGGATGTCAGGGTTGTGGCCGGGCTTCACCCACTCGCAAATGTGCAGGTCAGAGGCGTTTTTGGTAAGGCAATGTTCTGGACCTGGACGCTGATGGCGTCGTTGTTGGTGTAGAGCATGAATGTGGTGCCTTCGTGTAGAATAGTGGAGCATCTCAATCTGCAGCCCTTGGCGTCTAAGGTGGAATCAGGGTCAAGCATATTGTCGAGGGTAGCCTAGTTGACAAGGTCAAAGGAGACTAAGTGGCACCATGAGATGGTGCCATTGTCCCAGGTGGCGTTATGTGGGTTGTACTAGTAGGGTTTGCTGGGGGAGGGGGGCACCATCCCCAGACTTGGAACATTTACTGAAGGATATGAAAAATTAGATTCATTTGTGAGTGGAACTTGGGGACAACCGCCGGTGGGAGATCTGGGGATTGAGACAAAGGGGATAAAGGGAGGGGGATGGGAAGTCGTGAACGAAAGAAGTCAGGTGGTGGTGGGGTCAGTTGCGACTGGGGATTGGGTTGACCTTGGGAAAGAAAAAATATCCGTCATGGCCGCTCTAGTCTGTTAAGTCCATCATGCCATTTAGAATGTATTATGCGCTGATCCAATGGATGAACAAGGGTGCGTAGGTAGCACTCATGATAGCAAATCCACGTTGAAGCTTTTATATAGGGGAAAATGTCACAGTCTATACTGTGTTACTATTTTGGCCCTTCATATATAGAAAATGCGACTTTCATTTTTGTGTTATTTTTTGAGTATCTGGTCTTAAAGCTCTAGGAGGAAATTCTAAGTTTGCCCCCATTTCTTGAGTTTTCATACTGTTCCATGAAAAAAAATAAAAAATCACACATCTTTGTATTACACTATTTGGAATTTAGTACGTATCCTGAATCGTTTGTGATTTGAGACACAGATCAGAAATGGACAAATGGTCACATTTAAGTTTCAATTTTTTACTGTACATAATGTATCAAATTTCTACGTGCATTTTTTTTGTAATTTTTGAATCTTGAAAATACGATTTCGTAAAATTTTGTGTCGGGGAGAGAGATTTAGGTCGACAGCCTAAAAATTCAGAGGTATCAAACTATATTGCAGGTTTTGAAATCATTCTCATCCGCTTACAACCCAACCTTATGACGTCATGAGTATATGTCTAATTTATTAAACTCCTATTCATGGATTCATTTCCAAGCTTCTCCAAAAACGTTCTACTATTGAGGAATAAGATTAAATCACCACAAAATTTGACTCGAGGCTCCAAATTGGAGGACCACACAAATTTTCACTCGAAGTTCCAAGTTTGAGGACCATACATAAGGCAGCCAACCACCACATCCTACAGGGAACTTAACACCACCTTTCACTCTTGCACAATAGAAAATATTGAAGTACTGAACCGGACTTGTGGCATAGTATTTATTTTATCGGCGCATAAATAGTTTTAGCATGCCTGATATCTCACAGGACCAGTTGGGAAATCCCAAGAGGAAGGTATGATAAGCACAACAGTAAGTTTTCCCTCAGTTATGATACCAAGGTTTAATCGACCAGTAGAAGAAAGGAATCACTTCCAAAGGTTGTTGCTAGCTAACTTTGGCAACAGCGCCAGAGAAGGTCTGGTGCATGGCTTCGGCGCCAACAGCAACATGGAACCTGCACACAACACAGTTAAAATACTTTGCCCCAACTTGCAGTGAGGTTGTCAATCTCACTGATTTGCTGATAACAAAGGATTAAACGTATGCTATGAAAAAAATGTTTGTTTGCGGTAAAGTAAATAATGCTTGCAGAAAGTAAACAGTGCTTACAGTAGATGGTAATATAAATGTAAAAGAATGGACCGGGGTCCACAGTTCACTAGAGGCGTCTCTCCATAAAGATAAATAACATACTGGATAAACAAATTACAGTTGGGCAATTGACAAAATAAAGAATGCATAACAATGCATGTACATGTCATGAAGATCACTATGAGATTCACTTGGGCATTACAACATAATACATAGACCGTAATCCAACTGCATCTATGACTAATAATCTACCCGCAGGATATCATCCGAACAACCCTTGGGTATTAAGTTGCAAGCAATAGATTATCGCCTTAAGCAAAGTATGTAATGTAAACAATACAAATATTCTTGAACAAAAGATTGTTGTTTTCTCCCTAGTAGCAACAACATATCTACAACCTTAGAAGTTATTGTCACTCTCCTAGATTACTAGAGGCATGAACCCACTATCGAGCATAAATACTCCCTCTTAGAGTCACTAGCATCTACTCAGCCAAGATATCTACTAGCAACGGAGAGCATGCAAGATCATAAATAACGTAGACATGATAAATCAACAATCAACTTAACATAGTAATCAATATTTATCGGATCCCAACAAACACAACATGTAGAATTACACAAAGATGATCTTGATCATGATAGGCAGCTCATAAGATCTAGACATGAGGCGCATAGAGGAGAAGACAACCATCTAGCTACTACTTTGGATCCATGGTCTAAGGTAGAATACTCACGCATCACTCCGGAGGCTGGCATGGTGATGAAGAAGGCCTCCAATGATAATTCCCCTCTCCGACAGGGTGCCGGGAAGAGCTTCTGGACCCTCCCGATTTTGGAACAACGACGGCGGCGGCTTACAGTATGTTTTGCGGAAAAGTGTTTCGTCCTTTAGAGTTTTCTCGATGAAGGGAATTTGTAGGAGAAATGGTGATATCAGGAGGTGGACTAGGGGCCCACACCACCTGGTGGCGCTGCCAGGGGGTGGCCCGCACCACCCTATGGGGCGGCTGCCTCCTGGCTGCTCTCCGTCTCTTCTTTGGACTCCGTCTTCGTGTCAGGTAAATAGGAACTTTGGCTTTCGTTTCGTCCAATTCCGAGAATATATCCTGTGTAACTTTTGTGAAACACAAAAACAGCAGAAAACTGGAACTGGCACTATGGCATCTTGTTAATAGGTTAGTTCCGAAAAATGCATAAAAATGCCATGAAGTGTAAACAAAACACAAAGCAATTGGTGTAAAATACATGGAGCATAAAAAATTATAGATACGTTTGCAACATATCAAGCATCCCCAAGCTTAACTCATGCTCATCCTCGAGTAGGTAAGTGATAACAAACTAATAATTTTTGAGGTGACATGCACCCAACACAATCTTGATCAAATCGATGTAAAGCATTGCATGCTGAGATCAAAGTACTCTAAACATGGGCATAAGAGATATAACTTTAACAATAGAACTTAGCAATCATGTTACAACATGAAAAGTAACACAAACAAAAGATCATGAATAATAATGCATTGAAAGTCAATTGTTTGTTTGAGGCATAGAGAAAACATAGCAAAGTGGTATTCAACTTGTACCTCATGGATTAGCAAAACATAAATGCATAGGACACCTTCAAAGTTCAAGAGGGTGACTAGATACAAATAATTTGAGAACAAGCAGTACCATAATCATGAATCAATCAATAATAAATTTTGGGAGTATGCACATTATACTTTGAATGACAACTATGCTCTCTTAATCGGTGCATAAAGATAGAAAAATGAAGACTCAACATAAAAGTAAAAGATAGGCCCTTTGCAGAGGGAAGTAGTGATTGCAAGTTTCATAAACCTTCCAAAAATTATGGTACTTATTAGCTTTGAGCTCTCATTGCCCCTATCATTGGCATCTTGAGTGGTTAAGGTTAATGTGAGTGCAAATATGAGATACATGCTTGCCAAGTCATAATTTGAAAATCTCATGTCCCTTGAATACGAGTACTTAAACCATGCTAATCGACTTAGGTCCCAAGTAAGTTCTTGTCATTGTAAGCATACATGTATCCTTGAGAATGCCAACGGGGTACCTCCTACCTGATGATATATAAACTGTCCCACATAATGACAAGACAAACAGACAATGAACACCTCAGCATCTCTTTTATTTACCATTGGGTATAGCTTTTTATTTTGAGATGCGTCGTCGAATATCCACTATGGGTATGCTATAAATTTCCACCATGAATGATGCATGGTTTAGATTAGCGGCCCAGGAGTTTCTCTAACATATATACAAACTCCATGAACCCGCAAGTTTCCAACTCCTTTCACACAGATAAGCATCCATAAACAAAAGATCATGATATCAACTAAATAGGAATAAGTGCAATGTTGAAAGCGTGCCCCATGACAGCATGGCTGAGCCAACTCCCAACTTACAACTTGCAAGCATATAATCGCCATAAGAGAGCCACAATGGTCAAGTTTATTAAGTGCAAGAAAGTAAATGTGCCATCAAGTTCGTGAGAGCTTTACTAACTAATTTTCTCATAACAAAAAATTCAATTTAGAAGATAAATAAAAGCATGATGAATATACTTGGAATAGAAAATTGCTAATAGGTAGATATGGTGGACACATTGGAAAACTTTTGGTTTTTGGGAGTTGGATGCACGAGTAGAGCTCATACTCAGTACAGATGAAGGCTAGCAAAATACTGGGGGTGACCAACTAAGAGAGCAATAACGGCCATAATCATGCATAGCGACAAAACATTATTAACCAAAGCATAAAGTGATATCACAAGTCAAAAACTAAATGATCATAGAGGCTTGAGGCGACTGGTTTGAAGTCAAAACATGGTGTAAGCATGCGCCAAGTCAACCCAAATAAAGCATCAAAGGAGAATACCACAATATTATGCTTCTATATGATAAAAACAATGCATGATTCTTTCAAAGGCACATTAAGCACTCTCAGTCATTTGAGACAAGTCATGCTAAAACAATAACTACTAAGCATATAATCAAAATGATATCAAGCATGACATGCTAAAGTCTAAGCAACAGTCTAAACAAGCTCCCTTTTGCATCACTATAAGCCTGAAACAATTTACTCTTTTCCAACACCAATCAACCTATTTGAAACAACTCTCAAAGATGAAAAGCAACAAAGACCAGAGGTCTAAACACACCTAGCTACAAAGAACTAACAAGTTCTGAACAAAAATAAAGGCGAAAAATAAAAGCTAAACATAGTACTAGAAAAAGAGAATACTCGTGGAACGATAAGAGTGAAAACTAGAGTGTTCTAAGCAAATGAAAACGGAGTGTGTCTTCTCCAAAAGAAATATGCTGGGGTCCAACCAATTATTGCAGCAAACAAATCAAAAGATAACTGAAAGCAAAAATAAAGACGCTCCAAGAAAAACACATAGCATATGTAGGAATAAAAATATAGTATCTTGAAAGATGACCTAATATTTTTGTTGATAAAGAAGGGGGTGCCTTGGGGCATCCCCAAGTTTTCACGCTTGTACCTCTTGGATATTTCTTGGGGTGACATGGGCATCCCCAAGCTTGAGCTTATGTCTATACTTCATCTCATCTCATCATTTTCCTTTCCCTACACTTGAAAACTTCCTTCATACAAAACTTCCCACAATTCTCATTAGCAACATTAGTGTATGTAAGATAGCAGATCCACTTTTGGTTCAGTTTTAACTCAAATACAACACATATTAACACATAAGCTACTGTAACAACTTCTCTCAAAAGTTCTGTGATCAAAAGAACTCAAAAAGAAAGAGATCAAGAGGCAAATGCAAATAATGGCAGAAATTTGTCAAAACAGAAAGCTGGTAAGGATCGATTTTTTCGAAAATCGTCTGTTGCTCAAATAGAAAAGTGCAAAGCTAATGAAAGTTAGATAATGACCTGGGGCATGTGCACAAAAAATCGCAGATCAAAACGACGTTCTAGGAATTTTCACGTATTTTTACAGCGACGCACAAAAATTTGTTTCGGGACAACAACTTCCCCAAATCTTACCTTCTTCCAATTAGAGGCTATTCTTGGCAAAAAAAAAATGAAATAAAAATGATAAGGATAGGTCATTACAATAGTAACAACTTCCAAGACTCAACAAAAAGAAAAATTACTAAAAAGAAAACATTGGTTTATCTCCCAGGAGTGCTTTTCTTTAACGCCTTTGAGCTAGGCGCAGAAAGTAAGAATCAAGTATTTTCAAATAAAGGAGCATCAAGATCATAACTTGCTCTAAGGATAGAATCAAAAGGCAGCTTCTTTATCTTTCTAGGAAAGTGTTCCATACCTTTGTTGAGTAGGAATTGATATCTAATGGTGCCTTCTTTCATATCAATAATAGCACCAATAGTTCTAAGAAAAGGTCTTCCCAAAATAATAGGACAAGAAGCATTTCATTCAATATCCAAAAAAAGGAAATCAATGGGAACAAGGTTATTTTTAACCATAATAATAACATCATTAATCCTCCCCAAAGGTTTCTTCTTAGCAACATCAGCAAGAGGAACATCAAAATAACAATTTTCTAACGGTGGTAAACCAAGCATATCATAAATCTTTCTAGGCATAACAGAAATACTTGCACCAAGGTCACATAAAGCATTACAATCAAAATCATTCACATTCATCTTAATGATGGGCTCCCAACTATCTTCTAACTTTCTAGGAATAGAAACTTTTTGTTTTAACTTATCCTCTCTAATTTGCATGAGAGCATTAGTAATATGTTTTGTAAAAGCCATATTCATAGAACTAGCATTAGGACTTCTAGCAAGATTTTGCAAAAACAAAATTACTTCAGAGATATTGCAACCATCAACATCAAAATCATTACTATCAAAGGTAGTAGAACCATCGTCTCCCATACTCCGAATTTTTTTAGCACTTTAATTAGAAAAAGTTTCCGTAGTTTTAGGCAATTTCGCACAAGGAGTAGGGATTTTCTCTACACCAATCAAAGTAGGAGATTTGCTAGCATTTGAAAAAACATCACTAGTGGTGGTAATAGTACAAACTTTAGTCATATTTCTAGCAATCTCATCTTCTCTTTCCCACCTAGCATGCAATTCTGCTAACATCCTAACATTATCATCAATTCTAACTTGAATGGCATTCAAAGTCTTGCTTTCTTTCACATCATGAGGCATAACCTTTAATTTTAGAAGTTCAAAATCAAGATCAAGGCTATCAACTTTAGAAGCAAGAACATCAATTTTACCAAACTTTTCCTCAACAGACTTATTAAAAGCAGTTTGTTTACTAACGAAGTCCTTAAGCATAACTTCAAGATCAAAGGGCGCACTCGTAGTGTTGTTGGAGGAATTACCATAAGAATTAGCATAACCATTACCATTAGTAGAAGGATATGGCCTATAATTGTTGCTACCAAAATTAATCCTATAAGCATTATTGTTGAAATTATTATTTCTAATCAAGTTCACATCAACATGCTCTTCTTGAGCAACCAAAAAGGCTAAAGGAACATTATTAGGATCAATATGCGCCTTACCATTAACAAGCATAAACATAATGATATCAATCTTATCACTCAAGGAAGATGTTTCTTCAACTAAATTTACCTTCTTACCTTATGGAGCTCTCTCGATGTGCCATTCAGAATAATTTACCATCATATTATCAAGGAGCTTTGTTGCGGCGCCCAAGGTGATGGACATAAATGTACCTCCAGCAGCTGAATCCAAAAGGTTCCTTGAAGAAAATTTAGTCATGCATAAAAGGTTTGGATAATCATCCAAGTAGTCGGTCCATGAGTGGGACAATTCTATATCAAAGATTTCATTCTTTCCCAAGCTTGAGCAACATGTTCATTATCAAACTGTTTAAACTTCATAATGTCACTTCTCAAAGATATAATCTTAGCAGGAGGATAATATTTTCCAATAAAAGCATCTTTGCACTTAACCCAAGAATTAATACTATTTATAGGCAAAGATAGCAACCAATCATTAGATCTTCCTCTCAAAGAGAAAGGAAACAACTTACGCTTAATAATATCTTCATCTACATCCTTATACTTTTGCATCTCACATAGCTCAACAAAATTGTTGAGGTGAGCAGCAGCATCATCAGTACTAACACCAGAAAATTGCTCTTTCATAACAAGATTTAACAAAGCAGGTTTAATTTCATAGAAATTTGCCTCAGGAGTAGGTGGCGCAATAGGAGTGCAGATGAAATCAATGTTGTTTGTGCTAGTAAAGTCACACAACTTGGTGTTCTCAGGAGTACCCATTCTAGGAAGACTAAAACAGATAAACAAAAATAACAACTATAAAAGAAACTATTTTTTGTATTTTTGATAAAAAGATGCAAACAAAAATAAAGTAAAGAAACTAAACAAAACAATAACAAAGTAAAAAGATTGGAAGTGAGAGACTCCCCTTGCAGAAATCCTCTTTCTCCCCGGCAACAGCGCCAGAAATAGTCTTGATGTCTCACAAGGCCAGTTGGGAAACCCCAAGAGGAAGGTATGATGAGCACAACAGTAAGTTTTCCCTCAGTTATGATACCAAGGTTTAATCGACCAGTAGGAGAAAGAAATCACTTCTGAAGGTTGTTGCTAGCTGACTTTGGCAACGGCACCAGAGAAGGTCTGGTGCGTGGCTTCGGCGCCAGCAGCAATGTGGAACCTGCACACAACACAACCAAAATACTTTGCCCCAACTTGCAGTGAGGTTGTCAATCTCATTGGTTTGCTGAGAACAAAGGATAAACATATGGTGTGGAAAAAGGTGTTTGTTTGCGGTAAAGCAAATAATGCTTGTGGAAAGTAAATAGTGCTTGCAATAGATGGTAATATAAATAAAAAAGAATGGACCGGGGTCCACAGTTCACTAGAGGTGTCTCTCCATAAAGATAAATAACATGCTGGGTAAACAAATTACAGTTGGGTAATTGAAAAAATAAAGAATGCCTAACAATGCATGTACATGTCATGAAGATCACTATGAGATTCACTTGGGCATTACAACATAATACATAGACCTCAGATCTGATATGTACTCAATGGATATGAGGCTCCATCGGCAGGAGGAGATGTCCCATGGTGAAGAACCCTGCCATCGCTGCAGCCGCCCTCGCAAGCCGCGTCAGTAATTGTTGGTCCCTGTCGACAGTCGTCCCGTCGCCGAGCTGTGGCCGTGTGCTGTTGGTCTGCCTCGATGCGATGGAGGGGAACCAACCGTTGCCGAGCATATGGCCGTGTGCTGATGGGCTGCTTCGATGCGATGGCAGGGAGCCAACAGAGAGAAAAAAGTGGGGGCGGCGGCTGGTGCATGGCGCCGCAGCAGCGTGAACGAGCGGGAGAGGAGGAGGTGCTCGGGACTGCTGACGCTGGAAAACTAGATTACTGGAGTGGTCAGATGCGACAGACGACTCCCTGAAGCTCATCTCTCTCCGACGGAGCTCATCTCGCCCCTCAGTTCACAGGCCGTGCACGAGGAGCCACCCTGCCGGTGGATCGTTGTTCAGTTAGAAGATTCCACTAAGTGTACTACTCGCCAAATCCAGCAAAATCGACAAGTATGCAATTTTCTATCACTTTCAGACATATCGCTTGGTACATGGAGCTGCATATAACAAGAAACCTCGAGAAAACGAGTAGAGGTACACATATTATATCTGCGGCTATCTGAAGATTAAAATTACTATTCATAGACTCAAGGATACAAGTTGATGTATATATGCGGCTATTTGTAGATTAAATAGAGAAGGAAACAAGTTGATGTATATATGCGGCTATTTGTAGATTAAAATTATAATCAACTATAGGACTACAACATCTAAAAAAATATTATAGGACTACAATTGCTCAATTAATAGCCCTTTCTGAACTTCGGAAGGACGTTCGGGTTCGGCCCAAAAAAATACTCGCTAACTTTATTTTGAAACTGAAGTTCTCCCTTATCAATGCCTCATGGTGTTCCATGTAAATGTAGGGAATTGGTCATGATCTACTGTACGTTTGTTGATGCCCACATAATGGCAGGTTTTGTAAGTACTTGAAATATGTTAAAGTTGAGTTCATGATCTACATGTGATTTGAGTTGTTTTGAGTACTGCCAAGAGCATGCATTTTAGCAATCTTTAATGCATATCTCTGCATTCTATTTATTTGATTAAATGCATGTTTGGGGATATAAGACGGCAAGTGATATATTTATATGTCCGTGGCAACGCACGGGTATTTAGATGTGGTCCGTTGGTACATCGATGTACCATTTTACATATAAGTCCCTCATTTTTATGGAAATCAACCCGAAGTCCACATCTTATCCACCCGAGCCAATCCCTCCTCTCTCTCTTCTCCGTGGGCGGCGACCGAGAGGAGACACGGCGGCCACCTGCCCCATGCCCCAAGGCATCCATCGGTGGGGAGTTGGAGGCCTGGAGCGGTACTGGGAGCTATAGCTCTCAGCGCAGGCGCCCGCGCCGGCACGCAAACAGAGGTCGAGTACATGTTTACTGATGGGCGCCGCCAGTGAAGGATTTCGGGCGCGGACACGCACAACAGAAGCGTTCGAGGGCGGGAAACAAGGAGGCCGGCGAGAGCGCACGGTTGGCCGCATAGCACATTTCGCGCGCCCACGACGGGAACAAGGCGCAGCCGTCCCCAGCCATCTCCAGCTCGCCGCCCTGCTGCTAGCTTAGTTTATGTTGGACGAGGTAGCGAAGGTCTACAGGGAGTCGAGAAGCAGGCCGTCCGCAGGGAGTCGAGGAGTAGGCGGGGCGGAGCCGTTGCAGAAGGGCGCGCGAGTGCAGACCTTCGGAGGAAGGCTGCACAGCCGGGACGGCGCGGCGCGCGTCCGAAGCGGCGCGTGGCCGGAAGGAGCCAGGAGAGGCGAGCCGGAGCCAAAGCAGAGCAGGCCGCATGCGCTGTGGAAGGAGCTGTGCGGACACGAGGCAGAGGACGCGCGGGGGAGCGCGCAGATGCGGTGATGCGCGTCCAGGGAGCTCGCGTGCGCAGAAGATGGAGTATGCGGGCGCGCACGCGCTGGAGTGCGGCAGGGCGCGGACGCGCGCGCGTAGGCTGGGGGGGGGAGAGCTCGAGGTCAAGCTCCTGCCACAGCGAGCGCGGCGGAGGCGCTGGGAGCGGCCGGGACGAGTAGCGCGGGCGCGGGCGGACGCCGGAGCTGGGCGCGCGCGGGCAGAGCTAGCAGCAAGGCGCAGAGACTCACGCGTGGAGGTGGCGGAGAGCTGCTGCGCGAAGGCCCAGCCGCGCGGGGGCGCAGGTCGGGGCATCGAGCACCTGGGCGTAGGCGGAGCAGGGCTCCTGGTGGCGAGGTGCAGGGAACTTGCGGGCATGGCGCAGGGCGCGAGCTCAATTGATCGCCACTCGGGAGACTAGCAGAGGTAACGGAGGGAGAGACGGGAGATTGGAGCATGGCCGTGAGCCTGTGAGCCCGTGAGACAGGGAGATTTGGAGGAAATCCTCTCTGAGTTTTCATTTGTTTTTGTCGCTGTCCATGGAGGTTCGCCTCCCTACTCCCGTTGCTGCCTGGAAGTGCTCCTGCTCATTGTCGATGAAGGTGCTGGACTCCCAGCTGCAGCGCCACCTACGCTACAAAAGTTCAGTAAGCTGAATCGCCTAGCTTCAGGACAACATTGAGTAACCGGGGACATTTATCTTGACCCAACAATTTGTACTTACATAATGTAGAGAACAATAGAAGATTAGAATATAAGGATATCAAACATGATGATATTATTTTAACTTAAATAACAGTGTTTAACTACTGTATTTATATCAGCACAAGCATCAAAGAAGAAAAGAAAATGATGAGATAAAATATGTGCTTATCGGCGGTAAGAAGCTGAGAACCAAATGCGTGGATGAGAGAAAAAAAACATCGCTATTAGCCAGCAATTAAGCTGGAAGTGGAGGTACTGTTTCTGAAGGAACTTCTGAATTTGAGGAAATTCCCCTTGGCAACTACTCCATGTTTTTATTGTAAGGGTTGGCTTCATTCAAGTATTCTGCGTGTACCTTCCACCAGCGCATATTTGAGATTGCATGATTGACAAGTTTTTTTTTCCTTTTTTCTATAATTATTAGCTTAGCAAAATTTGCATTGCTTCTTAGATGTGTTTACATGATATTTATGAAAAAACACAATATAAGGTAAGGGAGGGAAATAAATGAAATTATTTTTAAATATACAAAAATTGGAATATCTGAGTACTATTGGTTGATTCATGAGCAAAAATGGGGCGGAGATATGCGCTGGTGGAAGGTAGAAAGGTGAGGTGATAACACGCAGGTGGAAGGGGTCATGCACAGTGTAAGCTCTCTGAAGGTTGGTGGGGCTGACAAGTTGATAGGGTAAAATTCAACCCGTAGCAAAGCACGGGCAAATGTGCTAGTTCATGATAAAGCATCGTCGGGTGCGCGCCCAGCGCTCCCGATGGGAGTAACCCCCGAGGCTATAGTCGAAAAAATCTTATTTCGAGTATAGGTTCAAAGAAATTGTGCCTTCTTTCATGTCATCAGATCGTAGCTTTACTCAATAATATCGTCGGGTGCGCGCTCAGCGCTCCCGATGGTAGTAGTCCCCGAGGCTATAGTCGAATATTTTCGGGCATAGACTCAAAGAATGAGTTTTCCTCCACTGATCTCTTTGTTTCTTTTCATCAATTTTTCGTTGACTTCCTTGGTCATCATCAATACGTAGATATGTCACATCAGACCTTCTTTTGAATGTTCACCTTACTAGGGTTCCACTACTGTCATAGTCCTTACTTTCCGTTACTCGAATGTTCGTGATGTCATTAATATGATTAATCTGTTCGTAATTGTGACTTGATGCTGACCGTTATCCGTGGGCAGCGCGGTAATTTTGCAATATCCCTGCCCGTTAGTGGGCTGCCATTTCCGCTCCTTGTGCCACGTCTCGGCCCATGTTCCTTCCTCAGGAAGCTATATAAGGGGGAGAGTGGGGAATTTACTGTTTACCAGCTTCCTCGCTTCTGCCGCCGCCGCTATTGTTGCTAACCTTGCGCCCCTCTGAGCTCCTGCATAGTGTGGTGACCCAGCATACCACTGCATGTGTAGTATGCAAGTCGTTGACATAACACTAATGAAACACCGCCTCACTAGTATTACATCCATCAGAGTGGTACAACAGAAACATCGCAGGTCCACGGTATGTCTATAGGATTACAATTTTCAGTCATACAGAAGAGCTTCAGAACCTCCTCAACAGGTAGAGGTTTAGTCCTGGCGCCTACCAACGAGAAAGAAACAAGGAAGTCTAAACTAAACTACAACTAGTACATTTGGCTTACTACTCAACTACTGAATACTCTAACTACTTAGGTTCTAGGATTAGGAAACTGATTCCTTTCTAACCCTATTCTAGTTTTCCACCAAGCTTCGCACAATTGTAGCCTCCGCTGGTAATCATGACGTTGGTAGAATGCTTCATCTTCATCTTTAATGTCTTGAGGTTGCCTCCTTGAGTTGCCTTCCATCTAATACTTCATAGTCTAGCAAGGGTTTAAGAGATTGGGGTGAGTAACGAGCGTTACCCAGCAAGTTTCTTTAGAAAGAAGTTGTGTGATATGCACTATCTACAGCCATGGACCCAAAAGAGTCATAGGCCAATGCAAGGTTTTAACAAGGGTTTCTTGAAAGATTGCTTTTACTTTAGAAAACTATGCCCAACAGCCAACACAGGGTATTAGTGCCTTGAGAGCACCTTTCCTGTGGCGTTCGCAACTCCTTCCCGGAACAAGGGGTAACATGTCACATCCTTTTACACTCTGCAGAGGTGTGTCCTTCCAAAAGAGATCAACGCCTTGCTGCACAACCGGGCGTACATTCCCGTCCACACTTCCTTGGTGTGGGGCCTAGTCATTGATCCAAGCCAATCACTGCCTTCTCCGCACAACGCATGCCCACCCAATTCACGCGAGCAGGTTATGCCCCTGATATTCACCCCCAACAATGAAGTACCTAGGCGCCTCTGGCGGACCATCATAGACACCAGTGCCGTGAGAACTTAGGTGTCCCACCCATATGCAAGTAGTCCCGCAAGACCTACTGCGACCGGCAACTGGCTGCCCGTTGACATGCGAACGAGAGAAGATACAGCTGACTTTCTTGTCCCATTCCAAGTCTCTTGGATGACACGGTTTTTACGGCGCTAGAATAACTGTGGCATTGGTAGTTAATCCTAGGTTTACTTTCCCGTGCAAGTGGAACCTCCACCACCACAATCTTACAGTGGTCCACCTGCCAGCCTTCCTAGGTTATCACCACTGGTCGATAACCTCTAGTCATGTTCATTTATGAAAATAGGTTTTCCATCCCTTTTGAAATGTTAGAGTTTGAAGTCATCACTTTGCAAGAAGTTTCGAAACCAGTGCAATCAAGAGATATGAGCAAGATAAACTTGCCTTTTTGACTGCAAGATTATGCAAGTCAAGGTCTTTGATACGTAGGAAATCCAAATCTTGAAATAGCACCATCATCTGGTAAAGATGATGTTAAAAGAACTGCAGCATGATATGCAAATTATATGTTGTGCACCGCTCTAAGCGTAACCTAACCCCGATGGTTTAGTACATAAGGTTGTGATGATTTCTATATATGAGTTGCACTTTTAGATTCACTCCACAACAAGGTTGTTAAGGATTTTTGATTGACTGACAAACTTTCAAAGTATTAGAATAAAGCTTAAAATAAGAGTTATTGCAGAGGATAGGTATAGCAATAGGTGAAGACTTGAAAGTAACACTTTTAAGTGATATCTTGTTATAAGCAATCAAGTAGCTGGTTATGGACAAGCAAAGCTGAAGTAATTCCTATTAGATAGGAATACACAGTTAGTATTTAGGGTTGACAACAATCTTAAGACACAAATAAAGTTATATATGTTCAAGATTAATGGAATAGTTGGTTACTTACTTTCAATGTCTTTTGAAAGAATAACATTTGAAGAACATGTTTATTATTGATTAGTAGCATGATACGTCTCCAACGTATCTATAATTTTTGATGCTCCATGCTTGTTTTTACACCATTTGCCTAATGTTTCGTTACACTTTGTGGCACTTTTATGCATTTTCCGGAACTAACCTATTAACAAGTCGCCACAGTGTCAGTTCCCTGTTTTCTGCTGTTTTTGTGTTTCAGAAGTGATACACAGGAAATATTCTCGGAATTGGACGAAACAAGTTCCTAAAGTCTTATTTTACCCGGAAGCTTCCAGAGATCCGAAGGAGAGTAGGAGAGGGGCCACCAGGGGCCCACACACAGGGGTGGCGTGGCCAGCCCCTGGCCCGCGCCGCCATGGTGTGAGGCCACCTAGCCCCTCCTCTGACATCGCCCCTTCGCCTATAAAGACCCCCCAATGGAAAAAACCTAAGGACCCGATCACTTTTCCAGAACACATCGCGATCCGCCGCCGCCGTCGACCCGAAGATCGGGAGGGTCCAGAAGCTCTTCCTGGCATCCTGCCGGAGAGGGGAATCGCCACCGGAGGTCTTCTTCATCGCCATGCTTGCCTCCGGAGCGATGAGTGAGTAGTCTACCTTGGACCATGGGTCCATGATACGTCTCCAACGTATCCATAATTTTTGATGCTCCATGCTTGTTTTTGCACCATTTGCCTTGTGTTTTGTTACACTTCGTGGCGTTTTTATGCGATTTCCGGAACTAACCTATTGACAAGATGCCACAGTGCCAGTTCCCTGTTTTCTGCTGTTTTTGTGTTTCAGAAGTGATACACAGGAAATATTCTCGGAATTGGACGAAACAAAAGCCAGAAGTCTTATTTTTCCCGGGAGCATCCAGACATCCGAAGAGAGGAAGGAGAGGGGCCACAGGCCTCCCTCACACAGGGCTGGCGCGGCCCAGGCCCTGGCCGCGCCGCCCCTGTGTGAGGAGGCCCTGGCAGCCCTCTGACATCGCCCCTTCGCCTATATAAAGCCTCGGGACGGAAAAACCTAAAGGAGTCGGCAATTTTCCAGAAAGAGTTCCGCAGCTCCGCCGCCGTCGCCGACGAATTTCGGGGGACAGAAGTCTCTGTTCCGGCACCCTGTCGGGACGGGGAAGTGCCCCCGGAGCCATCTCCATCGGTCTCCATCGCCGTCTTCGCCGTCTCCATCGACCTCACTGCCATCTCCATCAACCTTGCTGTCTCCTATGATGAGGAGGGAGTAGTTCATCCCCGGGGCTGAGGGCTCTACCGGTAGCTATGTAGTTCACCTCTCTCTCCCATGATGTGATCTTTATGTGATCGTGAGCTTTGTATCATGTTGAACAAGTAGATGTTATTATTCAGATATTATGCTATTCCTATGCTTAATTATTATAGTGTACTCTAGTGATGTTATTAAAGTAATCTATTCCTCCTGCCATGGTGTAACGGTGACAGTGCGTGCATCATGGTGGTACTTGGTTTAGGCTATGATCGTGATCTCTTGTGGATTATGAGAGTAATTATTACTATGATAGTATTGAGTGATCTATTCCTCCTTTCATGGTGTAAAGTTGACAGTGTGTGCACCGTGTTAGTACTTGGTCTAAGTCGCAATGATTTCTATCTTGAATTGTGATCTGATTTGGATGTCTCTATGAGTGGTGTTTGTCAAGTACTTGATGAACTTTAAGGGGTGCTTCTGTAGCCACTACACAATGATTAGTGTTATTCAATAGGAGAGTAATTCAGAGTACCATAGTGGAGAGAAGTTATTTATTTGTTCATTCATGTTATATTGTTGGGAGTGTGTCCACTAGTGAAAGTATGATCCCTAGGCCTTGTTTCCAAGCATTGCACGCCGTTTACTTGCTATTTTGTTACTTGTTTACTCGCAGCAATATTTATTTCACATCACAGTTGCTACTTACAATCATCTATACCACTTGTATTTCACTATCTCTTCGCCGAACTAGTGCACCTATACATCTGACAAGTGTATTGGGTGTGTTGGGGACACAAGAGACTTTCTGTATCGTAATTGCAGGGTTGCTTGAGAGGGATAGCTTTGACCTCTAACCTCCCTGAGTTCGATAAACCTTGGGTGATCCACTTAAGGGAAACTTGCTGCTGCTCTACAAACCTCTGCACTTGGAGGCCCAACAAGTGTCTACAAGAATAGAAGTGCGTAGACATCAAGCTCTTTTTTGGCGCCGTTGCCGGGGAGGTAAGGTAAAAGGTACTCGCATCCTCCTGTGTGAGTACTCGGAGTTATTTCCTTTAGATTCTGCAATTACATCTTTTTGTTTCTTGTTTTTATTTTCACTAGTTAGGCTTAATGGAAAACAAAGAGTTCTTTAGTCTTTTTCCTGATTTTAGATTTGAAGAGAAAATTGAAAATCCTTTGGAGCTTATTTCGCATAGCAATGTTATTAGTACGAATGCTTTGAATACTGTTAATGCTAATGCTATAGAAAAGTCTAAGCTTGGGGAAGCTGGTTTTGTCAAGTATGATATTTTTAGTCCCCCAGCTTTAGTGGAGGAAGTTTGTTCTGATAATATTTTATCTCCCATATGTGATGTTTCTAATGATGCTTGTGCACCTCATCCTTTTAAAATACCTACGAAGATTGTTGAACATGTTAGGGATAACTGCTATTTAGGAGATGGAACTGTCCATCCTGGTGATCATTTACTCTTTATACATGAATTATGCGAGTTGTTCCAGTGTGTAGGTATTTCAATAAACCAAGTTAAGAAGAAGCTATTCTCTTTGTCACTGAAAGGCAGAGCTGAGGAATGGTATCGGCTGCTTGAAGATGGTCCATCTGTTGGCTAGGAGGAAATTGTACCTCTCTTTTATTCTAAATTCTATCCTCCAAGTGAGATTCATAAAGATCGTAATCAGATATATAATTTTTGGCCTCATGAGGGAGAAAGCATTGCCCAAGCGTGGGGAAGATTGAAGTTACTAATGCATAAATGTCCTATTCATGATCTTCCCCATAATATTATTATTAATAATTTTTATGCAAGGCTTTCAGGACATTACAAGGACTATCTAGATTCATGCTTTGATGGGTCTTTCACAAGCAAGGATGTCGACACCAAGTGGGGTCTGCTTGAGACAATTCAAAACAATATTGAAGGTTGGGATAGCGACAAAGGTAAAGGATCAGGTATGAATTATGAGTTTGATTGCATTAAGTCTTTCGCTGAAACTGCTAATTTTCAAGAGCTTAGTGCTAAATATGGTCTTGATCCTCAAATTATGGTTGATTGCTTTAAAGCCTTTGCTTCCCATATAAATGTTCCTAAAGGAAATGGGGACGTGTATCATGAACCTTTTAAGGATACTTGCATAGAAAGTGATATTGTTATTGATGATTGCAATAAACATGCTCAAACTTCTAAAAGTACTATTTCTTATAAGCATGATAATTTTTGTGGAATACAAAGACCTTGTGAACAGAGTTACAACAAGGAAGATTATTGCATCACCCACGCAAATGAAGAAACCAGCATGTGGCTCAAGGATCTAGATGTGCTTGGTGAATGGGTTTGTGAGCTTTATCCTTTTCTTTGTGAATTTTGTGGTGAAAAGGGGCACTTTAATTTTCAATGCCCAATTAATCGAACGAGTACCGCAGATTTGTATTGTGATGATAAGATTACTTTCAATCAGTATGATGAGCTTACTTTGTTTTTGAATTGTGAAGAGATATCTAGAAAGATTGCTTTGGTAGACATGAATGATGTTGATCTTAATAGCACCCTTCGTGGTTGTCATCTCTATTGTGCTAAAGATTGCCTCACAAATACTTACTTACAAGATCTTATTAAACATGATGTTTTGCCAAGCTATGATAGGACTAATAGATGTTTCGATCTTATTAATAGAGAGGAGAAATCCTCCAAAGTTTCTTCTGTTGTTTCTGTCAGCAAACCAGATTATGTGGAGAAGATGCCTTTCCCTCCTAGAGAATATGTGGAGAAGATGCCCTTCAAGTCTCTCCCTCCTAAAGGAGAGAGTAAGAAGAGTAAGAAGAAGAAGAAGAAGAGGAGTAAAAGGCGAGAGGACACGGTATCTTCCCCTAAGCGTTATGATCCTGCTATAGATTATGATAATTCTGATTGGGATGATGTTCCTATGCCTGTTACCTATGTTAGTGATCATGATTGGGAAAAGCACTCTACTTTTGATATTGAAAATCTTTTTGGTACCAATTCTAAGGTTAATAATTGTTGTACCATTAGTGCTATCCATGTTCCTTCTTATGATGATATGTTTGATGAGTATGCTTTGCGACATAGTAGTTCTCTAGCTTGTGATGATGGGTATAATATTTTCAGTTCACCTACTTTTGAGGAGAAAATTAGTTATGATTACAATATGTCTCCTGTTTTTGATGATTATGGTGATGAGAATAATTATTCTGTTGAATCTGCTCCTACTACTATTGTTCATGTGGGGAGTATTAATCCTTTTATGCATGTGGCTCATGATAGGGATGCTTTACGTGATAGTTATATTGTTAATTCTATTCATGATGCTACTGAAAGCTATTATGAGAGAGGGAAACATGGTTTGAAGGATCTCAACAATATTGAGTTTCCCCTCTTTATGTTGCAATTCTTGAAGTTGTACTTGTTTTGCCTTCCTATGCTTTTTGCTTTGCGCTTTCACGACTTGTCTCTTTACAAGACTATTTTTCATAGGAAGTGGTTTAGATTTAAATGTGTTCCATACTTGCTTTTTGATTCTCTCTTTTGCTTTAAGATTTTATATGGCACCTTTGCTTCAAGCTCTTATATGGCGCCCACATGAGCATCTTTGCAAATTACTGCGCCTAGCTCAAAGGCGTTAAAGAAAAGCACTCTTGGGAGATAACCCATTGTTTTATTTTCAGTACTTTTTCTTTTATTTGAGTCTTGGAAGTTATTACTACTGTAATAACCTCTCCTTATCCTTTTTATTTCGTTGTTGTGCCAAGAGAAGCCTCTAATTTGAGTGAGGTAAGATTTGGGGATGTTGCTGTCCTGAAACTGTTTTCGGTGCTGCACCGTAAAAATTCGTGAAAATTCTCTGTATATCTTTTGGACCTGCGATTTCTTGTGCATATGCCCCAGGTTATATCCAAACTTTCATTAGTTGAACACTTTTTTATTTGAGCAACAGAACACACCTAAAAAATTCGACCTTTGTCAACTGTTCTGTTTTGACAGATTTCTGCCAATATTTGTGTTTGCCACTTTATCGCTTTTTTTTGAGTTTTTTTTATCATGGAACTTTTGGGGAAGTTGCTACAGTAGTATATGCTATATATGTGGTGGTTTTGGGTTGAAACCTGAAGCAAAAAGAGGTTGATTATATGTTATGCTTACACTAATGTTGCTAATAGATTTGTGTTTAGTTTTGTATGAAGGAAGTTTTCAAGTGTAGGGATTGGAGATTGATGAGATGAGTTGAAGAATGGACAAAAGCTCAATCTTGGGAATGCCCATGCATCACCCCAAGAAATATCCAAGAAGTACAAGCATCAAAGCTTGGGGATGCCCCCGAGACACCCCCTTCTTCATCGGCAAAAATCAGGTCACCTTTCAAGACACTATATTTTTATTGCTTCATGCACTATGCGTTTTTCTTAGAGCGTCAGTTGTTTTAGTTTTCTTTATTAGTTTAGTTTTGTTTGCTGCAATAAATGGTTAGATCACATCATGTTTCTTTTGGAGGAGATGAACTCGCTTTTCATTTGCCAAGAACACTCCATTTTTCACTCTTATCGTTTCAATGAGTGTTCTCTTTTTCTGCTACTGGGTTTAGTTTGCATTTTTCGCCTTGATTTGTGTTCAGATCTTGTTATATCTTTTCATCAAGGTGTATTTTTTTCCTCTGGTCTTTATTGGTCTTTATCAAAAGAGGTGTTTATAAAAAATTTGAATGGTGTTGGAAAAGAGAAAAAGCTTTATGCAAAAAAGTGGTATAAGAAGGAGCTTGTGTAGACTGCGGCTTAGGCTTTTGCATGTCATGCTTGATGTCTTTTTGATAGTATGCTTAGTGGTTTTGCTGTAGCATGACTTGTCTCAAATGACTGAGATTGCTTAATGAGCCTTTGAAAAAATCATGCGTTGTTTTTATTATATGGAAGCATTTATTTGGTTTTCTCCTTTGATGCTTTATTTGGGTTGACTTGGCACATGCTTACACCATGTTGACTACAAAATAAGTCGCCAATAGCCTCTATGATCATTTAGTTTTTGACTTTTGATGCCATCTTATGCTTCTTTTAATGTCGCTTTGTCGCTTTGCATGATTATGGCCATTATTGCTCTCTTAGTTGGTCGCTCCCAGTCTTTTGCTAGCCCTCATTTTGTACTGAGTATGAGCTCTACTCGTGCATCCAACTCCCAAAAACCAAGTTTGCCATTGTGTCCACTATAAATTCCTATGCATGGTATTTGTAAGCCATTCCAAAGTAAATTTTCATGTGCTACCTTTCAAAAAACCTTCAAAATACTTCTCATTTTGTGACACTGTTTTTAGCTCATGGGGACGTAGTGGTCGGATTTGCTATCTTCCATATTGCTTATTCCAAAAAGAAAAAAAAAGAAAAAAAGAAAAAAAAGAAAAAAGGCACTCCTCCATGGAATGTGAATGTTGGTGGGCACCCGATGGAATCGGTTAGCCATGGTTTGAGAAAGGAAAAAAGGTGGGGAGGAGTGCCAAGCTTTATAAAAGAGCACAAAAAGTGCCAATCTCTCTCTCAAAAACTTGCTTCATTTTTGTATGGAAGATAGTAAGAACCCCATTGCTAGTCGTTGACAAAAGCAACCACCTCTCAAAACTCAAGTTTTATCTCTCTGATTTACAAATGAAAAGCTCTAGCACATGTTTAATCACTGCTTCCCTCTGCGAAGGGCCTTTCTTTTACTTTTATGTTGAGTCACCACCTTCTACCTTTATGCACCATTAAGAGAGCATAGTTGTCATTCTGAGTATAATGTGCATTGTCCCAAAGTTTTCATTGATTGATTCATATTGTTGGTTTCACTTGTTCTTAAATTATTTGTATCTAGTCGCCCTCTTAAACATGAAGGTGTCCAATGCATTTATGTTTTGCTCTCCATGAAGGACAAGCTGAAAACCATTTGTATGTTTTTCCTTATGATTTGAACACACGTTTGACTTTCATTGTTTCATTTTCATGATCTTTTGTTTGTGTTTATTTTCATGTTATAACATGGTTGCTAAGTTTCTTATTGTCAAGATTATATCTTCATGCCCATGTTTTAAGTTCTTATGATCCCAGCTCACAATGCTTACATATATGATCAAGATTGTGTAGGTGCATGTCACCTCAAAAATTATTTCTTTTATTATCACTTACCTACTCGAGGACGAGCAGGAGTTAAGCTTGGGGATGCTGATACGTCTCCAACGTATCCATAATTTTTGATGCTCCATGCTTGTTTTTGCACCATTTGCCTTGTGTTTTGTTACACTTCATGGCGTTTTTATGCGATTTCCGGAACTAACCTATTGACAAGATGCCACAGTGCCAGTTCCCTGTTTTCTGCTATTTTTGTGTTTCAGAAGTGATACACAGGAAATATTCTCGGAATTGGACAAAACAAAAGCCAGAAGTCTTATTTTTCCCGGGAGCATCCAGACATCCGAAGAGAGGAAGGAGAGGGGCCACAGGCCTCCCTCACACAGGGCTGGCGCGGCCTAGGCCCTGGCCGCGCCGCCCCTGTGTGAGGAGGCCCTGGCAGCCCTCTGACATCGCCCCTTCGCCTATATAAAGCCTCGGGACGGAAAACCCTAAAGGAGTCGGCAATTTTCCAGAAAGAGTTCCGCAGCTCCGCCGCCATCGCCGACGAATTTTGGGGGACAGAAGTCTCTATTCCGGCACCCTGTCGGGACGGGGAAGTGCCCCCGGAGCCATCTCCATCGGTCTCCATCGCCATCTTCGCCGTCTCCATCGACCTCACCGCCATCTCCATCAACCTTGCTGTCTCCTATGATGAGGAGGGAGTAGTTCATCCCCGGGGCTGAGGGCTCTACCGGTAGCTATGTAGTTCACCTCTCTCTCCCATGATGTGATCTTTATGTGATCGTGAGCTTTGTATCATGTTGAACAAGTAGATGTTATTATTCAGATATTATGCTATTCCTATGCTTAATTATTATAGTGTACTCTAGTGATGTTATTAAAGTAATCTATTCCTCCTGCCATGGTGTAACGGTGACAGTGCGTGCATCGTGGTGGTACTTGGTTTAGGCTATGATCGTGATCTCTTGTGGATTATGAGAGTAATTATTACTATGATAGTATTGAGTGATCTATTCCTCCTTTCATGGTGTAAAGTTGACAGTGTGTGCACCGTGTTAGTACTTGGTCTAAGTCGCAATGATTTCTATCTTGAATTGTGATCTGATTTGGATGTCTCTATGAGTGGTGTTTGTCAAGTACTTGATGAACTTTAAGGGGTGCTTCTGTAGCCACTACACAATGATTAGTGTTATTCAATAGGAGAGTAATTCAGAGTACCATAGTGGAGAGAAGTTATTTATTTGTTCATTCATGTTATATTGTTGGGAGTGTGTCCACTAGTGAAAGTATGATCCCTAGGCCTTGTTTCCAAGCATTGCACGCCGTTTACTTGCTATTTTGTTACTTGTTTACTCGCAGCGATATTTATTTCACATCACAGTTGCTACTTACAATCATCTATACCACTTGTATTTCACTATCTCTTCGCCGAACTAGTGCACCTATACATCTGACAAGTGTATTGGGTGTGTTGGGGATACAAGAGACTTTCTGTATCGTAATTGCAGGGTTTCTTGAGAGGGATAGCTTTGACCTCTAACCTCCCTGAGTTCGATAAACCTTGGGTGATCCACTTAAGGGAAACTTGCTGCTGCTCTACAAACCTCTGCACTTGGAGGCCCAACAAGTGTCTACAAGAATAGAAGTGCGTAGACATCAGTCCATAGCAGTAGCTAGATGGTTGTCTTCTCCACCATGTGCTTCATGTTTAGATCTCATGAGCTGCCCTACATGATTGAGATCACCGTTATGTAATTCTACATTTTTGGTTTGTTGGGATCCGATGAATATTGTTGTTTATGATTGAGTTGCTGTACTGAATATTATCTTTTGTTATCTCTATGTTATTTATGATCTTGCATGCTCTCCATTGTTAGTAGCTATCTTGGCCGAGTAGTTGCTAGTGACTCCAAGAGGGGGTATTTATGCTCGATAGTGGGTTCATGCCTCTATTTAACCTGGGGGAGTGACAGAAACCTCTAAGGTTGTAGATGTGCTGTTGCTACTAGGGAGAAAACAACATTCATATGCTCAAGGGCATATGCTTTGTTTACATTACACACTTTGCTTAATGCAATTATCTGTTGTTCGCAACTTAATACTTGTGGAGTTCTCGGATTGATTCGCCACAAGTGGATTATTAGTTATAGATGCAGTTGGATGGCGGTCTATGTATTTTGTTGTAATGCCCAGAGTAAATCTCATAGTGATCTTCTTGACATATCACGTTTAACTTTATTCTATTAATTGCCCAACTGTAATTTGTTTACCCAGCATGTGTTATTTATCTTATGGAGAGACACCACTAGTGAACTGTGGACCCCGGTCCTATTTCCATCATATTGCTATCACCTGTTTACTTTACTCGCACTGTTTACTTTACTCGCACTATTTACTATTTTCCACTCGATACACTCATAACCTTTGTTTCAAGCAAACCGGTGAGATTGATAACCTCATCGTAAGTTGGGAGCAAAGGACTTGGTTGTGTGTGTGCAGGTTCCGCGTTGCAGCTAGCAAGCAAAGCTTGGACGAGGCGCCATATATAAATTGTCCGAAGCTATCGCAAACTAGCAAGCATCACCTTCAGTCGTTTGTCTCTCCTCTCCAAGAACGATAAACCTTGGTTTCTTAACTGAGGGAAAACCAACTGCTATACTCATCACACCTTCCTCTTGGGGTTCCCAATGGGCTGGTCATTCACCACGCACAAGGACTGACTGTCAACTAGGCAATCAGCTATTTTTCTGGCGCCGTTGCCGGGGAGGAAGTAGAAGACTTCTGCGAGGGGAGTTTTCGCACGCACATCCTTTACTTTGTTTTATTGTTTTGCTTTACTTTATTTATTTTACCTGCATCGTTTTATATCAAAAACCCAAAAAATTTAGAATCCTTGGTAGTTTTTATTTCTTTACTTTTAGTTTATCATGTTGATCCCTAAGTACGTTCTGGAGGACCTCTCAGTAGGTAGTGGTTCGATTATTGGCAAAAGTAACATTGAGGAGTTCTTTAATCACATTAGTATGCATGAGGAAGTTGAGGAGAAATCTTTGGTTGAGCTAGCTCCTAGTATTGAAGTTGCTTCTGCTTATTTGATTCACATGTTGGAAACTAGGTTTGCTAGTCTTAATCCTTTTATGCAATACATGTTCCTTAAGCTTCATGAAATTGAGGATCCCGAAAAGAAAGCTTTTATCTTGGAAACTTTGCGCATAGAATTTAAAGATGTTGCAAGTGAGGCTAGGAAAGTTTTTAAGAAGTTTAATAAGCTTGGCTCGCCTGTTGAAATTGTTGGTACACCCAACGAAGATTCTAGGTTGCCAATACCTTGTAAGCTTGTAGGAATTCATAATGCCTTGGTAGCTAATACTAGTTGGATTTGTCCTGAAAATATTTTTGATGAAAATAGTGTACCAAAGCGTGATTACAAGGGATACTCAAAACCTCAATTGGATAGTATTCATTTCTTTATTCCTATAGTGGATCCTGATTAAAATAACTAAGAATTAAGTAATAATTCTAATAGACAAGTTTTTGTATATTCAAGATTTTCCTAAAGTTTGGTACTTTAAAATTATTTAGGAAAGTAGATTTAAGATTTTAAGTTGCTAATAGAAAAGTTTTAAATTTATACTTAGAATAATGAAATGCTAGGTACAGTAGTATTTAGGTTTAAAACATTTATGTGATATTTATAAATGGTTTGAATTATTTTAATTTGGTTTTGAATTTAAGTTCAAAATATTACTTAAGCATGTTTTCAAATTTGATTCAAAATTATTTCAAACAAGTATGCCATATTATAGAGTAAACAGATAGATCATGTTTTTCTGAACATTTTGATATATTATTTATATTTTTCTGATTTAAACTGAGTGAGCTATGAATTTGCAAAGACTTTGTTATTTTCTGGAATTTTTAAGTGACAGACAGACTTTTTCTACTAAACCTAACCCTAGCCGCAGACAATGACTGGTGGGACACCCGCCACGTAGGTGACACATTGGCCAGGACTAAGTCAAACGGTTCAGTGGACCTCGCTAGCCACATCATCTCGCCGACGGCGAGACGCCTGTGCAGCGGTGAGCAGCAACGACGCCATTTTATGGTCTCCGAAGATGCAGCGACGCACGAGTTCGATGCTACTCCTCGAGGCGCTTCCATCGAGACACAACACAGACCCTGGAATCAATGGGATGGTCGCCGGCGAGTACGTACTGCGGCGGCCGGCGGTGGCAACATGCTCTAGCCCCAAACCGAGCACAATAAAACTCAAGAAATGACCCCAGAGGTGCGGTAACTCACCCTGGTGATGATGATATGCTCGGAGGAGACGAAGATGGCCGGAGATAACCGCAACTTCGCGGATTCTAGTGAACATCTGTGGAAGGGAATGGTCAAATTTGATTGATTCTGAACACCTTGGCTTGATTCCTTCGGTATGGGGACTACTGGGAGCACTGCGGAGCTCCCGATCTACACAACCGAGCTCGATACAGCCCCCATCGATGGCGCTCAAGTTCGCCGGAGCTAGGTTTCCGGTGACTTCAGAGAGAAAGGTAGGAAGAAGGAAAATAGGACTAGGGCTTCCCTGCAGCGGCGAGGTCTTCAAATAGACGTTGGGGACGGCGACACGAATCTTGGCGACATCGACGTCGAGCGGTGAATCGGGCGGCCTCAGCCCGACCACGCAGCTGCTTCCTCTGCGAGAGGAAGACGACGACTTCCCCCCAGAGCTGTAGCAGGCCGGTTGGACTGGCTCCTGGGCCGAGCTAGTGTTGGGCTGCGGCCAGGTAAGTCCCTTCTTCTTCTTTTTTTCTGTTTTGTTTTTCTTTTTCTTTTGCTGATTTGAAAATTCCAACTAGTATTTGAATTCTGTTTTTTGCAGGAGTTTGATCTTGGGTTACTCCTAAAATATATTTAAGTGTTCAGTATCATCATATATTGTATTATATAAATTTTAAATGGTCATTTGCACATCTATTAGTTTTTATGTTTATTAGGGTTGAATAGGATCTTAATGGCATGATTCTTTCAATAACTTCTTTTAGGGTTTGAATTATTTTCCTAGGTCCTGTACAATTCCAAATGTAATTTCAGTAGTATTCTTAAGACTTTGGATTTCCTAATGATGTCACATGTCTCATTCAAGGAAGATCTATTTGAGATCAAGATTTGTTCCATACTAATAAGCTGATCACTAATATGATGAATGGAATTTGGACTTAGAAGTATTAACACAATTCTTGGATTTGGAGACAGTACATGGTTATATGAATTTGCTTAGGATCACAATATGATAACTCTGTTAGAATGATATATTGGAATGAATCTCCAAATGAATGAACAAGGGGTTATGGAATTAGATGGAATGCTATTGCACTCATCAAGGAAGTAGTGTTCCCTTTGAGATGTGATCAATGCACCAAAGACTCTCTAGACTTAATAAGTTTCTGGGTCAAGGTTTAGGATCTGCTCAGTCTATGTCCATATGGTTACTCAATGGAAACTTGTACCCAGATCAAGGTTTCTATAGTGCTTCCATGAGATGATTATCTCCTAAGTGAGATATGTTAAAGTTGGGTTCCTACTCCACCCTTAGCTTTAGGATGATATCTGCTTATCAGACTAAGTTTTATAATTAACCTAATCATCTTCATCTGCAAGCATAATCATATACTTGACGTGATCATATTATTTCCTTCATCAACCCCCATAATAAATCCATTTTATTTCCTTCATCAACTCCCTCTACCAAGGGTTTATTATAGGTTGTACCAACCTTCCAAGATTAAGGATATAATCTCCCCTTTGTGTGCTTTATATAGGATCTACTCCACTTCATAACTTCATAAGTCTAGGTATTGATTACTTCCTAAGAATGGTTCTAGTCTAGACCAGAATTAGGGTTTATGATGTGATCACCCCTTAAATCAAATGACTTGTCCTAATTAGAATTTGAGTAATGTCTAAGGTCTCCTAGTTGGCCTTTATAGGAATGTCTCTAATGTTCTTAAGTTATCTCACCTAGAGTTAAGGCAAAGCTTATAATCAAACTGGCATTGAGCTAACCTCTCAACTTCTCTTATTTGGACTCACTTGATTAGGACATAAGAATATAGAGTAGATCATGATTTAAGAATAGGACTTGTGTTGACTTCTTAAGCATGAAAGAAGTAGGTTTAAAGAATACCATGATAATCTTGGTGTGAATATATATTTGGTCCTAAAATGGTGTGTCAAGCATTTTAGTTTTACCTCACTTATCTCTTTTAGTTGTTGTGACTATCACTACCCAAACAAGGTTTTAGCAGAGGTCATGTTGAAGTTTATCGCGCTCTAGTTGATGAGATACTTCAATTCCATCAACTTAAGTGAAACTCCAATCACTTTGATATGTTTTATTTAAATGCGCGAAAATTACCCAGATTTTCTATGCATGAAATGCAATGCACACATCTGTTGTCTCTATTTTATACCCTCTAATCCTGGGATATTACACATAGCCCCCGTGCGCAACCCATAGATGAGTGTCAAGACTCGTGCGCAGAAGAACAAGATGGGCAAGAGCATCACTGCGAACTCCGCGACCAGCTTGGTGCCTTCTGCTTTCAAGCAGAAGGATCTGGAGAAGGCCCAAGCCGATGGCCTCATCACCGACGATGATCAGGTCGTCTTCCCTAGCACCGATCGCATCCCCAAGCCCCCGAGCGGCTTCCGGGTGATGTTTCTCGCCTTTCTCTTACGCGGTCTTTCTTTCCCAGCCCACAAGTTCCTTCATGGGCTCCTTTTTGTGTATGGTGTGCAGCTTCACCAGCTCACACCAAACTCAATCCTTCATATTGCTTGTTTTATCACCCACTACGAATTGTTTCTGGGGATCGAACCCCACTTTCTTCTTTGGAAATTCCTCTTTCGGCTCCGCCCCAGTGTCGCTTTATCAAAAAAGCCTGAACTGGGCGGAGCTGTTATTTCCATTCGTGCTGAATCTTAGTACTTAGAGTTTTCCATGGCTGCCTCAGTACAAGGTTGGAGGAAAAAATGGTTTTATATCAAAGATCGGAAAGTTTCTTCCTCCGACCAGTACAACATTGCCCCCTTTGATGCCTCTAAAGAAGTGAAAAAATTGACCTCGTGGGATTCGCCCCCAACTGAATCTGAGATGGAGGAAATCTAACCGCTTCTAGCCCGCATTCAGGCTCTGAAAAGTGGTAAAGGAGGTGTGCTTTCGGGCACTCAACTTATGGCGTTTTTCCTGCAACATCGAGTTCAACCCCTTCAACATCGTCTTTCCAAACTGTGGTCTTATTCTGGCTTGGGAGATTCTTCTCGAGTATCTGATGATCTTATGGAGAAGAAGGATCTCGACAAGCGAGTGAGAGCTCTTACTACTCTCACTAAAGATCATGAAATTGCGGATTTGGCCGCTAGATACTTCGACTCTGGACACCCCTTGCCCGCGGTATGTATACTATCTTCATTTTACTTGTCTTCTTTTACTTTACCGCTGCTTTTCTTACAATTGTCGACTTGTTTTCCTTTCAGGATCACCAGTCCCTTTCATCTCGTCCTCCTCTTCCAGAGGGAGGAGCCCTTCAGGATGTGCCCGTTTCCGCTGCCTCCGAAGCCCCAGAGGCTGAGGACAGCCAAGAAGGAGACGAAGCCAAAGATTCTTTGGAAGGGACCAGCTCGACTACGTTGCCTCCTCCTGCACTTTCCGAAGACCTTGGTCTTGATAAGAAGAGGAAGCGTGTGACGGAGCTCCTTTCTTCAAGTACTTTGGCACACAAGAATGTGATCGGGGAGACCTCTGTGCTAGAGGAAGAAGTAGAGCTTTTCGACCTCTTGGACTCGTGAGTGTTTTGCTGCTGTTTTCATATACTCTTTTTTTCTGTTGACTTGGACAAAGTACTCGACCTTTTGCTTCCTTTTCAGTGATGAGGAGGACCCGAAGAGATTTGCTGCTACTGCCCCTGTTACTGATACTCCTGTTACCGACAAACCACCTTCACAAGAGGTTGATCCGGTGGTGAAATCTCCAAAGGCTCCAAAGGCTCCTGTTAAAAAGGTCATCGCTACTCGTGGTTCCAAGCGTGTGAAGAAGTCGACAGACGCCGGTGCTTCCCTTGAGACCCATCGGTCCACGAGCTCCTCCGACGATGTGCGTGTTGATACTGGTATTTTTGCTTTTGGTTCCTGCGTGATCTTCATACTCACGTAATTTTTCTGGACAGATCTTGATGAAGAAATTTGTCGCTTTGGGCACTGAATGTGTTGAGTATTTGAAAGCTACTAGGGCTTCCGAGGGTAATCTTCTTTCCTATATTTTGCTTGTCTTGAATGCCTTTCTTTGCTTCTTTATTTGACTTTCTTTTCCCTTTTTTTAATTGCAGATGCTTTGGCGGCAGCTAATGCTCGCATTTCGTCTCTAGAAGCTGAACTCGAAGCTTCCAGAAAAGCTTGGGATGCCGCCACTGCTGCCAAAGCCACTGCTGAGAAGTCTACTAAATCAGCATTGGCTAGGGCAAAGAAAGCGGAGAAGGCCCTTTCTAACGCTAATAAGGAGCACATCCAGCGGGAACATGCCGTGACTGAACGGCTTAATAAAATGTCTACTCTTGCTGGAGGTGCATACCATGCCTTTCCCTTCTTTTGTTGAGTTGTCCGCTCTTATGCTTGCTGATGTGTGTTTTTTCCTCTGTCTTTGTTTCCTTGGTTGTGTAGAACGTATTGGGGTGTCTTCGTCATCTTTGCAGCTAGACGATGATTCTCTCATGGCCGCAGTTAACTTGCTGGAAGCAAACTGGATTTCTGTCCAGGAGATCTTTGAGTTGGCTAGCCACGTGCTCACGCGTATTTTTGTCAGGTTGTGTCCCAAGCAAAGAGCGGAGATGCCAGATAATGATTTGAAGAAACTTGCCAAAGCCTTTGACACCCCCGATGATTCTATCCTTCTTATGAAGGGCCGCTCCGTGAAGCGAGGTGCCGAGGGGGCCATTGCACTTACAAACGCACATGGCGAGGAGGTCAACTGGGAGAAGGTGAGCTCTTCCCGTGGTCGACCCCTTTCGGAGCTGTGGGTTTTCTTCGAGAAGGCGAAGAAGTACGCGCCAGGCATCGTATCGATAATTTCTCCTTCGGCGGCTTCTACGACCTCTGCTACGCCGGTTTCTTCGACTCCGGCGACAAGTGGATCCATGCCTCCTCCCAACGCTGGTGCTACCTCTGCCACGCCTACTTCTGCTGCAGACCCTGAGGCTAAGGTGGCATAGACTTAGCCTCCCTTTGTAATCTTAGTTTATTCTGATGTAGTGAACTTTAGTCGCATTTAGCTCAAGAACTAGTCAGAGGACTTTGTGCTTTTTGTAAATATTCTTCTTTTGTGAAATGTCGTGTTCGATTTAGTTTCTGAGATGCTCTCTTTTCCTTTCTTTTGGCTTCCAGCCTATGCATGCTGGCGGGTCATCGGGTCGCGATCGGGCTTCATTTCCTGTCAATATTTTCAACTCCGAAGCTTCTTCGCCTCCTCATCCTTCTTGTCGATGTACTGAGTATTCCTTGAGGATTGCGGACCTTGAAGGCCGTTTATCTTTGATGAAGTGCCAAGCATAGATGGCTGTGGATAAAGCCAGCAAATCTTGCGGCTTTATGAAACAAATATCCATACTCGAGGATAAGGTGTCGGGTCTGACGGCCAGAATTGTGCATCTGGAAGAATGTGACTCCTTCCTTGTTGGTATAGTTTAGTCTGTTTGTGAGCTATTGCGATGTAAGGTTCCTTGCAACCTTCCTTTTTCCCTTTTACTCCATTACTATTGACCAATGACTTCTTATTATCGCAGGCACTTGCTTGGACTTCGTTGGCGAGACTCGTCGTGTTTCTGAATGAATCGCGGCTCTTGAGAGATCATCAGAGGGAGTCGAAAGTTTGTGGTCTGATCCTCAGCGCCGTCGTGCTATTGTGCTTCTCCAAGATCGTGCTCAGCACATTGGAGAAGCTGTTGATGGTTGTTGAAGATCTTTGACTACCATGTATTCCGTGATGCTCCCTCGCAATCCTCTTCCTGGAAGCTTTCCACAGCTACTCGACGCTTTTAGATCTAGTCAGCGAATTCATCGACTGATAGAACTCAACTTAGTGGCTGGTGCCAATTTTGCGCTTGGTTGGACACATAAGTGGCATCCAAGGCTTAATTATAGTTCCATGTCACTAAGTTTACCTCCAGGGGGAGCTATGTTGCGAGTCCATATGGATGCTACCCTTCAACCAGCAAGGAGGCTCATAGCTAGGTTACTTCAGGAGGATGTCGCGTTTTTCCGCGAGCATCATTATTTAGTCCTTTGGGCGTAGATGATTCTGATCAGCCACGGCTGTGACATTTGTATATTTTTTTGTGTGTATAACGCGAGAGTTTTTGTTTTCTAACTCCTTTTGTCAGACATTTTATTCTCAGAGCATTTTTACCTTTGTGGATATCGGTGCGTTTGCCGCAATTTTTCTTGAAGACGTGTAAACTCGGATAGGAGGAACTTTTGTCTTTATTTATGCTTATAATGTAAGATATATGGGGTGACCCAAGAGATCCGGCCAATGACCTGTATTCTGGATCTAGAGGGCATTGCCTTGGAATAACTCATGGCTTTTACAGCCTTATTTTTCTACTCTACTTTTTGTTCGTCTTATCACCTATGTCGCTTGAGTCTTCTCTTCTTCTCCTGTAGGCTTCTCTTGTTCTGATGGCTGTATCCGCGGTTTCTTCACTTCTGGCTCTGCTGGGTTTCCTTCGAGTTGCTGTGTAACTCCTGTAGTTGCGCTTTTTGCTTTGTAGTTGGGTTCTCTGTAGCTTGCCATCATGCCAAAGTTTTGGGCCATCTTGTGAAATTCCTTGTCGCATAGATCTGATAGCTCGAAGCTTCCTTTGACTGTAATAATTCCATTGGGTCCTGGCATTTTTAGTACCAGGTAAGTGTAGTGAGGTACTGCCATGAATCGCGAAAACGTAGGTCGCCCGAGGATCGCATGATATTGTGATGGCCAGTCCATGACTTCGAAGTCGAGTTTCTCCCTTCTGTAGTTTTGCCGATTTTCGAAGCAAACGTTGAGTGCTATTCGACCTAGCGGATAATTTGCACTTCCTGGGACTATTCCATGGAAGGAGCAGTCACTTGGCTTTAGGAACTCTAATGAAATGTGCATTGCTCGTAGAGTCTTTGCGTAGATCAGATTTATTCTAGTTCCTACATCCATGAATACTCTGTCGACATCGTACGTCCCTATTTGAGCTTTGAGTACCAAAGGCGCGTTTCCTGGCCAAGGTACTGTTATTGGGTGATCGTCCCTGCTGAATTCTATGGGTTGCTCTGACCAGTGTAAATATTCCATTGTTGCTGGAGGTGAAGTTATTGCGAGGTTAACTTGTCGAGTTATACTTTTATCCTCTTTGTTCGACTTGGGCACTGGCTGTATCATTGCTGTGATGTGCCCTTTAGATGGAACATATCCTTCGTCGTCGTCGCATCCCTGATTCGGCTGATCTTGACCCTTAGTAACTCCATTGTTTCCTTGTTGAGTTACAGGTGCATTGCTTGTGTTTCCTTCGTATCCCTGCCGTTTTGCTTCGGCTTGCTTGTTGAGTGTTGCTTCCTGTAGTTTCAAGAACGTAGTGCAATCTTTCATTGCGTGTCTGGATACTCGTTTCCCATCGACAAACGCGGAGTGTATATGACATGGTCCGTTTAGTATATCCTCTGGTGATGGGTTGTACTCTCTGGATTCCCTTGTCTGAAACTTTTTGTAGTCTTCTTTTCCGTAGCTACGATATCCCGAGCTTTTACGGTCGTTACCTTGGTAGCTATTGTCCTTATATCCTGCGGCTACTTGGCTATGAGAGCCATAGTTGTCATAATTGCGGGATCTCCTCCTTTGGCCTCCATATCTGTTCCCTCTATCATCCTCTGGCGATCGTGTCCATTTGTTGTTACACGCATCTTCTCCATCTGCAAATCTGTTTGCTATGTCCATTAGATCTGATACTGTTTTCGGCTTGATTCTGCCCATCTCTTCGACTAGGTCTCCTCGCCTTAGCCCGGCTATGAATGCATCTATTGCTCTTTCGTCTGAAACTTCGACTGCCAAATTTTTGATTATGCTCCACCTTTGGATATATGCCCTTAATGTCAAAACTTCGACTGCCGAATTTTTGATTATGCTCCACCATTAGATCTGATACTGTTTTCGGCTTGATTCTGCCCATCTCTTCGACTAGGTCTCCTCGCCTTAGCCCGGCTATGAATGCATCTATTGCTCTTTCGTCTGAAACTTCGACTGCCGAATTTTTGATTATGCTCCACCTTTGGATATATGCCCTTAATGTCTCACCGCGTTGCTGTACGCAGGCTTTGACTTCTTCTATGGATGCTGGCCGCTTATATGTCGACTTGAAGTTGCTCGTAAATTGTTTTGTGAGCTTCTCCCAGCTTCCGATTGTCTCTTTTCCTAATTTGCTCAACCATGACCTTGCTGCGCCGGTGAGGTGTAATTGCAAACTTTGCATTGCTGTTTCCCTAGTTCCTCCCAGTAATTTTACTGCTTGTAGATAATCTGAGAGCCATGACTGTGGCTCCTGCGACCCATCATATTTTTGCTGATCATGGGGTAGTTTGAAACCATTGGGTACTGGTGTGATGCAAACCCTATGGGTAAAGCATGGCGCCCCCATCTCCTTTTTGTCGTCTTCGTAGTCATATGCTCTGTTGGGAGTTCTGGATCGTCGGGTTCCTTTATTCTTTGGATTGTTGTGTCGCCCTGGTGATGACGTTCTAGATCGTCGACTTCCGCTTCTGTGCCGAGGACTATTGTGACGGCGTGGTGATCTTGGTTTGTGAGTTCCTTTATTGCAGTATGCCTCCTCCTCTTTTGCTTATAACTTGTTGCCTACCATCTTTAGTCCCTACAGTGCTGCCCGATGCATGTGTTCCCTTGGATCTCCCGGACTTGGTCGCGTTGTGTGCAGGTATACTTGAGCTGCCACCAGCGCTGCTTCGGGTGTCTTTGGTATAATGTTCCCTTGCTCTTCGACTGATAAGAATGACGAGTCGAGGTTTTTGGAGAGACTTTGCCTATCTGAGTATTCGAGGTTCTCGTACCTTGAACCGTGCCGACGATGTCTTTTGCCGTTCGTGTATGATGCGTCGCTACATGCTCTGCGAGCAGCGTCACTTGCTGCAATGGCTGAGTCTTTTCTCTTTTGTACTTCAATTCTTTTTTTGCTAGTAGCTTTGACTGCTGTCTTAGGGCGTAGTGGTACCCCAAAAGCATATTTTTGCTAGCGTTATTTGGTATTGGCGTGCAATACTCCATAGCTGTTTTGATTATCCTCCATTCATCGACTGATAGTCGAACTTTTCCCCGGTTTACCAGGGAATCCACAGTTTCTCCTTCTGCGAGGTGGTTTGCCCCCCTGTTTATGTTTGCTGGGTTGAGCACTAGATTGTTGTTTTCGTCGAGCTCTTCTGAGTTGTCCTCTGTAATAGCGAGTATTTGGTACCGATTGTCGAATATATTATCAAAGCTTGAGAAGATTGAATTGTCATCCTCATGAAGCTCTAACCCTCTCTTCCAGGTGTCCGTTGATTTATCTGAAGTATCGTCATGGCTAATCATCAGATCTTCAAGTTGTACTTCTAAGTCGAAGTTTCCCATGGTTTTGTCGCCTTCTACGAATTTTCTTTTTTTTCTGTTTCTATTTCCATGAAGCTGACGAGCAATTTTACTTCGCTGGAAGAGCCTTCTGATGATTCTAACATTGTTTCTGTCTTGGACTTGCTTGCCGACGGACCCGGTTTCGCCGGATCTGAAAGGCAAATCGAACCTAGTGATCCAACGTGAAAGTTTAGGCTTCCAATCGTCAAATCTATATCTTGGTCCATGCTCTCGAATACTTGCGTGAAACTTGACTGGTGAGGTTGAAAATCGACGGTTCCGAAGGGTATCTGGATTTCGTCGACTTCTGGACTGCTGTTAGCTAAAAGCGAAAAAGCTGTCGAATTCATGATTCCAACGCCCAGAGTCCCCACGGTCGGCACCAATTGACGAGGGTTAACTCGACAAATGTCCTAGATGAAGGACTTAGGATCGGGGAGATAGGGCGTCGGATGTACTCGAAGGTAAAATCAGTCAAACAAGGTATCCATCGAAAGTAAACGTGGGTGTAAACCTGGCTTGCTTTCAATCTGTCCCTTACCGTCCCCTCATGGCCCCTATATATAGGTGGCCAGGTCTCAGGGATCGGGAGGGATCCGATATAGATTACAATCGACATACGATATGAACTCGTATTTCGACTAGTATTACAATTGGGCCTAGCTTGATGGGCCTTAGGGGTACTTAACTGACGGGCTCTATTACCTATACCCTTGTCACCAGGTTTTGTTCGGTGGCGTCGATTGTAATGTTTGCCTAGCGGCAATTGGCCGTGTCTTGTCTTGATTGACTGGTGTTTCAGCCTATTCTTAGGCTTGTAAAGTTGTGTACCTTCTCTATTTATCAATGAATGGAGACACAAGCTTTGCGTTTTTGTGAATAAAAACTTTTGAATCACGCCAAATACAGAAGTGAAACAGATGAAGTTGGAACGAACATATATCTCGGATACTATTATGTCTCTGAGAAACATAGTCCAGGTAACAAACAAATTAGGTGAGTTTTCTTCTCATGAAAATAAAACAAGTTCGTTTGAGCTGAAATTTTTTCTTGCCTTTTTATTACCGAACTCCTAAAAATAGAACATCCAATCGGCAGAACTGTTGCTTTTGCCGCGACAAAGAGTGCTCTGCTTCCTTCTTTCGCTAGAGATGATCTATATACATATAGGGGCTGTTTGACTCCCGACACACTTTACCAAATACCAAACCTAAGTTAGTAAGTTTAGAAAGTATGGCAGACATGCTAAGAATTTGGAAGACACAAAATATGGAAAAAGTAGGTAAAATATTTAGTTAATGATAGATGGAATATATAAATAATAGAAGGGAAAATCTAAGCATAAGCGCCGCACGCCCTCCCTTCCATGAGTCGTCTAATTTTTTGCTCTTTTCTCCTATAGGAGGGATGCCATACATGCATGCAGGAATCTCATACCTCATGTTGACATCATCACATTGATTGCTAAATTCAAAAATTCAAAATAATTTATCTCTTAAGCTGTTAATCTGATTAATGATCTGTTTTCACTGTCGAGTTTGTCTCGACGAGGGCTTTAAAACTAGATCCCATATTGTCATGTTTTGATTGATTTTTTATACTGCATCATTTGCTAGATTACGTTACCATATTTATCCTATTAGTACTGAATAATTGTCATGATAATTATGCAGAGTTATATATAACATTCTCCCTTTTTTAGACATCAAAATGAACTATAGTATTAGAGTGGGACTTTAAATATTTCAAAAATAAATATATGATATCATTCAACATAAAGTACTATCATGCACATTGCATTGATATAGAAAGGCCGACAACTAAGTAGCGAATAATCCAGTAAGTATTGAATAACAATATGGCAACTAGTTGAAAGTATATAGTGCATAATCCGACACAGATGTGATAAAAATCTAGCAAATATCAACAAAAAAGTTATTTTTATCTAGCAACTACGTAGTGATAATATGGCAAGTATGTGATAGTAATCTGGTAACTGATGAAGAAAAAAGTTCTCGAAACATACCAACATGAGATTTAGTTTTGAAGATCTCATCGCGAGTAAGCTAATTGTGAAAACAGATCATTAATAGGATCAATAGTTTAAGAGTTAATTTTTTAAAAAAACTCAAATTCAAAGGAATCTTTGATAATATCACCATTTTGTATGCAACGGGGAGAGGAGTGAGATAGCTCCACGTGAATACTAATTAATTGCATGTGACCTAACTAATTACATGCATGCATGTGAGTATAAAGACTAGTTAAATACATACATGTGACTTTGGAGACTAATTAATAGACTCATGCATGTGAGGATGCAACCGCCGCACGAGACCAGCAAATATGCGACGCTGATGGTGCGGTGTTGGCCGCCCAGTTGGGAACCCCAAGAGGAAGGTATGATGAGTACATCAGCAAGTTTCCCTCAGTTATAAAACCAAGGTTTATCGAACCAGTAGGAGAAAGAACCAACTTCTAAAGATTGATGCTAACTGGCTTGGCGACAGCTCCACACAATTTATATATGTCACCTTATCTGGGGCGTAGCTTTGCACCAGCAGCAACGTGGAACCTGCACAAAACACAACCAAAGTACTTTTCCCCAACTAGCAGTGAGGTTGTCAATCTCACCGGTTTGCTATAAATAAAGGATTAAACATATCGTGTGGTAAAAGATATTTGTTTACGAGAAAATAAATAATGCTTGTAAAAGTAAACAGTAATATGAATGTAAAAGAATGGACCAGGGTCAACAGTTCACTAGAGGTGTCTCCATAAAGATAAATAACATGCTGGGTGAACAAATTACAGTTGGGCAATTGACAGAATAAAGAATGCAAACAAATGCATGTACATGTCATGAGGATCACTATGAGATTCACTTGGGCATTACAACATAATACATAGACCGTAATCCAACTGCATCTATGACTAATAATCCACCCGCCGGATGTCATCCGAGCAACCGTTGGGTATTAAGTTGCAAGCAACAGATTATCGCCTTAAGCAAAGTGTGTAATGTAAACAATACAAATGTCCTTGAACACAAGATTGTTGTTTTCTCCCTAGTAGCAATAGCACATCTACAACCTTAGAGGTTATTGTCACTCCCCCAGATTACTAGAGGCATGAACCCACTATCGAGCATAAACACTCCCTCTTGGAGGCACTAGCATCTACTCGGCCAAGATATCTACTAGCAACGGAGAGCATGCAATATCATAAACAACATAGAGATGATAAATCACAAATCAACTTGACATAGTACTCAATATTCATCGGATCCCAACAAACACAATATATAGAATTACATAACGATGATATTGATCATGATAGGCAGCTCACAAGATCTAAACATGAAGCACATGGAGGAGAAGACAACCATCTAGCTACTGCTATGGACCCGTAGTCCAAGGTAGACTACTCACACATCACTCTGGAGGCAGTCATGGTGATGAAGAAGGCCTCCGGTGGTGATTTCCCTCTCCGGCACGGTGCTGGGAAGAGCTTCTGGACCCTCCCGATCTCACGTCGACGATGGCGGCGGATTGCAGTATGTTTTATGGAAAAGGGTTCGGGCCCTTAGGGTTTTCTTGTCGAGGAGAATATATAGGCGGAAGGGCGATGTCAGGGGGTGGATTAGTGGCCCACACCACCTGGTGGCGTGGCCAGGGGTGGCCCGCGCCACCCTATGGCGTGGCTGCCCTCTGGCCCCCCCTCCGTCTCTGCTTTGGACTCCGTCTTGTGTCGGAAAAAATAGGAATTTCGGCTTTTGTTTCGTCCGATTCCGAGAATATTTCCTATGTAACTTTTCTGAAACACAAAAACAGCAGAAAACAGGGAACTGACACTATGGCATCTCGTTAATAGGTTAGTTCTGGAAAATGCATAAAAGCGCCACGAAGTGTAACAAAATACAAAGCAAATGGTGCATAAACAAGCATGGAGTATAAAAAATTATAGATACGTTTGAGACGTATCAAGCATCCCCAAGCTTAACTCCTGCTCATCCTTGAGTAGGTAAGTGATAACAAAACAATAATTTTTTAGGTGATATGCACCAACACAATCTTGATCAAACAATGTAAAGCATTGAGTGCTGAGATCAAAGTACTCTAAACATGACCATAAAAGACATGATCTTGACAATAAAACTTAGCAACCATATTATAACATGAAAAGTAACACTAACAAAAGATTATGAGTAATAATGCATTGAAAGTCAAGTGTGTGTTTCAACCATATAGAAAAACATAGCTAAGTGGTATTCAGCTTGTCCTTCATGGAGTAACAAAACATAAATGCATTGGACACCTTCAAGTTTAAGAGGGTGACTAGATACAAATAATTTAAGAACAAGCGAAACCATAATCATGAATCAATCTATAATAAATTTTGGGACTATGCACATTATACTCAGAATGACAACTATGCTCTCTTAGACGGTGCATAAAGGTAGTAGGTGAAGACTCAACATAAAAGTAAAAGAAAGGCCCTTCGCAGAGGGAAGCAGGGGTTTAGCATGTGCTAGAGCTTTTCATTTGTAAATCAGAGATAAAAATTTGTTTTGGGAGGTGGTTGTTCTTGTCAACGATTGGCAATGAGGTTCTTACTGATGGGTTCGTAGCATAGAAAACAAAAAAAATTCCTACGCAAGAACGCATAAACTGGCCAAGATACTCTACGAGGTGGTAGCAACGGATACTAACCCTCGACGACCGTAAGCGGGGATTACGTTCCCGCACAAACGTTGACGATGGAGAGTTGGTGAAGACGCACGTAGTCGACGTAGTTGTTCACTTGACGTAGTCGACGTCGCGGTTCACTTGACGATCACAAGATCGTGTCCCCGGCGCCACAAGTGGCAGCGCCCCCGTGCTCGGTCACACGTACAGCTCGACGTCGACTCCTCCACGCCCTCGGTCCAGCGGGGCAGCGGAAGAAGGGATCCACCGGACACTCCTCCACACACTTCTCCAAGTGTATGAACTATGAACTACAATTCCGGCAGAGCTTCGCTAAGCTAAGACGGAAAGTGGGCAGCAACTATGCAAGGGAGTGGAGGATCAAGAAGTGTGTGTCAAGGGAGAGAGGGAGGGGTTTATATAGAGGAGGAGGGGCAGCCAAGGGGTGGCCGGCCAAGGGGTCTCCTCCTCTTCATTGTCCCCTCTTCATTCCCATTATGGTGATAACTCCCTCATCAACATGAGGTAACCCCCATTTTAATGCATGACATTCATGCTAATTAAAATTCACACTTATTGATTTAATAAAACATTTTTATTTCTTTAATATTTGTTAATTCATTCAATTAACAAACATTAACAAATACACCCTCGAGTTATTTCGATATCCGAAACAGTTTCGGTGCTTTTCTGAAATAACCCTCATGCTGTCCTGTAATTCAATCGGAGTATCGTATCCACTCAAAAAACGACGGCGAACCTTAAGTGTGTCACCCTACGGTTCGTGAATAACGTGGACATGATCGAGACTCCTCTCCGATCAATAATCAACAGCGGGATCTGGAAATCCATGATGACTCCCACTTACTCAACGATGAACTAGTGATCGTGTGAACCAGTAACGAACATAGTTAATTCCTTTTGTCTCGCGATATTATTACTTGTCCGAGATCCGATCATTTGGTATCAACCATACCTAGTTCGATCTCGTTCTCGACAAGTCTCTTTACTCGTTCTGTGATAATGCATTCCTGTGACCTAGTCACATGCTTGCAAGCGATTCCAATGCAATATCACCGAGAAGGGCCCAGAGAATATCTTTCCGTCATCCGGATGGACAAATCCCACTCTTGATCCATGAGCCTCAACTAATACTTTCAGAGTACCCAAATCAACCTTTATAATCACCCTATTACGGTGTGACGTTTGATATCATCAAAGTACCCTTCCGGTATCAGTGATTAACATGATCTCATGGTCTAAGGATTAGAACTACTTCGCATGAGTTTGATATAGCAATGAACTTGATGACTTGATCGTATTGCTATTCGTACTATGGGTGTGAGTGTTCATCACATCATTCTTCTAATGATATGACCCCGTTATTAACAACATCCAATGTTCATGATCAGGAAACCTTGATCATCAGTTAATCAACGAGCTAGTATAAAAGAGAGGCTTTACTAGGAACCTTTTTAGTTTATTAATCACACAAGTATTAATGTTTCCGATTAATACAATTCTAGCATGAGAAATAAACATTTATCATAAACATGGAATATGATAATAACCACTTTATTATTGCCTCTCGGGCATATTCCCTTCAGTCTCCCACTTGCACTAGAGTCAATAATCTAGTTGATACTTGCGTATATAACACTTATGGCTTTCACGTGTTATCCGTACGCATTGCAGTGGTTAATCTGATCTCCAGATCTGACACTTTCAGTTCTGTGTGTATTTGCATGTCTTTGCGTCTCTACGCATCACTCATTCTCAAATGAGACAGTTGGGTATAAATTTGGTCCTTAGGTGAGACCTTAGTTCCTTTAGCTAAAATCATGTTGTCACTATTGTCGCACAATAGATCTTCACAGTAATAGCCAGCTTGGAACTACACCTAGTTTGATAACAAACTTCTTGACACAAATGCCCTCTTTTGCTACTTCTAAAGCAGCCATATACTCAACCTTTGTTGTAGAATCCATCACAATGTCTTAACTTTGGAACTCATCCAAATCCATCATGGAACTTCCTTCCATTACATTGTGCCACCTAACGTATAGCTAAAATTGAGATAAACTTAATTTGTATCTTGTGACAAACTTAGTATCAATGTAACAATTTACAATGAATTATGTGTCACTTTGTCATACATAATATATATTCTTAGTCCTTCCAAAGCACATAAGGATATCTCTACTATTGTCCAGTGATCATCTTATGACTTTTATCACTCTGGTATATGCTCATAACATTTAGAGCATAGGACATATCTGGATATGTAAATATCATGGTATACATGATCGATCAAATCATTCATGTGGCTTCACTCATCAAGTGTCAAAAACACCTGTATCTTGTTTCAACCTCTTCCATGCCGCAAGAACTTTTCTTGTCGTTTCCATATTGAACTTCATTCAATATTTCATCTATGTACTTTGGCACAACCATATTGGTACCTCGATCTATCTATATAGACATCGAGACCCAATATTTTGGTTTTGTCTAAGTCTTTCATTTAAATCTAATTTTAATGAAATTCTTAACCTATGCCAATAAAAGATACATCATTTACAATTAACAATATGTCTTCTACATAATGTACCGAAAATATGTCTCAGCGCTCCCACTTAATTTCTTGCAAATGCAAGCATATTCATCGTATCTGATGAAACTAAACCTTTTAATTATTTCATCACGGTGAATATTCCAACTCCGCGATGCTTACTTCAACCATTGGAGTTTGCATGCCTTTTTAGCATCCTTTGAATTTATAAGACCCTTTGGACCATGTCATGTACATGTCCTAGGTAACCATTCTATTAGAAGAATGTTGTCTTGTTTGTTCAACAAACATATACCAACCTTGGCATATGTAGGGGTTGCTACAGTAATCCGTCCAGACAAAAATATCGCTATGAATGATCAAATCTTGTCATAGTCAACTCATTGAACACAATCGTAAACTCTTTTATCGATGTGTCGACTATTTCAAAGATGTTAAACATCCATGTCTGTCTTTATAGATCCAAATACGTTCATTAGGCTTCATGCCTTTTGAGGGTCTTCCAAGTTCAGAAACTTGGTTTCTCGCATATGGAACTATCACGGATTCTATGGCTTCTAGCCATTTGACGAAGTCAGGGCCCATCATTGCTTCTTTGCATGCAGTCGGTTCATCATTGTCAAACAATAATGATTCATTCTCAAATCTTACTATTTGATTGTTACTCGACTCACACGGTTCAATAGAAACTTAGATCTATGTGACCACAACCTTTGAGGTACGACAGCCATACGCATTGTGGCCGCCTCCGGGACACTTCCCAGCACTGCGCTACTCAGCACATATAGCTTAGGTTCAATAACCCAATCAAAGTTCTATTGTCCTCCCACTTGACTTTTTGCGAAAAATTCCTTCTCAAGAAACTTGACGTTTTCAGCGACAAACACTTTTGTCTTTAGTGTTCTGGAGGAATACCCAACAGTTACTTTGGGATAACCTACAAAGACATATTTTATCCAACTTTGGTTGTAAACATTTTACATATGCCTAGCATACCAAAATTTTAGAAAAGACAACTTGGGTTTTATCCCATGCCATAACTCATATGGTGTCATTTCAACGGATCATGATGGCGCTCTTTTCAGTGTAAAAGCGGTAGTCTCTAAAGCTTTATTCTTAAAATATAATGGCAGATTTATAGACGACACCTTTGATCCAACGATGTCAAACAAAGTTTGATTTTATCTCTCGAACACTCCATACTCCTATGGTGTTTCGGGAAATACAAGTCTATGGAACGATTCCTCAACTTTTAGGTGTTTGCTAAACTTGTAACTCAAATATCTTCCTTTATGATCAAATCATAAATTCTTTATTCTCTCGTTACAATGATTTTCAACTTCAACTAGAAATACTTTGAACAATATTCAAATATTTCATGCTTCTTCCTTATCAAGTAAATATACACATATATCTACTCAAATCATCGGTTAAAGTAAATGAAGTTCAAGAATTTACCACACACGGCTACACATAATGGACTATATACATCAACATGTACAATATCCAATAAGTTAGTCGTCCGTTCTCCTTTGGCCTATGAACGGAGTTTTAATCATATCTAGGAAATTCTCACAACTATCAATTGATTCAAAATCAAAAGGCTCCAGAATTCCATCAATATGGAGTTCCTTCATGTTTTCTTTCCAATATGATTTAAATGGTGGTGTCACTCATAAGTGATCTTCTAATCATTTGTCTTAAGACATTTTTAGCATCAGTGTTATGGATGTGATTTCTCCAACAAGATAAGCGTTCATTCAACATTTATGAATGCGGTAATAATTTGAACAACCATTGTTCTCATAATACCAGAACAAAATAACAATTATTCAAATAAATCTTGAAGGCTAGGTTTAATTCCAACGAAACACAATAACACTTTATTTGTTTTCGATGAGAATCATCCGATATTCATTTGCTAGTCCATTGTAGTTCTTGTATTGCGTTGTATGACAGTTCATACCAACCAATTTAGTATCAAATACCCAAGAACCACATTGTTTTAACAAGCAACGAATACAACCATAACATGTATATCTTCTATATACCTGAGCTAGACATTTCCAGTCTTTTCTTTTCCGCCAGAATAAATTTTTGATTCTCTTTTAGCAATTCTTTTTCGTCTAGAAGAATCTATCAGCATCAATAGTGGCGCCATTCACATGGCACATAGTTCAAGGCATGATTAGTCAAACACTAATACCCTTGGACTCACACTTTGAAGTAGATCACCATAATCAAATATTTGGCGTTCTTCCAGATTCCATTCTTTAGTAATCTTTTAGTGTAGTAAACATTTTACCTACATCTTCCATTCATCCTATCATGACAACTTTCATGATCAAGCTACTATAGCTCATGAGGATGAATTATGAGTATAATGTTAGTTCCTAAAAACCTTTTTAGGAGATCTGGATGCCTAGTGTCTCCAATCTTTACAAATTCTCATACAATATGAGAACATGTGTCTTACTAAATTATACTCTATCACTTTGCAACCAAACATTGTTTCAGATATCACAATATCTTCCACACATGATAGTTTATGAAACAATTCTTTCAACTCCTAGATAACCTTGATACTAAAAACAACTTTTGAATATCAAGGATCATGGAGGCAAGTGTGATACTTAGATACTAACACTGGAATTGTTACTCTTGATTTAATACTACTTATTAAATTTTATCGAGTAACAAGGGTTTGCTAAAAATTTGCAATAGGACTTTAAACTTTAGATTGACATTCAAACAATACGATACCAGTTCGTAAAGTTAATATCCAGAATTCTATAGTTCTATTATCTCAATTATAGCTAATCGCAAGGTAGTAAACGGATGCCAATAACTACAACAAACTATGCAAATTCACTTTGATTTAGTTCATGATAAATTGAGTTCTATAATTCAAAATTACTAAATGAACTCCCACTTAAAAACAACATCCCTCTTAGTTTTCTTAAGTGATTACACGAACCAAATTCACTATACCACAACCGATCATCACGTGCAACGGCATAGTTTCAAAGGCGAACATCACCATGTTCATCATATCAACCATATGACTCATGCTTAACCTTTTGGTTCGTGTTCCGAGGCCATGTTTGTACATGCTAGGCTCGCCAAGTAGAACCATAGCACTCGCGTGTGTAAAACTGTCTTACACCCGTCGTATGTGAACGTAGAGTCTGTCACACCCGATCATCACGTGGTGTCTCGAAACGACGAACTTTCTTGACGATGCATGCTATGGAAGAACACATTTTATCTTGATATTTATGTGAGAGGGATCATCTTATAATGCTACCGCGCGATCAAATCTAAGCAAAATAAGATGCATAAAAGGATAAACATCACATGCATATATAATGTGATATGATATGGTCCTTCACGCATTCGATCTCCATCTTGTGCGTCATGGCATGATCTCAATCATTCCACCGGCGTAGCACCAAGGTCCATGGCGCGCCACCTTGGTTGTCTTCCTCCATTACAATATATCACTTGGATATATATATTCGGCACGCAGGCCATTTAAATGTAAAGACAACCATATGGCTCCTGCCGGTTGTTTATAACTTACAAAAAGGATCATCGCATACAATTTGTAACATAAACAATTTAACCATATCACATCACATGCCCTGCAAAAACAAGTTAGACGTTTCTAATTTGTCTTGCATATTTTACGTGGTTTGGGGCTTTCTAGGAAGAACCGTTCTTACCTACGAACAAGAACCACAACGGTGATAAAAATATTATTAACAACTCTTTGTAAAATAGATCATAACTATAGTGGGAGAAACGTGCACCCGCAAAGCCACATATGCCGAAGCATGTTAAGTGTGGGACAAGTTTCGTGAACGTGGTCACGTAAGGTTAGTCTCGGGCAGCTTCAATCCCACTATGCCACTATGATCCAAAATACCAAAAAATTGCAATAACATGATCATCAACGCCCACATCCACATGTGTTCTAACCGTGCATACCAACTACGCATAGAGATGGCTCTGATACCACTGATGGGTTCGTAGCATAGAAAACAAAAAAAATTCCTACGCAAGAACGCATAAACTGGCCAAGATACTCTACGAGGTGGTAGCAACGGATACTAACCCTCGACGACCGTAAGCGGGGATTACGTTCCCGCACAAACGTTGACGATGGAGAGTTGGTGAAGACGCACGTAGTCGACGTAGTTGTTCACTTGACGTAGTCGACGTCGCGGTTCACTTGACGATCACAAGATCGTGTCCCCGGCGCCACAAGTGGCAGCGCCCCCGTGCTCGGTCACACGTACAGCTCGACGTCGACTCCTCCACGCCCTCGGTCCAGCGGGGCAGTGGAAGAAGGGATCCGCCGGACACTCCTCCACACACTTCTCCAAGTGTATGAACTATGAACTACAATTCCGGCAGAGCTTCGCTAAGCTAAGACGGAAAGTGGGCAGCAACTATGCAAGGGAGGGGAGGATCAAGAAGTGTGTGTCAAGGGAGAGAGGGAGGGGTTTATATAGAGGAGGAGGGGCAGCCAAGGGGTGGCCGGCCAAGGGGTCTCCTCCTCTTCATTGTCCCCTCTTCATTCCCATTATGGTGATAACTCCCTCATCAACATGAGGTAACCCCCATTTTAATGCATGACATTCATGCTAATTAAAATTCACACTTATTGATTTAATAAAACATTTTTATTTCTTTAATATTTGTTAATTCATTCAATTAACAAACATTAACAAATACACCCTCGAGTTATTTCGATATCCGAAACAGTTTCGGTGCTTTTCTGAAATAACCCTCATGCTGTCCTGTAATTCAATCGGAGTATCGTATCCACTCAAAAAACGACGGCGAACCTTAAGTGTGTCACCCTACGGTTCGTGAATAACGTGGACATGATCGAGACTCCTCTCCGATCAATAATCAACAGCGGGATCTGGAAATCCATGATGACTCCCACTTACTCAACGATGAACTAGTGATCGTGTGAACCAGTAACGAACATAGTTAATTCCTTTTGTCTCGCGATATTATTACTTGTCCGAGATCCGATCATTTGGTATCAACCATACCTAGTTCGATCTCGTTCTCGACAAGTCTCTTTACTCGTTCTGTGATAATGCATTCCTGTGACCTAGTCACATGCTTGCAAGCGATTCCAATGCAATATCACCGAGAAGGGCCCAGAGAATATCTTTCCGTCATCCGGATGGACAAATCCCACTCTTGATCCATGAGCCTCAACTAATACTTTCAGAGTACCCAAATCAACCTTTATAATCACCCTATTACGGTGTGACGTTTGATATCATCAAAGTACCCTTCCGGTATCAGTGATTAACATGATCTCATGGTCTAAGGATTAGAACTACTTCGCATGAGTTTGATATAGCAATGAACTTGATGACTTGATCGTATTGCTATTCGTACTATGGGTGTGAGTGTTCATCACATCATTCTTCTAATGATATGACCCCGTTATTAACAACATCCAATGTTCATGATCAGGAAACCTTGATCATCAGTTAATCAACGAGCTAGTATAAAAGAGAGGCTTTACTAGGAACCTTTTTAGTTTATTAATCACACAAGTATTAATGTTTCTGATTAATACAATTCTAGCATGAGAAATAAACATTTATCATAAACATGGAATATGATAATAACCACTTTATTATTGCCTCTCGGGCATATTCCCTTCACTTACTATCTTCCATACTAAGCAAGTTTTGAGAGAGAGATTGGCACATTTGTGCTCTTTTATAAAGCTTGGCACTCCTTCCCACTTTTCTTTTCACAAACCATGGCTAACCGATTCCATCGGGTGCCCACCAACTTTCACATACCATGGAGGAGTGCCTTTTTCTTTTCTTTTCGTTTTCTTTTTCTTTTCTTTTTTGAAATAATACAATATGGAAGATAGCAACATCGACCAATACGTCCCCATGAGCTGAAAACAGTGTCACAAAATGAGAAGTATTTTGAAGGTTTTTTTGAAAGGTAGCACATGAAAATTTACTTGGAATGGCTTGAAAATACCATGTATAGGAATTTATAGTGGACTCTTTGGAATAAACTTGGTTTTTGAGAGTTCGATGCACGAGAAGTATTCCCTCTCAGTACAAATAATGGCTAGCAAAAGACTGGGAGCGACCAACTAAGAGAGTAATAACGGACATAATCATGCATAGCGATAAACATTATTAACCAAAGCATAAAGTGGTATCACAAGTCAAAAACCAAATGATCATAGAGGCTTGAGGTGACTTGTTAAAGTCAAACATGGTGTAAGCATGTGCCAAGTCAACCCAAATAAAGCACAAAGGAGAATACCACAATAATATGCTCCCATATAATAAAAACAACGCATGATTCTTTCACAGGCACATTAAGCAATCCCAGTCATTTGAGACAAGTCATGCTATAGCAAAAACTACTAAGCATATAATCAAAATAACATCAAGCATGGCATGAAAAAGTCTAAGCCACAGTCTAAACAAGCTCCCATTTGTACCACTATAGGCATGAATTTTTTTTTTCTCTTTTCCAACACCAATCAACCTTTTTGAAACAACTCTTAAAGATGAAAACCTACATAGACCAGAGGTCTAAACACACCTAGCGACAAAGAACTAAAAAGTTCTAAACAAAAATCAAGGTGAAAAACGAAAGCTAAATATAGTACTAGAAAAAGAGAACACTCGTTGAATGAAAAGAGTGAAAACTAGAGTATTCTTGGCAATGAAAAACGGAGTGTGTCTTCCCAAAAGAAACATGTTCGGGTCCAACCATTTATTGTAGCAAACAAAACAAAAGAAAACTGAAAGCAAAAACAAAGACGCTCCAAGAAAAAGCATAGTATACAAAGCAATAAAAATATAGTGTCTTGAAAGATGACCTGATTTTTGTCGATGAAGAAGGGGTGCCTCGGGGCATCCCCAAGCTTTGACGCTTGTACCTCTTGGATATTTATTGGGGTGACATGGGAATCCCCAAGCTTAAGCTACCTCATCTCATCATTCTCCTTTCCCTACACTTGAAAACTTCCTTCATACAAAACTTCACACAATTCTTATTAGCAACGTTAGTGCAAGCAAGATAGTAAATCCACCCTTTTTGGTTCAGTTTCAACTCAAGTATAACACCCATTAAAGAATAAGGTACTGTAGCAAATTCCTCAAAAGTTTCGTGATCAAAAGAACTCAAAAAGAAAGAGATCAAGTGGTAAACACAAATAGTGGCAGAAATCTATCAAAACAGAACAGCCGGTAAAGATCGATTTTTTTGAAAATCTTCTGTTGCTCAAATCGAAAAGTGCAAAACTAATAAAAGTTAGGCAATAACCTGGGGCATGTGCACATGAAATTTCAGATCAATAAGACATTCTGAGATTTTTCACGAATTTTTATGGTACAACACAAAAATCTGTTTCAGGACAGCAACTTCCCCAAATCTTACCTTCCTCCAATTAGAGGTTCTTCTTGGCACAAAAATGAAATAAAAATGATAAGGAGAGGTAATTACAGTAGTAATAACTTCTAGGACTCAACAAAAATAAAACATTGGGTTATCTCCCAAGAATGCTTTTCTTTAACGCCTTTGAGCTAGGCGCAGAAAGTGGAAATCATGTATTTTCAAATGAAGCATTAAGTTCATAATTTTCTCTAAGGATAGAGTCAAAAAGTAATTTCTTTCTCTTTCTAGGGAAGTGTTCCATACCTTTCTTGAGTGGGAATTGATATTTAATGGTGCCTTCCTTCATATCAATAATGGCACCAACAGTTACTAAGAAAAGGTCTTCCCAAAATAATAGGACAAGAAGCATTGCATTCAATATCCAAAACATGGAAATCAATGGGAACAAGGTTATTGTTAACCATAATAAGAACATCATTAATCCTTCCCAAATGTTTCTTCTTAGCAACATCAACAAGAGGAACATCAAAATAACAATTTTCAAGAGGTGGTAAACCAAGCATATCATAAATCTTCCTAGGCATAATAGAAATGCTTGCACCAAGATCACATAAAGCATTGCTATCAAAACCATTCACATTCATCTCAATGATGGTCTCCCAACCATCTTCTAACTTCTTAGGAATAGAAACTTTTTGTTTCAACTTTTCCTCTCTAATTTGCATGAGAGCATTCGTAATATGCTTTGTAAAAGCAACATTCATAGAACTAGCATTAGGACTTAAAGCAAGCTTTTGCAAGAACAAAATTACTTCAGAAATATTGCAACCATCAACATCAAAATCATTAAAGGTAGTAGAGCTATTGTCTCCCATACTCCAAAAAATTCAGCACTTTTATTAGAAAAAGTTTCTACAGTTTTAGGCTTTTTAACACAAGGAGTGGGAATTTTCTCTACACCAATCACTCTACCATTAAAAGAAGGAGGCTTGCTAGCATTTGAAACAACATCACTAGAGGTGGTAATAGTATAAACCTTCATATTTCTAGCCATCTCATCTTCTTTTTCCCACCTAGCATGCAATTCTGCTAACATCCTAACATTATTATCAATCTTAACCTGAATGGCATTCAAAGTCTTGCTTTCTTTCACATCATGAGGCAAAGCCTTTAGCTCAGAAGTTCAACATCAAGAGCAAGGCTATCAACTTTAGAAGCAAGAACGTCAATTTTACCAAGCTTTTCCTCAACAGACTTATTAAAAGCAGTTTGTTTACTAATGAAGTCTTTGAGCATGACTTCAAGATCAGAGGGCACGCCCCTAGTGTTATTGGAGGAATTACCATAAGAGTTACCATAACCATTACCATTGGTACAAGGATACAGCCTATAATTGTTGCTAGCAAAATTGTTCCTATAAGCACTGTTGTTGAAATTATTATTTCTAATGAAGTTTACATCAACATGCTCTTCTTAAGCAACCAAAGAGGCCAAAGGAACATTATTAGGATCAACATGAGCTCTATCATTAGCAAGTATAGCCATAATGGTATCAATCTTATCACTCAAGGAAGAGGTTTCCTCAACAGAATTTACCTTCTTACCTTGTGGAGCTCTCTTGATGTGCCACTCAGAATAGTTTACCATCATATTATCAAGAAGCTTCGTTGCAGCTGATACGTCTCAAACGTATCTATAATTTTTGATGCTCCATACTTGTTTATACACCATTTGCTTTGTGTTTTGTTACACTTCGTGGTGTTTTTATGCATTTTCTGGAACTAACCTACTAACGAGATGCCACAGTGCCAGTTCCCTATTTTCTGTTATTTGTGTGTTTCAGAAAATCTACACAGGAAATATTCTCAGAATTGGACGAAACAAAAGCCAAACCTCCTATTTTTACCGAAGCTTCGCGAAGACCAAAGATGAGATGGAGGGGGGCCAGCCACACCATAGGGTGGCGCGGCCCAGCCCCTGACCGTGCCACTAGGTGGTGAGGCCACCTGGCCCACCTCCTGACGCTGCCCTTTCACCTATAAATTCCCCTCGATGGGAAAAACCTAAAGAATAGATCGCTTTTCCTCGAAATATACAGCAAGCCGCCGCCATCGTCGAAGCGAGATCGAGAGGATCCAGGAGCTCTTCCCGGCACCCTACCGGAGGCCTTCTCCACCACCATGGTCGCCTCCGGAGTGATGTGTGAGTACTCTACCTTGGACTACGGGTCCATAGAAGTAGCTAGATGGTTGTCTTCTCCACCATGTGCTTCATGTTTAGATCTTGTGAGCTGCCCTACATGATCAAGATCATCTTTGTGTAATTCTACATGTTGTGATTGTTGGGATCCGATGAGTATTGGTACATTCTTTCTAATATTTTAGATAGAAGAAACCATGTCAAGTTGATGTGCTGAATATATATCTTTATGTTATCTCTATGTTATTTATGATCTTGCATGCTCTCCGTTGCTAGTAGATATCTTGGCCGAGTAGATGCTAGTGACTCCAAGAGGGAGTATTTATGCTCGATAGTTGGGTTCATGCCTCTAGTAATCAGGGGGAGTGACAAAAACCTCTAAGGTTGTAGATGTGCTATTGCCACTAGGGAGAAAACAACATTCTTGTGTCCAAGGACATTTGCTTTGTTTACTTTATGCACTTTGCTTAATGCAGTTATCCGTTGTTCGCAACTTAATACCCGATGGTTGCTCGGACGACATCCGAAGGGTGGATTATTAGTCATAGATGCAGTTGGATTACGGTCTATGTATTTTGTCGTAATGCCCAGAGTGAATCTTATAGTGATCCTCATGACATATGTACGTTATCTTTATTCTATCAATTGCCCAACTGTAATTTGTTTACCCAGCATATTGTTATTTATCTTATGGAGAGACACCACTAGTGAACTGTGGACCCTGGTCCAATTTCCTTTACATTGCTAAATTGTTTACCTTTACTCGCACTGTTTACTTTTACTTGCATTCTATTACCTTTTACCACTCGATACACTTAATCCTTTGTTTACAGCAAACCGGTGAGATTGACAACCTCATCGTAAGTTGGGGCAAGGTTCTTGGTTGTGTTGTGTGCAGGTTCCATGTTGCTGCTGGTGCAAAGCAAAGCCCTGGACGAGGCGCCTTATAAATTGTCCGGAGCTATCGCGAAGCTAGCAAGCATCACCTTATGAAGTTTGGCTTTCTCCTACTGGTTCGATAAACCTTGGTTTCACAACTGAGGGAAGACTTGCAGCTGTGCTCATCATACCTTCCTCTTGGGGTTCCTAACGGGGTGTTATCTACACGCCATCAAGCAATTTTTCTGGCGCCGTTGCCGGGGAGAAAGAAGATTTCTGCAAGGGGAGTCTCTCATGCTCAACCTTTTACTTTATTTTTGTTTTGCTTTATTTTATTTTTACTTGCATCGTTTTATCAAAAATCCAAAAAAATTAGCTTCCTTTATAGTTACTTTTACTTGCTTGCTTTTAGTTTTGCTAGAATGGGTACTCCTGAGAACACCAAGTTGTGTGATTTTACTAGCACCAAAAACAATGATTTTATCTGCACTCCTATTGTGCCACCTGCTCCTGAGGCAAATTTTTATGAGATCAAACCTGCTTTGTTGAATCTTGTTATGAAAGAGCAATTTTCCGGTGCCAATACTGATGATGCTGAAGCTCATATCAACAATTTTGTTGAGCTATGTGAGATGCAAAAGTATAAGGATGTTGATGGTAATATTATTAAGCTTAAGTTGTTTCCTTTCTCTTTAAGAGGAAGAGCTAAGGATTGGTTGCTATCTTTGCCTAGAAATAGTATTGATTCTTGGGATAAGTGTAAGGATGCTTTTATTGGAAAATACTATCCTCTTGCTAAGATTATAGCTTTGTGTAGTGATATTATGAAGTTTAGACAGTTTGATAATGAACATGTTGCTCGAGCTTGGGAAAGAATGAAATCTATGATAAAGAATTGTCCCACTCATGGACTGACTACTTGGATGATTGTCCAAACCTTTTATGCAGGACTGAATTTCTCTTCAAGAAATCTATTGGATTTAGCTGTTGGAGGCACTTTTATGTCCCTTACCTTGGGCGTCGCAACAAAGCTTCTTGACAACATGATGGTAAATTATTCTGAGTGGCACACCGAGAGAGCTCCACAAGGTAAGAAGGTAAATTCTGTTGAGGAAACTTCTTCCTTAAGTGATAAGATTGATGCTATTATGCTTATGCTTTCTAATGATAGAGATCATGTTGATCCTAATAATTTTCATTTGGCCTCTTTAGTTGCTCAAGAAGAGCATGTTGATGTAAACTTCATTAGAAATAATAATTTCAACAACAGTGCTTATAGGAACAATTTTGCTAGCAATAATTATAGGATGTATCCTTCTAATAGTGATAATGGCCATCTTGGTAGACCTAAAATGCCTAGTGAAGAAAGGATTTTAGAAGTCGAAAGGGCTACTAAGAATTTTATGCAGATGCAATATGAGCAGAACAAGTTGTTCACCAAGACCATGGAGGAGCAATCTGCCTTGTTGAAGACTATTAGTCATCAACTTGAAAATTTGAACAGGGCTATTCCTGAGTTGCAAGCTAAGGTTTCTAAAGCCGAAACCAATATTTCATCTTTGTCTGATGCACAATCATTTTTGATTAATAGAATGTCTGCTAAACCTGATCCTTTTTCTGCTACTAATGCCATCCAAGTTAGAATTGATGAAAATGTTAGGATGTTAGCAGAATTGCATGCTAGGTGGGAAAGAGAAGATGAGATGGCTAGAAAGATGAAGCTATGTACTATTACTACCTCTAATGATGTTGTTTCAAATGCTAGCAATCCTCTTACTTTGATTGGTGTAGAGAAATCTCCTACTCCTTATGCGAAAAATCCCAAAACCATAAAAACTTTTTCTACAAAAAGTGCTGAAATTTTTCGGAGTATGGGAGATGATAGCTCTATTTCTTTTAATGATTTTGATGTTGATGGCTGCAATATATCTGAAGTTATTTTGTTCTTGCAAAAGCTTGCTTTGAATCCTAATGCTAGTCCTATAAATGTTGCTTTTACTAAGCATATTACCAATGCTCTTATGAAAATTATGGATGAAAAGTTGAAGCAAAAAGCTTCTATTCACAAGAAGCTAGAAGATGGTTGGGAACCCATCATTGATATGCATGTTAATGGTTTTGATTTCCATGCTTTATGTGATCTAGGTGCTAGTATTTCTATCATGCCTAGAAAAATTTATGACATGCTTGATTTACCACCACTTGAAAAGTGTTATTATGATGTTCCTATTGCTGATGTTGCTAAGAAGAAACCTTTGGGAAGGATTAATGATGTTCTTATTATGGTTAACAATAATCTTGTTCTTGTTGATTTTCTTGTCATGGATGTTGAATGCAATGCTTCATGTCCTATTATTTTGGGAAGACCCTTTCTTCGAACTGTAGGTGCCATCATTGATATGAGGGAAGGCACCATCAAATATCAATTCCCACTCAAGAAAGGTATGGAACACTTCCCTAGAAAGAGAAATAAATTACTTTTTGACTCTATTCTTAGAGCAAATTATGAGCTTGATGCTTCATCACTTGATATTACTTGATTTGCACTTTCTGCGTCTAGCTCAAAGGCGTTAAATAAAAGCACTCTTGGGAGATAACCCATTGTTTACTTTCTGTTCTTTTTCTTTTATTTGAGTCTTGGAAGTTATTACTACTGTAATAACCTCTCCTTATCATTTTTATTCCGTTGTTGTGCCAAGATAAGCCTCTAATTTGAGTGAGGTAAGATTTGGGGATGTTGCTGTCCTAAAACAGATTTCGGTGCTGCACCGTAACAATTCGTGAAAATTCTCAGAATATCTTTTTGACCTGCGATTTCTTGTGCATATGCCCCAGGTTATGTACAAATGTTCATTAGTTTTGCACTTTTCGATTTGAGCAACAGAAGGTCTTCGAAAAAATCGACCTTTGTCAGCTATTCTGTTTTGACAGATTTCTGCCACTATTTGTGTTTGCCTCTTGATCGCTTTCTTTTTGAGTTCTTTTGATCACGGAACTTTTGAGGAAGTTGCTACTGTAGTATATGCTTTATGTGGTGTTTTTGAGTTTGAAACTGAACCAACAGGGTTGATTTACTACTATGTTTATGTTAACGTTGCTAATAGAATTGTGTGAAGTTTTGTTTGAAGGAAGTTTTCAAGTGTAGGGAATGGAGAGTGATGAGATGAGATCAAGTATGGACAAAAGCTCAAGCTTGGGGATGCCCATGTCACCCCAAGAAATATCCAAGAGGTACGAGCGTCAAAGCTTGGGGATGCCCCCGAGGCACCCCTTCTTCATCGGCAAAAATCAGGTCACCTTTCAACACACTATATTTCTATTGCTTCATATTCTATGCATTTTTCTTGGAGCGTCTTTACTTTTGCTTTAAGTTTTATTTTATTTTGTTTTCTGCAATAAATGGTTGGACCCCAACAAATTTCTTTTGGAGAAGATGTACTTTGTTTTTCATTTGCCAAGAACACTCTAGTTTTCACTCTTATCGTTCAACGAGTGTTCTCTTTTTCTAGAACTGCGTTTAGCTTTCGTTTTTCGCCTTGATTTTTGTTTAGATCTTGTTATATCTTTGCATCAACTTGTATTTAGACTACTGGTCTATGTTGGTTTTCATCAAAAGAGTTGTTTCAAAAAGGTTTGAATGGTGTTGGAAAAGAGAAAAAGTTTCATGCAAAAAGTGGTACAAAAAGGAGCTTGTTTAGACTGTGGCTTAGACTTTTGCATGCCATGCTTGATGTTGTTTTGATAGTATGCTTAGTAGTTTTTGCTGTAGCATAACTTGTCTCAAATCACTGAGATTGCTTAATGAGCCTTTGAAAAAAATCATGCGTTATTTTTATTATATGGAAGCATTTATTTGGTTTTCTCCTTGATGCTTTATTTGGGTTGACTTGGCGCATTGTTATAACATGTTTGACTCTTAAAAAGTCGCCATAAGCCTCTATGATCATTTGGTTTTTGACTTGTGATGCCATTTTATGCTTCTTTTAATGATGTTTTTGTCGCTATGCATGATTATGGCCGTTATTGCTCTCTTAGTTGGTCGCTCCCAGTCTTTTGCTAGCCCTCATTTTGTACTGAGTATGAGCTCTACTCGTGCATCCAACTTCCAAAAACCAAGTTTCCCAATGAGTCCACTATAAATTCCTATGCATGGTATTTGCAAGCCATTCCAAGTAAATTTTCATGTGCTACCTTTTAAAAAAACCTTCAAAATACTTCTCGTTTTGTGACACTATTTTCAGCTCATGGGGATGTAGTGGTCGGATTTCCTATCTTCCATATTGTTTTATTCCAGAAAGAAAAAAAAAGGAAAAAAGGCACTCCTCCATGGTATGTGAATGTTGGTGGGCACCCGATGGAATCGGTTAGCCATGGTTTGTGAAAGGAAAAAGGTGGGGAGGAGTGCCAAGCTTTATAAAAGAGCACTAAAGTGCCAATCTCTCTCTCAAAACTTGCTTTTTGTATGGAAGATAGTAAGAACCCCATTGCCAGTCGTTGACAAAGACAACCACCTCTCAAAACCAATTTTATCTCTCTGTTTTACAAATGAAAAGCTCTAGCACATGTTTAATCCCTGCTTCCCTCTGCGAAGGGCCTTTCTTTTACTTTTATGTTGAGTCTCCACCTTCTACTCTTATGCACCATCTAAGAGAGCATAGTTGCCATTCTGAGTTTAATGTGCATAGTCCCAAAGTTTATCATTGATTGATTCATGATTATGGTTTTGCTTGTTCTTAAATTATTTGTATCTAGTCGCCCTCTTAAACTTGAAGGTGTCCTATGCATTTATGTTTTGCTATTCCATGAAGGACAAGCTGAAAACCACTTGATATGTTTTTCCATATGATTTGAACACACACTTGACTTTCAATGTTTCATTGTTCATGATCTTTCGTTTGTGTTTCTTTTTATGTTATAACATGGTTGCTAAGTTTTTATTGTCAAGATTATGTCTTTTATGCCCATGTCTTAAGTTCTTTAATCCCAACACTCAATGCTTTACCTAGTTGATCAAGATTGTGATGGTGCATGTCACCTCAAAAATTATTCTTTTGTTATCACTTACCTACTTGAGGATGAGCAGGAGTTAAGCTTGGGGATGCTTGATACGTCTCAAACGTATCTATAATTTTTGATGCTCCATGCTTGTTTATACACCATTCGCTTTGTGTTTTGTTATACTTCATGGCGTTTTTATGCATTTTATGGAACTAACCTACTAACGAGATGCCACAGTGCCAGTTCCCTATTTTCTGTTGTTTTTGTGTTTCAGAAAAGCTACACAGGAAATATTCTCGGAATTGGACGAAACAAAAGCCGAACCTCCTATTTTTACCGAAGCTTCGCGAAGACCGAAGATGAGACGGAGGGGGGCCAGGGGCCAGCCACACCATAGGGTGGCGCGGCCTAGCCCCTGGCCGCGCCACCAGGTGGGGAGGCCACCTAGCCCACCTCCTAATGCTGCCCTTTCGCCTATAAATTCCCCTCGACGGGAAAAACCTAAAGGACGAATCGCTTTTCCTCAAAACATCCTGCAAGCCGCCGTCATCGTCAAAGCGAGATCGGGAGGATCCAGGAGCTCTTCCCGGCACCCTGCCGGAGAGGGGAATCCCTGCTGGAGGCCTTCTCCACCACCATGGTCGCCTCCGAAGTGATGTGTAAGTAGTCTACCTTGGACTATGGATCTATAGCAGTAGCTATATGGTCGTCTTCTCCACCATGTGCTTCATGTTTAGATCTTGTGAGCTGCCCTACATGATCAAGATCATCTTTGTGTAATTCTACATGTTGTGTTTGTTGGGATCCGATGAGTATTGGTACTATGTCAAGTTGATGTGCTGAATATATATCTTTATGTTATCTCTATGTTGTTTATGATCTTGCATGCTCTCCATTGCTAGTTGATATCTTGGCCGAGTAGATGCTAGTGACTCTAAGAGGGAGTATTTATGCTCGGTAGTTGGGTTCACGCCTCTAGTAATCTGGGGGAGTGACAGAAACCTCTAAGGTTGTAGATGTGCTGTTGCCACTAGGGAGAAAACAACATTCTTGTGTCCAAGGACATTTGCTTTGTTTACTTTATGCACTTTGCTTAATGCAGTTATCCATTGTTCGCAACTTAATACCCGATGGTTGCTCGGACGACATCCAAAGGGTGGATTATTAGTCATAGATGCAGTTGGATTATGGTCTATGTATTTTGTTGTAATGCCCAGAGTGAATCTCATAGTGATCCTCATGACATATGTACGTTATCTTTATTCTATCAATTGCCCAACTGTAATTTGTTTACCCAGCATGTTGTTATTTATCTTATGGAGAGACACCACTAGTGAACTGTGGACCCCGATTCAATTTCCTTTACATTGTATACTGTTTACTTTTACTCGCACTGTTTACTTTTACTTGCATACTATTACTTTTTACCACTCGATACGCTTAATCCTTTGTTTACAGCAAACCGGTGAGATTGACAACCTCATCGTAAGTTGGGGGCAAGGTTCTTGGTTGTGTTGTGTGCAGGTTCCACGTTGCTGCTGGTGCAAAGAAAAGCCCTAGACGAGGTGTCTTATAAATTGTCCGGAGCTGTCGCGAAGCTAGAAAGCATCACCTTCTGAAGTTTGGCTTTCTCCTACTGGTTTGATAAACCTTGGTTTCACGACTAAGAGAAGACTTGCTGCTGTGCTCATCATACCTTCCTCTTGGGGTTCCCAACAGGGTGTTATCTATACGCCATCAGCAACGCCTAAGGTGATAGACATAAAAGTACATCCAGCAGCTGAATCCAAAAGATTTCTTGAAGAAAAATTTAGTCCTGCATAAAAGGTTTGGATAATCATCCAAGTAGTCAGTCCATGAGTGGGACAATTCTTTATCAAAGATTTCATTCTTTCCCAAGTTGAGCAACATGTTCATTATCAAACTGTCTAAACTTCATAATATCACTTCTCAATGCTATAATCTTAGCAGGAGGATAATATTTTCCAATAAAAGCATCCTTACAGTTAACCCAAGAATCAATACTATTTCTAGGCAAAGATAGCAACCAATCCTTAGCTCTTCCTCTTAAAGGGAAAGGAAACAACTTAAGTTTAATAATATTACCATCTACATCCTTATACTTTTGCATCTCACATAGCTCCACAAAATTGTTGAGATGAGCTGCAGCATCATCAGTACTAGCACCAAAAAATTGCTCTTTCATAACAAGATTCAACAAAGCAGGTTTAATCTCATAAAAATTTGCCTCAGGAGCAGGTGGCGCAATAGGAGTACAGATAAAATCATTGTTGTTTATGCTAGTAAATTCACACAACTTGGTGTTCTTAGAAGTACCCATTCTAGCAAGCCTAAAAGCAGAGAAGTAAAAATAACAACTATAAAAGAACTAAATTTTTTGTATTTTCGATAAAAAGATGCAAGCAAAAATAAAGTAAAGAAAGTAAGCAAAACAATAACAAAGTAAAAATGGAAGCGAGAGACTCCCCTTCCAGAAATCCTCTTTCTCCCCGGCAACGACGCCAGAAAAATACTTGATGGTGCGGTGTTGGCCGCCCAGTTGGGAACCCCAAGAGGAAGGTATGATGAGCACAACAACAAGTTTCCCTCAGTTATGAAACCAAGGTTTATCAAACCAGTAGGAGAAAGAACCAACTTCCAAAGATTGATGCTAACTGGCTTGGCGACAGCTCCAGACAATTTATATATGGCGCCTTATCTGGGGCGTAGCTTTACACCAGCATCAACGTGAAACCTGCACACAACACAACCAAAGTACTTTGCCCCAACTAGCAGTGAGGTTGTCAATCTCACTGGTTTGCTATAAACAAAGGATTAAACGTATCATGTGGTAAAAGATATTTGTTTGCGAGAAAGTAAATAATGCTTGTAAAAGTAAACGTTAATATGAATGTAAAAGAATGGACTGGGGTCCACAGTTCACTAGAAATGTCTCTTCATAAAGATAAATAACATGCTGGGTGAACAAATTACAGTTGGGCAATTGACAGAATAAAGAATGCAAACAAATGCATGTATATGTCATGAGGATCACTGTGAGATTCACTTGGGCATTACAACATAATACATAGACCGTAATCCAACTGCATCTATAACTAATAATCCACCCGCCGGATATCATCCGAGCAACCGTTGGGTATTAAGTTGCAAGCAACAGATTATCGCCTTAAGCAAAGTGTGTAATGTAAACAATACAAATATCCTTGAACACAAGATTGTTGTTTTCTCCCTAGTAGCAACATCACATCTACAACCTTAGAGGTTATTGTCACTCCCCCAGATTACTAGAGGCATGAACCCACTATCGAGCATAAATACTCCATCTTGGAGTCACTAGCATCTCCTCGGCCAAGATATCTACTAGCAACGGAGAGCATGCAATATCATAAACAACATAGAGATGATAAATCACAAATCAACTTGACATAGTACTCAATATTCATCAGATCCCAACAAACACAACATGTAGAATTTCATAACGATGATCTTGATCATGATAGGCAGCTCACAAGATCTAAACATGAAGCACATGGAGGAGAAGACAACTATCTAGCTACTGCTATGGACCCGTAGTCCAAGGTAGACTACTCACACATCACTCCGGAGGCAGGCATGGTGATGAAGAAGGCCTCCGGTGGTGATTCTCCTCTCCGGCAGGGTGCCGGGAAGAGCTTCTAGACCCTACCGATCTCGCGTCGACGACGGCGACGGCTTGTAGTATGTTTTCTGGAAAAGAGTTTGGGTCCTTAGGGTTTTCTCATCGAGGTGAATATATAGGCGGAAGGGCGATGTCAGGGGGTGGACCAGTGGCCCACACCACCTGGTGGCACGGCCGGGGGTGGCCCGCGCCACCCTATGGCGTGGCTGCCCTTTGGCCCCCTCCGTCTCTGCTTTGGACTCCATCTCGTGTCGGAAAAAATAGGAACTTCGGCTTTTGTTTTGTCCAATTCCGAGAATATTTCGTGTGTAACTTTTCTGAAACACAAAAACAGCAGAAAACAGGGAACTGGCACTGTGGCATCTCGTTAATAGGTTAGTTCCAAAAAATGCATAAAAACGCCACGAAGTGTAACAAAACACAAAGCAAATGATGCATAGACAAGCATGAAGCATCAAAAATTATAGATACGTTTGAGACGTATCAGACACCACTGGGTAGCAAAGTCCATAATATTGCTAAAACAATACACGTATCAAATTTTTTGAGGGTTCATTCTCTTTAGGGTTGAGATTTGTAGGGGCGGCGCTCAGGTGGTGGTAACGGCGCCTCATGCAATAAGGTATCCCTGACTTCAACCCATCTCGGCGGCAACGTCGAGAGACTTGTAGGAGTGGTGTGGTCTTCAAGAATTTCGTCTGGCTATGAGAATCTTTGGATCGTCAAGGAGCTTCATCGGTAATTCTTGCTTCTTCTTTATCTCCGCGACAAATTTAGTCTTTTTGACGCGTTCGACGACTTCCCATCCGCAACCAACAACGTCAAGTCGACTCAGGAAGGAGCGGCAGCGGCGACGCGCCGTCGACACGTTCTGAAGATTGAAGTTAAAGGGCTTCTCAAGAATCTTGTTGTAATTTTTATTTTTTTAAAGTGCTTTGTGTTTCTTTTAATGCCATAGTTCTATTCGCAATTTTTTTGGGCCAAACTTTAGCTTCGTAAAATAGAGCTGGGAACCAATCACCGAGAAGTATCAAACTACTGTTGTAGGCCCGTTAAAGCCTACTTCTTAGACGATCCATTAGGGTCCAGTTCTTGGACGGCCCATTACAGCCCAGTTCTTCGACGTCCCAAAGAAAATGAAAGGAGAAAGATTCCACACAAAAAGAGAAGAAGAGGAGAGGACGAGGCGAGCAGAAACCAGAAAGCGGCGCTGGAATCGTGCTCTCACGATTCACGAACGAGCGAGAGAGGGATACAGTCACACAGAGGGAGATGGCGACGGTGGGCGGCGCGAGCAATGGAGCCGGCGGCGAGGACGAGTTCTACCTGCGGTACTACGTAGGGCACAAGGGAAAGTTCGGGCACGAGTTCCTCGAGTTCGAGTTCCGCCCCGACGGCAAGCTCCGCTACGCCAACAATTCCAACTACAAGAACGACACCATGATCCGCAAGGAGGTCTTCGTCTCCCCCTCCATCCTCCGCGAGGCCAGGAGGATCATCCAGGACTCAGATGTCAGTACTCCTCTTTTACCTCTCACCCTCTTCTCCTATTTATCCCCTTTCCCCCCCTAATAATCCACAGAGGAACCTGAGGTTAGGGTTTAGTAGGATGAATCTCTAATGGATTGGATTTTCGGTGATTGGAATAGATCATGAAGGAGGACGACAGCAACTGGCCGGAGCCCGACCGTGTCGGAAGGCAGGAGCTCGAGATTGTCATGGGGAACGAGCACATCTCCTTCACCACCTCCAAGATCGGCTCCCTCGTCGATGTCCAGACCAGCAAGGATCCGGAGGGTCTGCGCATCTTCTACTACCTCGTGCAGGTAATTCCCCACAATCATTGCTTGCTTGTCGTTCACCTTTATATCTCTGTTTGGCATTCCTCTTGTACTTACAGTATCACTTCTAGTTCTATCGATAGATTCAGTGCGAGGCTTGTTGCATTTCGAGAGTCATAGATGTAGCAACTTATATGATACTTATTGTAAGAGCATTGATACTCTGGGTACAAATTGGGAAGCTCTTGTATGAATTTGCCAGCAAAGTAATATATCACTAGGATAAGTCACCTTCATTGGCACCATGTATCCAAGTTCGATGATTTTGAAATAATGTGCTAGACAATGGTTATTACTTTATATGTTATATTCCATCCATACTGGAGCAAGTTTACAAGTAGAAGTACTGAAACATCACACTTTACTTAAAACATGTATCTTTGTAAATTTGTCACCTGCAAGGTTTTTAAGGCGTTAAAGCGAGGCCGGCATGCCCGGGGACCTTTTCACCTTTTAAGGCCCTAAGCTGCAAGGCGAGGCGATGCCTTAGACAAATCCTGTCCTACTGGAGCCGCAGATTAGAGTACCTATTTGGTAGACATACATATCTTGAACTTGCTGGTTGTTGAGCTGATATATCTCTCATCCCTCCCACCCACTAACAAAGCCTCAACCTCTTACTAATCAGTTAAGAGAAGTACTGCCATCAGGAATTATTCTAAATTTCTAATCAGCTAGGGGATCGACCATATCATCCTGCAGCATCATGCATTATATAAAGTACAAACCATCCCTTTCACAAGGCAAAGGCCAAGCAGCCAGCCACTAACTACTATAAACCACTAAGAAGCAGAGAAAAATAGAGCAAGGAGGAAGATAGGAAGCACAACACAGCCACGCATAAGAAAGAGCAATGTTTGAGTTAAAGAATAAAAGAAACACAGCGTTCTTTAGGGGATGGATGACAGAGCAAAACAGGGCACTGAGTAAAAAAGAGCAGGGGAGATAGGTTGAAGCCGGCCAGTTCAGGCTCCTGGATGGTGGTACTCTCACTGCTGGTTCCATCCGCACTTTTGGGCCTGTTTGATTCGTAGGATGGGAAAATGTATGAATAGGAAAAAATTAGGATTGCAGTGTCATGCCTACTCCAAGACTATAGGAATTCATATGAACCAAAGTTTGTCTGATTCCACCACATGAAAAGCAAAGGATTCTCAAAAAGAGGTATGAGTGGATGTTAGATTTCCTGTGAAATCTAGTGCAAAGGATTTCTTAGAAAAAAATCCTATGGGAATCAGTCCTAGTACAAATCAAACCGCCATCACAGGAGAAATTTCCTTTAGGATTTAATCCTAAAAATTTCCTATGCAAATCCTTTGAATCAAACAGACCCGGGCTAGATGGTTCGTGTCCTGGCCGCCGCGTGCCTGGCCTGGAGCCATCCCTGGAATCAGCAGGACTTGTTTGATTACTACCCTGGAAAAATTGCAGTCCGGCCTGAGCACCCTATCTATGTGGTTAGCCTCCCACGCGATCGATTTCTAGCGCCTGGGCATGCAGCCCAAGACCTGCCTGGATGCTAGTAAGCATGTCACATGGATTGTACGGTCAGAAGCAACCCAAGATTCCTATTCAAGCCTGCTTAATAATCCACCAGGCCAGGCTTCAACCAAACAACATGTTTTCAGGCTGGCCTGACCATGCACGAAACGCCAACTCTACAAGCTCAGGCCAGGCATCATTTTTTCCTCAGGCATGAAGACCAGGGCAGCAACCAAACTAACTCTTAGGTTTCCCGAGAGGAGAGAGCTATCCCTCAATTGGGTTTTCTTCCCTTTCTCTCCTCTTATTTCCATGTGCACCATTTCCCACTCGTGCGCTGCTCTCTTTCCCACTCTTTCATATCTTTCCCGCTCACTGCTCCAGTGCTCTGGCTATGGTGTTGCCTTGGCTCAGGGAGACACGCCTTACAATGCCCTAGGGGCGCTCCAAACGCTGCAAGGCTCTAATATGGGTGCATTACACTAAGTCTAAGGCGAGGGCTATGCCTTTGGGTGTCGTAGCGTCTAAGCGATGCCTAAAAAACATGTGTTGCCTATTTAAGAACTAGTATTTTTATTAGCCTTGCAGTAACTAAAGCATGTCTGTAAGGTCTTCATTTGTCAACAAGAAATTCAGATTCTTATCTGTTTACCCTTAACATCACTGCCTCGGATCTTGCAAACTGGGGAGTGTGGCAAGAAATATGAAGGGACTGTTTGGTTCCTTGCCACACATTGGCAAACTTAAGTTAGGCGCATTTGATGTTTTCTGCTTTTGTTTGGTTCATTAACACAATTCTTCCATGCCACACTTTCTTCGCTTTAGGACCATCATGTCATACAGTCATTTTCTAGCTCTTTCTGGTTCGCTTTCAGGTTTAGACCAACACCAATAGCCCTCTCTGAAAATGAACCAATTTGTTGTTGGTCCTAAAAGGCTACTCTAGATTTCAAAATATGTTACTGCTAATATGAAACAGAGGGAGTAGATTTTATGGATGAATACTTGATCAAGTTTGTAACGGTGCAGTCATTCTGTATCTGTTGCATATTACTTGTTTCAGGAAACCCTTTTTTTCCTGCGTAGTAAAGAACCATTGTATAAACTGTGTATTGTCTGAATTTGAACATCTTGTGTGTAAAAACTAAAGTAGTTTGAGGTGATACGGTGCATTTATACAAAGTATATTTTTTTTTTTGCTTGAGTTCTGATGGCCCTCTTATTTTCTGATATAGTTGAGCTAAACTGATTCCTCTATTGAACAAAATCTACCAAACTCATCTACCATTGATATCATGTTATAATGACATCCTTAATCACCTTTTTGGTTTGCCTAGTCGACAATTAGATTGATGTTTAACGAGCTCTTAATGGCATGTTCATTCTTGCTAAAATGCCATGTAAAAACATTTGTTAACACCACTGTGATTCCTGACTATTTGGTTTAAACCCTTATGAGGAGAACTAGTAGTAACTTTGTTTCCTTACAATGCTGTAGGCCTATTAAATGTAAGCTATTTCTAGTAATATATTTTTTCTTTCTTTTATTGTGTGCAGGATCTGAAGTGTTTTGTTTTTTCGCTTATCAACCTCCACTTTAAGATCAAGCCTATTCAATCTTGAGCGCATCTATGTCCCCTGATTGTGTTATGGTTCTGAGTTTTAGAGAATTATGTATTATATAATATCCTTGAGTTTTGCTCATGATGCAGTTTGGTGTGTGGGCTGCTTTGGGTGATATGTTATGATATCACCTGGGATTGTTGTTGGATTGTGCAAACTGCTGATTGCCCATTAATCCAGTAGTGATGTTTATGTATGCTTCTTCATTTCCAGTATTCAGAGTTTTCTAGTGCAGTGATATTTTGTACTGTCTTTTCTAGTTTTATGCTGAACACCTTCATGGTCACTGGCTTGTCGCTATTTTGTTACGTCTTGGACCTATTGCAAGCACGGTGATTGGTGGTGGAGTTGAAGCATGTGCTTGTCCTTTAGGTCCGATGACTGGTTTTTTGCTTCTGTTACATGGTTAGCTTTCGTTGAGAAAAAAAGAAATATCTTGTCTTTGCTCAATGAGGATCTCAAAGGTGGAATTGTCTGGGCCTGAATTCATCTGATGCAACTCAGCCGATAAGAGCTCCACATGGAGTAGCTGGGTGAAGCTCGGGCAGATTATTGGTGCCGCGTTGATGCTTCGTGCTGCAGTATGTGACTCCCAAAACATTGGTGTTGTGTTCTTGCTACTAGTTTGACACCTGACTGGTTTCTATGGTGAACCAGCTTGAAAACATACCAACATGGGCTCTAGTTTCTAATATCTCGTTCGAGAAAATGAATATCCATTTATGCAATGTTAATTACACACTAATAGGCTAATCGGTAGTCAATAGATAATTTTGCATGGGCAAAATCTGTCTTATATTTTGAAATGGCCCCTGTATGGAGTGTCAAGGAATGTCTTAACTAGTACTATTATGAAGACAACTAAACAGATCTTCAAAAATTAGTCTCGTGAGAGCTTTAAGTACACATAGTACCAATATATTCATGGTGATCTTTTGAGAAACATAGACCCATACAAATATCTCCCTACTATAGCTTGAGTCTGGAGGACAAAAGATTATCACTCATATACTATCGCCATTTTCATGTTCTTTCATGCGAGCTCATCACTCATTTATGGTATAGTCGAATAGCTCGAACTCATGCGTGATTGATTCGCTCCAACAATGCACTGGATATGGTATTCAATTCAGTCTCCTCCTGTTTTCTCCCTAGTGCAAACCAACAACACATGATAAATTTTGAAGATCTGTTTAGTTGTCTTCATAGTACTTGTGTGTGCCTTGGCAGCAAACAAGAATACAACATTTACAAGAAATGATGTTAGCACGATCTAGGGACCAAAGAATGAAGATTACATATACGAATGGTAGCACATTGTAGTGTGAACACATATGTTGTCAAGGAACTAATGACAATGCTGCCCTATGTAAGACATATAATCTTATTACTTGACTTTCACACATCACAACACAAACACAACTATGGGTTAACAAGGACTGTACCTCTAGAATCAATAGGCCAGACAGATAGTCAACTTTTTGCTGGGTAAGTTATCAAAATGTTCACATATTTGGGATATCCAGGAAACAGGAGGAACCTCATGAGCCGCAACTAATTTTCCTCTTGGAGTTGAGGAGGTAACGTCTTGATAAGTGGTTTCAGGGATTCCATGATACTAGCAAAAGAAGGTCGTCTCCAGGGTTCTCTGAGATACAAATAAAAATGTTCCATCAACAAAGCTTTAAGGATAAGTAATGAGAATATACTTATTTAGCAAGTGGGTTCTTAGTACTTGGCCCAGCAGGATTCGATTATAGCTGCCACTTTTGGATCAACACTACTAGGAATCTCAGGCCTTCGTCCCCTGAAACCAACGGCTGCTACCACCTGCAGGTGAAAATGAAACAGTCTCACAGTTCCATTATATACCTCCGTGTTGACATTCCATGAAATTTATTTGAGAATTTGTTCAACCAAGTATCTCAGGAGATAAACACATCATTACGCTGCAGAGAACAAGAGATGCAAACCTGAGCTGGATTTAAGTTACTCCATGGCTTCTGCAATGTCATGAGCTCCCATAGGATGACAGCGAAGCTGTACACATCAGACTTCTCATTTGATGGCTCATCACGTAGAACTTCTGGTGCCATCCACTCAGGCTATAGAACATAACATGGAAAATGACTACCGCGTCTATCATATGAAATTGAAATATAATGTGTACAACTTACAGTCCCTGCTGCAGTCTTGGAAGACAAAAATGTGTTTGCCTTCAATCTAGAGAGTCCAAAGTCACAGACCTGCAGAATTGTAATACGTAGTAGTTTAGTTAAGGATGTTGGCGATAATATTACAGTTCACGTCGATAGTGCAGCTCGAAACATGACAACAAATCCAAACCCGTAACGCCCACTTAAAACAACGCAACTTGATCATAATGAACATTACAGCCATAGCAATAAGAGTATGAAAAGGTTGAACCATAAAGAGTAACTGAAGACAAAGTTTCTCCAAATAAAAGTAAAAGATGAAATCAGTAAGTCCGCTGAACTAAAATATCTGGCAAGAATACAAATGAACACATACTTTCACTGTGTACTTTTTGTCAACCAATAAGTTTGGCGACTTCAGATCTCGATGGACTATTGGAGGATTGCGCTTATGAAGATAATTCATCCCCTTTGCCTGCATATGAAAGATCACACATGATAAGCGTATCTTAAACAATTTTTTATCCAAATGTACTGCCAACCGTAAGTTTATCTAATAAAGCATATGTTCTGTATTAAAATAATTTCAATGGTTTTACCACATCAAAAGCCATACTCAAGCACCGTCTCTCATCTAGATTTTCCCTTGCGCCATGCCTGTGTAAAAGTCTGTATAGGCTACCTCTGCATTTAGTGGAAGGGGAAACAGAGGTGTGGGGGATAAGCACACACATATTGTTTATTCCAGTTTCAAAAGTAATAAAGCCGAACACACCTTGATAGATATTCGGTCACAATTGAAAGGTTAGGTGGCTGAGTAACAGCACCCATAAGAAGAACAATGTTTGGATGTCGCAGACTTTTCATGATTGCAACCTACAAAACAGAATTCAAATAACAATTGTATTTTACATGATTAGATCAACGCATATTGTTATCTAAAAAAGCATCAACTTATGTACACAACTCTTGGATGAGACATCTTAATCACCATGTATTCAAAGAAGGCATGCCTTCAAAGGATATATTGAACTTCTATTTTGATGCAGGTGCTAACCTATCCGATTGAATATCTTATTACATGCATCATAGAATAATGTAATTTTTTATACAAAAACAAAGATACCATAATAAAATATCTGCAGTAGTTTTTGCGGTACAATTGCAGTCTTATACCTCTCTTAGAAACTCACTGAGACGCTCTGGGTGGAGATCCTGATCCATTAGAATCTTAACAGCAACATCCTGAGTAACAAAGGACCACTGTTAACATAGCTGTTCTCATACTAAGTATAGTTACTAGAAACTTAGTTTTTTCATGTCAAGGAAGCTTAATGCCTGACATCTGGCCAATATTTCAATGGCAGATTGTCGTAGTATTGACATCGGGTTCCGCCTTAGGGGGTGGAGACGATGAGGTGAGATGTAGGGCGTGAGGCGGACGATGTTCGAGGAACAGGATTGCACACTTCGGTTTACCCAGGTTCGTGTCCCCTCGGCAGATGATTGCTACGTCTTGCTATCAATCTAGTACTAGATCATGTAGGCGCGCGTTGCCGCGCCCGTCCAATAGGTAAGCAGATTGTTAGGAAGTTCCAGAATTTTCAGAGTTATGCACAGCTTATTTGATAAGCAAATACCATGGTAGCTAATTACTTGTTTGGCTTTGGAACCTGAAAGATATCATCTATATCCTCTTTAACCTTTACCGGTCAGCCTAATAACAAATTTGATCCAAAACTTCATTCTGTGAGACAGTGAGAGCAGAAGAAAGAGCAGTTTACTAATCACAAGCTACTGAACCATTCACCACATCAATTGTATCTAGCAGTCTACATCATTTTTTTGCTTTTGGGCATCTCCATTCGTAGGCATTGATAGATCCCGCCCCAGAATAACAAAACAATGCAAGATCTAGGTGCTCCCAAATCTTTTGAATAAGCCCATCTATTTTTACAATAGGATGATCGAGATTGACATAAGTTTAAGGGTAAAACTTAAGTTCAGAAAAATCATAATTTTTCATGTACTCTAATACATGGAATTGCTGTCAACCGGCAGGCTCGCAGTTCGCTGTACTCGCAACATGACCCGCAGGTAACGGCAAATAAAATTGCAATCGTTAGCAGATCTATGATAACACCCAGTGAAGCCCAACTACAAAATTACAAAAGTCAGTTAATCAATACTAATGGCATCAACAGACCGAGTCGAAGGTAACGAAATCAAGCAACGCAGACCAGAGAAACCAACAAAACGATAGAAGCAAAGGGATACTGTCGGAGGGACGGATGGAGGTCCAATATTTGACGGAATGAACTGAGCGGACCTAGGATAGACAGGAAATTGTTTTAGGATTTCACAGGCGGTGACAATTGTTATGTGGAAAAAGGCCGGGAAAAAGGGGGGTTTCGCAAGAGCTTGAGGCAACCTGGATAATATATAGGCGAGGCGAGAATCGACATAGTAAAGTACCATCAAGGCTTGCACGAACTGAAATTTTTTGGCTTGCACGAACTGAAAACTGGAGTACCACCAACATCAATCTATAGTATTGAACTCGCAGCCAGTGAGTTGCGCACCATAGCGGCCACTACAGGTTTTGAGGAACTGAAAATTAACTACGGCTTGAAGACTGACGCATCACCTTCAATCACAAGCGATTCGTGGCATCTCACCCCGCATCAGATCTCGCGAGATCGGGCGCCCCACCGCTTCACCTTCGCCATGCCCTAGGGCTAGCCGGCTAGGTCGCTGAACGGCTCTTCTATCCGGGTACCCGAAGCAGTTCAGGTTGGCCTCAACAAATGGGCCTATTCGTTGGGTTTTCGGCCCAGTTAATCACAGGAGGCCTATTTGATGTCCAGAGTTGATTTTTCTAGGGACAATTCGGCCCACTGCGGGATTGTGGAAGATCCAACGGCCAAGAAAAGCAAGTAAAGTCAATCCGACGGCCGAAAATGCAGATGGCATGAGAGGCAGCCTAGATGACTCAATTATAATGTCCCTAATAGGGAAACACAGGTGTACAGGTTACAATGGTTGTTGTGCGTAGCCCTGAGGCATCCCTGAATCCGGGCTTATATAGACACCAAGGGTTAGGGTTTACAAGGGACGCGTATCCGGCCTACTCTAGGATCCCAGACCTAACCGACTACTGGTCTTCGTAGTTCGTAGGTGCCAAGTAATATCTGCTAGGCTGGATTCCACCTTATCCTTCTGGGTCAAGGCCAGCCGGATCGCCTTCCACTTGAATCCTCCAGCAATTGGGCCGCCCGGTATATCCGGTATATCCTCCGATAACACCACCCGTTGGCCACCATTTTTTTATATAAAGAGTATATATTAATATCAAGACGATATCAATTACACCCAGCCTCTGCAACAACGCCAGTGCCCTAGTGGCAATACGGATGCACACAGCAAAAAAAAAAAGAATTACAGAAAAAGAAAAAGGCCCGCTACAGTGATACCCGTGGGCCACCCTGGCTTGCTGGGACTTTTACCTCGTGATGGCTATACCCAGATTGTATATATCCTCAACACATATACTGTAAACACATCTCTTATCATACTAAACATATTTATTAGAAACTTACATTTTTTCATGTCAAGGAAGCTTAATGACTACGATCTGGCTAATATTTATATCTATGTTTGTCAACCATCATATCATAGTATGTTTGTAACAAACATATAACAACTTGAGGATCAAGGCAAGGCACATATATAAAATACCGGTAAACCCAGGCGGAAATCAAGCCACTCAAGCAATCTCGAAGCCATACAAGCACTATAGAGTTCGTGAATTGCCTTCAAGCTCTGGACGATATAAGGTTAGTAATTTACCCACCAAATTCCACCATTGTAAACTTTGTGACTATAAGTGTAAACTTTGTGGCTATAAGGACCACACGGCAGGACGTAGGGCTGTTACCCCCATTGGGGTCCTGAACCTGGGTATATCGTGTCTCCTTTCTCTTCGTTTTCGTTCGAGTTCGTCTATGAAAACCTTGTGTCGCCGTACTCGTCTACGATCTCTATTGCGTATACCCACTTGATAAAGAGATATATAGAGTATTTCATTGACACAACCATAAATACATGCTTATAATAAACGAGAAAGCAACATACCGAGCCATTCCAGTCTGCACGGTGCACAGTTCCAAAAGAACCTGAAATTTCTTTCATGAGTACAATGTACAAACTGCAACAACTTCTAAAAGGGAGACTCCGTTATTCATTCTTCTTAAAGTTAGCGCTCTATGAGACCTATAGTACCCTGAAAGCTACACTCAGCTAAGCTATTAGCCTTTGGCCAACAGTGTATGCAGACATCACTGTATGGTACAGTGGAGATTAAACACCCAAGTACAATTGAAAAGTAGTATTTTAATGATAAAACATACCAGCGCCGATTTTTTCTCTCACAGCAAGGTCGCTCCATGGAATAATCAAGTCTTCTATGCTGAGAGATATTTCGCTGAAGGGATCTCTTTGTCCAGACAGAATATCTTCAGGGAAGCTGAAACGTTACTAATATTATCAGCTTTGGATACTGGAAATATCTAGCTTACTTAAGCATCTTATCTCTGTACCTCCTTTGCCGTATAAAATTCCCATCTCTACCATTTCGTTGAGCATCACCATTAATATGGGACAAGGTAGTTTGCAAATCACTATTTGTCGCATGTGATGAGCTCGGACCAAGATTTGATCCCATGGCCGCATCTAAATCAATAACTGTTCCTGGAGTTGTTTAAAATATACTTCAGATGATGTATTCAAAAGACCCTGAATCTTTTGCATGCTGAAACTCAACTTCCTGAATTCAAATTGGGGGTGATAACACTGATTTTTCAGTTTGGTTGTTTCAAATACAAATTTATGGCAAGCCTTTCCTTCTTTGTAAACAAAAACTATTTTTCGCCTTTTCTTGGTGCACTCAATCAAACAACAAACCTGAGTTAGAACTCTACAATCTACACCTAACAGACATTATAAGGCATATTCTAACATCACAAAAAAAACCTTGCTGACTAAAGTAAATCTGCTTGAGTACTGCACATGTCAAAACTAGGCATGATCTCCCTCCCAGGAAAAATATGTTATCATTGACCTAGAACAGAACTTTGCATATGTGCCTGAGGGAGGTAAGAGACCTGCTGCTGGATCACTGAACATTAGATTTAACGATTTACAATCAAGGAAATATTGCTTGGCCAATGACTTGAAGTTATGAACAACATCAACTGAGTTGTGTTTCGGTGGCCGCAATGGTGAAGAAATGGACATAGATGAGAGACCATTCAAGAGGGAGTCAGGTTCAGACAAGAGGCCTGGGTTCCCTATTAAATCAACTAGATATTCCCTGGCAATGGAAACAAAACAAAGTCAAGATAATCAACTAGATATATTCCTGTTTCGTACATAAACAGAATAATTAAGGCAAGATTGAATAGATAAATTCAGAAAAAACATGGCAACATTAAGTTGGCCGTTAAGAAGGATAGTTTACTTTTCATTCACCTGATTCTCTAAACTAGCAGTACTTGTACTTGCAAAAGCTACAGAAGCCAATAAAAATGGGGCAAACTTTATGGGTTACATGTATGCTCAGTTTTTCCAAAACATTTTACAGGGATGAGCAAGCCTTGAGAGCTACGTTGTACTCTTTAAGCAAATATTTACACATGTGAAGTGAGCTAAGCATCAATGATCTCTCGTACTCTCGTCTCTCTCTCTCTCGATCGTGGATCAGAAGGATTCAGAGTAGAATGACACAAGTATTTTGTGCTGCGTAAACTTGCGGCTTTTCTGTCTGTCTTTCTCTTCTATTTATTCAGCAAAACGGAAAACAGAAAAGAGCGGAGAGGAAGGAATCGATCCGATACAAACGTGCCATCCCACGTCCAACGGCAATCGAGCTAACCTCAACGTCCACTACCCTTAAGACTAGGACTACTGAATGCCACGAACTGAAACCGTGACAGCTAAGAAACTACCAAGGAAAAATAACAGGAAGAGGTAAAACTACTGAACCTAATGTGCACAGGATTATAGCTAACAATCACTCCCTAATCCTGAGCACAATGCTTTATTTTTCCACCATGCCAATCTTGGATCGCAGCTCCTGAAATCTGATTCTTCCCAGGGGTTTCGTCAGAACATCAGCTAGCTGTTCATCCGTGCTGACGTACTTCACTTCCACCTTGCCCACCTCGGCGCACTCCCTGATGAAATGATATCGAAGATCAATATGTTTGCTCCTGTCATGGAACACAGGGTTTTTGCTGAGGGAAATGGCAGACTTGTTGTCGATGAAGAGCTCGAAAGTTTGAGTGTCTTCATCTTTCAGCTCGCCTAGCAACCGTGCCAACCAAACACCTTGGCAAACTGCACCAGTTCCTGCGACATATTCGGCCTCACACGAAGAGAGAGTGACAATCTGCTGCTTCTGTGACTGCCAGCTGATCGGGCTGCTTCCGAGGAAAAAGAAAGCTCCTGATGTACTCTTGCGATCGTCTTGGTCACCAGCATGATCACTGTCCGAGTAGCCCACCAGTTCTGCTCCTTCACCAGCATTCCTAGGGAACCAGCATCCCAGCCGCAGTGTGCCGGCGACGTACCGGAGCACATGCTTGACTGCAGCTTGGTGCTCCGCCGTGGGTCTTTCCATGAAGCGACTCACGTAGCTAACAGCAAATGCAATGTCAGGGCGTGTGTGCACGAGGTACCTCAGACATCCGACAGTGCTCCTGAATTCAGTGGCGTCCACCATGGCAGCACTGCAGCTTTTGGACAGCTTGAGCCTGTTCTCCGTTGGTGTGGCGCATGGGTTGCAGCCCCCCATTCCACACCGCTCCAAAATCTTCTGGGCATACGCAGATTGAGTCACCATGATACCGGCCTCGCTCTGCTGCACCTCCAGACCGAGATAGAAACTCAGTTTCCCAAGATCACTCATGCGGAAAGTCTGCTTCATCTCCTCTTTGAATGTGGCAATCCCGCGCTCGCTGCTGCCAGTTATGATCAGGTCGTCCACGTAGATGCCCAGCAGGATGCGGTCACTTCCTTCACCACGCTTGTACAGGGCGTGCTCTGACGGGCATCTCGCGAAACCAAGACCCTGCAGAACCCTGTCCAACTTGGCGTTCCAGGCTCGCGGCGCCTGCTTCAGGCCGTACAGAGCTTTGCGTAGGCGAAGGACCTTGCCGTCGCTTCCTGGCAGCTCGAACCCTGGAGGCTGCGTCACGTAAACCTCTTCGTCGAGCTCGCCATTGAGAAATGCGGTCTTCACATCCATGTGGTGAACTGGCCAGCCACCGTGCGCGGCGAGAGCCAGGAGGAGGCGCACTGATTCGAGGCGTGCGACTGGTGCATACACCTCGTCGTAGTCCACGCCATGGCGCTGCACGAAGCCTTTCGCCACCAGGCGGGCCTTGTACTTCAGTACAGCCCCGGTCTCGTCACGTTTCTCCTTGAAGATCCATTTCAGCCCGATGGGGCGATGTCCGGCGGGGAGAGTGGCTAGCTCCCATGTACCGTTCTCCACGATGGAGTCCATCTCGTCGCGCATCGCCTTCCTCCAGCAGGCGTGTTCGTCTGCGTCACGGAATGACTTTGGTCCGTCTGACGCAGCTAGGTGCAGCTCTTCTGCATCCTCATCTTGTTTAGCATCCTGCGCACGTCCCGCGTCGAGGACGTTCTGCAACGTCCTGAAGCGGTGAGGGAGGCCCTCGCTGTCTGCGGCGTCGAGTGTGGACGCGAAGCTCGTTGGAGGCGATGCGAACTCAACTTGCGCTGGTTGTGGCGGTGTCGCAGGTGCAGTGGGCGTCGGCGCTGTGGAAGCTGGACTAGTGTCTGGAGATGTGTCGGCCGTTGGAGTGACAGGTTCAGAGACCGGCGTCGCCGGTGTGGCTGGCGTACTCCCAAGCGGCTCGAGCATGGTCAGATAGTCCACCGTGAAGGAGCTGACGCCGACGGGGCTCTCAGCTGATTCCTCGTCCCAGCTCCACTTGGCCTTTTCGTCAAAGACCACGTCGCGGCTGATGCAGACGCGCTTCTCCACAGGGTCGTAGCACCGGTAGGCCTTGCTACCGTGCTCATACCCGATGAAGACCATGGGGCGGCTTCGATCTTCTAGCTTCTTTAGATGCGGCCGCACGTCCTTGACGTGCGCCACACTCCCGAAGGTGCGCAGGTGTGAGACGACAGGTCGCACGCCATGCCAGGCCTCATATGGAGTCATGCCGGTGAGGCTCTGCGTGGGTGCCCGGTTCAGGAGGTAAACTGCCGTGGTGACAGCCTCACCCCAGAAGACACCGGGCATGTCCTTTGCCTTCATCAGGCTACGCGCCATGCCGACGATGGTCTGATTGCGCCGCTCCACGACACCATTCTGCTGTGGAGAGTATGGTGCCGTGAGATGTCGCTGGGTGCCGTTGTCTGCGCAGTAGTCGAGGAAGTGCGCAGACGTGAACTCGCCACCCCTGTCCGTGCGAAGCGTTCGGAGACGCTCCCCGGACTCCAGTTCAGCGCCGGCGCGGAAACGTTTGATTGCCTCCGCCGCGTCGCTCTTCTTCTCCAGCAGTACGATCCACATGTACCGGCTCTTGTCGTCGACGAGGAGAAGGAACAGCCGCTTGCCGCTCGGCGTTGCGGGCGTGATCGGCCCACAGATGTCGCCGTGCACCAGCTCGAGCAGTTTGTCTGCGCGGTACTTGGCGGCGCGTGGGAACGAGGCGCGGCGTTGCTTTCCCGCCAAGCAGCTGTCACAGAGAGCATCAGGGTGACTTAAAACGGGAATCCCACGTACCATGTCCTCACGCCCGAGTTTTGCCAGGGCGTCGAAGTTCAGATGGCCATAGCGCGTGTGCCAGAGCCACGGGTCCTCGCCACCACGCGACAGCAGGGACACCGGCTGGTCCACCTTGAGATCGGCGATGTAGAGGCGATTGCGGCCGCGCTTGACCTTGGCCAGTAGACGACGACGTCGATCCCGCACGATGCAGGTGCCATCTCCGATAAGAACCTGGCAGCCAAACTCATCGAGTTGGCCCAGGCTCACGATGTTGTTTCTCAGCCTGGGGATGTAGTACACCCCTCCGAGCGCGCGGTGGCCGCCGCCCTTGCACTTGAAGAGGACCGTGCCACGGCCCTCGATGGCCACGGTGGAGCCGTCGCCCAGTTTGACGGTGCCATGGACTGACGCGTCGAGCTCGGCGAACGCGGCACGCCACCCGGACATGTGATTGCTTGCGCCGGAGTCGAGGTACCACCCTGGCTCGATGTCCTCGACATGGCCGAGGTGCACCTGGGCGCGTTCTTCGACGAGGTGGACGGCGTTCGTCGGCACCAGCGCCTGGACAGCGTCCGTGGCGATGGCGCACAGTTCAGCCATCAGGAGCGCCGGTTCATCCTCGTCGGCGACCTGAGCGAGGTTTGCCTCCTCATCTCGTTTCTTCTTGCGACAATCACGAGCCCAGTGGCCCTTCTTGTTGCAGTAGCGGCACCGATCGTCCTTGGACGGGCCACTTCCGCCGCGAGCGCCATCCTTGCCACCGCCGGGGCGGTCTTTGCGCTGCTTGCCGCCGGTGCCGGAGCTGCCCGCTCCTGGCTGACGACTCTTGTCACGTGCGCGCCACTCCTCCTCCGTGAGGTACAAGCGGCCGCCCGCGTCCTGTTCCGGCTCGCCGCGCCCCTCGGACGCCGCCAGCCGCCCGCTCAGCTCCTCGATCGAAAGTTCCTTCAAGTCAAGAAGTGTTTCGATTGAGCAAGCCATCTGGGCATACCTTGTTGGCACGACGCGCAAGATCTTCGAGACGCCGTCGAGCTCGGTGGTCGAATCCCCGAGGGACTGCAGCTCCGTGACGAGGCTGGAGACGCGGAGGGAGAATTCCTCGACGTTCTCCCCGCTCTTGAACGCCAGGTTGTCGAAGTCCTTGCGCAGCTTCTGGCGCCGCGCCTCGCGGACGCGATCGACGCCGACGCGCATCGTCTTGATCGTGTCCCAGGCGATCTTGGCGTTGTCCTTGGCGGCGAGTAGCTGGACCATCTCCGGCGGCACCGACGATAGGATGGCGCCAAGCGCCTGCCTCTCGACGCGCCCCGGCGCATCGTCCTCCTCCACTGCTTCCCACAGCCCCGCCGCCTGCAGCTTGACGCGCATCAGGATCGCCCACTCGGTGTAGTTGGATTTGTTGAGCGTGGGCCAGGACGTGGCGGAGCCGCCGCCGCCCTCCCGCACGATCGTCTCCCGCACCACGATCTCGCCCTGCCTCGCCCTGCTACGTCCGCGGCTTTGCGAGCGCACGCGACGCGGGCTACGGGCGGCGGCAGACGCCGCCGTCTCAGCAGCGGCCGATGGGGGTGTCCCAACCATTGCCGATGGGTCGAAGCTCTGATACCAAATGATCTCTCGTACTCTCGTCTCTCTCTCTCTCGATCGTGGATCAGAAGGATTCAGAGTAGAATGACACAAGTATTTTGTGCTGCGTAAACTTGCGGCTTTTCTGTCTGTCTTTCTCTTCTATTTATTCAGCAAAACGGAAAACAGAAAAGAGCGGAGAGGAAGGAATCGATCCGATACAAACGTGCCATCCCACGTCCAACGGCAATCGAGCTAACCTCAACGTCCACTACCCTTAAGACTAGGACTACTGAATGCCACGAACTGAAACCGTGACAGCTAAGAAACTACCAAGGAAAAATAACAGGAAGAGGTAAAACTACTGAACCTAATGTGCACAGGATTATAGCTAACATCACTTAGATGTTTTGCTGTACAGATTGTAGAATATGTTTGACGAGAAACTGAGCAGTGTGCATCTTAGCTATGCAGAGGCCGGGTGTAATGGCTTAAATCTCTTAAGTAATAAAACGCCACTTATCGAAAAAACATAACCACATCATATATGCCCGAAAGGTTGGCCACATCCACTCATGCTGGTCGATTTGGTTAAGCAGAAATGGCATAGTTAAAATAAAAATATAATCATATCCTGTACAAGCAGGATCAGGAACCCATGGTGAATGGAGCCAAGGGATTGGAGCTACCTATCCAGAGATTTATGTCCTGGTTTGATAGTGAATACATGATAGGCTATATAATAATTGATTTTCATTTCTATGTGACCTGTCGCAACGCTTTGCATTCGGCCTTTTTTTCATGTAAATTTGGGGCTATGTGGATCGTCAGATGCAGAGGCCAGGAGATTATTGTCTAGCATTGTATTTCTCTACCTCGGCAACATAAATTGTAGCATTGTATTTTGTTATACTCATTTGCAAACATTAGCCATACACATGTAACCTAGTGGGTAGGCATAAGGTGTGGTTATTAAGGTCATGGGTCAAAGCACTATTTCTCATAAGCAAAGGCCGGTGTATTTTCGTTTTAATACAGCACTCTGTAAATGATTGTAACATTGTAACTCATTTGACAAGGATCACAAACCTGTCAGTGCTAAAGCGTACCAAGCAAGAGGCAGCACCAGCAGCTTTGCAATATGTGCATCCCCTCACAATTCTACATGGAAGATTGATAGAATCTGCAATAGCCTTTTTCCCAGAAGAAAAGAGAACAGAATTAGTAAAAGCCGGAAACGATAATAATAGGACCGATGACGAAAATAAATAGATCCTAGATCGCGCGAAAAATGCTGCTATCAAGGATGAAGAACGAGTAATAACATGTCACCATTTGGTACAGTACATAATTACAGAAGCAACATACCTTGAACAACAAGGTTCGGTGCCAACATAGGCCAACTGATAACTTCCCAATCGGAAGCACAACAGAACCTGAGCTAATCTTCAGAAACCCAGCCGAGTCTCTCCACCGGGGAGCCAACTCGTGTTCTTCAGCAGTTGTTACTGAACCCCTTGGACAGAAACAGATGTATGTAAGACAGAGGGGCGCAGGGGAAATGCACCAAGATCACAGGGAATTAAATCGCATTATTATCAAATCACCCCATCTTCACAGACACCATGTTGGCGAGGCGAGCGGTTATCTCCTTGGAGTCAACGCAGCTCCGAGAAACGTCAATGGCCGTGCTTATCTGCTGCCTCAGGTCATAGTCGGCCACCTTGTCAACGATGACCACCTCGACGGACGATTCGGCGGGGTTCAGAGCCCTGAGGGATTCGATCCACGGCACGCGTCCGCCGTCCTGCACGTCGGTGCAGAGCGTCCATATGAAGGGATCCATCCCCTGGATGAGGTAGAAGCCGTCTGAGACCTTGTCGGAGTAGGAGAGGCAGCCATTGACCTGCCACGCCATGCGGTGGGCGCTCGGATCAGTCGCACATTCGCACTGTCTCAGGTAAAATGAGTGGTAGGGAGAGAGAGAGGTGTGTGCAGACCCAGAAGCGGTGGGAGAGGGACTGGGGCGAGGTGGCGATGTGGTTGTGGTGGTGTTCAGGGTCGGCGGAGTCGAGGAAGTTGGGGTCGGCGGCGGAGGCGGCGTCGGAGCAGAGGCGGAGCGCGAGGGCGAGCTGGAGCTGGTAAGCCTCCTCCGCCTGCTGCGCCCAGCTCTTGCCGCTGCTGCTCGGCGGCGGATCCCCTGTGCCTGTGTTGGCCTTGTTCTCCCTGCACTCCGCATTGGCGACGGTGGAGACGGAAGGGAACCCCTCCCCGTCGTCGGTGCTCCCGCTGGACTGCCGCTGCAGCCGCAGCCAGTCCGCCACGCCGAGCTGCGGGCTGTGCCGCTGAGGTGGCGGCGGGGGCTCGAAGGAGGAGGCGGCGTCGTCGTCTGAAGCCGCTGGAGGGTAGTGCGGCGAGCAGCCGTCGTTGCTGATGCTTGTGGGAGGGGAGGTGGCGAGCAGGGAGTAGGGGGGAGCGGGGGCGCGCCTCCCGCCGCCGCCCATCACCGGCGCGGGCCACTTGGCTTCCTTCATCTCGCGTGCCAACAGCCAAGCCACGGCAGCTATCTGCACCTAGCACATCTCGTGGTGGCGGCGTGGCACTGCGGTTTCGCGTGACTTTTCAGTTGGACATCGGCGTGGCGATGGGGCAACACCGAACACGCATGTGCGGAGGCCGGCGCTGACGGGTGGACGGCGATCGAGGAGCAGAGCAGGGTGCGTGCGTTCCTCGGACGGAGACGGGGAGGAAGGGGGCGGGTGGAGGTGGACACAGGACGACGCGACACGACTGGCGGAGGACAAGTGGAGGGGTGCCCATCCGCGCCTTGGTTCGGATGCATTGCATCGTTTTCCTTCACACGAGCACTTGTCCCCCCATCCTAGTGGGCACATCTGCGTTCTGCCATAAATTTTACACCGCAATATCTTCTTCGTCTCCGATAAACGAGCATATCTGCTACCAAGAAGTAAGTTTTTATAATACTCGCATAATCTTTAAAACATTTTTTTTAACGAGAACAGAAGCTTCGTCTTTTCAATCAATTTGAGTTGCTCGATTATTTAGCAGGAAACCGGGGTAAAATCCATACAAACACGGAAAAGCCCACCTAACACCACCCACAAAAGACGATACGAATCTTCTACGTCATAAGTAAGTATTACTCCGTATAAAAGAAGCAAATATGGGACGCTCCAATAAAGATGAAGAAGTCAACCCTCTAGACGAGCTGCATCACACGACGCCGACGATCGGCATCGAGGCAATCTCGTGCACACATGACACAAGTTCTCGATGCACTAAACACTGAGAGCCTTCGGGCATGCCGCCTCGACATCTAACTGCTCTACGACGCCCGTTAGATCGACCACCAACACCACCTTCTGGTACCGCCGTCCCGACGTACTGTCGCTCGAGCTCAAGCCGCAACGCTGCACGACCCAGCCATCCCCATCCCAAGCTGCATAGGGAAAACTGCGCGTAGACCACGGTCCCCGCACCAACATCTGGGGCCGCTGCCTCGGCCTAAAGTCAGACCACCTCTGTTGATACGTGTCGACCGATCCGATAATCTTTTCGCCCTAGCGACACAAGATTGTCACCCAAGCCAAGCCAAGCAACAATCGCACCCCAAGAAGCGCTACCCACCATGGTTCCCGAGGTCGCAGCCTCGACACACAAACATCATCTGCTCGGGGCCGCTGCCCCGACATTCACCAACCTGACGATGAGAGAAACACGCACTAAACATGGCTTCCAAGACGACGCCTCCAAGAAGGTCGCGACGCAGCTGTCGCCATCTCCTGCCCAGAAACTCGGAGCTAGGAATTTCTCCGGAGAGCCAAGACCCACACAAGGGTGTGGATGGAGCACCACAACCAGCGCCTCCAAGGAGGTAGACGACACTCGAGCATTGCCGCTGATGGCACCAACAAGGTCGGTGCAAAGCTTTCACTCAGCACTCCACCACGACATGCAAGGGCGCTGCAAAGCACGCGTTCCCGACGTCGTCCTCAACCGAGCACCACTAGAGACCACCACCGTCAAGCACCAAAATCACGGCATCCAGCCAGCTGATGAGAAGCTCTGCCGCCAAGCCCGAAGCCGCCGCCCCAGCGTCCAAGTGTTGCAGGGCAGTAGCACATAGCGCCCGTGTGCTGCCAGCACCCCACCCACCACCAACGTGGAGCCATCCTAGCCACCGGCGCATCTATTGGAGCCCTGCCCGCTGAACGAGCTTAGGGCCCAAATCCAGCGAGGATGACCAGCGACGCTGAAGACGGCGAGATCTGGGCATAAATTCCATGACCTGCCGCTCCACGCAAAGATGATGTCTCCCAAACCACCATGCTGCAGCATCACTACAGGGTACCCCCCATCGCCATCTGAGACCACCTACCGGAATCCGTGCGTTCGCGAGCTGGCCAACGACGCGCCAGCAATCTAGACCTTCTACCAATTCCACCTGAGAAGGGGAAACACTAGTATAGAATAGCCCATTGGTAGCACGGTGATTTCACCTTTGCTGGCGCGGGATCGCCATGCCACCAATTTCGTGCCACTGTTCTGTTGTGGCGGCGGACCCACGCCACCGTGTCGTGCATTTGGTGGCAGGTGGAACCACGCTACAATATCATTCGTCCAGCGGCGCGCGGGAGCATGCCACCATAGTGTGGGTACCGGTTGGCAGTTTTGATCACCTGGCAGATACGCGGCGAAATAAAAGGAAAGTTGGTACACGACATATTTAATTTTGAGCGGTTTTCATTCAAATTTCATATAGAAAATGGTATGTTTCATTCAAATTTTGATTGCATTTGATTACATTTCGGGTGCCGCTATTAACTGGAGCGGCTATTGCTATTCCTAGCCTTCTTTGATAGGAACAACGCCGCTCGAGCTAAGACCTACATCGACCAACGACCTTCTTGGCCTCTAATGGCCCGCACCATTGCTAGTCGATGCACCGTCGCCAAGGTCTATGAAGACCCGCGGCTGGGAAGGCTGGCTCGTCGCTTCCCTCCTAGCCGACACTGCGGCAGCCCTCTTCACCGTCATCACCAATATGCTTGCCAGGCAGGGTAGCCGGTGTTGTATGATGCCTTCTCTTCAAGCTCCCTAGCGGCTCACCGTTCGTCCACCGTGAGCTTTTTGGCGGCCACATCCTTAGCAGCGAACTCCACTGAGATGTTGGCGATGCGGTTGGCGATGGTCGTGTTCGTCTGCTCGAGATGACGGCGCACACCGCCCACCTAGTCGACTTCCTGTGCGCCGACTCGAAGGAGCTGACGAGGGTGGCCTGCAGCGAGCCACAAGGTGGCAACGGATCCTCCTCTTCCTCTTCTTCTTCCTTGCTCATGCTTTTGTCAGTGTCATCGTCCTCCAACGCGTTGAGGTAGTCGCCGTCCAACATCGGAGGCGAGGGCTCCGCCGACGGTGGCGGTGGAGGAACGCCGTGGTGGAGCATGGCATAAGTGGTGGCTAGGCGGCCAGGCATGGAGGTGGCAGGCGTGGAAATTTCGTTAACTTCTGAATATTTGAAACATTTACTATGTAACAAGAGTGCAAGTGCACCTGGTCTATGCTTGTGGTACCTACGTTCCGTTGTTTTTCTTATTTGTTTCATGTATTTTGCCGAATCTCCCCCATGCCACACAGCCGGCTGGTCGGCTTCTCCTCTGCCTAGGCCTCTAGGAAGGTCGCATGGGGTGGTAGTGACTCATGCGTTACTAAAGAGCTTAGCTTTTTAACAACGCAGAGTTTAGGTTCTCATCAAACTATGGTCCGAGCCCGAGGGTTTGGCTATGTGTGCCTTTATCCCAGACCACTCTGCCACGCCCCAACGAAGTGGCTTCGCCCATGGGGTGCGCCGCCTTGTATGGATCGACCACTTGCTCTAGGACAAGGATATAAGCCTGCTGCTATCCCTCGCCATTGATGTAGATCACAGTGTTCCCAATTCGGAGGCCCTCCACAGGGATAGAGGCCTCCTCTATACCTTTGAACACTTTGCCTCGCTTCTTGGATGTTCCTCGGGGTTCCAATCCATGCCCCGCTCCGCTCCTCCAAACCCATTGAGGTACTTAAAAGTGACGCACAAAGCCCCTATCTTCCGCGCCAACTGCAGGGGTTTTGATTCCCGGCACCACGATTTGTAGGTGTAAGGGCTTGTGATGATGATCTGATGGGTTAACAACCTCAAGGCACACAAGATTTATACAGGCTCGGGCCCCAACGATGATCCAATAAAGACCCTACGTCCAGTGTGTGGATTTTGTTATAGAGAGCGTGTGAGGTTCTCATATATTCAAAGATGGTCTCCCGGTTGAGCTATTAGTCTGAACTTATGGTGGATGGTGGGCAAGGAGTATGTCCTCCTCCAATGATTAGAATCGCTCTTCATCGATGAAACAGGAGAGGATTTGCTCCAAGAGCCTACAAATGAACTACCCATCAACTACAACTCCGGTGAGCTTCTGTGTGTGTGTGTTGATGTGGATGTGTATGTGGATGTGTGTGTGTTGGATTCAGATCCTCCCTTCTTCTTCTTCCTCCTCCTCTCTTATATCCCATGGCCATGGATATTGGGGCATGGTCGGGGTGATACCGACATAGTCTGATGGGAGATGGAGGTGTCGCATTGCCTTGGTCGTCTCGTTTCTCTCTATCAGCGGGCCATCTGGTGCCAAGTACTGTAGATGACCTCATTGTACACCTCCGAGCTCCTGGGAGTAGGCATGCTGATTAGTCGCTAGGGATGTGACTAGGCATGCTGTCAGGACCCAATAGGGTGAATACATATACGCCCGGACGACGGGTCGCTACGTCCTGTCAGGGTGCGTCACGCTTGCCGACTTTGAGCCCTCTTCCCAATGGGTCCTTGGCGAAGTTCAGCCAGAAGGTCAGTCTTAGCTGGTAGGCTGATTCTAGCCAGTGGTCCGGGACGCAGTCGCTTGGTCCCCTGTCCATGTCCGACAAACCTTCTATCCAATAGTCCAGGAGGGAAATGATACTCTTTTCCTATTAATTATTTCGGATTCTATGGGTACCTGGTTACATAGGACTCTGTCACTTCCCGGGTGTCGCCTGAGTGCGACACAGGGGGTGGGGGAAAACTTTTTCTTGTTCTAATCTTCAAAATAATGATAACATGATACAATAGCCATGGCGACGCGTGAGGAATCTCATCTCGCAACCTCTTGACATCGCGCATGGTGACATATGTGGCGATAAATGGGGTGCCGATCACTATTTCGCGGATCTACCGGTGCATACTTCTTTGTACATTCTCTTGGCCAAGGAAATCATCAGTATATCATCCATGTGCCTAGGGTAGTCACATTAGAGCTACTAAGCTTTTCAACTTGGTATTGGCAGTAGAAAGGATGAGTTCATCGAAGCATTCCACACGTCGGCATGATCCTCATGTTGGAGGTATCAATTGGGGAAGCAACCATCATGGTTCGACAAACCAACTGGTTCATCGATAGGAGGATGCATTAAAACAAGTTCATGATCAACCTCGTGGCTTGATTATGGACTTGTCAGCTTCAGTGATAGAGTGTGATGGTGATGCCTCATTTCGATCCAGCACTGTCATTTCCGACGATGGAGCTATCAGATGTGACTGTCGCGGTGACCTTAGAAGTAATTCAAGGTCATCATCCTAGGGAATCAATGATGGGAGCCAGTGGCTACCTGTTGGATCTAGGCGAGGCAATGGCCATCTATGACCACCTTCTGAATTTGATATGAGTGGGAGAATAGACAAGAATGCCCTCATAAGGTCTCAAATGTGAATATTTCTAACGCTTTGGTGGTAGTTCAGGATCCACTAGTACAGAGCACCGCTATGGACACGAGTTTAAACCCTTACCAGCAACAGATATAGCTACCGTCACTTGAACTTGGTCGTTGATGTGAAGGGCTCAATTGCGACGACATTTTTTCTTATTGCCCATATTAGATCATTAGAATTATGAACCATTGCATAAAGTCGTTACATATGTTATAAAGTTTAGCTAATGACCATGCTTGATGATAACATGTTGGCAGCTAAGGTTTTTCTTCGAAATCCTAACAACCATGCTAAAACTTGCAAGAACCCGATGAGAGGCATCTAGCTCATTTTTGCAGGATGAACATGTGATGTGGTATAGTCTTCATCATTTCAATGAGATTATATGAGATGCTATATGGTGTAATTAATATTTGCATGACGCGAGTGTCATGGTACAACATGATGGCATGTCATCATCTCTTTTGCAGGAGTTGACATTGGCTACCTCAACAAAGTCATCAACTCTGCCATGGTGACACACTAGTCAAGGGTATGTTCTCTTCCTTGTAGCTCTATAGTGATCTCTTGATTTTCGTTCATGGTATTTTTTCTTTTACGTAGCATGGTCCCCAACATCTTTTTCTTGGCATTTTGTGTCATCTTGAGGGCATTCTGGGGATGTTATGGGCAGAGAGGATGCTTTTGAAGTAGACAATGTAGATCAAAGAGTTTTCTTTTATAGCATGGTAATGACTCAAAAACCATCAGAAAAATGGAAAATAGTGAATGTGTACGGACCTGCCCAACCTAAATTCTATCGAAATTTCTTATGGGAATTGACTAAAAATTGATGCAGTGTGAACTCCCTGCTATGATAAGGGTGATTTTAATCTTATCATATATCCTCATGAGAAATCTTCTAATAATTGCAACATGCTCTAGTAGATTGTTCTAGTTCATTTTATTATTGTTATGTATTTATAGAACTTCATAGAGTGGGGTCAGAGTATACTTGGACAAATAAGCCGGAGGTGCAAATTGTGTCTATTTTAAAAAGAATTCAAATTTGTGCCTCATCAGATAGTTTTTACCCTATGGCTATAGTTCAAATGGTCCTTACGGCTAGATGTGACCATTCCAGTTGGTGGTGATTGTCCCAAGATTGCCAAATAAACAATTTTTTTTAGATTGAAACCATCCCTTAAAACCTGGGTTTAAGGGGACAATTTGGACTTTTGGCAACACTTTAGGAGGTTCACAAAAGGGTGGGAGATAATATGAGAAGACAGAAAAACCTAACTAAGGCCATGCAAAGATTGGATTTTGAAGAGGGTGCAAGAGCCATTAATAGTGTTGAGTGGTTGGAGAGATATTAACTAGAAAAGGCGCCAATGCATATATTTTATTATTTGCCCCGAGGACAGTGATCATAGTTAGTTGTGATGGTAGTTCATGATCTGTGAGTTGTTAATTGTCAGTAGCTCAAGATCTTAGTATTCATGTTGATGATAAGGGGCCAATTTGTGTCTATTGCTGATGTGCCTTTTGTATATTCATTATATACTATGTCTGGCCTCATTTTTCCATGAATCTCTAGTATGCTCTCTTTCTATGGAACACACATTAAAAAGAACTTCATAACGAAAAAGATCCTGCAACAATATTGACTCCAAATTTGCATTTCTAAGAGCAGAACAAACATATGTTGCCACCACTTAAAGAACCAAAAAAAATCAGTATGGCTAATTTTCCTCATGCAACACCCTAAACGAGGCACTGATGGGGCAAAATTGAAAGTGTTTACACCTAAATTTGCCAGATCAGCAATTAAAGAAAGTGAGGATATCTGCATGAGACTTTGTGCCAGATAGACGCATCGGGCTATTGAGCCAAATTCAGGAAGATCCGCAGGAGATTGCTAGGAAGCTAATGAGACACGAAAATTCATCAAGGAAGCTGAAGTCAAAGGAAAGGTGACTTACGCCAGAAGCCCAAGAAGCAAGCCGCGTTGAAAGACGAAGAGGCAAAGAAACCAAAGCCGACATGGAGGGATGATATGTCTCAAACGTATCTATAATTTTTGATGCTCCATGCTTGTTCTTACACCATTTGCTTAGTGTTTTGTTACACTTCGTGGCGTTTTTTATGCATTTTCCGGAACTAACCTATTAACAAGATGCCACAGTGCCAGTTCCCTGTTTTCTGCTGTTTTTGTGTTTCAGAAAAGTTACACAGGAAATATTCTTGGAATTGGACGAAACAAAAGCCGAACCTCCTAATATTTACCGAAGCTTCCAGAAGTCCGAAGAGGAGACGAAGGGGGGCCACGGGCTGGCCACACCATAGGGCGGCGCGGCCAGCCCCTGGCCCACGCCCCCTATGGGTGAGGCCACCCTGGCCTACTCCTGACGCCGCCCCTTTGCCTATAAAGACCCCCCGATGGAAAAAACCGAAATACCCGATCAATTTTCTAGAAACACATCGTGATCCACCGCCGTCATCGACCCGAGATCGGGAGGGTCCAGAAGCTCTTCCCGGCACCCTGCCGGAGAGGGGAATCGCCACCGGAGGTCTCCTTCATCGCCATGCTTGCCTTCGGCGCGATGAGTGAGTAGTATACCTTGGACTATGGGTCCATAGCAGTAGCTAGATGGTTGTCTTCTCCACCATGTGCTTCATGTTTAGATCTCGTGAGCTGCCTTACATGATCGAGATCATCTTTATGTAATTCTACATGTTGTGTTTGTTGGGATCCGATGAATATTGGTGTTATGTTAAGTTGATGTGCTGAATATTATCTTATGTTATCTCTATGTTGTTTATGATCTTGCATGCTCTCCGTTGTTAGTAGCTATCTTGGCCAAGTAGATACTAGTGACTCCAAGAGGGGGTATTTATTCTCGATAGTTGGGTTCATGCCTCTATTTAATCTGGGGAGTGACAGAAACCTCTAAGGTTGTAGATGTGCTGTTGCCACTAGGGAGAAAACAACAATCTTGTGTCCAAAGACATTTGCTTTGTTTACATTACACACTTTGCTTAATGCAGTTATTTGTTGTTTGCAACTTAATACTCAAGGGGTCATCGGATGATTCCCCGCGAGTGGATTATTAGTCATAGATGCAGTTGGATGGCGGTCTATGTATCTTGTTGTAATGCCCAGAGTAAATCTCATAGTGATCCTCGTGACATATGCACGTTATCTTTATTCTATCAATTGCCCAACTGTAATTTATTTACCCAGCATGTTGTTATTTATCTTATGGAGAGACACCACTAGTGAACTGTGGACCCCGGTCCAATTTCCTTTACATTGCTATTACTGTTTACTTTTACACGCACTGTTTACTTTTTCGTATATTACTATTTCTTTCCACTCGATATGATCAATCCTTTGTTTACAGCAAACCGGTGAGATTGACAACCTCATCGTAAGTTGGGAGCAAAGTTCTTGGTTGTGTTGTGTGCAGGTTCTACGTTGCTACTGGTGCAAAGCAAAGCCCTGGACGAGGCGTCTTATAAATTGTCCGGAGCTGTCGTGAAGCTAGCAGACATCACCTTCTGAAGTTTGGATTTTTCCTACTGGTTCGATAAACCTCGGTTTCTTACTGAGGGAAGACTTGCTACTGTGCTCATCATACCTTCCTCTTGGGGTTCCCAACTGGGTGCGTCAAATTGGCATCATCAAACAAGCAATCAAGTTTTCTGGCGCTGTTGCCGGGGAACGAAGAAGAATAATCTCCCTCGTCAACTGGGCGCCGTCAACAAGTTTTCTAGCGCCGTTGCCGGGGAAAAAGAAGATTTCTGCAAGGGGAGTTTCGCACGCACATCCTTTACTTTGTTTATTGTTTTGCTTTACTTTATTTTTGCTTGCATCTTTTTATCAAAAACACAAAAAAATTAGTTTCCTTTATAGTTGTTACTTTATTTCTCTTAGTTCATTATGTTTTTCCCTAAGTATGTTTTGGAGGACCTTTCAGTAGGTAGTGGTTCTATTATTGGGAAAGGTAACATTGAGGAGTTCTTTAATCATATTAGCATGCATAAAGATGTTGAGGATAAATCTTTGGCTGAGCTTGCTCCTAGTTATGAAGTTGCTGCTGCTTATTTAGTTCACATGTTGGAGGCTAGGTTTGTTAACCTTAATCCTTTTATGCAACAAATGTTCCTTAAGCTTCATGATATTGAGGACTCCGAAAAGAAAGATTTTATTTTGAAGACTTTGCGTAGAGAATTTAGAGATGTTGCTATTGAAGCTAGGAAAGTTTTTGAGCGTTTTAATATGCTTGGCTCATCTGTTAATGTTGTTGGTACAACCAAAGAAGATTTCAAAGAACCAATACCTTGCAAACTTGTAGGAATGCATGAAGCTTTGGAAAAGAATTTCAATTGGATTTGTCCTGAAAATCTTTTTGATGAAAGTAGTGTACCAAAGTGTGATCATAAAGGATCTTCAAAAACTCATTTGGACACAATTCAATTTATTGTTGAAAAGACTTCTGCAATTGATCTTAATGCCTCTTTCGAAAATACTTGATTTGCACCTTTCTGCGCCTAGCTCAAAGGCGTTAAAGAAAAGCACTCTTGGGAGATAACCCATTGTTTTACTTTCAGTTCTTTTTCTTTTATTTGAGTCTTGGAAGTTATTACTACTGTAATAACCGCTCCTTATCCTTTTTATTTCGTTGTTGTGCCAAGAGAAACCTCTAATTTGAGTGAGGCAAGATTTGGGGATGTTGCTGTCCTGAAACAGATTTCGGTGCTGCACCGTAAACATTCGTGAAAATTCTCAGAATATCTATTTGACCTGCGATTTCTTTTGCATATGCCCCAGGTTATATCCAAACTTTCATTAGTTTTACACTTTTTGATTTGAGCAACAGAAAACCCTCGAAAAAACCGACCTTTGTCAGCTGTTCTGTTTTGATAGATTTCTGCCACTATTTGTGTTTGCCTCTCGATCGCTTTCTTTTTTAGTTCTTTTGATCATGGAACTTTTGGGGAAGTTGCTATAGTAGTATATGATTTATATGTGGTAGTTTTGAGTTGAAATCTGAACCAAAAAGGGTTGATTCATTATTATGCTTACACTAATGTTGCTAATAGAATTGTGTTGAGTTTTGTGTGAAGGAAGTTTTCAAGTGTAGGGATTGGAGAATGATGAGATGAGATGAAGAATGGACAAAAGCTCAAGCTTGGGGATGCCCATGTCACCCCAAGAAATATCCAAGAGGTATAAGCATTAAAGCTTGGGGATGCCCCCGAGGCACCCCTTCTTCATCGGCAAAAATCAGGTCACCTTTCAACACACTATATTTTTATTGCTTCATGCACTATGTGTTTTTCTTGGAGCGTCTTTACTTTTGCTTTCAGTTTATTTTGTTTTGTTTGCTGCAATAAATGGTTGGACCCCAAAAAATTTCTTTTGGAGGAGATTTACTTGCTTTTCATTTGCCAAGAACACTCCGTTTTTCACTCTTATCGTTCAACGAGTGTTCTTTTTTTCTAGAACTGCGTTTAGCTTTTGTTTTTCGCCTTGATTTTTGTTCAGATCTTGTTTTATCTTTATATCAAGGTGTATTTTGACCTCTGGTCTATGTTGGTATTCATCAAAAGAGTTGTTTCAAAAAGGTTCGAATGGTGTTGGAAAAGAGAAAAAGTTTCATGCAAAAAAGTGGTACAAAAAGGAGCTTGTTTAGACTGCGACTTAGACTTTTGCATGTCGTGCTTGATGTCGTTTTGATAGTATGCTTAGTGGTTATGCTGTAGCATGACTTGTCTCAAATGACTGAGATTGCTTAATGAGCCTTTGAAAAAATCATGCGTTGTTTTTATTATTTGGAAGCATTAATTTGGTTTTCTCCTTGATGCTTTATTTGGGTTGACTTGGCGCATGCTTACAACATGTTCTACTCATACAAAGTCGCCATAAGCCTTTATGATCATTTATTTTTTGACTTTTGATGCCATTTTATGCTTCTCTTAATGATGTTTTGTCGCTATGCATGATTATGGCCGTTATTGCTCTCTTAGTTGGTCGCTCCCAGTCTTTTGCTAGCCCTCATTTTGTACTGAGTATGAGCTCTACTCGTGCATCCAACTCCCAAAAACCAAGTTATTCCAATGTGTCCACCATACATGCCTATTAGCAATTTGCTATTCCAAAGTACATTTGACGTGCTTTTATCTATCCTTCAAATTAAACTCTTTTACTGTTATGCGAAAATTAGTCAGTAAAGCTCTCACGAACCTGATGGCACACTTTACTTTTCTCGTTCTTAAATTTTTTGACATTGTGGCTCTCTTATGTTGAGTTGTTATGCTTGCAAGTTGTAAGTTGGAAATTAGCCCAGCCATGCCGTCATGGGGCAAGCTTTCAACATTGCACTTCTTATTTGAGTTGATATCGTGATCTTTTGTTTATGGATACTAGCGATGTGAAATAAGTTGGGAATCTTGCGGGATCATGGAGTTTGTATACATGTTAGAGAAACGCCTGAGCCACTAATCTAAGCCATGCATAATTCATGGTGGAAACGCCTGAGCCGCTAATCTAAGCTATGAATTATGCATGGCTTAGATTAGGGGCTCAGGCGTTTCTCTAAAGGATAACTAAAACCAACACAAAGCAAAAGCCAATGAGCATAAATGATAACTAAAACACACATGCTCAAAGACATATCTTATTTTAAGAGTGAAAAACAAATTACAAGGAATGAGATAAGCAACTCCCAAAGAGAGCAAGGTTCCAACAACAAACCAAACTCTCCACACTTTTTATGATGGCACACTAAGTACCAAAAAGAAAAGATTTGTCTTCCAACAATAATCAATACCAATTGAAATAAGCACAAGAGTGTGTTATAACAAATATAGGAGAGCTCCCCCAAGATTAGTGCATTATTTATGATTTTGCATTTGGATACAAAATGCACACAAATGGGATCATCACATCTACCTACATAGAAATAACACAAAATAAGTTCAACAAAATCAAATGGAATCACAAGAGTCAAGAAAGACAATGGGAGTTAAAGCAAATACATTTCTTGGCAAGAGATAAGGCAATTAAAAGCAGTAGCCAAAGTAAAGATGATCAATATAAAAATACCACATGATAGATTACCAATTTTCCAAGGAGAAGAGGTATATGGAGTTATTTCCTGTGGTAGTTTACACATAAATCCAAGATCATCTTCACAATAAATAAGCAAATGAAAAGGATAAGAATTAAGCACCATGCCAAACAAAGATATTCTTGATAGACTCAAATAGTTAGACAATCACGCAAAGCAATGATTAGGATAACTTGAAGCAAATGGTTTTCCAACTTTGATGTAGTATTCCACATTTTAGGAAAACCCTACCAAGAAAGTATCTCACAAACAAGATCCAAAACAAGAGCAATAAAACAATTTGGCAAATTGGAACTTGATTGAGAATACATGCCACATAGAAGCAAGATAATTTACAATATCAACACTATGTGACACAACCTCAAATATACATATTTCATGAATTTGTAATATGCACAAAGCATAATACTCCCCCATAATGTGATAATACAAATCTTCAAATAAGTTGTTAAAGTCAATTTCCATAGGGCCTAGAAATTCTGAGTGGGACCGGAGTCTCCGAGGTTGAATCACCGGAGTCTCCGGGGTTGAACCACCGGAGTCTCCGGGGTTGAACCACCGGAGTCTCCGAGGTAGAACCAATGAAATCTTCGGACCTAGAAAATTACACTTTAGCAACAAGAGGCAAATAGAATCCAACAACATGATTAATGGACATTATAGAAATTGAATTTCTCATGAGAATGACATACCACATAGAGACTAGATAATCTTGAAATATCAACACTAAGTGGTATTCCTCATGTACACACATTTATAGGATTGTGAAGTGCCAAAGCATATCACTCCCTCAAAATAGGATGGTCCATTAATCTCTCACAAGAGCCAAGTAAGATAGATCAAGATGCAATAGGCTCAACAATAACAACCATACATGGTGTGCAACCAACGTGCACTTACTTGATTACTCAAAATAAAGCAAGTAGGGAGCACAACATATGCAAACACATGCAAGATACAAAACCAAACACATGCAAAGGGGCAAGTAACTTTCAATGTAGATAAGTTGAATACATGTTACCGCAAGGAGGAACATTGGATATATGATAGAAATAAGATAATCCAATTGACTTGACTTGAGATAATATAATTAATGAAGATCCCTTAATTCTTCATGATATAGCCAAGTCTCCAATGCCCTCCATTAAACACCTATTGATCAAGTTTTGGCTTGTTGGTCCCCAACCAAGTTGGGTCCTAAGAGGTTAGTCACAATAGGTTTGGCAACCCAAATGGTTCTGTTCTTGACACCACTTTGAGTATCAACAAATTTGGCAAACACATTTCCAAGCTTATCCTTGCAAAGTGAATAAGCATCATCGATTATGATAGGGTTGTATGAGTTACCAATAGAGCATGTAGAAGAAAGGTGACCCTTCTCACGGCATATGTAGCAAGATCTTATCTTTCCTTTCTTCTCATTTGATTTCCCCACAATGGGAGCATTGGGTTGATTCTTCTTAGGAGGTAGCTTTTCTTCATCTTGAGGAAGGACTTGAGTTTGAGCTTGAGGCCGCTTCCCTTGTTGCTTCTCACTTAGATGCTTCTTCTTCAATGGGCAAGACCTAACATGATGCCCTTCAATTTTGTACTTGAAGCAAACAATCTTGGCCGGATCCTTGACTTGCTCTTGGCCCTTCTTCTTCTTGAAGAGTTTGGACTTCTTCTTATTGTTGGAGATAAATCCAAGTCCACTCTTGTCATTGGGGGATTTTTGTGCACTCAACATCTTGTCAAGTTTGGACTTCCCTTCATGACTTTTTACCAAGTCTTTCTTCAACAAAGTGACTTGGGCCTTGAGCTCTTTAATTTCTTCTACATGGTTAGTTACAACAGAAGTACTAGAGGAAGTAGAAGCTATATTGTTAGAGCAACAAGGCAAGGAGAGTAATTCATCACAAGATGTAGCAATAGTATGAGTGGATGAATTACGAGAACTAGCACATGGCAATATAGCATTTTGGGAAGTAGTGCTAGTGACCACATGAGGTTCACAAGATGTTACCTTTGGAGACATATCCTCATAAGCTAACTTTAGGCGAGCATGGGACACTAAAAGATCCTCATTAGAGCTAGATAGCTTTTCATGACTTTCTTTTAATTTCCCATACTTGCTAGTTAGCAACTCAAGTTGAGCCCTTGGCTCAACATTCTCCTTCAAAATAGATGCTTCACAAGAAGTAGAGTTAGTAGCACAAGCATCGTGATTAACCGGAAGAGGAGAAGGCAACTTGGAACACTCTTTTAAATAAGAAGCTTTTAGTTGCTCATGTGACTTGGTGAGTTTGGTGAGCACACTCTCAACGCCCCTAGAGCCATTTTTGAGGTGCTCAACAACCTCAAGAAGTTTAGCATTAACAAAAACAAGCTTATCATTTTTTAATTTTAAATCATTTGCCACCTCAAGAGCTCTATCATGGGTTTCCTTTACTCTAGACAATTCTAGAGCAAAATTCTCCTCAAGAGCTTCGTTGGTGCTTTGTTCTTCTAAAAGAGCCTTTTTAAAATCATTGGCAAGACTATGAAGATTCTCAATAGTTTCTTCTTGCGCTTCGTTATGAGATTGTAGCTCATCAATAATTTTCTTGCTTTCAATAGCAACAACCAAAATTTCAACAAAGTTAGAGCAAGCAATTTTCTTCTTACCAATAGCATGAAAGACTATTTCTCCCTTCTTTCTTAAAGAGGCAACATCATCATCCTCTTCTTCATTATCACTAGATATATTTGGTTCCAAATAAGGAGTTAACTTTGAATCCCTAGCCATAAGGCATATGTGGGAACCGAGATATGATGATGAGGATGAATTACTTGAAGCTCCATTAAGGTCCATGTGTTGTTCCAACAAAAGTTGGGATTCCTCTACATTGTTAGCCACAAAAGTGCTAGAGGAAATGGGAGCATTCTTATCATGATATCTAGTATAGAAACTACTCCAAGACATGCAAGGACTATCAACATTAGCATGTAAGGCATTTGGTGTGCTAGAAGAGTTGAAGTCCAAAGATAGAACATTGCCATGAGATAGAGATGAATGATTATCAAAACTAAGCTCACTATTAATATTGCAATTTCCATCACCACTCACTATGTCATTACCTTGTGTCTTGCCACACATCGGTGAAGTGGAAGAAAGTTCATCACAGCCAGAAGTGGAAGGAATACACTCATCCTCAATAAACTTGAACACATCATATTTTTCTTGAAGCTTTGTCCATAACTCATGAGCATTCTGAAAAGGCATAATGGACATCACAACTACAATGCTCACAACATTGGATAAAACATTAATAGCTTGAGCATTGAGATAAGAGTTTTTCTCATCCTCTAAAGATAGATCCGTGGGATCCTTAGGAGGAGAAAAACCCATATCTACAATTCGCTCTATATTTGGGTCCATGACCCGAAAATGATTAAGCATGCGAATTCTCCAAGTATCATAATTTGTGCCATCGAATATAAAAGTATCATTGTGCACTAATCCCCTAGCCGACATATTTGCTCTCAAGGCGGTGAAGCCTAAAATGAGAGACCTAGCTCTGATACCAATAGAAAGGACACGGATGTCTCCTAGAGGGGGGGGGGTGAATAGGCGATTAAAACTTTTACGAATGGCTTGAACAAATGCGGAAATAAACTAGTGTTTAATTTGTCAAGCTTACAAAACCTAAATAGACTAGGCTCACCTATGTGTACCAACAACTTATGCTAAGCAAGACAACTAGCAATGTGATAGCAAGATATATAACTTCAAGCACGATGGCTATCACAAATGTAAAGTGCATAAGTAGTGGAGCTCGGATAAGAGTTACCGAGGCACGCAGGAGATGAAGATGTATCCCAAAGTTCACTTCCAAGGAAGCTAGTCTCCGTTGGAGAGGTGTGGCGGCTTAATGCACTCCGAACGCCACAAAGGCCTCACCTTGAGATGTGGTAGCACAATGCTCACCAAATGCCACAAAGGCTCACCTCAAGATGCGGAGGCACGCTACGCACCGAACGCCACAAAGGCTCACCTTATTCTCCTCGCGCTCTCGCACAAAGCAAGATGCCATGATCCACCATGGGACACTTGAGGGCGGTCACCGAACCCGTACAAGCTTGGGGCAATCTCCACAACTTAATTGGAGGCTCCCAAGAATCGCCACAAAGGCACCACAAAGGTTGGGGAATCTCCACAACTTAATTGGAGGCCCCAAGTATATGCCACAAAGGCCACTAAGCCGTCTAGGGTTCCAAGAACCCAAGAGTAACAAGCTCACGAACTTTCACTTACCAAATCTCCGAGGAGAACTCAAACCGATGCACCAAATGCAATGGCAAGAGCACACAAAGTGCTCAAATCCTTCTCTCCCAAATTCTACCAAAGCAACAAATGCTATGGAGGAATATGAGAGGAAGAACAAAGGAAATCCACAAAGAACTCCAAGATCTAGATCCAATAGGTTCCCCTCACTTAGAGGAGATTTTGATTGGTGGAAAGAAAGATCTAGATCTCCTCTCTCTTTTCCCTCAAGAAGATGAAAGAATCATTGGAGGGATTGAGAGATAGCAAGCTTAAGAAGGTCAACAATGGAGGTCAAGACTTGCAAGAAAGGTTGGGGATCCATTGGGGAAGAAGGGTCCCTTAAATAGGCCCCCCAAAATCCAACCGTTATGTCCAGAATTTGTCCAGGCCAGAGTCTCCGCCCTTGGGCCGGAGTCTCCGGTGCCCCGGGGTCATTCGGGGGCCTTAGGATGGACGATTCAGGTGCCAGGCCGGAGTTGGGCCGGAGACTTTGCGTCTCGGGCCGGAGACTCCGGCCACCCAAAAACTGGCAGCAACACCAACACGAAAACGACCATAACTTGAGCATCCGGACTCCGTTTTTGATGATTTTGGGCTCGTTGGAATCACAACAACGAGCTCTACAAGTATATCAATAAAAACATCATAGTACAACAAGTGAGGATAAAACCAAATGATGAAAGGTTTGACCTATCTATAAGAGATGAACCGGCAAAACCATCAACATCAAAAACTCAATAAGAATTTCATCCAAAATCCGTTTTTGATGAGTTAGAGCTTGTCATAACCACAAGCTCTAAAACCTCACATGGATAAAAGCCAAATAAGAACCAAGAAAGATGATGCCAAATATGCAAAGGTTTGAGCTCTCTTCAAACGAAGCGATTAAGTTACTCACTCGAGAGCCCCTCTTGATAGTACGGCTACCAATCCTACAATCCGGTCTCTCAACTAACATCATGAGACCGATAAGAAAGAAACCCTATCAAGATCATACCTTTGCCTTGAGCAAAATCCACTTGATCTAGAAGATGACCGTCTTGTCTTCCTCAAGTTGGAACACCTTTCTTGATCTTGCTTGCTTGGTGAAGTCTTGCGAATTGCTCCCCCATACACCACTATGGGAAAGACTCTCGTTAAGCATATCTTTACTTATCCATGATCACAATATATATGGCAAGCTTCAAGCATATGATCTCTTCTAGATTCCATCTTGAACTTGCGCTTTGGCTTGATCAATTCTTGAATCAACTCTTCTTTCTCCACAATGATGGTGTCTTGAAGATTCACATGAGAGATCACTCAATCTTATTCTTCAAGACACATTGATATAGGCTCAACTAGCTTATGATCAATCTTTGGATAACTACTTGAATAACACCTTGGCCATCACATAATCTTCTTCATTGTCTTCTTCATACAACATTGAAACCAACAAATGGTTCAAGCATTGTTTATGGACAAGTCCTACAAATATAACTCAATGCATATGGGGGCTCCATGCTCTTTCAGTATACATGTTAGAGAAACGCCTGAGCCGCTAATCTAAGCCATGCATAATTCATGGTGGAAATTTACAGCATGCCCATAGTGAACATTCGACAATGCATCTCAAAATAAAAAGCTATACCAATGGTAAATAAAAGAGATGCCGAGGTGTTCATTGTCTGTTTGTCCTGTCATTTTGATGTGGGCTTGTTCCATGTCATCGGGCACGGAGGTACCCCGTTGGCGGTTCTCGATGATACGTGTATACTTACAATGACAAGAGCTTGCTTGAGACTCTAAGTCGAGTAGCATGAGGTTTGGGTATTCGTACTTCATGGGACACGAGGTTTTCAACTTATGATTTGTCAAGCATATGCTTCATAATTGTACTCGCATTAACTTTAACCATTCAAGATGCCTATGATGGGAGCAATGAGAGCTCAAAGCTAGTAAGTACCATAATTTTTGAAGGTTTATAAATCTTACAATCACTGCTTCCCTCTACGAAGGGCCTTTCTTTTACTTTTATGTTGAGTCTCCACCTTCTACCTTTATGCACCGTCTAAGAGAGTATAAGAGAGTATAGTTGTCATTCTGAGTTTAATGTGCATAGTCCCAAAGTTTATCATTGATTGACTCATGATTATGGTTTCACTTGTTCTTAAATTATTTGTATCTAGTCGCCCTCTTAAACTTGAAGGTGTCCTGTGCATTTATGTTTTGCTCTTTCATGAAGGACAAGCTAAAAACCATTTGCTATGTTTTTCCATATGATTTGAACACACGTTTGACTTTCATTGTTTCATTTTTCATGATCTTTTGTTTGTGTTCTTTTTCATGTTATAACATAGTTGCTAAGTTTCTTCTATCAAGATTATGTCTTTCATGCCCATGTTTTAGGTTCTTTTGATCCCAGCACTCAATGCTTTAAATAGATGATCAAGATCGTGTTGGTGCATGTCAACTCAAAAATTATTGTTTGTTATCACTTACCTACTCGAGGACGAGCAGGAGTTAAGCTTGGGGATGCTTGATACGTCTCAAATGTATCTATAATTTTTGATGCTCCATGCTTGTTCTTACACCATTTGCTAGTGTTTTGTTACACTTCGTGGCGTTTTTATGCATTTTCCGGAACTAACCTATTAACAAGATGCCACAGTGCCAGTTCCCTGTTTTCTGCTGTTTTTGTGTTTCAGAAAAGTTACACCGGAAATATTCTCGGAATTGGACGAAACAAAAACCAAACCTCCTAATATTTACCGAAGCTTTCAGAAGTTCGAAGAGGAGACGGAGGGGGGCAACGGGCTGGCCACACCATAGGGCGGCGCGGCCAGCCCCTGGCCCGCGCCCCCTATTGGTGAGGCCACCCTGGCCCACTCCTAACGCCGCCCCTTCGCCTATAAAGACCCCCCGACGGGAAAAACCTAAATACCCGTTCAATTTTCCAGAAACACATCGCGATCCGCCGCCGTCGTCGACCCGAGATCGGGAGGGTCTAGAAGGTCTTTCTGGCACCCTGCCGGAGAGGGGAATCACCACCGGAGGTCTCCTTCATCGCCACGCTTGCCTCCGGCACGATGAGTGAGTACTCTACCTTGGACTATGGGTCCACAGCAGTAGCTAGATGGTTGTCTTCTCCACCATGTGCTTCATGTTTAGATCTCGCGAGCTGCCTTATATGATCGAGATCATCTTTATGTAATTCTACATGTTGTGTTTGTTGGGATCCGATGAATATTGGTATTATGTTAAGTTGATGTGCTGAATATTATCTTATGTTATCTCTATGTTGTTTATGATCTTGCATGCTCTCCGTTGTTAGTAGCTATCTTGGCCAAGTAGATACTAGTGACTCCAAGAGGGGGTATTTATGCTCGATAGTTGGGTTCATGCCTCTATTTAATCTGGGGGAGTGACAGAAACCTCTAAGGTTGTAGATGTGCTGTTGCCACTAGGGAGAAAACAACATTCTTATGTCCAAGGGCATATGCTTTGTTTACATTACACACTTTGCTTAATGCAGTTATCTGTTGTTCGCAACTTAATACTCACGGGGTGTTCGGACGATATCCCCGTGGGTGGATTATTAGTCATAGCTGTAGTTGGATGGCGGTCTATGTATTTTGTTGTAATGCCCAGAGTAAATCTCATAGTGATCCTCGCGACATATGCATGTTATCTTTATTCTATCAATTGCCCAACTGTAATTTGTTTACCCAGCATGTGTTATTTATCTTATGGAGAGACACCACTAGTGAACTGTGGACCCCGGTCCAATTTCCTTTATATTGCTATCACCTGTTTACTTTACTCGCATTGTTTACTTTCTCGCATACTACTATTGCTTTCCACTCGATACGCTCATACCTTTGTTTACAGCAAACCGGTGAGATTGACAACCTCATCGTAAGTTGGGAGCAAAGTATTTGGTTGTGTTGTGTGCAGGTTTCGCGTTGCTACTAGTTGAAGACGCGCTAACAAGTGTCGTAAATGGCGCCCTTGTTGGAGTGTCACTAGGCTAGCAAGCATCACCTTCTGGAGTTTGGTTTTTTCCTGGATTTGATAAACCTTGGTTTCTTACTGAGGGAAAACTTCCTGCTGTGCTCATCATACCTTCCTCTTGGGGTTCCCAACTGGACGGTGAATTTCATCATCAACACCGTGCCGCATCAATGTGCTGTTGCCACTAGGGAGAAAACAACATTCTTGTGTCTAAGGACATTTGCTTTGTTTACATTACGCACTTTGCTTAATGCGAATATCTATTGTTCGTAACTTAATACTCAAGGGGAATCACCACCGGAGGTCTCCTTCATCGCCATGCTTGCCTCCGGCGCGATGAGTGAGTACTCTACCTTGGACTATGGGTCCATAGCAGTAGCTAGATGGTTGTCTTCTCCACCATGTGCTTCATGTTTAGATCTCGTGACCTGCCTTACATGATCGAGATCATCTTTATGTAATTCTACATGTTGTGTTTGTTGGGATCCGATGAATATTGTTATTATGTTAAGTTGATGTGCTGAATATTATCTTATGTTATCTCTATGTTGTTTATGATCTTGCATGCTCTCCGTTGTTAGTAGCTATCTTAGCCAAGTAGATACTAGTGACTCCAAGAGGGGGTATTTATGCTCGATAGTTGGGTTCATGCCTCTATTTAATCTGGGGGAGTGAAAGAAACCTCTAAGGCTGTAGATGTGCTGTTGACACTAGGGAGAAAACAACAATCTTGTGTCCAAGGACATTTGCTTTGTTTACATTACACACTTTGCTTAATGGAGTTATCTGTTGTTCGCAACTTAATACTCAAGGGGTCCTCGGATGATTCCCCGCGAGTGGATTATCAGTCATAGATGCAGTTGGATGACGGTCTATGTATCTTGTTGTAATGCCCAGAGTAAATCTCATAGTGATCCTCGTGACATATGCACGTTATCTTTATTCTATCAATTGCCCAACTGTAATTTGTTTACCCAGCATGTTGTTATTTATCTTATGGAGAGACACCACTAGTGAACTGTGGACCCCGGTCCAATTTCCTTTACATTGCTATTACTGTTTACTTTTACACGCATTGTTTACTTTCTCGCATATTACTATTACTTTCCACTCGATACGCTTAATCCTTTGTTTACAGCAAACCGGTGAGATTGACAACCTCATCGTAAGTTGGGACCAAAGTTCTTGGTTGTGTTGTGTGCAGGTTCCACGTTGCTGCTAGTGCAAACCAAAGTCCTGGACGAGGCGCCTTATAAATTGTCCGGAGCTATCGCGAAGCTAGCATGCATCACCTTCTGAAGTTTGGCTTTTTCCTACTGGTTCGATAAACCTCGGTTTCTTACTGATGGAAGACTTGCTACTGTGCTCATCATACCTTCCTATTGGGGTTCCCAACTGGGTGCGTCAAATTGGCATCATCAAACAAGCAATCAAGTTTTCTGGCGCCGTTGCCGGGAACGAAGAAGAATAATCTCCCTCGTCAACTGGGCGCCATCAAGGGACCAGAAGATTCTAGAAGAATCCAGGAGACAATTGGAGTCTACGTCCATCCCAAAACAGTGTTAGACTTTTCTAGTTTAGGTTTCCTTATGCGGTTTACAAATCGACTTTATATCAAGTAGCATAAGTCCATGACTTGTACGAGAAAGACTAGCCGCCCAAGATACATGTGAGGGCCGTTGAAATTAATCAATACATTACCTTTGCATCTAATTTTCGTCCTTGAAACCCTTGTCACTGGTTCTGTTCTTCGACGACTTGGCCAAAAGCCTCACCGTATATCGAGAACCCGAGCTTGGAATAGTCAGCCAAGCTCAACCCAAAGTTATCGGAACCTCCTATAGGGTCTGTCCTGAATTGGGATTTCAGGTCTAAAAACGTCTTCTTGCTATCTTGCGTATCGCGCTGCTAGTCGACCCCCGAAGGCATGAGCTGCAAGGCATCTCCCTCGACGCCGTGGATAACCATTGTTTGGCAATAAAGTTTGCCACGGCCATGCAACGACTCAAAGCACGCGGGGGACGTATGTGTGTCGCAAAACAAATGCAACGAAAAATACATGCCTTCTTACAACACTACTTCCTGGAGCATCAAAATTATACCCCTAAAAATGGAGCTGGCCTCACACCTACGTATCCGCTATCGTTCTGTGTGGTGGTTTCTGAATAACCTTAAGCGCAAAAAACATTTGACAGCTGTAGGAACTTTGTACTGTTGTGTTGCACGACATTTGCAAAGAAGATACAAGATTTTGAACCTAGCTTACAAGAACGAACTACACCCACGCACAAGAACATGCCTACGGAAGACTACACCCAGAAGCACAAAACAGCCGACACGACTATTACGAAGACCACACAGAAGCAGAGCAAGATTGTACGAGCGTGGATGTTAGGCCGGAGCACACCCAAACGGGCATGCCATCAAACACTGCACCCATCGAGACACTCCACCATTATAGGGAGCGCCACCAGAAGCCGATCACCACTAGAAATCGACCAACGCTGCTCACAAACCGCTGCAAATCCAAAGAAGCCCAACAAGAAAACTCCTAGGGTGTAGATCACCAAGCAAGCCTTGCCGAGGCTACCATAACGAAGAGCCAACTCCAGAAGCATCACAACTCCACCACACCACCATCGGAGAGTTCCTCGTTGGGCTCCAAGACGGTGTCTTCAAGAAGAGCGCGACACAAGAGCGCCGCCACCACCCGACCCAGGGATCTTGGCTTTTCACCTGAAGCATGTATGAGGCCAGAAAGCTGCCTCTGCATGTCCTATCGAAGTCTGGTTGCGCCACACTAGGTGCATCGTGCCATCTTTTTGATAGCTATGTAATCTTGTTTTTTTACTTCCTTTTTAAGGGTTATAACTGCAAAGGGGCTGTTTAGCCCCTTGTAGTGCACCTTTTTTGTAACAACACAAAGCAAAAAAAAAATCTTCTAGAAATCTCCTCATATCACCATCAAGCAGATCGTCAGCCCAAGGAGCAAAGCTTTTCGGCTAAAAAGTTCACATCCATCTTCGGAAAGAAGAAATACACACCTCGCATCAGTCAAACTTATCAGACAGTGTAATAACGAAAGAACAAAGTTGTATGAAAGAAAAACTGCTAATAGTATATAAAACAACAAGAAGTTCTGACGCCACGTGATTAGCATTGAGGTTTGAGGACCATGCGTTGACATTGAGCTCACATCTTTGGAAGCAGACAAAGTCCCTACCACATATGTGTTTTATCAGCAGCACCATAAGACTGAAGACTCAAACAATGGCAAGCCTGAGTCTAATTCTCGTGGCCTTCCTGAGACACAACGAAAAAAAGAAAACATATCAAATATGGATCCCCACACAACCCACACAAAAAAGGGATCTGCCTCAGGCGACACGGGAGGTGACCAAGCAGCGCCACCACAAGGCTCCCATTCTTTTCCTCCTCCCCCTTCCTTGCCGCCGCCAGGGGTTACGCCGGGCAAATTAAGCTCCGGTGGTGATGGCGGCGACAGTGTCTCTCCACCCGGCGACGGTCTCTTCCACTTGCGATGGCGGGGTCTCTCCACCCGACGACGGTCTCTTTCCCTTGCGGCGGCGTGGTGCTTCGCGTGTTCGGCGGCACGGCGCTCGCAGCGAGGGCGACGCCCCGATGATGTACGAGGGGGCGGCTTCCTCACGGTGGTGCTGCGCCTACTGCTGTGGGTTCGAGCTTCGGGCTTCTCGTGGTCTTCGGGCCGGGGAGGGCATGTGGGGTTGGCTTTGCAGCGGCATGGTGGCGCTCTTGCTGCGACGTCCGGGAGCTTCATGCCCGCTTGGCCCATCTTGGCCCATGCAGGTCTGCAGATCCCTAGCTTCGACAGTGGGCAGGCGCGGTTTTGCCTGCGGTGTCAGTCGCTAGGTACCGTGGCGGTATCGGCGGTCGGCCAGGCGGCAGTAGTCTGGATCCTACCATCCAATCCCGTCCGAGACCTTGAATAAGACGAAGGTCGCTTGATGCCTGCCATCATTGATCCGATCGGAGTGCCGAGTTTCGGAAGGCTCCACTGGCGAACTCCACTGGGCGTTATGGCTGGAGATTGCTGGATCGGGTGGTATTCGGTCGTGCACACCCTTGTTTTTTCTAATATCAGAGGGAGCGTGGCGAAGCTCTATTGTCTGTTGCCATCATGGGACACGTCTTACGATCGATGGTGAAGTCAGATGTGGGGAATGACATGGAAACCGAGTTTTTGATGACTACTAGCGGTGGTTTGAGTCTTCGTGGCGATGAAAAACATGCTTGGTGATTCATGACTCGTAGCAGTGATATCGGCAAGTGGGGGTGACAACACATAATAAGTTTAAAGTCCTACCTTGCAGGGTGAAAATCCAAGGTCTAACCTTAATTGGTTGTGCCTGACAATGGCCTTGTTAAAGCCATTGTTTTGTGAGCGAGGAATTTCTCTAGGGTGAAAACTTATGATCTATGATCGAGCCACGATAGCGCTTGTGCACTGTTTCCTTTTGGAGGCATCTATTAGAGAAGCTAGACTTCTAGTGCTATCTTGGAGGTATTTGTACTACTGCTACAAGGAAGAGCGAATAGCTCACTGTAGCGGTACTTTCTTTTCTGTAATTTTTTATTTTTGTTGGCTGGGTGCATCCGTAATGCCATTAGGGAACTGCGTTGTTGCAGAGGCTAGTGTAATTGGTATCTTCTTGATATTAATATATACTCCTTATATAAAAATGAATATCAAACATATCTTGGAGCTTAAAAAAATTTAAAAGCTCGGTAAACAAGGAGACAAGAGGGATTCAATAAATCGAAGAAAGATATTGAAAGTTTGGAACATCCAATAGAATGGATATGGAGCATTCCAACCTTTCAAATATTTGATTCTTAAAATTCCAAAAGCCTAGGAAGGAAATTATAGGAAGGTTTTCTTGGTTACCAGAACTCACAAAAACTCACGAGCCATAATAGTTATCAAAAGGTCAGTCAGCAACTTTGTTTTGGAACTGGCATAGTAGCCTACTGAAATTTTCCTATGATTTTAATCCTACCAATAAAATAAATTCTGTAGGGAAAAGGTAGTAAAAATTAAGATCCTACCATTTTGAATCAAAGATGCCATAATAGGGGAATGTTGGGCTATTAAATTCCAGAAAATAAATATCTGAACTATCCCTAAATTTGACAAAATGGTGGCAATCCTATGCTTACCGAAAGTTCCAAACAAAATGTGGTTACAACAGCTTTGTCCTATTTGGAAAATATCAAAGTAAACACAGGTGGCAATCATACGATAGAAATAGCATAGATGAGCTTGCCAGATATAGCTGTCTCCGCCACTGAAAGCAAGCACATAACTCAGGAATGCTAAGTACTACTCCCTAAAATTATACGGGATTTTGAATATGCTCCCTAAAAGCCAAAAGGTAAGGTTTGGGAGAAATCTTGAAGGAATTGACTGGACCATTCCTCCTTTACAACACAGTAAAGGAGAAAAAAACTCCTTGGGAATGTTACTATTCGTTTGAACCTGAGAGGATTTATCAATGTTGAGGGGCGGAGCGCCTTGGAGGTGAAACTGGGCTCCGACCCCTCCTTGGAAAAGTGCAAATTACTTTGCTAGGGTATATGAATGGGACGTTTCCAATCAATGCCCAATCAATTTGCAATCTAGCACAACGTTTCCTATTAATCTCCCTTCTCCCTCGGATTCAAAAGGAAAACTCAATCTTCTCCCTCAGATCCCTCCTTTACTTTCTCACCTCAGATGGGCCTACTGAGTAATACGCAAATCTATAGGTTAGTTTCCCTTTTTTTCACATAGGGCGATCAACTTTTTATGTATGTTTTTTGCTTGCTGGCCATCGGTTGTTCTCGGGCTCCTCTTGCTGTTAAAAATAGAAATATAAGTTGCTTGCTATGCTGATTCCTATGTAAATTAAGAAAATCGCTGCTGGCCATCGACAGATCTTGGGCAAAAAAAATTTTGTCCTCTCTTCTTGATATATCATTCCCATGTAAATCAGGACCGTTCAAAAAAATGTAAATCAAGATATCAAGTGTGTATTAAAGCTTGATAATATTTTTTTGCCGGTTACAAATAGCTTGAAATTAACAAAATTTGCAATCAAGAATTGAATTTGGCCCCCTTTTGTTCACGCTCCGCCACTGGCTGTAGCGCAGTTGTAAGCCATGGTCTCATTCGAAATTGAAATTCTACTATGAGCTACTCCCTCCAATCGGAAATAACTGTCGGTGATTTTATACTAGTTTAATACAAAGTTTGTACTAAGTTTCCAACACTTATTTCCGATCGGAGGGAGTAGTGGTTATTGAATACTAATCCTAAGTCAGCAATCCATCTGAGCACAGTTTGCTAACTAGATCCCCCCAAGATTTTGTTTCAAACTCCCCCTTTTCCATCAAGGAGAAATATGCATCGGTGGAACTGCTTGATCACCTAGAGATCAAAAAGGTCTAGTAAGAGTTATTTCCCCTTTGTTTGAATTCGCCCGCCCCCCTCTACATCAGATCTGACTTTTGGGCAAACTCATTGGTGCAACATTTCGGTAATCTTCACCCATTGCCGGTGGCTTTAGACTTAAAAGCAGCCAGCATAAGTCCACTTAGAGTTGTTATAAAAGCGATAGGCAATAACGAAGAACGAAAAGTAATCACAGCACGGAGACACAAGATTTTAACGTGGAAAACCCTCTCCAACAAAGAGAGGTAAAAACCATATTAAAATCTTGTGTCTCCGTGCTGTGATTACTTTTCGTTCTTCGTTATTGCCTATCGCTTTTATAACAAGTGGTATCAGAGCCCCAGGTTTCTAATCTAGGGTTTGCGAGATGGCGTCTTTGAAGTTCGATCTGCCGCAGCTGGATTACACCACAAGGTTCTCCCTGTGGCAAGTGAAGATGAGGGCGATCCTCGCCCAAACTTCAGATCTCGATGATGCGCTCGATGGTTTCGGGAAGAAACCGATTTCGTCATGGACAGAGGAAGAAAAGCGGAAAGACCGTAAGGCTTTGTCTTTGATTCAACTTCATCTATCCAATAATATTTTGCAGGAAGTGTTGCAAGAGAAATCTGCAGCGGCCCTGTGGTTGAAACTGGAATCGATCTGTATGTCAAAGGATCTAACCAGTAGGTTGCAAGTGAAGATGAAGCTGTTCCAGCACAAGCTGCAGGAAGGTCAGTCCGTGATGAATCACCTATCGATCTTCAGAGAGATCGTTTCAGATTTACTGTCCATGGAGGTAAAATATGAGGATGAAGATCTAGCACTTCTTCTGTTAGTATCATTGCCTAGTTCCTTTACGAATTTTCGTGACACCATATGTATAAGTCGTGATACACTAACCCTCACCAAAGTTTATGAGGCTCTCCATCAAAGGGAGAAGATGAAATCTATGGTGCAGGCTGAAAGTTCGTCCTCCAAGGCGGAGGCATTAGAGGTCCGAGGCTGGCTTGAGCAGCGAGACAACTACCACCACCACAACAACAGAGATAAGAGTAAGACCGACAGAGGTCGCTCAAAGTCCAAGGGACGTGACAAGTTCTGCAGGTATTGTAAGAAACCTAGCCACAATATTGATGACTGTTGGAAGTTGCAGAACAAGGAGAAAAGAAACGGAACTTACCAACCGAAAAACAATGATGGTAATGGTAAGGTTGCCGTTGCCTCTGGTAAAGGTGAGGCTGCTGTTGTTGCTGGTAGCGATAGTTCTGATGGTGATTGCTTAGCTGTTTTTGCTGCATGTGTTTCACGTGATGATGAATGGATTCTTGATACCGCATGTTCGTTTCATATTTGTTGTAACAAGGATTGGTTCAGTTCTTATGAGTCTGTGCAGACTGGAGATTTTGTGCGTGTGGGAAATGACAACCAGTGCGACATTGTTGGCGTTGGTTCTGTTCAGATCAAGACCCATGATGGGATGACACGCATGTTGACTGGAGTGAAACACATACCCTCAATGGCGAGGAATTTGATCTCTCTTAGTACCCTGGATTGTGACGGGTACAAGTACAAAGATGGGGACAAACGTCTGAAGGTACCATCAGGTTCTCTCATTATTATGATTGGTGATATGAATTCTGCAAAATTATATGTCCTTAGAGGTAGCACTTTGCCTGGTATTGCTGCTGCCGTTAGTTCTGATGATTCTAGTAAGACTAACCTTTGGCATAAGCGTCTTGGACATATGAGTGAGCTTGGCATGGCAGAATTGGCGAAGAGAGAGCTAATTGATGGTTGCGACTTGAGTAAGTTTGAGTTCTGTGAGCATTGCATTTTTGGTAAGCATAAAAGAGTTAAATTCAATGCTTCCGTTCATACCACCAAAGGCATTTTAGATTATGTGCATGCTGATGTTTGGGGTCCGTCCCGTAGAACTTCTAATGGTGGTGCTAATTACATGCTTACTATTATTGATGATTACTCAAGAAAAGTGTGGCCATATTTTCTGAAACATAAATCTGATGTTTTTGCTGCTTTTAAGAAGTGGAAAGTTATGGTAGAAACACAAACTGAAAGGAAGGTTAAGATACTCTGTACTGATAATGGTATGGAATTTTGTTCAAATGAATTTGATGAGTTTTGCAGCAACGATGGAATGGTAAGACATCACACCATCCCGTACACCCCTCAGCAGAATGGCGTGGCTGAACGCATGAACAGGACCATTATTTCGAGGGCTCGCTGCATGTTGTCTAATGCAAAGATGCATAGACGTTTTTGGGCTGAAGCAGCCTCCACCGCATGCTATCTCATCAACAGGTCACCTTCCGTTCCACTTGATAAGAAAACTCCCATTGAGGTATGGTCTGGTTCTCCAGCTGATTATTCTGAGTTGAGAGTTTTTGGTTGCACTGCTTATGCTCACGTTGATAATGGAAAGTTAGAGCCAAGGGCTGTTAAGTGTATCTTCCTTGGTTATGGTTCAGGAGTTAAGGCATATAAATTATGGAATCCTGAAACCAAGAAAGTTTTGTTGAGCAGGAATGTCATTTTTAATGAGGCGGTTATGTTTTATGATAGTCCGTCTACTGATATTTCTGATGCTATTGATTCTCCTAATGTTTCTGATGATGAGCAACAGAGAATTGGCGTGCAGGTGGAGCACGCAAAGGAGAACGAAAATGTGGTTCCTGAAACCAATAATGATGATGTTTATGTTCCACCTTCACCGCCTATTGTTCAGCAGCCATCACGGTCTATTGCAGCTAACCGTCCTAAGAGAAATATTACACCTCCTAATCGTTTAATTGAAGAGTGTGATATTGTTCATTATGCTTTGAGTTGTGCTGAACAGGTGGAGCATGATGTTGAACCAGCTACATACACTGAAGCCATTGCTTCGGTTGATAAGGAAAAGTGGCTAGGTGCGATGCAAGAAGAGATGCAATCGCTTGAGAAAAATGGCACATGGGATGTTGTGCGCTTGCCTAAACAAAAGAAGGCTGTCCGCTGCAAGTGGATATTTAAAAGGAAGGAAGGTTTATCTCCTAATGAGCCTCCAAGGTTTAAGGCAAGGTTAGTAGCAAAAGGTTTCAGTCAGATTCCAGGTGTTGATTATACTGATGTTTTCTCCCCAGTTGTGAAGCATACTTCTATTCGTGCTTTCTTTGGTATTGTTGCTATGCATGATCTTGAGCTTGAGCAGCTAGATGTTAAGACTGCTTTTCTGCATGGCGAGTTGGAGGAGGAGATATACATGGACCAGCCTGAAGGTTTCGTTGTGCCTGGTAAGGAGGATCTTGTTTGCAAGTTGAAGAGGTCCCTTTATGGTCTAAAACAGTCGCCACGACAATGGTATAAAAGGTTTGATTCATTTATGCTAGCACATGGTTTTAAGAGATCTCAGTACGATAGTTGTGTGTACATCAAGTTTGTTAATGGATCACCTATTTATTTGCTGCTATATGTTGATGATATGTTGATTGCTGCCAAGAGCATGAAAGAGATCACTACTTTAAAGGCTCAATTAAGTAGTGAGTTTGAGATGAAGGATCTTGGTCCTGCTAAGAAAATACTAGGCATGGAAATTAAGAGGGACAGAAAGTCTAGTTTGCTATTTCTTAGTCAAGAAAAATACATTGAGAAAGTTCTTCATCGTTTTAATATGCATGATGCAAAGTTTGTTAGTACACCTATTGCTTCTCACTTCAAGTTGTCAGCTTTGCAATGTCCTACTTCTGAAGATGATATTGAGTACATGTCTCGAGTTCCTTATTCGCTGTTGGTTCCTTGATGTATGCCATGGTTTGTTCCCGGCCTGATCTGTCATATGCTATGAGTTTGGTCAGTCGATACATGGCTAATCCTGGTAAAGAACATTGGAATGCTGTTCAGTGGATTTTCAGGTACCTTCGCGGCACATCTAAAGCTTGCTTGAAGTTTGGCAGGACTGGTGGGGGACTCATAGGCTATGTGGATTCAGATTATGCTGCCGACTTGGATAAGAGGAGGTCCCTCACAGGTTATGTATTTACTGTTGGTGGATGTGCTGTTAGCTGGAGGGCTACCTTGGAGGATGTTCCAGCACAATCTACAACTGAGGCTGAGTACATGGCTATCAATGAAGCATGTAAAGAGGCTGTTTGGCTGAAAGGTCTGTTTGCTGAGCTTTGTGGAGATGATTCTTGCATTAAGTTATTTTGTGACAGTCAAAGTGCTATTTATCTTACTAAAGATCAGATGTTCCATGAGAGGACAAAGCACATTGATATTAAGTACCACTATGTTCGCCACGTGGTTGCACAAGGTAAACTACAGGTATGCAAGATTAGTACTCATGATAATCCTGCTGATATGATGACAAAGCCTGTTCATGTTGCTAAGTTTGAGCTTTGCTCAAGCTTAGTTGGTATAACTGTTTAGCCCAAGTGGCTGCTTGGCGCCAGCAAGTGTTTTCTTTATTTGTTCAGGAGATTGTTGAAGTTCATGCTACAAGGAATTTGTCTCAAGGTGGAGTTTGTTATATTCTGATCCAAATTCTATAAAGTAGAGGCCAACTTTTGACGAGCGGAGCGAGGCCCGTCGCCGGAGGCTTGGGCCGAGTGGAGTGGAGTCTGAAGTTGGCCCACTCCGTGGCCAACAGGGACGCCTGTGGGGGGTGCGGGGGGCGACAGCCCCCCGCGGTATGGATCGTTGCCACCGTCTATATATACTCCTTGTAAGCCGCCGGCTAGGGTTCATCGCATCATAAGATAGCCCACGGCGTTTGTAAACATACACCCGATATAGTGAAGTTTTGCTGGCTGGCGCCCGTGATCGTTGCCACCGTCTATATATACTCCTTGTAAGCCGCCGGCTAGGGTTCATCGCATCATAAGATAGCCCACGGCGTTTGTAAACATACACCCGATATAGTGAAGTTTTGCTGGCTGGCGCCCGTGGTTTTTACCTCTGTTTGTTGGAGAGGGTTTTCCACGTTAAAATCTTGTGTCTCCGTGCTGTGATTTCTTTTTCATTCTTCGTTATTGCCTATCGCTTTTATAACAAGAGTTCTATCCATGGTATTACTTTCGCAAGGCATCAAATCCTTTGATCGTTATAGAGACCACAAAAAAATGGTATGCCATGAGCCCATGAGTAGCAATACAGAACAGGCTTCGTTACCTCATTTGTCAACGGAAGCTGTGTGTGGTCGGCGGTTGGCAGCTCAACCACTGGAATACAGAAGTTGCAGATTGGTTGGTTAGCAATCAAGAGAAGGAGCACATGTGCACAAAGAAACCTCAGTTTGACCCAAAAATGGCAAGATCGGCAGCAGATCTCGCAGCATGGAGCTCGTTGCATGTATTGACAATTGACACTACTTGACAAGCGACAGAGCTCTGGGAGTTGACTAGTTCGTACGGCTACAGGACTCCGACATATGCAACTGAAATAAGTACTACCTGTTCTTGCAATACCCGTGCGCAGTGCTGCAATAAGCCGCGTGCGTTGGTATATTCAGACTTCGCAGCGAAAATGAAGAGCCATATACATGATTGAAGAAAAACATGTCGGCCAGTGTTTTCATGGCCTATGAGCTAAAATATGATCTGTGCTGACTCGAACAGCTAGGTTCCAGCAAAAAAACTCCTACATAATGATAATCTAGCAATACATGATAGTACTCCGAGAACAACCGATGGCCAGCAAATCTTCTCGAAGTGTGTAGCCTAATGCTACTACAGGTCAAGAGGATAAGTGCTTAGAACCTGGGCACACTTGCTTTGACTTCTAATTAAGTTCCGATTGCTATCCCAGCCCATGCTAGATGCATTGACGATTCTGGTACGGTGATACCAAAATTAACTGGTTCCTTTAAATTGCCTATTTCTGTAGCTTATTAGAGCAGAATAATGAAAGAAAGAAATGCCAAAAGAAAATCTGGAACACCAAAAGTACAGTTTAACGTTGAAACCGTGCATATGCAGCTGGATATGCTTTTTTTTTCAAGAACATGGAGAGAGCATGTCATGACATTAAGAAGGGAAAGTTTTACAGATTACACAAAACACACAGCGACGCCGAGCGCTAGCTGTGCTACCGCTACTAAAAATTGCACTGCGCTACTCTAGATTCTCGAAGCTCTGCTAAGCCCAAAAGAAGGATTTCCTGCCTAATTATCGAAGCCATACTGAATAAATTCTGAATCGCAGACCCTAGTAACAAAGAAAAATAGAGATTTTGACTTCTGACTTCTGAGAGCTACACACTTCGAGAAGATATGGCGCCTGTCAAATCAAGAAGCCTTCTTCAAATTTGCTACATACAAGACGTCGGCAAATGGAAAGCAGGTCAACCCAATCCGTGCAGTTTGCACGGTTGGTGTGAATATGATGTATGTAGAGCATGATTCTGTGCTTTCGGGCAAGATGAGTAAGATAGGAGCATTGGGTGGGTGGACAGGATTAGAAACACATAGACATAGGCCTAGTTGAATATTTGAACATGTTGCCATGTGCCTGGACGGAAAGGAAAAGGACATCGGCCTAGCTTCATGCTTGAGCAAGCAAGTTAAATTCAGTAACTACCAATCAACCTTCCTATTTTTGTTCGAACAGAAAATACTAACAGCAAAGCAGGATATCTGGCAAGTCTAAAGTTCTGAACTTGCCTCTGAAGAAGAGCATACTGCTCCCGGCCTCGCATGGATCGGTAAAGGAAAGGCCACAGTTTCCAACTGAAATTATATAACCTGCAAGTGGGAGATAGAATAAGAATATACAATTGCATCGAAAGGTAAAGACACGGGCAATAATCCACCGAGCGTGCTCATCTGCTCGTTGACCAAACCTCCCTATCGATCCCATCACCACCCGTTATGGCCTCACTCACTTTCGCCGCCACGACATTGCTGATCATGTGCATCACTCTCATGAGTCATGACAAGCTCGCTGTCCAGTGGCGGTCAGCCCACCATTGCACTAGAGTCACTAGACAGATAAATATTCCACGCTCTTTGTCTTTGTCTTTCTCCTGCTCCTCCCCGATTTCGATTCTCCATTGGCTACTTCCATTTCCATACAGCTCTGCTCGCAGCTTGTTGCTCTTCACCCCTTTCAAGAAACACAATCGAATCCGAGTCTATGAGCAGAGGTAACATCTCTGACTCTGAGGAAGTATCATTCGAGGCAGCTAGCTAGATAGACGGCCAAGCAATGGAAGCAGCGATGGCAGCCAAGCGTATTGCAATGGTGTGCATGGCGGCTGCGGTGCTTCTGGTTTCTTCTGGCGTTGGCGCCGGCGAGGCGGCCTCGACAGCGGCTGCCTCCGCCAAGGAGCTACAGCGAGGCTACTCGGTCGCCCACGACACGTCCTACTCCCAGTTCCAGCCGGTGCTCTCCGATCCCACCGGCGTCTTCGCCCTGGGATTCCTCCGCATCAACTCCACCATGCTCGACCTCGCCGTCCTCCATCTCCCTTCCGCTTTCCCGCTCTGGCGGGCGATCCCAGACCGCCCTGCGCTGTGGTCAGCGGCCTCGTCCCTCTCCTTCAATGGCAGCCTAATGCTCACCGACGACGCCACCAGCCAAGTGATCTGGTCCACCGCTGCGGCGCCCGGCGACCGCGCCGTCCTCCTCAACACATCCAACCTTCAGATCGAAAGCGATGGCTCGGGCTCGCCCGGTGTCGTGTGGCAAAGCTTCGACCACCCTTCCGACACCATCGTGCAGCACCAGAACCTCACCTCATCGGCGGCGCTTCGTACCACCGACCGGAGCTTCGCCATGCGGCTGGGGAGCAACTACTTCGCGCTGTACGTCGAGCCGCCGCCGTCGTCATCTGGCGGCGTCGCCGCCGCCATGTACTTGAAGCACACGGCGCTGGAGGCCAAGGCCCAGATCAAGACCGATGGTGGCCCGATATACGCGCGCGTGGAGCCCGACGGCTACCTCGCCATGTACCAGGAGGAGGGAGAGCCCGCCGACGTCATGTCCTTCGACACCTTCAACCACGCCGTCCGCGCCTTCCGCCGCCTGACTCTCGAGCCCGACGGCAACCTCCGCGCCTACTACTGGGACGGGTCCCGGTGGGCCCTCGACTACACCACCATCACCGATGCGTGCGAGCTGCCCACCACCTGCGGCGCCTACAGCGTCTGCATCCCTCCCAGCGGCCGGTGCGCGTGCCTGGCCAACGCGACCGACGGCTCGGGCTGCGCCGCCGCCTCCGTCGGGAACGGCCTGTGCGGCACCACAGGCCGCGAGGTCGGCGGGCTGTACTGGGAGGCGCGGAGACAGGGCGTGGAGCCGGTGAACAAGGAGCTGCTGGGATTCGAGCACTCGCTGTCCGCGGAGGACTGCGAGGCGCGGTGCGCGCGCAACTGCAACTGTTGGGGCGCCGTGTACAGCAACGGGACGGGGTACTGCTACCTCATGGACTACCCGGCGCAGCTGATGGTGGTCGCCGACGAGAGGAAAGTGGGATACTTTAAGGTCAGGAGCATGGAAGAGGCGGCTGAGCGCGGCGGGAAGGCGGCCGGTGTTACGGCGGCGCTGCTTGCGGTCGGTGTCTCGGTGGTGGTGGTCGCGGCTGCCTTCGGGGCGTACAGGGTGTGGGACAGGAGGCGCCGTGCGGAAGCGGAAACGAGGCGGCAGCTAGGCGCCGACGGCGACGGGCTCTCGCCGGGCCCCTACAAGAATCTGGGGTCCTTTAGCTCCGTCGAGCTCTCCAGCAGCTTCAACTCCTTCCGGAGGTAGCCTGAGACGGTGAGATCCGCAGTACTCCAACAGATCGGGTCAGACCACGGCGGAAGGGTTCGCCGCGGACGGAGAAGGGCAGAAGGCGCATGGGCAAGGCACGTCGGGAACGGAGGCGCGACCGTCGCCGCAGATCTGTAAGGAAAGGCCAACCCGAGACGATCGGTCGTCTTTGGGCTGGATTTTGCGGCAGTAAATCTTTTTTTTTTGAATGTTAGCAGGAGAACTGCTAAATTCATTGATTAGAAAGAAGATGGTCAAAGACCCGCACTGCTCGGTTTGTTAGAGGGAAACCGGGCGAAACCCAGAACAACGGCAAGCCACACCTAAGCACCACAACGCATACAAGACGCCAGTGGGCAGAACACCCGAGACACACAGCCGGGCTACTCGAGCGACAGACCGCTCGCAGTGCACACCGAAAACCGTCGCCTCAACCTGATCTACCAAGAACCTTTTTGCCAACCTCTAAACACCGGAGAGGAACGACATGTCCGAAAGAGGAGGACATGTGCCTCCCTGAACCCAAGAGCAAGACCAAAGGGCTCCTCCGACGCCCCTTGCATGTGGAGAGTGCTCGAGCTGCTGCACACCATCCCACCTTCACGAACCACAAGTCCCTCTGACCAGTTCCACCTCAAAAAAATGAAGCCCCCAAGAGGGAACACGACGCCTTAGCGCCGCCATCGCCGATCCGGAAAACCAGATCTAGGGTTTCCCCTAGAGGATGCCGAGAAGGTAGATGAAGGTTGCTCTGTCGATGCCTCCAACAAGGGCACGACGCCCGTAGACGCCGCCATCGACGAATACGGCTTTCACCGGCAGCCTCCTCCACCAAACCCGGAAAAACTGATCAACCACCATTCCTCTCCACTGCCCTGCCTCCACGGCCGACCTCACCTCCCGGGCTTGCTCGACGTGCTGCCAACCACTCTTCCTCTTCCTCGTTGGACCAGAGGATGCAACAACCGCGTTCAACGCCGGCGCCATTCGTCTCCCTCCAACCACCACAAAGCCAAGCCACACGCCACAACAACGCCGCTGCAGCCACAGGCAGCACCACATCCATCGACGGCGCCATTCATCTCCCGCTGATGGAAGGATGCAACGCCGTCCTACACCCAGCCTCACTGCCCGAAGCCGCCGGCCACGGTGCTGCCCACACAGCCACCACAGCCGGCCTCCAACCAGCCACCACCTCCGGCAAAGGAGGAAGTCGCTATCAAGCTCGCCATGCTCGGGACCGCCGCCCCGGCGTCCTCCTGCTGCAGGCCCGTCGCATATCCGCCATCACAAGCACGCGCCGTGCCAGAGCAGGAAGCCCCCGTCGAGCCCCCGTACCGAGCGCCGCCGAAGTCCCCGCCGCCGCCTGTGCCGCCCAGGCTTTGCCCAGACGACACCCTCGGCGGCAGCGAGGGGTGGAGCAAGTTTGGGGACGAGGGCAGCTGGCCGGGGGCGCCCCGGTGCGGCCGACGGGGCCGCACGGGAGCGAGCTGGGCTCGAAGACGGTCGCGGAAAAGGACGGCGACAGCCGCTGCGACCCGGCGACGGCGACCCTGGAGTTCGGTATGGGAGGGGAGAGGGCGCGGAGTAGGTTCCGGATCTGCCCTCGGCTCTGGAGGAGGTGGTCGGGGCTGGGAGATCGACCGCCGGCGGCGGAGAGCTGCGGTCGCGAGCTGTGGTCGCGAGCGAGCTGGGAAGAAAAGTCACGTTGCGGCAGTAAATCTGAAGAAGCATTTTGGATACGGAAACACTCTGCACACGACGTTTTCTGTACGATCTTTGTACGACGCAAAGATCATACAGGAAACGTCGTGTGCAGAGTGTTTCCGTATCCAAAATGCTTCTTCAGATCTCTGCACACGACGTTTCCTGTACGATCTTTGCGTCGTACAAAGATCGTACAGGAAACGTCGTGTGCAGAGTGTTTCCGTATCCAAAATGCTTCTTCAGATTTACTGCCGCAACCTGACTTTTCTTCCCAGCTCGCTCGCGACCACAGCTCGCGACCGCAGCAGCTACGCACTAGTGCATCGTAGCCTTACCGGCAGGATCGAACGGTTGCAGGGTTCTTTTGGATATGACACTATGACAGTGTGGTATGGGTCAGTTTTCTGTCATTTGATTAGGCCTAGTACTCATGGTAATGCAAGGTAGGGGTGGCCCATACGTTGTATTTTTTTTTTGGATGGCACGTCTGGTTGAAAAAAAGATTAAAAAACATTTGGTTGAAAAATGTCTGCCTCCGCTAAATATTATGAAACTTTTTTTCTAAAATGCATGTATCTATACGCATTTTAGTGTATATGTTCACTCATTTCAGAGTGTATTAGTCTAGCGGGTTTTTGAAATCCTTCACTAAGCCATCTGAATGTTTTGTCGTCAACCGGGTTCATTCCTTCTTCGATATTTTAAAATCGATATTTGCTTCGGCAAATTTCTCAGTAAGGGAGTACAAAATAACTTTGGATAAAATCAAGTAGTTAGAAGCTTGTCATATGGTGGCTATTTTTTTTTCTTAACATCACTGTTATGTTTAGTTTACCTAGGTTTATGCTATCCTTCTATGAGATGTCGAAAGTGGCTTTTCAAAAAGTGAAGAGCATACACACACATAAATTGATAAAATAGAGTAATACATGTAGACAAAAAGACCAGGGAGAGTTTGTTGGGGGTTCGGAGCTGAAAACAAAAAATTTCATACGAGACTAACCCATCTATTCTATGGAGATGTAAGGCAACGGAGTAGCGACGATGTTCATACCATTGAAGACCAAAAGCGAGAAAGACGTTCTCGCACGAACATTGTCGAAGAAGACCACCGAAGTCGACTGATGGTGCGGTGTTGATGATGTAAATAACCGACCAGTTGGGAACCCCAAGAGAAGGTGTGATGAGCACGGCAGCAAGTTTTCCCTGAGTTATGAAACTAAGGTAATCAATCCAGTAGGAGAGAGCCAAACTTAAAAAGGTGATGCTTGCTAGCTTCGCGACACTCCGGACAATGGCGCCAGACAACTTGTTGGTGTGTCTTCCCCTAGCAGCAACGTGAAACCTGCACACAACACAAACAAATACTTTGCCCCCAACTTACGATGAGGTTGTCAATCTCACCGGTTTGCTGTAAACAAAGGTATGAGCGTATCGAGTGGTAAAAGGATGATAGTAAAGCAAGTAAAGTAAACAGTGCGAGTAAAGTAAAACGGTATAACAATGTAAAGGAAATTGGACCGGGGTCCATAGTTCACTAGTGGTGTCTCTCCATAAGATAAATAAAGCATGCTGGGTAAACAAATTACAGTTGGGCAATTGATAGAGTAAAGATAACGTACATACATCACAAGGATCACTATGAGGCTTACTCTGGGCATTACAACAAAATACATAGACCGTAATCCAACTGCATCTATGACTAAAAGTCCACTCGCGGGGATATCATCCGAAGACCCCTTGAGTATTAAGTTACGAACAACAGATATTCGCATTAAGCAAAGTGCGTAATGTAAACAAAGCAAATGTCCTTAGACACAAGAATGTTGTTTTCTCCCTAGTGGCAACATCACATTGATGTGGCACGGTGTTGATGATGAAATTCACCGTCCAGTTGGGAACCCCAAGAGGAAGGTATGATGAGCACAGCAGGAAGTTTTCCCTCAGTAAGAAACCAAGGTTTATCAAATCCAGGAAAAAACCAAACTCCAGAAGGTGATGCTTGCTAGCCTAGTGACACTCCAACAAGGGCGCCATTTACGACACTTGTTAGCGCGTCTTCAACTAGTAGCAACGCGAAACCTGCACACAACACAACCAAATACTTTGCTCCCAACTTACGATGAGGTTGTCAATCTCACCGGTTTGCTGTAAACAAAGGTATGAGCGTATCGAGTGGAAAGCAATAGTAGTATGCGAGAAAGTAAACACTGCGAGTAAAGTAAACAGGTGATAGCAATATAAAGGAAATTGGACCGGGGTCCACAGTTCACTAGTGGTGTCTCTCCATAAGATAAATAACACATGCTGGGTAAACAAATTACAGTTGGGCAATTGATAGAATAAAGATAACGTGCATATGTCGCGAGGATCACTATGAGATTTACTCTGGGCATTACAACAAAATACATAGACCGCCATCCAACTACATCTATGACTAATAATCCACCCACGGGGATATCGTCCGAACACCCCGTGAGTATTAAGTTGCGAACAACAGATAACTGCATTAAGCAAAGTGTGTAATGTAAACAAAGCATATGCCCTTGGACATAAGAATGTTGTTTTCTCCCTAGTGGCAACATCACATCTACAACCTTAGAGGTTTCTGTCACTCCCCCAGATTAAATAGAGGCATGAACCCAACTATCGAGCATAAATACCCCCTCTTGGAGTCACTAGTATCTACTTGGCCAAGATAGCTACTAACAACGGAGAGCATGCAAGATCATAAACAACATAGAGATAACATAAGATATATGATTCAGCACATCAACTCAACATAACACCAATATTCATCTAGCTACTGCTATGGACCCATAGTCCAAGGTAGACTACTCATTCATCGCGTTGGAGGCGAGCATGACGATGAAGAAGACCTCCGGTGGCGATTCCCCTCTCCGACAGGGTGCCGGGAAGAGCTTCTGGACCCTCCCAATCTCGGGTCGACGACGGCGGCGGATCGCGATGTGTTTCTGGAAAATTGATCGGGTACTTAGGTTTTTCCCGTCGGGGGGTCTTTATAGGCGAAGGGGCAGCATCAGAGGTGGACCAGGGGGGTCTCACCCATAGAGGGCACGGGCCAGGGGCAGGTCGCGCTGCCCTATGGTGAGGCTGGCCCCTGGCTCGGCTCCGTCTCCTCTTCGGTGTTCTGGAAGCTTTGTTTAATATCTAGATGTTTGGCTTTTGTTTTATCCAATTCCGAGAATATTTCCTGTGTAACTTTTCTGAAACACAAAAATAGCAGAAAACAGGGAACTGGCACTGTGGCATCTTGTTAGTAGGTTAGTTCCAGAAAATACATAAAAACGCCACGAAGTGTAATGAAACACTAAGCAAATGGTGTAAAAACAAGCATGGAGCATCAAAAATTATAGTTACATTTGAGACGTATCAGCATCCCCAAGCTTAACTCATGCTCGTCCTCGAGTAGGTAAGTGATAATAAAAGAAATAATTTTTGTGGTGACATGCACCTACACAATCTTGATCATCTATGTAAAACATTGAGTGCTGGGATCAAAAGAACTTAAAACATGGGCATGAAAGACACGATCTTGATAGAAGAACCTTAGCAACCATGTTATAACATGAAAAAGAACACAAACGAAACATCATGAAAATGAAACAATGAAAGTCAAACGTGTGTTCAAATCATATGGAAAAACATAGCATATGGTTTTCAGCTTGTCCCTCATGGAATAGTAAAACATAAATGCATAGGACACCTTCAAGTTTAAGAGGGCGACTAGATACAAGTAATTTAAGAACAAGTGAAACCAACATCATGAATCAATCAATGAAAAATTTGGGACAATGCACACTATACTCAGAATGAGAACTATGCTCTCTTAGATGGTGCATAAAGATAGAAGGTGGTGACTCAACATAAAAGTAAAAGAAAGGCCCTTCGCAGAGGAAGCAGTGATTAAACATGTGCTAGAGCTTTTCATTTGTAAAACAGAGAGATAAAAATTGGGTTTTGAGAGGTGGTTGTTTCATGTCAACGACTGGCAATGGGGTTCTTACTATCTTCCATACAAAAATGAAGCAAGTTTTTGAGAGAGATTGGCACTTTTGTGCTCTTTTATAAAGCTTGGCACTCCTCCCCACCTTTTTTCCTTTCACAAACCATGGCTAACCGATTCATCGGGTGCCCACCAACATTCACATACCATGGAGGAGTGCCTTTTTTTTCTTTTTTATTTATTTTTGGAATTAACAATATGGAAGATAGCAAATCTGACCACTACGTCCCCATGAGCTAAAAACAGTGGCACAAAATGAGAAGTAGTTGAAAGTTTTTTTCAAAGGTAGCACATGAAAATTTACTTGGAATGGCTTGCAAATACCATGCATAGGAATTTATAGTGGACACAATGGCAAACTTGGTTTTTAGGAGTTGGATGCACGAGTAGAGCTCATACTCAGTACAAAATGAGGGCTAGCAAAAGACTGGGAGCAACCAACTAAGAGAGCAATAACGGCCATAATCATGCAAAGCGACAAAGCAACATTAAAAGAAGCATAAGATGGCATCAAAAGTCAAAAACTAAATGATCATAGAGGCTTATAGAGACTTTGTATGAGTCTAACATGTGTGAGCATGCGCAAAGTCAATCCAAATAAAGCATCAAGGAGAAAACCAAAATAATGCTTCCAAATAATAAAAACAACGCATGATTTTTTTCAAAGGCTCATTAAGCAATCTCAGTTATTTGAGACAAGTCATGCTACAGCAAAACCACTAAGCATACTATCAAAACGATATCAAGCACGACATGAAAAAGTCTAAGCCGCAGTCCACACAAGCTCCTTTTTGTACCACTTTTTTTGCATAATTTTTCTTTCTATTTTCCAACACCATTCGAACCTTTTTGAAACAACTCTTTTGATGAAAACCAACATGGACCAGAGGTCAAAATACACCTTGAAATAAAGATATAAGAAGATCTGAACAAAAATCAAGGCGAAAAACGAAAGCTAAACGCAGTTCTAGAAAAAGAGAACACTCGTTGAACGATAAGAGTGAAAAACGGAGTGTTTTTGGCAAATGAAAAGCGAGGCAACTTCTCCAAAAGGAATTTGTTGGGGTCCAACCATTTATTGAAGCAAACAAAACTAAACAAAACTAAAAACTAAAAACAACTGACGCTCCAAGAAAAACGCATAATGCATGAAGCAATAAAAATATAGTGTGTTGAAAGGTGACCTGATTTTTGCCGATGAAGAAGGGGTGCCTCGGGGGCATCCCCAAGCTTTGACGCTTGTACCTCTTGGATATTTATTGGGGTGAATGGGCATCCCCAAGCTTGAGCTTTTGTCCATTCTTCAACTCATCTCATCATTCTACCATCCCTACACTTGAAAACTTCCTTCATACAAAACTAAACACAATTCTATTAGCAACATTAGTGTAAGCATAATAATGAATCAACCCTTTCTGCTTCATATTTCAACTCAAAACCACCACATATAAAGCATATACTACTGTAGAAACTTCCCCAAAAGTTCCGGGATCAAAAGAACGAAAAAAGAAAGCGATAAAGAGGCAAACACAAATAGTGGCAGAAATCTGTCAAAACAGAACAGCTGAAAAAGGACGAATTTTTAGAGGGTTTTCCGTTGCTCAAATCAAAAAGTGTATAACTAATTAAAGTTTGGAAATAACCTGGGGCATATGCACAAGAAATCGCAGGTCAAAAAGATATTCTGAGAATTTTCACGAATTGTTACGGTGCAGCACCGAAATCTGTTTTAGGACAGCAACATCCCCAAATCTTACCTCACTCAAATTAGAGGCTTCTCTTGGCACAACAATGGAATAAAAATGATAAGGAGAGGTTATTACAGTAGTAATAACTTCCAAGACTCAAATAAAAGAAAAAGAACATAAAGTAAACAATGGGTTATCTCCCAAGAGTGCTTTTATTTAACGCCTTTGAGCTAGACGCAGAAAGTGCAAATCAAGTAATATCAAGTGATGAAGCATCAAGCTCATAATTTGCTCTAAGAATAGAGTCAAAAAGTAATTTCTTTCTCTTTCTAGGGAAGTGTTCCATACCTTTCTTGAGTGGGAATTGATATTTGATGGTGCCTTCCCTCATATCAATGATGGCACCTACAGTTCGAAGAAAGGGTCTTCCCAAAATAATAGGACATGAAGCATTGCATTCAACATCCATGACAAGAAAATCAACGGGAACAAGATTATTGTTAACCATAATAAGAACATCATTAATCCTTCCCAAAGGTTTCTTCTTAGCAACATCAGCAATAGGAACATCATAATAACACTTTTCAAGTGGTGGTAAATCAAGCATGTCATAAATTTTTCTAGGCATGATAGAAATACTAGCACCTAGATCACATAAAGCATGGAAATCAAAACCATTAACATGCATATCAATGATGGGTTCCCAACCATCTTCTAGCTTCTTGGGAATAGAAGCTTTTTGCTTCAACTTTTCATCCATAATTTTCATAAGAGCATTGGTAATATGCTTAGTAAAAGCAACATTTATAGGACTAGCATTAGGATTCAAAACAAGCTTTTGCAAGAACAAAATAACTTCAGATATATTGCAGCCATCAACATCAAAATCATTAAAATAAATAGAGCTATCATCTCCCACACTCCGAAAAATTTCAGCACTCTTTTGAGAAAAAGTTTTAGCAGTTTTGGGCTTTTTAACACAAGGAGTGGGAGTTTTCTCTACACCAATCAAAGTAAGAGGATTGCTAGCATTTGGAACAACATCATTAGAGGTAGTAATGGTATATACCTTCATCTTTCTAGCCATCTCATCTTCTCTTTTCCACCTGGCATGCAATTCTGCTAACATCCTAACATTTTCATCAATTCTAACTTGGATAGCATTAGCAGTGGCAAAAGGATTGTTCTCCTTCACATCATTAGGCAACACTTTTAGTTTCAGAAGTTCAACATCATGAGCAAGGCTATCAACTTTAGAAGCAAGAATATCAATTTTGCCTAACTTTTCCTCAACAGACTTATTAAAAGCAGTTTGCTTACCGATGAAGTCTTTGAGCATTACCTCAAGCTCGGAGGGCGTGGCCCTAGTGTTGTTGGAGGAATTACCATAAGAGTTACCATAACCATTACCATTGGTAGAAGGATACGGCCTATAATTGTTACTAGCAAAATTATTCCTATAAGCATTGTTGTTGAAATTATTATTTCTAATGAAGTTTACATCAACATGCTCTTCTTGAGCAACCAAAGAGGCTAAAGGAACATTATTAGGATCTATATGAGTCCTATCATTAGAAAGCATAAGCATGATAGCATCAATCTTATCACTTAAGGAAGAGGTTTCCTCAACAGAATTTACCTTCTTACCTTGTGGAGCTCTCTCGGTGTGCCATTCAGAATAATTTACCATCATATTGTCGAGAAGCTTCATTGCGGCGCCCAAGGTAAGGGACATAAAAGTGCCTCCAGCAGCTGAATCCAATAGGTTTCTTGAAGAAAAATTCAGTCCTGCATAAAAAGTTTGGACAATCATCCAAGTAGTTAGTCCATGAGTAGGGCAATTCTTTATCATAGATTTTATTCTTTCCCAAGCTTGAGCAACATGTTCATTATCAAACTAGCTAAACTTCATAATATTGCTACGCAAAGCTATAATCTTAGCAAGAGGATAATATCTTCTAATAAAAGCATCCTTACACTTAGCCCATGAATCAATACTATTTTTAGGCAAAGACAACAACCAATCCTTAGCTTTTCCTCTCAAAGAAAAAGGAAACAACTTAAGCTTAATAATATCACTCTCTACATCCTTATATTTCTGCATCTCACATAGCTCAACAAAATTGTTGAGATGAGCTGCAGCATCATCAGTACTAGCACCAGAAAATTGCTCTTTCATAACAAGGTTCAACAAAGCAGGCTTAATCTCATAAAAATTAGCAGCAGGAGTAGGTGGCGCAATAGGAGTGCAGATAAAATCACTATTATTAGTGCTAGTAAAATCACACAACTTGGTGTTCTCATGAGTACCCATTCTAGCAAAACTAAAAGCAGACAAGTAAAAACAACTGTAAGGGAAACTAATTTTTGTGTGTTTTTGATAAAACGATGCAAGCAAAAATAAAGTAAAAGTGAGACTAAAACAAAGTAAAGGATATGCATGCGAAACTCCCCTTGCAGAAGTCTTCTTTTTCCCCGGCAACAGCGCCAGAAAAAGTCCTTGATGTGGCACGGTGTTGATGATGAAATTCACCATCTAGTTGGGAACCCCAAGAGGAAGGTATGATGAGCACAGCAGGAAGTTTTCCCTCAGTAAGAAACCAAGGTTTATCGTATCTAGGACAAAGCCAAACTCCAGAAGGTGATGCTTGCTAGCCTAGTGACACTCCAACAAGGGCGCCGTTTACGACACTTGTTAGCGCGTCTTCAACTAATAGCAACACGGAACCTGCACACAACACAACCAAATACTTTGCTCCCAACTTACGATGAGGTTGCCAATCTCACCAGTTTGCTGTAAACAAAGGTATGAGCGTATAGAGTGGAAAGCAGTAGTAGTATGTGAGAAAGTAAACAAGGCGAGTAAAGTAAACATGTGATAGCAATATAAAGAAAATTGGACCGGGGTCCACAGTTCACTAGTGGTGTCTCTCCATAAGATAAATAACACATGCTGGGTAAACAAATTACATTTGGGCAATTGATAGAATAAAGATAACGTGCATATGTCGCGAGGATCACTATGAGATTTACTCTGGGCATTACAACAAAATACATAGACCGCCATCTAACTGCATCTATGACTAATAATCCACCCACGGGGATATCGTCCGAACACCCCGTGAGTATTAAGTTGCGAACAACAGATAACTGCATTAAGCAAAGTGTGTAATGTAAACAAAGCATATGCCCTTGGACATAAGAATGTTGTTTTCTCCCTAGTGGCAACGGCACATCTACAACCTTAGAGGTTTTTGTCACTCCCCCAGATTAAATAGAGGCATGAACCCAACTATCGAGCATAAATACCCCCTCTTGGAGTCACTAGTATCTACTTGGCCAAGATAGCTACTAACAACGGAGAGCATGCAAGATCATAAACAATATAGAGATAACATAAGATATATGATTCAGCACATCAACTCAACATAACACCAATATTCATCGGATCCCAACAAACACAACATGTAGAATTACATAACGGTGATCTCGATCATGTAAGGCAGCTCACGAGATCTAAACATGAAGCATATGGTGGAGAAGACAACCATCTAGCTACTGCTATGGACCCATAGTCCAAGGTAGACTACTCACTCATCGCGCCGGAGGCAAGCATGGCGATGAAGAAGACCTCCGGTGGTGATTCCCCTCTCCGGCAGGGTGCCAGGAAGAGCTTCTGGACCCTCCCGATCTCGGGTCGACGACGGCGGTGGATCGTGATGTGTTTCTGGAAAATTAATCGGGTACTTAGGTTTTTCCCGTCGGGGGGTCTTTATAGGCGAAGGGGCAGCGTCAAAGGTAGACCAGGGGGGTCTCACCCATAGGGGGTGCGGGCCAGGGGCAGGCCGTGCCGCCCTATGGTGAGGCTGGCCCCTGGCTCGGCTCCGTCTCCTCTTCAGTGTTCTGGAAGCTTCGTTTAATATCTGGACGTTCGGCTTTTGTTTCGTCCAATTCTGAGAATATTTCTTGTGTAACTTTTTTAAAACACAAAACAGTAGAAAACAGGGAACTGGCACTGTGGCATCTTGTTAGTAGGTTAGTTCCAGAAAATGCATAAAAATGCCATGAAGTGTAACGAAACACTAAGCAAATGGTGTAAAAATAAGCATGGAGCATCAAAAATTATAGATACGTTTGAGACGTATCACACATCTACAACCTTAGAGGAAACTATCACTCCCCCAGATTAAATAGTGGTATGAACCCAACTATCGAGCATAAATACTCCCTCTTGGAGTTACTAGCATCTACTCGGCCAAGATAGCTACTAGCAACGGAAAGCATGCAAGATCATAAACAACATAGAGATAACATAAGATAATATTCAGCACATCAACTTGACATAGTACCAATACTCATCATATCCCAACAAATACAACATGTATGATTACATAAAGATGATCTTGATCATGTAGGGCAGCTCACAAGATCTAAACATGAAATACATGGTGGAGAAGACAACCATCTAGCTACTGCTATGGACCCGTAGTCCAAGGTAGACTACTCACACATCACTCCGAAGGCGACCATGGTGGTGGAGAAGGCCTCCGGCAGGGATTCTCCTCTCCGGCCGGGTGCCGGGAAGAGCTCCTGGATCCTCCCGATCTCGATTCGATGACAACGGCGGCTTGCAGTATGTTTCTGGGAAAAGCGATCCGTCCCTTAGGTTTTTCCCGATGAGGGGTCTTTATAGGCGAAGGGGCGTCGTCAGGAGGTGGGCCAGGCAGCCTCACCATGGGTGGGCGCGGCCAGGGGCTGGGCTACGCCCCCCTGTGGTGTGGCCAGCCTCTAGCCCCCCTCCATCTCATCTTCGGTCTTCATTTGGTAAAAATAGGAGGTTCGGCTTTTGTTTCGTCCAATTCCGAGAATATTTCCTGTGTAACTTTTCTGAAACACAAAAACAGCAGAAAATAGGGAACTGGCACTGTAGCATCTTGTTAATAGGTTAGTTCCGGAAAATGCATAAAAACGCCATGAAGTGTAACAAAACTCAAAGCAAATGGTGTATAAACAAGCATGGAGCATCAAAAATTATAGATACGTTTGAGACGTATCAAGCATCCCCAAGCTTAACTCCTGCTTGTCCTCGAGTAGGTAAGTGATAACAAAAGAATAATTTTTGAGGTGACATGCACCATCACAATCTTGATCATCTATGTAAGCATTGAGTGCTGGGATCAAAGAACTTAAAACATGGGCATAAAAGACATAATCTTGACAATAGAAACTTAGCAACCATGTTATAACATGAAAAGAAACACAAACGAATGATCATGAATAATGAAATAATGAAAGTCAAACGTGTGTTCAAATCATATGGAAAACATAGCAAATGGTTTTCAGCTTGTCCTTCATGGAAGAGCACAACATAAATGCATAGGACACCTTCAAGTTTAAGAGGGCGACTAGATACAAATAATTTAAGAACAAGTGAAACCAAAATCATGAATCAATCAATGATAAACTTTGGGACTATGCACATTAAACTCAGAATGGCAACTATGCTCTCTTAGATAGTGCATAAAGGTAGAAGGTGGTGACTCAACATAAAAGTAAAAGAAAGGCCCTTCGCAGAGGGAAGCAGTGATTGCGAGTTTTATAAACCTTAAAAAATTATGGTTCTTACTAGCTTTGAGCTCTCATTGCCCCCATTATAGGCATCTTGAATGGTTAAAGTAAATGCAAGAACGTTTATGAGAATATGCTTGACAAATTATAAGTTGAAAACCTCGTGTCTCGTGAAGTACGAATACCCAAACCTCATGCTACTCGACTTAGAGTCCCAAGCAAGCTCTTGTCATTGTAAGTATAGACGTATCATCGAGAACCGCCAACGGGGTACCTCCTTGCCCGATGACATGGAACAAGCCCACATCAAAATGACAGGACAAACAGACAATGAACACCTCGGCATCTCTTTTATTTACCATAGGTATAGCTTTTTATTTTGAGATGCGTCATCGAATGTCCACTATGGGCATGCTGTAAATTTCCACCATGAATGATGCATGGCTTAGATTGACGGCCCAGGCGTTTCTCTAACACGTATACAAACTCCATGATCCCGCAAGATTCCCAACTTATTTCACATCGCGAGTATCCATAAACAAAAGATCACGATATCAACTCAAATAAAAGAAGTGCAATGTTGAAAGCTTACCCCATGACAACATGGTTTGGCTAATTTCCAACTTACAACTTTCAGGCATAACGTCAACATAAAAGAGCCACAATGTCAAAATTATTAAAAGCGAGAAAAGTAAAGTGTGCCATCAGGTTCGTGAGAGCTTTACTGACTAATTTTCGCATAACACCAAAAGAGTTTAATTTGAAGGAAAGATAAAAGCAAGTCAAATGTACTTTGGAATAGCAAATTGCTAATAGGTATATATGGTGGACACATTGGAATAACTTGGTTTTTGGGAGTTGGATGCACGAGTAGAGCTCATACTCAGTACAAAATGAGGGCTAGCAAAAGACTGGGAGCGACCAACTAAGAGAGCAATAACAACCATAATCATGCATAGCGACAAAACATCATTAAGAGAAGCATAAAATGGCATCAAAAGTCAAAAACTAAATTATCATAGAGGCTTATGGCGACTTTGTATGAGTCAAACATGTTGTAATCATGCGCCAAGTCAACCCAAATAAAGCATCAAGGAGAAAACCAAATTAATGCTTCCGAATAATAAAAACAACGCATGATTTTTTCAAAGGCTCATTAAGCAATCTCAGTCATTTGAGACAAGTCATGCTATAGCAAAAATCACTAAGCATACTATCAAAACGACATCAAGCATGGCATGAAAAAGTCTAAGCCGCTGTGTAAACAAGCTCCTTTTTGTACCACTTTTTGCATTAAACTTTTTCTCTTTTCCAACACCATTCAAACCTTTTTGAGACAACTCTTTTGATGAATACCAATATAGACCAGAGGTCCAAATACACCTTGATACAAATATAAAACAAGATCTGAACAAAAATCAAGGCAAAAAACGAAAGCTAAATGCAGTTCTAGAAAAAGAGAACACTCGTTGAACGATAAGAGTGAAAAACGGAGTGTTCTTGGCAAATGAAAAGCAAGTAAATCTTCTCCAAAAGAAATTTGTTGGGGTCCAACCATTTATTGCAGCAAACAAAACAAAATAAAACTAAAAACAAAAGTAAAGACGCTCCAAGAAAAACGCATAGTGCATGAAGCAATAAAAATATAGTGTTTTGAAAGGTGACCTAATTTTTGCCGATGAAGAAGGGGTGCCTCGGGGGCATCCCCAAGCTTTGACGCTTGTACCTCTTAGATATTTCTTGGGGTGACATGGGCATCCCAAGCTTGAGCTTTTCTCCATTCTTCATCTCATCTCATCATTCTCCAATCCCTACACTTGAAAACTTCTTTCATACAAAACTTCACACAATTTTATTAGCAACGTTAGCATAAACATAATAATGAATCAGCCCTTTTTGGTTCAGGTTTCAACTCAAAACCACCACATATAAAGCATATACTACTGTAGCAACTTCCCCAAATGTTTCGTGATCAAAAGAACTTAAAAAGAAAGCGATCGAGAGGCAAACACAAATAGTGGCAGAAATGTGTCAAAACAGAACAGCTGACAAAGGTCGATTTTTTCGAGGACCTTGTGTTGCTCAAATCAAAAAGTGCAAAACTAATGAAAGTTTGGATATAACCTGGGCCATATGCACAAGAAATCGTAGGTCAAAAAGATATTTTGAGAATTTTCACAAACTTTTATGGTGCAGCACCGAAATCTGTTTCACGACAGCAACTTCTCCAAATCTTACCTCACTCAAATTAGAGGTTCTTCTTGGCACAACAACGAAATAAAAATGATAAGGAGCGGTTATTATAGTAGTAATAACTTCCAAGACTCAAATAAAAGAAAAAGTACTGAAAAGAAAACAATGGGTTATCTCCCAAGAGTGCTTTTCTTTAAAGCCTTTGAGCTAGGTGCAGAAAATGCGAATCAAATAATATCAAATGATGAAGTATCAAGATCAATTACAGAAGTCTTTTCAACAATAAATTTAATTGTGTCCAAATGAGTTTTTGAAGATCCCTTATGATCACGCTTTGGTACACTACTTTCATCAAAAATATTTTCAGGACAAATCCAATTGAAATTCTTTTCCAAAGCTTCATGCATTCCTACAAGTTTGCAAGGTATTGGTACTTTGAAATCTTCTTTGGTTGTACCAACAACTTTAACAGGTGAGCCAAGCATATTAAAATGCTCAAAAACTTTCCTAGCTTCAATAACAACATCTCTAAATTCTCTGCGCAAAGTCTCCAACATAAAATCTTTCTTTTCGGAGTCATCAATATTATGAAGCTTAAGAAACATTTGTTGCATAAAAGGATTAAGGTTAACAAACCTAGGCTCCAACATGTGAACTAAATAAGTAGAAGCAACTTCATAACTAGGAGTGAGCTCAGCCAAAGATCTATCCTTAACATCTTTTTGTATACTAATATGATTAAAGAACTCCTCAATGCTACCTTTCCCAATAATAGAACCACTATCTACTGAGAGGTCCTCCAAAACATACTTAGGGAACAACATAATGAACTAAAAGTAATAAAGTAACAACTATAATGGAAGCTAATTTTTTTGTATTTTTGATAAAACGACGCAAGCAAAAAAATAAAGTAAAGCAAAACTAAAACCAAAGTAAAAGATTGTGCGTGCAAGACTCCCCTTGCAGAAGTCTTCTCTCTTCCCGGCAACGGCGCCAGAAAACTTGCTTGATGGTGCGGTGTTGATAATGTAAATAACCGACCACTGGGAACCCCAAGAGAAGGTGTGATGAGCATGATACGTCTCAAACGTATCTATAATTTTTGATGCTCCATGCTTGTTTTTTACACCATTTGCCTATTGTTTCGTTACACTTAGTGGCACTTTTATGCATTTTCCGGAACTAACCTATTAACAAAGTGCCACAGTGCTAGTTCCCTGTTTTCTGTTGTTTTTGTGTTTCAGAGTGATACACAGGAAATATTCTCGGAATTGGACGAAACCACATCCTGAAGTCTTATTTTACCCGGAAGCTTCCAGAGATCCGAAGAGGAGTAGGAGGGGGGCCACCAGGGCCTCTGACGACGCCCCTTCGCCTATAAAGACCCCCCGACGAGAAAAACCTAAGGACCCGATCAGTTTTCCAGAACACATCGCGATCCGCCGCCGCCGTCGACCCGAAGATCGGGAGGGTCCAGAAGCTCTTCCCGACACCCTGCCGGAGAGGGGAATCGCCACCGGAGGTCTTCTTCATCGCCATGCTTGCCTCCGGAGCGATGAGTGAGTAGTCTACCTTGGACTATGGGTCCATAGCAGTAGCTAGATGGTTGTCTTCTCCACCATGTGCTTCATGTTTAGATCTCATGAGCTGCCCTACATGATTGAGATCACCGTTATGTAATTCTACATGTTTGGTTTGTTGGGATCCGATGAATATTGGTGTTTATGATTAAGTTGCTATACTGAATTATATCTTTTGTTATCTCTATGTTGTTTATGATCTTGCATGCTCTCCGTTGTTAGTAGCTATCTTGGCCGAGTAGTTGCTAGTGACTCCAAGAGGGGGTATTTATGCTCGATAGTGGGTTCATGCCTCTATTTCACCTGGGGGAGTGACAGAAACCTCTAAGGTGGTAGATGTGCTGTTGCTACTAGGGAGAAAACAACATTCATATGCTCAAGGGCATATGCTTTGTTTACATTACACACTTTGCTTAATGCAATTATCTGTTGTTCGCAACTTAATACTTCTAGGGTGTTCAGATTGATATCCCCGGGAGTGGATTATTAGTCATAGATGCAGTTGGATGGCGGTCTATGTATTTTTTTGTAATGCCCAGAGTAAATCTCATAGTGATCTTCTTGACATATCACGTTATCTCTATTCTATCAATTGCCCAACTGTAATTTGTTTACCCAGCATGTGTTATTTTATCTATGGAGAGACACCACTAGTGAACTGTGGACCCCGGTCCTATTTCCATCATATTGCTATCACCTGTTTACTTTACTCGTACTGTTTACTTTACTCGCATACTATATTGTTTTCCACTCGATACGCTCATACCCTTTGTTTCAAGCAAATCGGTGAGATTGACAACCTCATCGCAAGTTGGGAACAAAGTATTTGTTTGTGTGTGTGCAGGTTCCGCATCACCTTCAGTCGTCATTGTCTCTCCTCTCCTGATCGATAAACCTTGGTTTCTTAAACTGAGGGAAAACTCGCTACTATACTCATCATACCTTCCTCTTGGGGTTCCCAACGGGCTGGTTATCCACCACGCACAAGGACCGTCTGCTCCCACGTTAGCAGCCTCTTTTCTGGCGCCGTTGCCGGGGAGGAAGAGAAGACTTCTGCGAGGGGAGTTTTTTCGCACACACATCCTTTACTTTGTTTTATTGTTTTGCTTTACTTTATTTTATTTTACCTGCATTGGTTTTATATCAAAAACCCAAAAAAATTAGAATCCTTGGTAGTTGTTCTTACTTGTTTACTTTCGTTTTGCTGAAATGGCCAATCCTGAAAACACCAAGTTGTGTGACTTTACTAGCACGAACAATAGTGATTTTATCTGCACTCCTATTGCACCACCTATTCCTGCTGCAAACTTTTATGAGATTAAGCCTGCTTTGTTGAACCTTGTTATGAAAGAGCAATTTTCTGGTGCTAGTACTGAAGATGCTGCAGCTCATCTCAACAATTTTGTTGAGCTATGTGAGATGCAGAAATATAAGGATGTTGATAGTGATATTATTAAGCTCAAGTTGTTTCCTTTTTCTTTGAGAGGAAAAGCTAAAGATTGGTTGCTGTCTTTGACTAAGAATAGTATTGATTCATGGGCTAAGTGTAAGGATGCTTTTATTGGTAGATACTATCGTACTGCTAAGATTATATCCTTACGTAGCAATATTATGAAGTTTACTCAGTTTGATAATGAACATGTTGCTCAAGGTTGGGAAAGAATGAAATCTATGATAAAGAATTGCCCCACTCATGGACTGACTACTTGGATGATTATCCAAACTTTTTATGCAGGACTGAATTTTTCTTCAAGGAACCTACTTGATTCAGCTGCTGGAGGCACTTTTATGTCCCTTACCTTGGGCGCCGCATCGAAGCTACTTGACAACATGATGGTAAATTATTCTGAATGGCACACCGAGAGAGCTCCACAAGGTAAGAAGGTAAATTCTGTTGAGGAAACCTCTTCCTTGAGTGATAAGATTGATACCATTATGGCTATGCTTGCTAATGATAGGACTCATGTTGATCCTAGTAATGTTCCTTTGGCCTCTCTGGTTGCTCAAGAAGAGCATGTTGATGTGAATTTCATTAGAAATAATAATTTTAACAACAATGCTTATAGGAACAATTTTGCTAGTAACAATTATAGACCGTTTCCTTCTAATGGTGATAATAGCTATCTTGGTAGACCTAAAATGCCTAGTGAAGAAAGAATTTTTGAACTTGAAAAGGCTACCAAGAATTTTATGCAGATGCAATATGAGCAGAACAGGGCTTTCACCAAGACTATGGAGGAGCAATCAGCTCTGTTGAGGACTATTAGTCATCAACTAGAAAATTTAAACAAGGCTGTTCCTGAATTACAAGCTAAGGTTTCCAAAGCTGAAACCGATATTTCATTATTGTCTAATGTGCAATCTTCTTTGGTTAATAGAATGTCCGCTAAGCCTGATCCTTTTGCTACCGCTAATGCTAGCCAAGTTGGAATTGATGAAAATATTAGATTGTTAGCGGAATTGCATGCTAGGTGGGAAAGAGAAGATGAGATAGCTAGAAAGATGAAGGTATGTACTGTTACTACCTCTAATGATGTTGCTCCTACTGGTAGCAATCCTCTTACTTTGATAGGTGTAGAGAAAACTCCCACTCCTTGTGTTAAAAAGCCTAAAACTGCCAAAACTTTTTCTCAAAAGAGTGCTGAAATTTTTCAGAGTGTAGGAGATGATAGCTCTATTTCTTTTAATGATTTTGATGTTGATGGCTGCAATATATCTGAAGTAATTTTGTTCTTGCAAAAGCTTGCTTTGACTCCCAATGCTAGCTCTTTAAATATTGCTTTTACTAAGCATATTACCAATGCTCTTATAAAAATTAGGGATGAAAAGTTGAAGCAAAAAGCCTCTGTTCCCAAGAAGTTAGAAGATGGTTGGGAACCCATCATTGATATGCATGTTAATGGTTATGATTGCCATGCTTTATGTGATCTAGGTGCTAGTATTTCTATCATGCCTAGAAAAATTTATGACATGCTTGATTTACCACCGCTTGAAAAATGTTATTTTGATGTTCCTGTTGCTGATGTTGCTAAGAAGAAACCTTTGGGAAGAATTAATGATGTTCTTATTGTGGTTAACAATAACCTTGTTCCTGTTGATTTTCTTGTTATGGACGTTGAATGCCATGCTTCATGTCCTATTATTTTGGGAAGACCTTTTCTTCGAACTGTAGGTGCTATCATTGATATGAGGGAAGGCACTATCAAATATCAATTCCCACTAAAGAAAGGTATGGAACACTTCCCTAGGAAAAGAAAGAAATTGCTTTTTGAATCTATTCTTAGAGCAAATTATGAGCTTGATGCTTCATCGCTTGATATTACTTGATTCGCAATTTTCTGCGCCTAGCTCAAAGGCGTTAAAGAAAAGCACTCTTGGGAGATAACCGAATGTTTTCTTTTCAGTACTTTTTCTTTTATTTGAGTCTTGGAAGACATTACTACTGTAATTACCGCTCCTTATCTTGTTTATTTCGTTTTTGTGCCAAGAGAAGCCTCTAATTCGAGTGAGGTAAAGATCTGGGGATGTTGCTGTCCTGAAACTGTTTTCGGTGCTGCACCGTAAAAATTCGTAAAAATTCTCTGTTTATCTTTTGGACCTGCGATTTCTTGTGCATATGCCCCAGGTTATATCCAAACTTTTGTTAGTTTAACACTTTTTGATTTGAGCAACAGAAAATCCCTCAAAAATTCGACCTTTGTCAGCTGTTCAGTTTTGACAGATTTCTGCCAATATTTGTGTTTGCCACTTTATCACTTTCTTTTGAGTTCTTTTGATCACGGAACTTTTGGGGAGGTTGCTACAGTAGTATCTACTATATATGTGGTGGTTTTGAGTTGAAACCTGAAGCAAATAGAGGATTGATTATATGTTATGCTTGCACTAATGTTGCTAATAGAATTGTGTTTAGTTTTGTATGAAGGAAGTTTTCAAGTGTAGGGATTGGAGAATGATGAGATGAGTTGAAGAATGGACAAAAGCTCAAGCTTGGGGATGCCCATGCATCACCCCAAGAAATATCCAAGAAGTACAAGCGTCAAAGCTTGGGGATGCCCCCGAGGCACCCCTTCTTCATCGACAAAAATCAGGTCACCTTTCAAAACACTATATTTTTATTGCTTCATGCACTATGTGTTTTTCTTGGAGCGTCAGTTGTTTTAGTTTTCTTAGTTGGTTTAGTTTGTTTGTTTTCTGCAATAAATGGTTGGACCCCAACAAATTTCCTTTGGAGAAGTTGCCTTGTTTTCATTTGCAAAAGAACGCTCTAGTTTTCACTCTTATCGTTTATCGAGCGTTCTTCTTTTTTCTGCTACTGCTTTTGGTTTTCGTTTTCGCCTTGATTTGCGTTCAGACCTTGTCATATCTTCTCATCAAGGTGTATTTTTGCCTCTGATCTTTATTGGTTTTCATCAAAATAGGTGTTTATAAAAATTTCAAATGGTGTTGGAAAAGAGAAAAAGCTTTGTGCAAAACAGTGGTACAAGAAGGAGCTTGTGTAGACTGCGGCTTAGGCTTTTTCATGTCATGCTTGATGTCTTTTTGATAGTATGCTTAGTGGTTTTGCTGTAGCATGACTTGTCTCAAATAACTGAGATTGCTTAATGAGCCTTTGAAAAAAAATCATGCGTTGTTTTTATTGTATGGAAGCATTATTTTGGTTTTCTCCTTGATGCTTTATTTGGGTTGACTTGGCGCATGCTCACACATGTTAGACTCTTACAAAGTCGCCAATAGCCTCTATGATCATTTAGTTTTTGACTTTTGATGCCATCTTATGCTTCTTTTTAATGTCGCTTTGTCGCTTTGCATGATTATGGCCATTATTGCTCTCTTAGTTGGTCGCTCCCAGTCTTTTGCTAGCCCTCGCCTTGTACTGAGTATGAGCTCTACTCGTGCATCCAACTGCTAAAAGCCAAAGTTTTCCAAAGTGTCCACCATACATACCTACTAGCAATTTGCTATTCCAAGTAAATTTGACTTGCTTTTATTTTCTCTTCAAATTAAACTCTTACCAGTGTTATGCGAAATTCGGTTAGTAAAGCTCTCACGAACCGGAAGGCACACTTTACTTTTTCCTGTTCTTAAAAATTTGACATTGTGGTCTCTTATATTGAGTTGTTATGCTTGCAAATTGTAAGTTGGAGACTAGCACAGCCATGCAGTCATGGGCAAGCTTTCAACATTGCACTTCTTATTTGAGTTGATATCGTGATCTTTTGTTTATGGATGCCCGCGGTGTGAAATGAATTGGGAATCTTGTGGGGATCATGGAGTTTGTATATGTGTTAGGGAAACGCCGGGCCACCAATCTAAGCCATGCATAATTCATGGTGGAAATTTGCGGCATACCCATGGTGAACATTCGACGACGCATCTCACAATAAAAAGCTAAACAAAAGGCAAATAAAAGAGATGTCGAGGTGTTCATTGTCTGCTTGTCCTATCATTTTGGTGTGGGCTTGTTCCATGTCATCGGGCACGGAGGTACCCCATTGGCGGTTCTCAATGATATGCATATACTTACAATGACAAGAGCCTCGCTTGGGACTCTAAGTAAAGTAGCATGAGGTTTGGGTACTCGTATTCACGGGGCACGAGGTTTTCAACTTATGATTTGTCAAGCATATGCATCATAATTGTTCTCGCATTAACTTTAACCATTCAAGATGCTTATGATGGGGGAAATGAGAGCTCAAAGCCGGTAAGTACCATAATTTTTGAAGGTTATAAAACTTGCAATCACTGCTTCCCTCTGCGAAGGGCCTTTCTTTTACTTTTATGTTGAGTCACCACTTTCTTTCTTTATGCACCATTAAGAGAGCATAGTTGTCATTCTTAGTGTGATATGCATTGTCCCAAAGTTCATTGATTGATTCATATTGTTGGTTTCACTTGTTCTTAAATTATTTGTATCTAGTCGCCCTCTTAAACTTGAAGGTGTCCTATGCATTTATGTTTTGCTCTCTTTGAAGGACAAGCTGAAAACCATTTGTATGTTTTTCCTTATGATTTGAACACACGTTTGACTTTCATTGTTTCATTTTCATGATCTTTTGTTTGTGTTCATTTGCATGTTTACAACATGGTTGCTAAGTTCTTATTGTCATGATTATATCTTCATGCCCATGTTTTAAGTTCTTATGATCCCAGCTCACCAATGCTTACATATATGATCAAGATTGTGTAGGTGCATGTCACCTCAAAAATTATTCTTTTGTTATCACTTACCTACTCGAGGACGAGCAGGAGTTAAGCTTGGGGATGCTTGATACGTCTCAAACGTATCTATAATTTTTGATGCTCCATGCTTGTTTTTACACCATTTGCCTATTGTTTCGTTACACTTAGTGGCACTTTTATGCATTTTCCGGAACTAACCTATTAACAAAGTGCCACAGTGCCAGTTCCCTATTTTCTGCTGTTTTTGTGTTTCAGAGTGATACACAGGAAATATTCTCGGAATTGGACGAAACCATATCCTGAAGTCTTATTTTACCCGGAAGCTTCCAGAGATCCGAAGAGGAGTAGGAGGGGGGCCACCAGGGCCCCACACGCAGGGGTGGCGCGGCCAGCCCCCTGGCCGCGCCGGGCCCGCGTGAGGGTGCCTGGCCCCTCCTCTGACGATGCCCCTTCGCCTATAAAGACCCCCCGACGAGAAAAACCTAAGGACCCGATCAGTTTTCCAGAACACATCGCGATCCGCCGCCGCCGTCGACCCGAAGATCGGGAGGGTCCAGAAGCTCTTCCCGGCACCCTGCCGGAGAGGGGAATCGCCACCGGAGGTCTTCTTCATCGCCATGCTTGCCTCCGGAGCGATGAGTGAGTAGTCTACCTTGGACTATGGGTCCATAGCAGTAGCTAGATGGTTGTCTTCTCCACCATGTGCTTCATGTTTAGATCTCATGAGCTGCCCTACATGATTGAGATCACCGTTATGTAATTCTACATGTTTGGTTTGTTGGGATCCGATGAATATTGGTGTTTATGATTAAGTTGCTGTACTGAATTATATCTTTTGTTATCTCTATGTTGTTTATGATCTTGCATGCTCTCCGTTGTTAGTAGCTATCTTGGCCGAGTAGTTGCTAGTGACTCCAAGAGGGGGTGTTTATGCTCGATAGTGGGTTCATGCCTCTATTTCACCTGGGGGAGTGACAGAAACCTCTAAGGTGGTAGATGTGCTATTGCTACTAGGGAGAAAACAACATTCATATGCTCAAGGGCATATGCTTTGTTTACATAACACACTTTGCTTAATGCAATTATCTGTTGTTCGCAACTTAATACTTCTAGGGTGTTCGGATTGATATCCCCGGGAGTGGATTATTAGTCATAGATGCAGTTGGATGGCGGTCTATGTATTTTGTTGTAATGCCCAGAGTAAATCTCATAGTGATCTTCTTGACATATCACGTTATCTCTATTCTATCAATTGCCCAACTGTAATTTGTTTACCCAGCATGTGTTATTTTATCTATGGAGAGACACCACTAGTGAACTGTGGACCCCGGTCCTATTTCCATCATATTGCTATCACCTGTTTACTTTACTCATACTGTTTACTTTACTCGCATACTATATTGTTTTCCACTCGATATGCTCATACCCTTTGTTTCAAGCAAACCGGTGAGATTGACAACCTCATCGCAAGTTGGGAACAAAGTATTTGTTTGTGTGTGTGCAGGTTCCGCATCACCTTCAGTCGTCATTGTCTCTCCTCTCCTGATCGATAAACCTTGGTTTCTTAAACTGAGGGAAAACTCGCTGCTATACTCATCATACCTTCCTCTTGGGGTTCCCAACGGGCTGGTTATCCACCACGCACAAGGACCGTCTGCTCCCACGTTAGCAGAGCACAACAATAAGTTTTCCCTGAGTTATGAAACCAAGGTAATCAATCCAGTACGAGAGAGCCAAACTTAAGAAGGTGATGCTTGCTAGCTTTGCGACACTCCGGACAATGGCGCAAGACAACTTGTTGGTGTGTCTTCCCCTAGCAGCAACGTGAAACCTGCACACAATACAAACAAATACTTTGCCCCCAACTTACGATGAGGTTGTCAATCTCACCGGTTTGCTGTAAACAAAGGTATGAGCGTATCGAGTGGTAAAAGGATGATAGTAAAGCAAGTAAAGTAAACAGTGCGAGTAATGTAAAATGGTGTAACAATGTAAAGGAAATTGGACTGGGGTCCACAGTTCACTAGTGGTGTCTCTCCATAAGATAAATAAATTATGCTGGGTAAACAAATTACAGTTGGGCAATTGATAGAGTAAAGATAACGTACATACATCACAAGGATCACTATGAGGCTTACTCTGGGCATTACGACAAAATACATAGACCGTAATTTAATTGCATCTATGACTAAAAATCCACTCGCGGAAATAAAGCATCAAGGAGAAAACCAAATTAATGCTTCCGAATAATAAAAACAACGCATGATTTTTTCAAAGGCTCATTAAGCAATCTCAGTCGTTTGAGACAAGTCATGCTATAGCAAAAATCACTAAGCATACTATCAAAACGACATCAAGCATGGCATGAAAAAGTCTAGGCCGCTGTCTAAACAAGCTCCTTTTTGTACCACTTTTTTGCATTAAACTTTTTCTCTTTTCCAACACCATTCAAACCTTTTTGAGACAACTCTTTTGATGAATACCAATATAGACCAGAGGTCCAAATACACCTTGATACATATATAAAACAAGATCTGAAAAAAAATCAAGGCAAAAAATGTAAGCTAAACGCAGTTCTAGAAAAAGAGAACACTCGTTGAACGATAAGAGTGAAAAAAGGAGTGTTCTTGGCAAATGAAAAGCAAGTAAATCTTCTCCAAAAGAAATTTGTTGGGGTCCAACCATTTATTGCAGCAAACAAAAAAAAATAAAACTAAAAACAAAAGTAAAGACGCTCCAAGAAAAATGCATAGTGCATGAAGCAATAAAAATATAGTGTTTTGAAAGGTGACCTGATTTTTGCCGATGAAGAAGGGGTGCCTCGGGGGCATCCCCAAGCTTTGACGCTTGTACCTCTTAGATATTTCTTGGGGTGACATGGGCATCCCAAGCTTGAGCTTTTCTCCATTCTTCATCTCAGCTCATCATTCTCCAGTCCCTACACTTGAAAACTTCTTTCATACAAAACTTCACACAATTTTATTAGCAATGTTAGCATAAACATAATAATGAATCAACCCTTTTTGGTTCAGGTTTCAACTCAAAACCACCACATATAAAGCATATACTACTGCATCGACTTTCCCAAATGTTCCGTGATCAAAAGAACTAAAAAAGAAAGCGATCGAGAGGCAAACACAAATAGTGGCAGAAATCTGTCAAAACAGAACAGCTGACAAAGGTCGATTTTTTCGAGGACCTTGTGTTGCTCAAATCAAAAAGTGCAAAACTAATGAAAGTTTGGATATAACCTGGGCCATATGCACAAGAAATCGTAGGTCAAAAAGATATTCTGAGAATTTTCACGAACTTTTATGGTGCAACACTGATACGTCTCAAACGTATCTATAATTTTTGATGCTCCATGCTTGTTTTTACACCATTTGCCTACTGTTTCGTTACACTTCGTGGCATTTTTATGCGATTTCCAGAACTAACCTATTGACAAGATGCTACAGTGCCAGTTCCCTATTTTTTGCTGTTTTTGTGTTTCAGAAAAGCTACACAGGAAATATTCTCGGAATTGGACGAAACAAGTTCCAGAAGTCTTATTTTTCCCGGAAGCTTCCTGAAGACCGAAAGAGAACCGGAGGGGGGCCAGAGGCCGCCCTCACAGATAGGTGGCATAGCCCAGGCCCTGGCCGTGCCACCCTGGTATGAGGAGCCCCTGGCTGCCCCCTGACGACGCCCCTTCGTCTATATAAAGCCTCGGGACGGAAAACCCTAAGGGAGTCGACGATTTTTCCAAAACAGTTCCGCAGCTCCGCTGCCGTCGAAGACGAATTTCGGGGGACAGAAGTCTCTGTTCCGGCACCCTGCTGGGACGGGGAAGTGCCCCCGGAGCCATCTCCATCGGTCTCCATCGCCGTCTCCGCCGTCTCCATCGACCTCACCACCATCTCCATCAACCTTGCTGTCTCCTATGATGAGGAGAGAGTAGTTCATCCCCGGGGCTAAGGGCTCTACCGGTAGCTATGTGGTTCACCTCTCTCTCCCATGATGTGATCTTTATGTGATCGTGAGCTTTGTATCATGTTGAACAAGTAGATGTTATTATTCAGATATTATGTGTACTCTAGCGGTGTTATTAAAGTAATCTATTCCTCCTGCCATGGTGTAACGGTGACAGTGCGTGCATCATGGTGGTACTTGGTCTAGGCTACGATTGTGATCTCTTATGGATTATGAGAATAATTATCGCTATGATAGTATTGAAGTGATCTATTCCTCCTTTCATGGTGTAATGTTGACAGTGTGTGCACCGTGTTAGTACTTGGTCTAAGTTGCAATAATATCTATCTTGAGTTGTGATTTGATTTGGATATCTCTATGAGTGGTGTTTGTCAAGTACTTGATGAACTTTGAGGAGTGCTTCGTAGCCCTATGCAATGATTAGTGTTATTCAATAGGAGAGTAATTCACAGTACCATAGTGAAGAGAAGTTATTTATTTGTTCAATTATGTTATATTTGTTGGGAGTGTGTCCACTAGTGAAAGTATGATCCCTAGGCCTTGTTTCCAAGCTTTGCACACCGTTTACTTGCTGTTTTGTTACATGTTTGCTCACAGTGATACTTATTCCGTACTAAATTTACTACTCATAATCATCACTACCGCTTGTATTTCACTATCTCTTCGCCGAACTAGTGCACCTATACATCTGACAAGTGTATTGGGTGTGTTGGGGACACAAGAGACTTTCTGTATCGTAATTGCAGGGTTGTTTGAGAGGGATAGCTTTGACCTCTTCCTCCCTGAGTTCGATAAACCTTGGGTGATCCACTTAAGGGAAACTTGCTGCTGCTCTATAAACCTCTGCACTTGGAGGCCCAACACTGTCTACAAGAACAGACGCGTGCGTAGACATCAAGCTCTTTTCTGGCGCCGTTGCCGGGGAGGTAAGGTAAAAGGTACTCGCATCCTCCTGTGTGAGTGCTCGGAGTTATTTCCTTTAAATTCTGCAATTACATCTTTTTGTTTCTTGTTTTTATTTTCACTAGTTAGGCTTAATGGAAAACAAAGAGTTTGTTAGTCTTTTTCCTGAGTTTAGATATGAAGTGTTTGAAGAGAAAATTGAAAAACCTTTGGAGCTTAATTTGCATGCTAATAGTGTTATTAGTATGAATGTTTCGAACACTGTTATTACTAATGCTATAGAAAAGTCTAAGCTTGGGGAAGCTGGTTTTGTTAAGCATAATATTTTTAGTTCCCCAGCTTTAGTGGAGAAAGTTTGTTCTGATAATATTTTATCTCCCATATGTGATGTTCCTTCTTATGATGATATGTTTGAAGAATATGCTTTGCGAAATAGTTGTTCTTTAGCTTGTGATGATACTAAACCTCTAGTGTATGATGGTTATGATGATGAGTATAATATTTTCAGTTCACCTACTTTTGAGGAGAAAATTAGTTATGATTACAATATGCCTCCTGTTTTTGATGATTATGGTGATGAGAATAATTATTCTATTGAATTTGCTCCTACTACTATTGTTCCTGTGGTGAGTATTAATTCTTTTATGCATATGGCTCATGATAGGGATGCTTTATGTGATAGTTATATTGTTAGTTCTATTCATGATGCTACTGAAAGTTATTATGAGAGAGTGAAACATGGTTTGATGGATCTCAACAATATTGAGTTTCCCCTCTTTATGTTGCAAAGCTTGAAGTGGCACTTGTTTTATCTATCCATGCTTGCTACTATGTGCCTCGTTGATTTATTTTCTTACAAGATTCCTATGCATAGGAAGTGGTTCAGATATAAATGTCTTTCACATTTGCTTTTTGATGCTCTCTATTGCTTTAAGTTCCTATATGGCGCCTTTGCCTCAAGCTCTTACATGGCGCCCACATGAGCATCTTTGCAAATTTCTGCACCTAGCTCAAAGGCGTTAAAGAAAAGCACTCTTGGGAGACAACCCATTGTTTTATTTTCAGTACTTTTTTTTATTTGAGTCTTGGAAGTTATTACGACTGTAATGACCTCTCCTTATCCTTTTTATTTTGTTGTTGTGCCAAGAGAAGCCTCTAATTTGAGTAAGGTAAGATTTGGGGATGTTGCTGTCCTGAAACTGTTTTCGGTGCTGCACCGTAAAAATTCGTGAAAATTTTCTGTTTATCTTTTGGACCTGAGATTTCTTGTGCATATGCCCCAGGTTATATCAAAACTTTCATTAGTTGAACACTTTTTGATTTGAGCAACAGAAAACCCTTTAAAAATTCGACCTTTGTCAGCTATTCCGTTTTGACAGATTTCTGCCAATATTTGTGTTTGCCGCTTTATCGCTTTCTTTTTGAGTTATTTTGATCATGGAACTTTTGGGGAAGTTGATACAGTAGTATATGCTTTATATGTGGTGGTTTTGGGTTGAAACCTGAAGCAAAAATAGGTTGATTATATGTTATGCTACACTAATGTTGCTAATAGATTTGTGTTTAGTTTTGTATGAAGGAAGTTTTCAAGTGTAGGGATTGGAGAATGATGAGATGAGTTGAAGAATGGAAAAAAGCTCAAGCTTGGGGATGCCCATGCAACCCCCAAGAAATATCCAAGAGGTACAAGCGTCAAAGCTTGGGGATGCCCCCGAGGCACCCCTTCTTCATCGGCAAAAATCAGGTCACCTTTCAAGACACTATATTTTTATTGCTTCATGCACTATGTGTTTTTCTTGGAGCGTCAGTTGTTTTAGTTTTCTTTATTAGTTTAGTTTTGTTTGCTGCAATAAATGGTTAGATCACATCATGTTTCTTTTGGAGGAGATGAACTCGCTTTTCATTTGCCAAGAACACTCTAGTTTTCACTCCTATCGTTTCAACGAGTGTTCTCTTTTTCTGCTACTGGGTTTAGCTTGCATTTTTCGCCTTGATTTGTGTTCAGATCTTGTTATATCTTTTCATCAAGGTGTATTTTTGCCTCTGATCTTTATTGGTTTTCATCAAAAGAGGTGTCTTAAAAAATTTCAAATGGTGTTGGAAAAGAGAAAAAGCTTTGTGCAAAATAGTGGTACAAGAAGGAGCTTGTGTAGACTGCGGCTTAGGCTTTTTCATGTCATGCTTGATGTATTTTTGATAGTATGCTTAGTGGTTTTGCTGTAGCATGACTTGTCTCAAATAACTGAGATTGCTTAATGAGCCTTTGAAAAAAAATCATGCGTTGTTTTTATTGTATGGAAGCATTATTTTGGTTTTCTCCTTGATGCTTTATTTGGGTTGACTTGGTGCATGCTCACAGATGTTAGACTCTTACAAAGTCGCCAATAGCCTCTATGATCATTTAGTTTTTGACTTTTGATGCCATCTTATGCATCTTTTAATGTCGCTTTGTCGCTTTGCATGATTATGGCCATTATTGCTCTCTTAGTTGGTCGCTCCCAGTCTTTTGCTAGCCCTCGCCTTGTACTGAGTATGAGCTCTACTCGTGCATCCAACTCCTAAAAGCCAAAGTTTTCCAAAGTGTCCACCATACATACCTACTAGCAATTTGCTATTCCAAGTAAATTTGACTTGCTTTTATTTTCTCTTCAAATTAAACTCTTACCAGTGTTATGCGAAATTCGGTCAGTAAAGCTCTGACGAACCGGAAGGCACACTTTACTTTTTCCTGTTCTTAAAAATTTGACATTGTGGTCTCTTATGTTGAGTTGTTATGCTTGCAAGTTGTAAGTTGGAGACTAGCCCAGCCATGCAGTCATGGGCAAGCTTTCAACATTGCACTTCTTATTTGAGTTGATATCGTGATCTTTTGTTTATGGATGCCCGCGGTGTGAAATGAATTGGGAATCTTGTGGGGATCATGGAGTTTGTATATGTGTTAGGGAAACGCCGGGCCGCTAATCTAAGCCATGCATAATTCATGGTGGAAATTTGCAGCATACCCATGGTGAACATTCGACGACGCATCTCACAATAAAAAGCTAAACAAATGGCAAATAAAAGGGATGTTGAGGTGTTCATTGTCTGCTTGTCCTGTCATTTTGATGTGGGCTTGTTCCATGTCATCGGGCACGGAGGTACCCCATTGGCGGTTCTCAATAATATGCATATATTTACAATGACAAGAGCCTTGCTTGGGACTCTAAGTAAAGTAGCATGAGGTTTGGGTACTCGTATTCACGGGACACGAGGTTTTCAACTTATGATTTGTCAAGCATATGCATCATAATTGTTCTCGCATTAACTTTAACCATTCAAGATGCTTATGATGGGGGCAATGAGAGTTCAAAGCCGGTAAGTACCATAATTTTTGAAGGTTATAAAACTTGCAATCACTGCTTCCCTCTGCGAAGGGCCTTTCTTCTACTTTTATGTTGAGCCACCACCTTCTATCTTTATGCACCACTAAGAGAGCATAGTTGTCATTCTTAGTATAATGTGCATTGTCCCAAAGTTTTCATTGATTGATTCATATTGTTGGTTTCACTTGTTCTCAAATTATTTGTATCTAGTCGCCCTCTTAAACTTGAAGGTGTCCTATGCATTTATGTTTTGCTCTCTTTGAAGGACAAGCTGAAAACCATTTGTATGTTTTTCCTTATGATTTGAACACACGTTTGACTTTCATTGTTTCATTTTCATGATCTTTTGTTTGTGTTCATTTGCATGTTTACAACATGGTTGCTAAGTTCTTATTGTCAAGATTATATCTTTCATGCCCATGTTTTAAGTTCTTATGATCCCAGCTCACAAATGCTTACCTATATGATCAAGATTGTGATGGTGCATGTCACCTCAAAAATTATTTCTTTTATTATCACTTACCTACTCGAGGACGAGCAGGAGTTAAGCTTGGGGATGCTAATACGTCTCAAACGTATCTATAATTTTTGATGCTCCATGCTTGATTTTACACCATTTGCCTACTATTTCGTTACACTTCGTGGCATTTTTATGTGATTTCCGGAACTAACCTATTGACAAGATGCCACAGTGCCAGTTCCCTGTTTTCTGCTGTTTTTGTGTTTCAGAAAAGCTACATAGGAACTATTCTCGAAATTGGACAAAACAAGTTCCAGAAGTCTTATTTTTCCCGGAAGCTTCCTGAAGACCAAAAGAGAGCCGGAGGGGGGCCAGAGGCCGCCCTCACACATAGGTGGCACGGCCCAGGCCCTGGCCGTGCCACCCTGGTGTGAGGAGCCCCTGGCTGCCCCCTGACGACGCCCCTTCGCCTATATAAAGCCTCGGGACGGAAAACCCTAAGGGAGTCAACAATTTTTCCAGAACAGTTCCGCAGCTCCGCCGCCGTCGAAGACGAATTTCGGGGGACAGAAGTCTCTGTTCCGGCACCCTGCCGGGACGGGGAAGTGCCCCCGGAGCCATCTCCATCGGTCTCCATCGCCGTCTCCACCGTCTCCATCGACCTCACCGCCATCTCCATCAACCTTGCTGTCTCCTATGATGAGGAGGGAGTAGTTCATCCCCGGGTCTAAGGGCTCTACCGGTAGCTATGTGGTTCACCTCTCTCTCCCATGATGTGATCTTTATGTGATCGTGAGCTTTGTATCATGTTGAACAAGTAGATGTTATTATTCAGATATTATGTGTACTCTAGCGGTGTTATGAAAGTAATCTATTCCTCCTGCCATGGTGTAACGGTGACAGTGCGTGCATCATGGTGGTACTTGGTCTAGGCTACGATTGTGATCTCTTATGGATTATGAGAATAATTATCGCTATGATAGTATTGAAGTGATCTATTCCTGCTTTCATGGTGTAATGTTGACAGTGTGTGCACCGTGTTAGTACTTGGTCTAAGTTACAATAATATCTATCTTGAGTTGTGATTTGATTTGGATATCTCTATGAGTGGTGTTTGTCAAGTACTTGATGAACTTTGAGGAGTGCTTCGTAGCCCTACGCAATGATTAGTGTTATTCAATAGGAGAGTAATTCAGAGTACCATAGTGAAGAGAAGTTATTCATTTGTTCAATTATGTTATATTTGTTGGGAGTGTGTCCACTAGTGAAAGTATGATCCCTAGGCCTTGTTTCCAAGCTTTGCACACCGTTTACTTGCTGTTTTGTTATATGTTTGCTCGCAGCGATACTTATTCCGTACTACATTTACTACTCATAATCATCACTACCACTTGTATTTCACTATCTCTTCGCCGAACTAGTGCACCTATACATCTGACAAGTGTATTGGGTGTGTTGGGGACACAAGAGACTTTCTGTATCGTAATTGCAGGGTTGTTTGAGAGGGATAGCTTTGACCTCTTCCTCCCTGAGTTCGATAAACCTTGGGTGATCCACTTAAGGGAAACTTGCTGCTGCTCTACAAACCTCTGCACTTGGAGGCCCAACACTGTCTACAAGAACAGACGCGTGCGTCGACATCAAGCACCGAAATCTGTTTCAGGACAGCAACTTCCCCAAATCTTACCTCACTCAAATTAGAGGTTCTTGTTGGCACAACAACGAAATAAAAATGATAAGGAGCGGTTACTACAGTAGCAATAACTTCCAAGACTCAAATAAAAGAAAAAGTATTGAAAAGAAAATAATGGGTTATCTCCCAAGAGTGCTTTTCTTTAACGCCTTTGAGCTAGGTGCAGAAAATGCGAATCAAATAATATCAAATGATGAAGTATCAAGATCAATTACAGAAGTCTTTTCAACAATAATTTTAATTGTGTCCAAATGAGTTTTTGAAGATCCCTTATGATCACGCTTTGGTACACTACTTTCATCAAAAAGATTTTCAGGACAAATCCAATTGAAATTCTTTTCCAAAGCTTCATGCATTCCTACAAGTTTGCAAGGTATTGGTACTTTGAAATCTTCTTTGGTTGTACCAACAACTTTAACAGGTGAGCCAAGCATATTAAAATGCTCAAAAACTTTCCTAGCTTCAATAACAACATCTCTAAATTCTCTGCGCAAAGTCTCCAACATAAAATCTTTCTTTTCGGAGTCATCAATATCATGAAGCTTAAGAAACATTTGTTGCTTAAAAGGATTAAGGTTAACAAACCTAGCCTCCAACATGTGAACTAAATAAGCAGAAGCAACTTCATAACTAGGAGCGAGCTCAGCCAAAGGTCTATCCTTAACATCTTTTTGCATACTAATATGACTAAAGAACTCCTCAATGCTACCTTTCCCAATAATAGAACCACTATCTACTGAGAGGTCCTCCAAAACATACTTAGGGAACAACATAATGAACTAAAAGTAATAAAGTAACAACTATAATGGAAGCTAATTTTTTTGTATTTTTGATAAAACGACGCTAGCAAAAAAATAAAGTAAAGCAAAACTAAAAAGAAAGTAAAAGATTGTGCGTGCAAGACTCCCCTTGCAGAAGTCTTCTCTCTTCCCGGCAACGGCGCCAGAAAATTTGCTTGATGGTGCGGTGTTGATGATGTAAATAACCTACCACTGGGAACCCCAAGAGAAGGTGTGATGAGCACAGCAACAAGTTTTCCCTGAGTTATGAAACCAAGGTAATCAATCCAGTAGGAGAGAGCCAAACTTAAGAAGGTGATGCTTGCTAGCTTCGCGACACTCCGGACAATGGCGCCAGACAACTTGTTGGTGTGTCTTCCCCTAGCAGCAACGTGAAACCTGCACACAACACAAACAAATACTTTGCCCCCAACTTACGATGAGGTTGTCAATCTCACCGGTTTGCTGTAAACAAAGGTATGAGCGTATCGAGTGGTAAAAGGATGATAGTAAAGCAAGTAAAGTAAACAGTGCGAGTAAAGTAAAATGGTGTAACAATGTAAAGGAAATTGGACCGGGGTCCACAGTTCACTAGTGGTGTCTCTCCATAAGATAAATAAATCATGCTGGGTAAACAAATTACAGTTGGGCAATTGATAGAGTAAAGATAACGTACATACATCACAAGGATCACTATGAGGCTTACTCTGGGCATTACGACAAAATACATAGACCGTAATTTAACTGCATCTATGACTAAAAATCCACTCGCGGGGATATCATCCGAAGACCCCTTGAGTATTAAGTTGTGAACAACAGATAATCGCATTAAGCAAAGTGCGTAATGTAAACAAAGCAAATGTCCTTAGACACAAGAATGTTGTTTTCTCCCTAGTGGCAACAACACATCTACAACCTTAGAGGCAACTGTCACTCCCGCAGATTAAATAGAGGCATGAACCCAACTATCGAGCATAAATACTCCCTCTTGGAGTTACTAGCATCTACTCGGCCAAGATAGCTACTAGCAACGGAAAGCATGCAATATCATAAACAACATAGAGATAACATAAGATAATATTCAGCACATCAACTTGACATAGTACCAATACTCATCGGATCCCAACAAACACAACATGTATGATTACATAAAGATGATCTTGATCATGTAGGGCAGCTCACAAGATCTAAACATGAAGCACATGGTGGAGAAGACAACCATCTAGCTACTGCTATGGACCCGTAGTCCAAGGTAGATTACTCACACATCACTCCAGAGGCGACCATGGTCGTGGACAAGGTCTCCGGCAGGGTGCTGGGAAGAGCCCCTGGATCCTCCCGATCTCGATTTGACGACGGCGGTGGCTTGAAGTATGTTTCTGGGAAAAGCGATCCGTCCCTTAGGTTTTTCCCGACGAGGGGTCTTTATAGGCGAAGGGGCGTCGTCAGGAGGTGGGCCAGGCGGCCTCACCATGGGTGGGCGCGACCAGGGGGTGGGCCATGCCCCCCTGTGGTGTGGCCAGCCTCTGGCCCCCCTCCGTCTCATCTTCGGTCATCGCGAAGCTTTGATAAAAATAGGCGGTTCGGCTTCTGTTTCGTCCAATTCCGAGAATATTTCCTGTGTAACTTTTCCGAAACACAAAAATAGCAGAAAATAGGGAACTGGCACTGTGGCATCTTGTTAATAGGTTAGTTCCGGAAAATGCATAAAAATGCCAGGAAGTGTAACAAAACTCAAAGCAAATGGTGTATAAACAAGCATGGAGCATCAAAAATTATAGATACGTTTGAGATGTATCATCGACCTTAAGGTCGTGTAGTCAAATAGGTCGATGAAGACAAGTGTCACAAATGGTAGCACCTCCGTAGTTCGACACACGTTCGGTGTATAGACATCTTTCGGGCTCCGGTCTAGCCAAGCCGCGAAAGAAGAAAGACTCAAGCCAGAAATCCAGCAGCGCGACAACGAGGGTAGAGTTTCCTCTAGCTCACGGACACAACTCCAAATAGGGGAGCCACGCCAGAGAGGAGAGGAGAGGAGAATGGGATGAATGAGCCAAAAGGCTAGGGCGTGCCTTTATATAGGTGGAGGGGGTAAGTAACACCTCCACCAGATGGCCCTCCCCTAGGGAGGGGCCACCATGGCTGGATGATATCCCACAAGTATAGGGGATCGTGTGTAGCCTTTTCGATAAGTAAGAGTGTCGAACCCAACGAGGAGCTAAAGGTAGGATAAATGTTCTCTCAAGTTCTATCAACCGCTGATACAACTCTACGCACACTAAACGTTTGCATCATCTAGGAAATAAAACTAGAGCAACAATATGGGTATGAGAGATAGCTTTGCAAGGTAATAAATACAAGAAAGTAATTGTTAGTGCTGCAGCAATAAAATATACTAAGTAACCATAAACTAATAGTACCATGAGTGTGGAAAAGTGGTGGTAATAGTGGTGGCTTTGTCTAAGTTCAATTAGTGAATAAATCGGGTTCATTATCTTCAATGCAGTTTTCTATGTGGGAGAGGCTAAATATACAAGCACTTCACTATTTGGAAATATAAGTACTATATGATTGGATTGTTAGCAAACATCCGCAAATACTAACAATGCATTAAGGTTTCCCCAACCATAGCCTTAAGTTAATGGTCCTCTTACTCCCATACGTGCAACGTTCCGGTTCGCGTCCTCAGGTTTCTCTCACTCCGACAGAACTACCCCTTCCTTTTGCACATACTACTAACCCTAAGATGTTTAATCCATGCGCACATAAATATAATGGACACCAAAGGACAGTACCATATCAATATATAACTCTAATGAACCAAAGACATTGAACAAATCAATCTAAGAATAAATAAACTATGCAAACATGACATAGATCATAGGATAAATATTATAGCATCAAACACCATGTTTACATAGGACGGTACAGAGGTGTGTGGGAGGATGAACCACTGCATAATAGGAGGAGTTGGCGATGGAGATAGCGGTGAAGATGGCAGAGATGAGCAGCGAGGGGCACGGGCGGCGGTGGCGGCGCGGCTGCGGTGGTGCCGATGGCGGCGCATGGGACTCCCCCGCCGCCGGCATCATGGGGGAGCGCTGCCCCTTAGCCCCCTTCCTTCATGGCTTCATGAGGCAAAAACGTGGCTCTGGTGGCTGCAAATTCGTGGGTGGAGGTGTCCCCCATGAGCTAGGGTTCCTCCCTTTATATAGTCTCTCGGATTCTCATCTCCCCATCTTGGGCCGCAGTAATTTGGGCCTAACTCAGCCGTTTGGACTCGGAATTAAGTGAATTTTATATCCAGAACATTTTTCGTGAAATTCCCTACAACTTTGTAGTTGAAGAGTTTTCCGTTTGACACCATCTTCGACCCGTAACGTGACCATCTTCGAAAAGAGTTCTGGCATAGATTTCTGGAAAGTCCCAATTTGACTCCAACAATGTTTCCACTTGTATTCTTGGTAATTCCTACACATCAAAGTGTAAAACAAGAACATTGTGCACTTTTGCAACTATTAGTAGGTTAGTCGAAATAAATCATAAAAGTGCCACAAAGTGTAGACAAAACATATAGCAATTGGTGTAAAACAAGCATGGAGCATCAAAAATTATAGATACGTTTGCAACGTATCAACATCCCCAAGCTTAACTCCTGCTCGTCCTCGAGTAGGTAAGTGATAACAAAAGAATAATTTTTGAGGTGATATGCACCATCACAATCTTGATCATCTAAGCATTGAGTGCTGGGATCAAAGAACTTAAAACATGGGCATAAGAGACATAATCTTGACAATAAAAAATTAGCAACCATGTTATAACATGAAAAGAAACACAAACGAAAGATCATTAATAATGAAACAATAAAAGTCAAACGTGTGTTCAAATCATATGGAAAACATAACAAGTGATTTTCAGCTTGTCCTTCATGGAATAGCAAAACATAAATACATAGGACACCTTCAAGTTTAAAAGGATGACTAGATACAAATAATTTAAGAACAAGTGAAACCATAATCATAAATCAATTAATGATAAAATTTGGGACTATGCACATTAAACTCAGAATGGCAACTATGCTCTCTTAGATGGTGCATAAAGGTAGAAGGTGAAGACTCAACATAAAAGTAAAAGAAAGGCCCTTCGCAGAGGGAAGCAGTGATTAAACATGTGCTAGAGCTTTTCATTTGTAAAACAGAGAGATAATTTTTTTTGGTTTTGAGAGGTGGTTGTCTTTGTCAACGACTGGCAATGGGATTCTTACTATCTTCCATACAAAAATGAGCAAGTTTTTGAGAGATAGATTGACACTTTTATGCTATTTTATAAAGCTTGACACTCCTCCCAACCTTTTTTCCTTTCACAAACCATGGCTAACCGATTCCATCGGGTGCCCACCAACATTCACATACCATGGAGGAGTGCCTTTTTTTCTTTTCCTTTTTTCTTTTTTTTTTCTTTTTGGAATGAAATAATATGGAAGATAGCAAATCCGGCCACTACGTCCCCATGAGCTGAAAATAGTGTCACAAAATGAGAATTATTTTGAAGGTTTTTTGAAAGGTAGCACATGAAAATTTACTTAGAATGGATTGCAAATACCATGCATAGGAATTTATAGTGGACACTTGGAATAACTTGGTTTTTGGGAGTTGGATGCACAAGTAGAGCTCATACTCAGTACAAAATGAGGGCTAGCAAAAGACTGAGAGTGACCAACTAAGAGAGCAATAACAGCCATAATCATGCATAGCGACAAAACATCATTAAAAGAAGCATAAAATAGCATCACAAGTCAAAAACCAAATGATCATAGAGGCTTATGGCGACTTTGTAAGAGTCAAACATGTTGTAAGCATGCGCCAAGTCAACCCAAATAAAGCATCAAGGAGAAAACCAAATAAATGCTTCCATATAATAAAAACCATTGTTCAAAAAATCGGCCGATCAGCCGGTTAATCGGCTGTGTAATCGCTACTCGCGGGGTGGCCGTGTTGAATACCTCGATTCGCTTGGGTTAGTCTGTGGTAACGTTTAATCGGTCTGACGGGGTTTAATCGGCAATCTGCCGATTAACTGGCCAGCCCAACAACAAATTTTGGCCCCCTGTCTAGTCCCCTGCCGCACAGAGTCCCCGCCCTCGATTAGGGTTTGGCGATGCCCTCGAGCGATTCAGCGCCGACACAGCTCGCGCCGCCGCCCGAATGGTTGCCTTCGGCGGGAGGAACTAGCATAACACGAGTAGTCCAGACAGCCTCGTTGCGTCGCCTGCAGCTTCTCTCCGTCGCCCCCTTCCTTGCTCGGTTGGTCTAGCTGCTCTCTAGCGTTAGGAGCTTCTCTACCCGCACGCTACTCCAGGAGCTTCTCCCACCTTCCGTCATAATTCCTGTTCTGCTTCTTCTCCAATTAAGTGTGCAACTAGCTAGTTTTCCAGTACAGAGCATGGTATTTTTCTATCTACTATGATTCCATGCTGAACCGTTGTCTGTAGATTATATGTTGAATTGGTGCCAATTTTCGGAATACATGATACGGCAGCTGCAATTTATTTTTGTATGGTCTATGGTTCTAGATGTGTTCAACATAGCATGTTATTCTATACTTCTGCCAGTTAAAAAATTCGGCTGCTGCAATTTATTTTTGTATGGTCTATGCGGCAGTAGCATATAGCTCAGTTCACAGTTCACAGGCAAGTGACACCTGTTTGGTGACCAATCGAGAATAGCAAGCTCAGTTGTAACTCGTAAGGAGGCTTTTGAGGCCCCAACAAAGAAGAAGAAACAGATAAAGGAAAAGCATATAGAAGAAGTATGAGCTGAGGCCCCCAACGATTTTGCATGTGTGGCTGGCTGCCTAGGTTCGGTCGGCCAATGATTTGCCAACCCTAATACTGATTGTTTTCAGTATTTTGTACTCTTTTGCAAATTTTATTTGTTCAATATAGCATACTTTAGTGCTTGCAACCTAGAATTTTGAAAAAAAACTCACCGATTAACTGTCGACCGATTAAATCAGTTAATAGCTCGATTTCCGATTAATCACTAAACTTAAGCCGACCAAGCAGTTAATGATTACCGATTTCCTGAACATTATTAAAAACAACGCATGATTTTTTCAAAGGCTCATTAAGCAATCTCAGTCATTTGAGACAAGTCATGCTACAGCAAAAACTACTAAGTATACTATCAAAACGATATCAAGCATGGCATGAAAAAGTCTAAGCCGCAGTCTAAACAAGCTCCTTTTTGTACCACTTTTTTGCATGAAACTTTTTCTCTTTTTTAACACCATTCAAACCTTTTTGAGACAACTCTTTTGATGAAAACCAATATAGACCAGGGGTCTAAATACACCTTGATACAAAGATAAAACAAGATCTGAATAAAAATCAAGGCGAAAAACGAAAGCTAGTTCTAGGAAAAGAGAACACTCGTTGAACGATAAGAGTGAAAACTAGAGTGTTCTTGGCAATGAAAAATGAAGTGTATCTCCTCCAAAATAAATTTGTTGGGGTCCAACCATTTATTACAGCAAACAAAAAAAAACTGAAAGCAAAAGTAAAGACGCTCCAAGAAAAACGCATAGAATATGAAGCAATAAAAATATAGTGTGTTGAAAGGTAACCTAATTTTTGCTGATGAAGAAGGGGTGCCTCGGGGGCATCCCCAAGCTTTGACGCTTGTACCTCTTGGATATTTCTTGGGGTGACATGGGCATCCCCAAGCCTGGGCTTTTGTCCATACTTCATCTCATCTCATCATTCTCCAATCCCTACACTTGAAAACTTCCTTCATACAAAACTTCACACAATTCTATTAGCAACGTTAGCATAAAAATATTAGTAAATCAATGTTTTTTGGTTCAGTTTCAAACTCAAAATCACCACATATAAAGCAAATACTACTGTAGAAACTTCCTCAAAAGTTCCGTGATCAAAAGAACTCAAAAAGAAAGCGATCGAGAGGCAAAGACAAATAGTGACAGAAATCTGGCAAAATAGAACAGCTGACAAAGATCGATTTTTTTGAGGACCTTCTGTTGCTCAAATCAAAAAGTGCAAAACTAATGGAAGTTTGGATATAACCTGGGGCATATTCTCAAGAAATTTCAGATCAAAAAGATATTCTGACAATTTTCACGAATTTTTACGGTGCAGCATAGAAATCTGTTTCAGGACAGCAACTTCCCCAAATCTTACCTCCCTCAAATTAGAGGTTCTTCTTGGCACAACAACGATATAAAAATGATAATGACAGGTCATTACAGTAGTAATAACTTCGAAGACTCAAATAAAAGAAAAAGTACTGAAAAAAACATGGGTTATCTCCCAAGAGTGCTTTTCTTTAACGCCTTTCAGCTAGGCACAAAATAGAGAACCAAATAAAGAAGTAAAACAAAAGGAACTATTTTTGTTGTTTTCAATTTATAAGTGAAAGTAAAGAAGTAATAAAATATAAAGTGAAGAGCCTAATAAAATTAAAGAAGATAAAACCAAGACATATAAAAGCAATTATAATACAAGTTAACACAATACATATCATGTGGATGCGTAATCTAGAGTATGAAGGAGACAACCTCATGTTAGTTGATGAATAGGGGGATGACTCGGGCATCCCCAAGCTTAGATGATTGTATCTTCTTGAAAATGCTCTTGGGATGCACCTAAACATCCCCAAGCTTGAGCTCTTGTGTCTTCTTGTTCATCTCATATCACCATATTGATTAGAACTTATAAGCTACATCCACATAAAACTTCACAAAACTCATTAGTAGGGTTAGTACTCATTAAGTAAAATCCACTCATGTTCAAGCTTTGACAAGTTTAATTTGAGATTACCTACTATATACTAACCAATTTATAACATTTATCGATCAAATAAAGATTATAAACATTGAGTATAAGCACAATACTAAATTAGCATGATAATCTGCCAAAACTAAATAGTCTATAAGGATGACACTCAACGAGATAGTTAGGTAGCTCAAATCGAAAAACTCCAAACTAAAGAAAGACAGATCATAATCTCAGGTTTATGCACAAAAAATTTCAGATCAAAGCACTATTCTGATATTTTTCACGATTTTTTATAGTGAAGCACAAAAAATCTGTTTTTGGACAGCAAAGCAAAACTATCAACTTCCAAGTAACTAGGAACTTCAATTATCACTTTACTTCTATGGTACAAAGGAATATGTACAATATATACAATATACACAATATTTACAAGTTTTTAACTGAAAAGTTTCTATGGAAAGATTTGTTTTGGTTTCATAGGCATGAACACAAGTGTTCAAGGTCGAACCCCACTTAACCATTACTCATCTTTCCAATCATTTTTCTTTTTTGAAAACGTTTTTAGGTAACAAGTACAACTAATTTTTTTTGTAATTCGCATTCCCTATCCATACTAAGATAGAGAACAACTTAAAACTAGAAGTAAAAACTACTTAGAGATAAAGCAAACAAGTGCACACAAGAATAATCACCCACATGCTATTGCTCCCCGGCAACGGCGCCAGAAAAGGTCTTGATATCCCACAAGTATAGGGGATCGTGTGTAGCCTTTTCGATTAGTAAGAGTGTCGAACCCAACGACGAGCTAAAGGTAGGATAAATATTCTCTCAAGTTTTATCAACCGCTGATACAACTCTACGCACACTAAACGTTTGCATCATCTAGGAAATAAAACTAGAGCAATAATATGGGTATGAGAGATAGCTTTGCAAGATAATAAATACAAGAAAATAATTGTTAGTGCTGCAGCAATAAAATATACTAAGTAACCATAAACTAACAGTACCATGAGTGTGGAAAAGGGGTGGTAATAGTGGTGGCTTTGTCTAAGTTCAATTAGTGAATAAATCGGGTTCATTGTCTTCAATGCAGTTTTCTATGTGGGAGAGGCTAAATATACAAGCACTTCCCTACTTAGAAATACAAGTACTATATGATTGGATTGTTAGCAAGCATCCGCAAATACTAACAATGCATTAAGGTTTCCCCAACCATAGCCTTAAGTTAATGGTCCTCTTACTCCCATACGTGCAACGTTCCGGTTCGCGTCCTCAGGTTTCTGTCACTCCGACAGAACTACCCCCTTCCTTTTGCACATACTACTAACCCTAAGATGTTTAATCCATGCGCACATAAATATAATGGACACCAAATGACAGTACCATATCAACATACAACTCTAATGAACCAAAGACATTCAACAAATCAATCTAAGAACAAATAAACTATGCAGACATGACATAGATCATCGGATAAATATTATAGTATCAAACACCATGTTTACATAGGACGGTACAGAGGTGTGTGGGAGGATGAACCACTGCATAATAGGAGGAGTTGGCGATGGAGATAGCGATGAAGATGGCAGAGATGAGCAGCGAGGGGCGCGGGCGGCGGCGCGGGGGACTCCCCCGCCGCCGGCATCATGGGGGAGCGCTGCCCCTTAGCCCCCTTCCTTCATGGATTCATGGGATCCCTCCCCCATGGAGATGGGATCCATGGGGGAGGCGAAAACGTGGCTCTAGTGGCTGCAAATTCGTGGGTGGAGGTGTCCCCCACGAGCTAGTGTTCCTCCCTTTATATAGTCTCTTGGATTCCCGTCTCCCATCTTGGGGCGCAGTAATTCGGGCCTAACTCGGCCTTCCGGACTCGGAATCAGGTGAATTTTATGTCCAGAACGTTTGTCGTGAAATTCCCTACAACTTTATAGTTGAAGAGTTTTCCGTTTGACGCCGTCTTCGACCCGTAACGTGACCATTTTCGAAAAGAGTTCTGGCAAAGATTTCTGGAAAGTCCCAATTTGACTCCAACAAGGTTTCCACTTGTATTCTTGGTAATTCCTACACATCAAAGTGTAAAACAAGAACATTGTGCACTTTTGCAACTATTAGTAGGTTAGTTGAAATAAATCATAAAAAGTGCCACAAAGTGTAGACAAAACATATAGCAATTGGTGTAAAACAAACATGGAGCATCAAAAATTATAGATACATTTGCAACGTATCACTGGACGGCACCTAGGGGAATCCCTAGGGCACCTAGGCCATGCTCTTTGTCGTCGCCCCCTTAATGGGCTACCACATGGTGGCCCATTAGGGGTTAGCCCTTTATTTATTTATCAATTTCCTTTTAATATCTAATTACTTTAATTAAATACCAAACACATTAATTAATAAAATATTTGACTTCTCTCTCTCACCGGAAAATTTCTGATTTCACCCAAAACCTTTCCAGTACCACTCAGAACTTTTTCTAGATAACTCCTTCTTATTTCTGATAATTCCGAATCAATCCCTAAGCGTCATATACCTTTAAGCGTGCCACCCTACGGGTCGGGAAAAGCTCCAGACATGATCGAGACACCTCTCCAATCAATGATCAACAATGGACTCTGGAAAGTCGTGCTGACCTCTGGGCATTCCATGATTATCATCATTGATCCGTAAATGTCGTATCCTATTCTCTTTGTCTTATGATACTAGGTTTGTCCAAGATCCGATCACCGATATCTCTATATCACGTTCAATGTTGTTACCGACTGACAAGGGTATAGATAATAGAGCTCGTCAGTTGAGTACCCCTGAGGCCCGTTAAGCTAGGCCTAATTGTAATACTAGTCGAGATACGAGTTAATGTCGTATGTCGATATTGTAATCTGTATCGGATCCCACCCGATCCTTGAGACCTGGCCACCTATATAAAGGGGCCAGGAGGGGACGGTGTGGGACAGATTGAAAGCAAGCTAGGTTCTACACCCATGTTTACTTTCATAGCCACCTTATTTAACTGAGTTTACCTTCGAGTTCATCCGACGCCCTGTCTCCCCGATCCTGAGTCCTTCATTTAGGACATTTGTCGAGTTTAACCCTCGTCAATTGGCGCCGACCGTGGGGACTCCGGGCGTTGGCATCATGAACTCGACGAATTTTTCGCTTCTAGCCAACAACAACTCGCAAGTCGACGAAATTCAGATACCCTTCAGAACCGTCGATTTTCAACCTCACCAGTCAAGTTTCACACAAGTATTTGAGAGTATGGATCAAGATATGGATTTGATGATCGAAAGTCTAAACTTTTGCGTCGGATCACTAGGTTCGATTCGCCTTTCAGACCTGACAAAAACGGGTCCGTCGGCAAGTGAACCTGAGACAGTAGCAATGTCGGACTCATCAGAAGGCTCTTCCAGCGAGGTAAACTCGCCGGTTAGCTTAATAGAAGCAGAAGAGGGAAAAATCGCATGAGGCGACGAAACCATGAAGAATTTTGACTTAGAAGTGCAACTCGAAGATCTCATGATCTGCCACGATGACACCTGATACGTCCATTTTGCATCACTATTTTGTATCATAATTTACTGTTATTCATTGATATATTTCATATTTAGAGATGATACTTATGTTGTTTCCTCTGTTTTTACATGTTTGATGATCATTGTTGGATTTGCTGCCGGAGTCAGGATTCTGCTGGAAAAGGACCGTCAAGACACCATATTTCGGAAGATCAGGAAAATTCCAGAAAAATACCAAAAAATTATATTTTACCAAAAGAGTCCAGAAGTCAGAAGGAGGAGTCGAGAGGAGCCAGGGGGTAGGCTCACACATAGGGGGCGCGACCTAGCCCCTGGCCGTGCCGCCCTAGTGTGAGGCCACCCTGGCCCACTTCAGGTCTCACCCCTTCGCGTACTTCATCATCCCCGAAAACCTAAGTCAAAGGGGGGGCTCAGAGATAGACACCGCCGCCTCTGCGGGGCGGAAAACACCAGAGAGAGAAAAGCTCTCTGGCAGAGAGAAATTTGCCAGGGAAATTCCTTCCCGGAGAGGGGAGATCGTCGCCATCGTCATCACCATCGTACCGGACTTTATCGGGATCATCATCATCATCATCTCCATCACCAGCACCTTCATCTCCACCATCACCACGCCATCCCGCTGTAACATCTTGAGTTGAATCTTGTCAAATTCTTAGGGGAAACTTTCTCGGTGTTGATTACTCTTGTGGTTGATGCTATTGAGTGGAACCGTTGAATTAAGGTTTATATTCAGATTATTATTTACCATTATTTCACCTCTGATCATGATCCATATGATGTCTTGTGAGTAGTTTGTTTAGTTCTTGAGGACATGGGAGAAGTCAAGTCGTTAGTAGTGGAATTATGTTGAGTAATATTTAATGGTTTGATATTTATTTGTTGTGGTGCTATTTCACTAGTGGTGTCATGTGAACGTCGACTACATGATACTTCACCATTTATGGGCCTAGTGAGATGCATTGTGTATTTGGCTACCAATTGTGGGGTTGCTGGAGTGACAGAAACCTAAACCTCCGTTGGGAAACTATTGCACCAGGGAGCGTAGGATCTTAGAGTTTAAGGCTGCGGTTAGATTTATCTTAATTACTTTCTTGTATTTGCGGATGCTTGCAAGGGGTATAATCACAAGGGTGTATTTATCCTAGTAAGGGTAGTGCGCTAGCACAGGTTCACCCCCATAACACTTATCAAACCAGGTAAAGATTATTTACTCGCACTTTATTTATTTGCATTACCAAATACCCCTGAAAACCCGTTTGCTAGTATTTACAGTGAAACCTTGATCAAAACCACTTGTCAACACCTTCTGCTCCTCGTTGGGTTCGACACTCTTATTTATCGAAAGTACTACGATACACCCCCTATACTTGTGGGTCATCAACACCTCAGATCAATCAACAGACACCTGGAAGATGGGACTAGAACTTTCTGAAGATGACGACTCGATCTTCTCAAGTCACAATTGCAAACTCGATAATCGATATCAGATACTCACAATCATAGGAGATAATTCAGAAGAACTCGACGACAACAATAACCCAGTGCTTAATCCAGCAAACATAAACAGAGGGGCAAATCACTTAGCAGAAGGAGAAACCGCTGACTCCCTCGCAACAAGGGTTAAAGTTCGACTATCAGCCGATGAGTGGAGAGAAATCAAGACAGCCGTGGAACACGGCACGCCAATACCAACAAATTCTAGCCAAACCATGCTTTTGGGATATCATTACGCCCTGAGGCAACAAGCGAAGCAACTAGCAAAGGAGAAAATTGAAATACAGAAAAGGAAGGACTCAGCCATCGCAGCAAGCGACGCTGCTCGCAGAGCACGTAGTGACGCGTTGTACACAAACAGAATGCATCATCGACATGGGTCAAGATATGAGAATCTAGAATACTTAGAAAGGCAAAGTATCTCGAAAAACCTTGGCTCATCCTTTCTATCGGTCGACGAGCAAGGAAATATTATCCCAAAAACTCCGGAAGCAGCATTGGTGGCAGCTCAAGCGTACCTACATACAACATGACCAAATCCAAGAGACCCGAGGGAACATATGCACCGAGCAGTGGTAAATGGATTGAAGATGGTAGGCAACAAATTATCAGCAAAAGAGGAGGAGGCTGATGTCTACGCACTTCTATTCTTGTAGACACTTGTTGGGCCTACAAGTGCAGAGGTTTGTAGAACAGCAGCAAGTTTCCCTTAAGTGGATCACCCAAGGTTTATCGAACTCAGGGAGGTTAGAGGTCAAAGCTATCCCTCTCAAGCAACCCTGCAATTACGATACAGAAAGTCTCTTGTGTCCCCAACACACCCAATACACTTGTCAGATATATAGGTGCACTAGTTCGGCGAAGAGATAGTGAAATACAAGTGGTATATATGATTATAAGTAGCAAACGTGATGTGAAATAAATATCGCTGCGAGCAAACATGTAACAAAACAGCAAGTAAATGGTGTGCAAAGCTTGGAAACAAGGCCTAGGGATCATACTTTCACTAGTGGACACACTCCCAACAATATAACATGACTGAACAAATAAACAACTTCTCTCCGCTATGGTACTCTGAATTACTCTCCTATTGAATAACACTAATCATTGTGTAGTGGCTACAGAAGCACCCCTTAAAGTTCATCAAGTACTTGACAAACACTACTCATAGAGATATCCAAATCAGATCACAACTCAAGATAGAAATCATTGCAACTTAGACCAAGTACTAACACGGTGCACACACTGTCAACATTACACCATGAAAGGAGGAATAGATCACTCAATACTATCATAGTAATAATTACTCTCATAATCCATAAGAGATCACAATCATAGCCTAAACCAAGTACCACCACGATGCACGCACTGTCACCGTTACACCATGGCAGGAGGAATAGATTACTTTAGTAACATCACTAGAGTACACTATAATAATTAAGCATAGGAGTAGCATAATATCTGAATAATAACATCTACTTGTTCAACATGATACAAATCTCACGATCACATAAAGATCACATCATGGGAGAGAGAGGTGAACCACATAGCTACCGGTAGAGCCCTCAGCCCCGGGGGTGAACTACTCCCTCCTCATCATAGGAGACAACAAGGTTGATGGAGATGGCCGTGAGGTCGATGGAGACGGCGGAGACGGCGATGGAGATCGATGGAGATGGCTCCGGGGGCACTTCCCCGTCCCGGCAGGGTGCCGGAACAGAGACTTCTGTCCCCCGAAATTCGTCGGCGATGGCGGCGGAGCTGCGGAACTCTTTCTGGAAAATTGCCGAATCTTTTAGGGTTTCCCGTCCCGAGGCTTTATATAGGCGAAGGGGCGTCGCGAGAGGGCAGCCAGGGGCTCCTCACACATGGGTGGCGCGGCCAGGGCCTGGGCCGCGCCACCCTAGTGTGAGGGCAGGCCCTGGCCCCTCTCCGGCTCTCTTTCGGATGTCTGGATGCTCCCGGGAAAAATAAGACTTCTGGCTTTTGTTTCGTCCAATTCCGAGAATATTTCCTGTGTATCACTCTGAAACACAAAAACAGCAGAAAACAGGGAACTGGCAATGTGGCAACTCGTTAATAGGTTAGTTCCGGAAAATGCATAAAAGTGCCACAAAGTGTAACGAAACAATAGGCAAATGGTGTAAAAACAAGAATGGAGCATCAAAAATTATAGATACATTGGAGACGTATCAGCATCCCCAAGCTTAACTCCTGCTCATCCTCGAGTAGGTAAGTGATAACAAAAGAAATAATTTTTGAGGTGACATGCACCATCACAATCTTGATCATATATGTAAGCATTGGTGAGCTGGGATCATAAGAACTTAAAACATGGGCATGAAAGATATAATCTTGACAATAAGAACTTAGCAACCATGTTGTAAACATGCAAATGAACACAAACAAAAGATCATGAATAATGAAACAATGAAAGTCAAACGTGTGTTCAAATCATAAGGAAAAACATGCAAATGGTTTTCAGCTTGTCCTCCATGGAGAGCAAAACATAAATGCATAGGACACCTTCAAGTTTAAGAGGGCGACTAGATACAAATAATTTAAGAACAAGTGAAACCAACAATATGAATCAATCAATGAACTTTGGGACAATGCACATTATACTCAGAATGACAACTATGCTCTCTTAATGGTGCATAAAGGTAGAAGGTGGTGACTCAACATAAAAGTAAAAGAAAGGCCCTTCGCGGAGGGAAGCAGTGATTTAACATGTGCTAGAGCTTTTCATTTGTAAAACAGAGAGATAAAAATTGGTTTTGAGAGGTGGTTGTCTTTGTCAACGACTGGCAATGGGGTTCTTACTATCTTCCATACAAAAATAAAGCAAGTTTTTGAGAGAGAGATTGGCACTTTTGTGCTCTTTTATAAAGCTTGGCACTCCTCCCCACCTTTTTTCCTTTCACAAACCATGGCTAACCGATTCCATCGGGTGCCCACCAACATTCACATTCCATGGAGGAGTGCCTTTTTTCTTTTCTTTTTTCCTTTTTTTTTCTTTTTGGAATAAGCAATATGGAAGATAGCAAATCCGACCACTACGTCCCCATGAGCTAAAAACAGTGTCACAAAATGAGAAGTATTTTGAAGGTTTTTTGAAAGGTAGCACATGAAAATTTACTTTGGAATGGCTTACAAATACCATGCATAGGAATTTATAGTGGACACAATGGCAAACTTGGTTTTTGGGAGTTGGATGCACGAGTAGAGCTCATACTCAGTACAAAATGAGGGCTAGCAAAAGACTGGGAGCGACCAACTAAGAGAGCAATAACGGCCATAATCATGCAAAGCGACAAAGCAACATTAAAAGAAGCATAAGATGGCATCAAAAGTCAAAAACTAAATGATCATAGAGGCTATTGGCGACTTTGTATGAGTCTAACATGTGTGAGCATGCGCCAAGTCAACCCAAATAAAGCATCAAGGAGAAAACCAAAATAATGCTTCCAAATAATTAAAACAATGCATGATTTTTTCAAAGGCTCATTAAGCAATCTCAGTAATTTGAGACAAGTCATGCTACAGCAAAACCACTAAGCATACTATCAAAAAGACATCAAGCATGACATGCAAAAGCCTAAGCCGCAGTCTACACAAGCTCCTTCTTGTACCACTTTTTTTTGCATAAAGCTTTTTCTCTTTTCCAACACCATTCAAACTTTTTTAAACCAACTCTTTTGAGGAAAACCAACATGGTCCAGAGGCAAAAATACACCTTGATAAATAAATATAAGAAGATCTGAATGCAAATCAAGGTGAAAACGAAAACCAAAAGCAGTAGCAGAAAAAGAAGAACACTCAGTTTTTGATAAGAGTGAAGGCTAGAGTGTTCTTGGCAAATGAAAAGCGAGTTCATCTCCTCCAAAAGAAACATGATGTGATCTAACCATTTATTGCAGCAAACAAAGCAAAAGAAAACTAAAAACAAAAACAACTGACGCTCCAAGAAAAACACATAGTGCATGAAGCAATAAAAATATAGTGTCTTGAAAGGTGACCTGATTTTTGCCGATGAAGAAGGGGTGCCTCGGGGGCATCCCCAAGCTTTGACGCTTGTACTTTTTGGATATTTCTTGGGGTGATGCATGGGCATCTCCAAGCTGGAGCTTTTGTCCATTCTTCAACTCATCTCATCATTCTCCAATCCCTACACTTGAAAACTTCCTTCATACAAAACTAAACACAATTCTATTAGCAACATTAGTGCAAGCATAACATATAATCAACCTCTTTTTGCTTCAGGTTTCAACTCAAAACCACCACATATATAGAAGATACTACTGTATCAACCTCCCCAAAAGGTCCGTGATCAAAAGAACTCAAAAGAAAGCGATAAAGTGGCAAACACAAATATTGGCAGAAATCTGTCAAAACTGAACGGCTGACAAAGGTAGAATTTTTGAGAGGTTTTCTGTTGCTCAAATCAAAAAGTGTTAAACTAACAAAAGTTTGGATATAACCTGGGGCATATGCACAAGAAATCGCAGGTCCAAAAGATATACAGAGATTTTTCACGAATTTTTACGGTGCAGCACCAAAAACTGTTTCAGGACAGCAACATCCCCAAATCTTTACCTCGCTCAAATTAGAGGCTTCTCTTGGCACAACAATAAAATAAAAAGGATAAGGAGTGGTCATTACAGTAGTAATAACTTCCAAGACTCAAATAAAAGAAAAAGTACTGAAAGTAAAAACATTGGGTTATCTCCCAAGAGTGCTTTTCTTTAACGCCTTTGAGCTAGGCGCAGTAATTTGCAAAGATGCTCATGTGGGCGCGCTTGAGGCAAAGGCGCCATATAGGAATTTAAAGCAATAGAGAGCATCAAAAAGCAAGTATGGAACACATTTAAATCTAAACCACTTCCTATGAAAAATAGTCTTGTAAAGAGATAAGTCATGAAAGCGCAAAGCAAAAAGCATAGGAAGGCAAAACAAGTACAACTTCAAGAATTGCAACATAAAGAGGGGAAACTTAATATTGTTGAGATCCATCAAACCATGTTTCCCTCTCTCATAATAACATTCAGTAGCATCATGAATAGAACTAACAATATAACTATCATTTAAAGCATCCCTATCATGAGCCACATGCATAAAAGGATTAATACTCCCCACATGAACAATAGTAGTAGGAGCAGATTCAATAGAATAATTATTCTCATCACCATAATCATCAAAGATAGGAGGCATATTATAATCATAACTATTTTTCTCCTCAAAAGTAGGTGAACTGAAAACATTATAATCATCATCATAAACTAGAGGCTTAGTATCATCACAAGATAGAGAACTACTATGTCGCAAAGCATATTCATCAAACATATCATCATAAGAAGGAACATGGATAGCACTAATGGTACAACAATTATTAACCTTAGAATTGGTACCAAAAAGATTTTCAATATCAAAAGTAGAGTGCTTTTCCCAATCATGATCACTAACATAGGTAACAGGCATAGGAACATCATCCCAATCAGAATTATCATAATCAATAGCAGGATCATAACGCTTAGGGGAAGATACCGTGTCCTCTCGCCTCTTACTCCTCTTCTTCTTCTTCTTCTTCTTCTTACTCTTCTTACTCTCTCCCTTAGGAGGGAGAGACTTGAAGGGCATCTTCTCCACATATTCTCTAGGAGGGAAAGGCATCTTCTCCACATAATCTGGTTTGCTAACAGGAACAACAGAAGAAACTTTGGAGGATTCCTCCTCTCTATTAATAAGATAAAAACATCTATCAGTCCTGTCATAGCTTGGCAAAATATCAAGTTTTATAAGATTCTGAATGTAAGTATTTGCAAGGCAATCTTTAGCACAATAGAGACGACAACCACGAAGGGTGCTATTAATATCAACATCATTCATATCTATCAAAGCAATCTTTCTAGATATCTCTTCACACGCCAAGAACAAAGTGAGCTCATCATGCTGATTGGGAGTAATCTTGTCATCACAATACAAACTTAAGGTACTAGAAGAATAACTATTAGGGTTTGAGCATTGGAAATTAAAATGACCTATGTCATCGCAATGTTTACAAAGAAAAGGATAAAGCTCACAAACCTTTTTACCGATCTCACCTATATCCTTGTACCACATACTGGTTTCTTCATTTGCGTGGGTGATGCAATAATCTTCCTTGTTGTAACTCTGTTCACAAGGTCTATGTATTCCACAAAAATTAACATGCTTATAAGAAATAGTACTTTTAGAAGTTTGAGCATTTTATTGCAATCATCAATAACAATATCACTTTCTATGCGAGTGTCCTTAAAAGGTTCATGATACACGTCCCCATTTCCTTTAGGAACATTCATATGGGAAGCAAAGGCTTTAAAGCAATCAACCATAATTTGAGGATCAAGACCATATTTAGCACTAAGCTCTTGAAAATTAGCAGTTTTAGCGAAAGACTTAATGCAATCAAACTCGTAATTCATACCTGGTCCTTTACCTTTGTCGCTATCCCAACCTTCAATATTGTTTTGAATTGTTTCAAGCAGATCCCACTTGGTGTCAACATCCTTGCTTGTGAAAGACCCATCAAAGCATGCATCTAGATAGTCCTTGTAATATCCCGAAAGCCTTGCATAAAAATTATTAATAACAATATTACGGGGAAGATCATGAATAGGACATTTATGCATTAGTAACTTCAATCTTCCCCCCGCTTGGGCAATGCTTTCTCCCTCATGAGGCCAAAAATTATATATCTGATTACGATCTTTATGAATCTCACTTGGAGGATAGAATTTAGAATAAAAGAGAGGTACAATTTCCTCCCAGCCAACAGATGGACCATCTTTAAGCAGCCGATACCATTCCTCGGCTCTGCCTTTCAGTGATAAAGAAAATAGCTTCTTCTTAACTTGGTTCATCGAAATACCTGCACACTGGAACAACTCGCATAATTCATGTATAAAGAGCAGATGATCACTAGGATGGACAGTTCCATCTCCTAAATAGCAGTTATCCCTAATACATTCAACAATCTTCGTAGGTATTTTAAAAGGATGGGGAGCACAAGCATCACTAGAAACATCACATATGGGAGATAAAATATTATCAGAACAAACCTTCTCCACTAAAGCTGGGGGACTAAAAATATCATACTCAACAAAACCAGCTTCCCCAAGCTTAGACTTTTCTATAGCATTAGCATTAACAGTATTCAAAGCATTCGTACTAATAACATTGCTATGCGAAATAAGCTCCAAAGGATTTTCAATTTTCTCTTCAAATCTAAAATCAGGAAAAAGACTAAAGAACTCTTTATTTTCCATTAAGCCTAACTAGTGAAAATAAAAACAAGAAACAAAAAGATAAAATTGCAGAATCTAAAGGAAATAACTTCGAGCACTCACACAGGAGGATGCGAGTACCTTTTACCTTACCTCCCCGGCAACGGCGCCAGAAAAGAGCTTGATGTCTACGCACTTCTATTCTTGTAGACACTTGTTGGGCCTCCAAGTGCAGAGGTTTGTAGAACAGCAGCAAGTTTCCCTTAAGTGGATCACCCAAGGTTTATCGAACTCAGGGAGGTTAGAGGTCAAAGCTATCCCTCTCAAGCAACCCTGCAATTACGATACAGAAAGTCTCTTGTGTCCCCAACACACCCAATACACTTGTCAGATGTATAGGTGCACTAGTTCGGCGAAGAGATAGTGAAATACAAGTGGTATATATGATTATAAGTAGCAAACGTGATGTGAAATAAATATCGCTGCGAGCAAACATGTAACAAAACAGTAAGTAAACGGTGTGCAAAGCTTGGAAACAAGGCCTAGGGATCATACTTTCACTAGTGGACACATTCCCAACAATATAACATGACTGAACAAATAAACAACTTCTCTCCGCTATGGTACTCTGAATTACTCTCCTATTGAATAACACTAATCATTGTGTAGTGGCTACAGAAGCACCCCTTAAAGTTCATCAAGTACTTGACAAACACCACTCATAGAGATATCCAAATCAGATCACAACTCAAGATAGAAATCATTGCAACTTACACCAAGTACTAACACGGTGCACACACTGTCAACATTACACCATGAAAGGAGGAATAGATCACTCAATACTATCATAGTAATAATTACTCTCATAATCCACAAGAGATCACAATCATAGCCTAAACCAAGTACCACCACGATGCACGCACTGTCACCGTTACACCATGGCAGGAGGAATAGATTACTTTAGTAACATCACTAGAGTACACTATAATAATTAAGCATAGGAGTAGCATAATATCTGAATAATAACATCTACTTGTTCAACATGATACAAAGCTCACGATCACATAAAGATCACATCATGGGAGAGAGAGGTGAACCACATAGCTACCGGTAGAGCCCTCAGCCCCGGGGGTGAACTACTCCCTCCTCATCATAGGAGACAGCAAGGTTGATGGAGATGGCCGTGAGGTCGATGGAGACGGCGGAGACGGCGATGGAGATCGATGGAGATGGCTCCGGGGGCACTTCCCCGTCCCGGCAGGGTGCCGGAATAGAGACTTCTATCCCCCAAAATTCGTCGGCGATGGCGGCGGAGCTGCGGAACTCTTTCTGGAAAATTGCCGAATCTTTTAGGGTTTCCCGTCCCGAGGCTTTATATAGGCGAAGGGGCGTCGCGAGAGGGCAGCCAGGGGCTCCTCACACATGGGTGGCGCGGCCAGGGCCTGGGCCGCGCCACCCTAGTGTGAGGGCAGGCCCTGGCCCCTCTCCGGCTCTCTTTCGGATGTCTAGATGCTCCCGGGAAAAATAAGACTTCTGGCTTTTGTTTCGTCCAATTCCGAGAATATTTCCTGTGTATCACTCTGAAACACAAAAACAGCAGAAAACAGGGAACTGGCACTGTGGCAACTCGTTAATAGGTTAGTTCCGGAAAATGCATAAAAGTGCCACGAAGTGTAACGAAACAATAGGCAAATGGTGTAAAAACAAGCATGGAGCATCAAAAATTATAGATACATTGGAGACGTATCAGAGGCATATCGCAACAAAGGAACCCATAAACCAAGATCACCACGCCGTCACAACAGTCCTCGGCACAGAAGTGAAAGTCGCCGATCTAGGACGCCATCACCTGGACGATACAATAGTCCAAAGAACAAAGGAACCCGACGATCCAGAAGTCCCAACAGAACATATGACTACGAAGACGATGAAAAGGAGATGGGGCGCCATGCTTTACCCGTAGGGTTCACATCACGCCAGTACCCAAGGGTTTCAAACTACCCCATGATCAACAAAAGTACGATGGATCTCAGGAGCCACAGTCATGGCTTTCAGATTATCTACAAGCAGTAAAACTATTAGGAGGAACCAAGGAAACAACAATGCAAAGTTTGCAATTACACCTCACCGGTGCAGCAAGGTCATGGCTAAGCAAATTAGAAAAGGAAACAATTGGAAGCTGGGAGGAGCTCACAAAACAATTTACAAGCAACTTCAAATCGATATACAAGCGGCCAACATCCATAGAAGAAGTCAAAGCCTGCGTACAGCAACGTGGGGAGACATTAAGAACATATATCCAAAGGTGGTGTATAATCAAAAATTCGGCAGTCGAAGTCTCGGATGAAAGAGCAATAGATGCATTCATAATCGGGTTACGACGAGGAGACCTAGTCAAAGAGATGGGCAGAATTAAGCCAAAAACTGTATCAGATCTAATGGATGTGGCAAACAGATTCGCAGATGGAGAAGATGCGTGCAACAATAAATGCACGCGATCACCAGAAGATGATAGAGGAAACAGATATGGAAGTCAAAGGAGAAGATCCCGCAATTACGACAATTACGACTCCAACAGCCAAGTAGCCGTAGGATATAAAGATAACAGCTACCAAGGCAACGATTGTAAAAGTTCGGGATACCGTAACTATGGCAGAGAAGATTACAAAAATTTTTCGCCAAGGGAATCCAGAGAATACAACCCATCACCAGAAGATATGCTCAACGGACCGTGTCATATCCACTCTGCGTTCGTCGATGGGAAACGAGTATCAGACACGCAATGAAAGATTGCACTACGTTCTTGAAACTACAAGAAGCAGTACTTAATAAGCAAGCCGAGGCAAAACGCCAGGGATACGAGGGAAACACAAGCAACACGCCTGCAACCCAACAAGGAAACAGTGGAGCTCCCAAGGGCCAAGATCAATCAAACCAGGGATGCGACGACGATGAAGGATATGTTCCATCTAAAGGGCACATCATAGCTATGATACAACCAGTGCCCAAGTCGAACAAAGAAGATAAAACCATAACTCGACAGGTTAACCTCGCAATAACTTCACCTCCAGCAACAACAGAATATCTGCATTGGTCAGAGCAACCCATAGAATTCAGCAGAGACGATCACCCAATAACAGTACCTCGGCCAGGAAATGCGCCCTTGGTACTCAAAGCCCAAATAGGGACGTACGATGTCGACAGAATATTCATGGATGCAGGAAGTGGAATAAACTTAATCTACGCAAAAACCCTACGGGCAATGCACATTTCATTAGAGTTCCTGAAGCCAACTAACTGCTCCTTTCACGGAATAGTCCCAGGAAGTGCTAACTATCCACTTGGTCGAATAACACTCAACATTTGCTTCGGAAATCGGCAAAATTACAGAAGGGAGAAACTTGACTTCGAAGTCATGGACTGGCCGTCACAATATCATGCGATCCTCAGGCGACCCGCGTTTTCGCGATTCATGGCAGTGCCTCACTACACTTATCTGGTACTAAAAATGCCAGGACCCAAAGGAATTATTACGGTCAAAGGAAGCTTCGAGTTATCAGACCTATGCGACAAGGAATTTCACAAAATGGCCCAAAACTTCAGCATGATGGCAAGCTACGGGGAACCTAACTGCAAAAACAAAAAGCACGACTATAGGAGTCACGCAGCAACTTGAAGGAAACCCCAAGGAACCAGAAGTAAAGAAACCTCGGGTACAACCACCGGAGCAAGAGAAGTCTACATGAGAAGAAGAGAAGACTCAAGCGACATAGGCGAATTAATAGAGTAGGAAAATAAGGCTGTAAAAGCCACGAGTTATTCCAGGGCAATGCCCTCTAGATCCAGAACACAGGTCATAGGCCGGATTTCTTGGGTCATCCCATGTATCTTACATTATACGCATAAATAAAAGACAAAAGTTCCTCTTATTTGAGTTTACGTGTCTTCAAAAGTTGCGGTAAGCGCACCAACATACATACAAAGTGCAATGCTCTGAGGACAAAGAATTCTGACATTAAAAGTTAGAAAGCAGCAAACTCTCGCATTATACGCACACAAATATTATATCAATGGCTGATCAGAATCGTCTACGCCCAAAGGATCTAAATAATGATGCTCGCGGAAAAATGCGGCATCCTCTTGAAGCAACCTAGCTATAAGTCTCCTAGCTGGTTGGAGGGTAGCATCCATATGAACTCGCAGCTGAGCTCCTCCCGAAGGCAAGCTTAGTGACATGGAAATAAAATTGAGCCTCGGGTGCCACTTGCGTGTCCAACCAAGTGCAAAATTGGCACCAGTCACCAAGTTAAGTTCTATCAGGCGATGAATGCGCTGAGTAGACCTAAAAGCAGCAAGCAGCTGCAGAAAAGTTCCAGGAAGAGGATTACGAGGAAGCATGACGGAATGCATGGTAGTAAGAGATTTTCGACAACCATCAACCGCTTCCCCAATGTGTTGAGCACGATCTTGGAGGAGCACAATTGCACCACGGCGCCGGGGATCAGACCAAAAAGTTTTGACTCCACCTGATGATCTCTCAAGAGCCGCGACCCATTCAGAAACATGGCGAGCTTCACTAACGAAGTCTAAGCAAGTACCTACAGTAATACAAATCATGGGCCAGCAGCATTGCAGGAAAAAAGCAAAGGAGGAAAAGTGGCAGGAAAACTTACATCACAGCAACTCGCAAGCAGACTCGACAATACCAACCAGAAAGGAGTCGCACTCCTCCAAATGTACAACTTTAGCTGTCAGTCTCAACACCTTATCCTCGAGTATGGATATCCGCTTCATAAAACTGCAAGATTTGCTGGCCTTATCCATAGCCATCTGCGCTTGGCGCTTTGACAAAGTTAAACAGCTCTCAAGATCTGCAATCCTTGAGGAATACTCAGCACAACGACAAGAAGGACAAGGAGGCGACAGAGCTCCAGAGTCGAAAGCATCGGCAGAAGATGGAGCTTGACCGCGACCAGATAATTCACCAGCACACATAGGCTAGAAGGCAAAAGAAAAAGAAGAGAGGAGCATCTCAGAAGCTAAACCGAACACGACATTTCACAAAAGAGGATATATTTACAAAAGCATAAGCCCCTTGACTAAAGTTCTCGGGCTACATGCGACTAAAGAGTTTGCCACAAAAGAATAAAACTAAAAATTACAAGGGAGGCCAAGTCTACGCCACCTCGGCCTCACGATCCACAGCAGAAGTAGGCATAGCAGAAGCAGCACCCGCGTCGGGAGGAGGCATAGACCCACTTGTCGCCGGAGTCGAAGAAATCGACATCGTACCGGTTGCGGAAGCCGCCGAAGGGGAAATCATCGACACGATGCCTGGTGCATACTTTTTCGCTTTCTCAAAGAAGGCCTTCAGTTCTGCACGGGGACGGCCAGGGGAAGAGCTCACCTTCTCCCAGTTAACCTCCTCACCGTGCGCATATGAAAATGCAATGGCCCCCTCGGCACCTCGCTTCAAGGAGAGACCCTTCATAGCAAGTATGGGGTCATCATAGGTGTCGAAGGCTTCGGCAAGGTTCTTCAAGTCATTCGCCTTCTGCTTGGGCCACAACCCGACAAAAATCCACGTAAGTACGCGGTTAACCAACTCGAAGATTTCCTGGACAGATATCCAGTTCGCTTCCAGCAAGCTGACCGTGGCCAAAAGAGGATCTTTGTCTGGTTGCAAAGTCGACGCAGATACTTCACTATATTCTGCAAAACCAAGGAAACAACAAACATCAGAAAAGGAATACATGAGCAAGCATAAGAGAGCAAGAAAACTGACAAAATAAAAGAAAGCTATAGTACCTCCAGCAGCAGCAGACATCTGGTTTAGCCGTTCAGCCATGGCCTGTTCCCACTGGAGGTGCTCCTTCTTAGCAGTAGCCAGGTCCTTTTCTACTTTCTTTGCCTTAGCCAATGCCGACTTAGCAGACTTCTCAGCATTGACCTTGGCAGCAGTGGCGACATCAAAAGCTGTCCTAGAAGCTTCGAGTTCAGCTTCCAGCGACGAAACGCGAGCGGTGGCTGCCTTTAGCGCACCTGAGTTAAACAAAGAGGAAATAACAAGTCAAGCAAAGAAGCAGAGACAGGCATGCAAAGACAAGCAAAGTATTGAAAACGAGATTTACCTTCAGAGGCCTTAGCAACTTTCAGGTACTCGACACATTCATTGCCCAAGTCGACAAATCTCTTCATCCGGTTCTGTCTAGAAAAATAGGACGTGAGTATCAACACGCAAAAGTTGAAGTAAATATAACAGTATGTTTACACACATCGTCGGAGGAGCTTGTGGACTAATGGGCCTCAAGGGCAGCACCGGCGTCGGACATTGATTGCCTAGTTGACAGTCAGTCCTTATGCATGGTGAATGACCAGCCCGTTGGGAACCCCAAGAGGAAGGTATGATGAGTATAGCAGCTGGTTTTCCCTCAGTTAAGAAACCAAGGTTTATCGATCAGGAGAGGGGGGACAAATGACTGAAGGTGATGCTTGCTAGTTTGCGACAGCTTCGGACAATTTATATATGGCGCCTCGTCCAAGCTTTGCTTGCTAGCTGCAACGCGGAACCTGCACACACACAACCAAGTACTTTGTTCCCAACTTACGATGAGGTTGTCAATCTCACCGGTTTGCTTGAAACAAAGGTTATGACTGTATCGAGTGGAAAACAATATAGTATGCGAGTAAAGTAAACAGTGCGAGTAAAGTAAACAGGTGATAGCAATATGATGGAAATAGGACCGGCGTCCACAGTTCACTAGTGGTGTCTCTCCATAAGATAAATAACACATGCTGGGTAAACAAATTACAGTTGGGCAATTGATAGAATAAAGATAAATGTGATATGTCAAGAAGATCACTATGAGATTTACTCTGGGCATTACAACAAAATACATAGACCGCCATCCAACTGCATCTATGACTAATAATCCACTTGTGGCGAATCAATCCGAGAACTCCACAAGTATTAAGTTGCGAACAACAGATAATTGCATTAAGCAAAGTGTCTAATGTAAACAAAGCATATGCCCTTGAGCATATGAATGTTGTTTTCTTCCTAGTAGGAACAGCACATCTACAACCTTAGAGGTTTCTGTCACTCCCCCAGGTTAAATAGAGGCATGAACCCACTATCGAGCATAAATACCCCCTCTTGGAGTCACTAGCAACCACTCGGCCAAGATAGCTACTAACAACAGAGAGCATGCAAGATCATAAACAACATAGAGATAACAAAAGATAATATTCAGTACAGCAACTCAATGATAAACACCAATATTCATCGGATCCCAACAAACCGAACATGTAGAATTACATAACGGTGATCTCAATCATGTAGGGCAGCTCATGAGATCTAAACATGAAGCACATGGTGGAGAAGACAACCATCTAGCTACTGCTATGGACCCATAGTCCAAGGTATACTACTCACTCATCGCTCCGGAGGCAAGCATGGCGATGAAGAAGACCTCCGGTGGCGATTCCCCTCTCCGGCAGGGTGCCGGGAAGAGCTTTTGGACCCTCCCGATCTTCGGGTCGATGGCGGCGGCGGATCGCGATGTGTTCTGGAAAAGTGATCGGGTACTTAGGTTTTTCCCGTCGGGAGGTCTTTATAGGCGAAGGGGCGATGTCAGAGGAGGGCCCAGGCGCCCTCACGCCAGGGTGGCGCGGCCCAGGCCCTGGCCACGCCAGCCCTGCGTGTGGGGCCCTGGTGGCCCCTCTCCTTCTCTCCTTCGGATCTCTGGAAGCTTCCGAGTAAAATAAGACTTCAGGAACTTGTTTCGTCCAATTCCGAGAATATTTCCTGTGTATCACTTCTGAAACACAAAAACAGCAGAAAACAGGGAACTGGCACTGTGGCAACTTGTTAATAGGTTAGTTCCGGAAAATGCATAAAAGTGCCACGAAGTGTAACGAAACAGTAGGCAAATGGTGTAAAAACAAGCATGGAGCATCAAAAATTATAGATACGTTGGAGACGTATCAAGCATCCCCAAGCTTAACTCCTGCTCGTCCTCGAGTAGGTAAGTGATAACAAAAGAATAATTTTTGAGGTGACATGCACCTACATAATCTTGATCATGTATGTAAGCATTTGTGAGCTGGGATCATAAGAACTTAAAACATGGGCATGAAGATATAATCATGACAATAAGAAACTTAGCAACCATGTTGTAAACATGCAAATGAACACAAACAAAAGATCATGAAAATGAAACAATGAAAGTCAAACGTGTGTTCAAATCATAAGGAAAAACATACAAATGGTTTTCAGCTTGTCCTTCAAAGAGAGCAAAACATAAATGCATAGGACACCTTCAAGTTTAAGAGGGCGACTAGATACAAATAATTTAGGAACAAGTGAAACCAACAATATGAATCAATCAATGAAAACTTTGGGACAATGCACATTATACTAAGAATGACAACTATGCTCTCTTAGATAGTGCATAAAGATAGAAGGTGGTGACTCAACATAAAAGTAGAAGAAAGGCCCTTCGCAGAGGGAAGCAGTGATTGCAAGTTTTATAACCTTCAAAAATTATGGTACTGACCGGCTTTGAGCTCTCATTGCCCCCATCATAAGCATCTTGAATGGTTAAAGTTAATGCGAGAACAATTATCATGCATATGCTTGAGAAATCATAAGTTGAAAACCTCGTGCCCCGTGAATACGAGTACCCAAACCTCATGCTACTTTACTTAGAGTCCCAAGCAAGGCTCTTGTCATTGTAAATATATGCATATCATTGAGAACCGCCAATGGGGTACCTCCGTGCCCGATGACATGGAACAAGCCCACACCAAAATGACAGGACAAGCAGACAATGAACACCTCGACATGTCTTTTATTTGCCTTTTGTTTAGCTTTTTATTGTGAGATGCGTCGTCGAATGTTCACCATGGGTATGCTGCAAATTTCCACCATGAATTATGCATGGCTTAGATTAGCGGCCCGGCGTTTCCCTAACACATATAAAAACTCCATGATCCCCACAAGATTCCCAATTCATGATCCCTAACACATGTTGAAAGCTTGCCCATGACTGCATGGCTGGGCTAGTCTCCAACTTACAACTTGCAAGCATAACAACTCAACATAAGAGACCACAATGTCAAATTTTAAGAACAGGAAAAAGTAAAGTGTGCCTTCCGGTTCGTGAGAGCTTTACTGACCGAATTTCGCATAACACTGGTAAGAGTTTAATTTGAAGAGAAAATAAAAGAAAGTCAAATTTACTTGGAATAGCAAATTGCTAGTAGGTATGTATGGTGGACACTTTGGAAAACTTTGGCTTTAAGGAGTTGAATGCACGAGTAGAGCTCATACTCAGTACAAGGCGAGGGCTAGCAAAAGACTGGGAGCGACCAACTAAGAGAGCAATAATGGCCATAATCATGCAAAGCGACAAAGCGACATTAAAAGAAGCATAAGATGGCATCAAAAGTCAAAAAATAAATGATCATAGAGGCTATTGGCGACTTTGTAAGAGTCTAACATGTGTGAGCATGCGCCAAGTCAACCCAAATAAAGCATCAAGGAGAAAACCAAAATAATGCTTCCATACAATAAAAACAACGCATGATTTTTTCAAAGGCTCATTAAGCAATCTCAGTTATTTGAGACAAGTCATGCTACAGCAAAACCACTAAGCATACTATCAAAAAGACATCAAGCATGACATGAAAAAGCCTAAGCCGCAGTCTACACAAGCTCCTTCTTGTACCACTATTTTGTACAAAGCTTTTTCTCTTTTCCAACACCATTTGAAATTTTTAAAGACACCTCTTTTGATGAAAACCAATAAAGATCAGAGGAAAAAATACACCTTGATGAAAATATATGACAAAGTCTGAACGCGAATCAAGGCAAAAACGAAAACCAAAAGCAGTAGCAGAAAAAGAAGAACACCCGGTGAAATTGTAAGAATGAAAAACGGAGTGTTCTTGGCAAATGAAAACGAGTACATCTCCTCCAAAGGAAATTTGTTGGGGTCCAACCATTTATTGCAGCAAACAAAACAAACTAACAAAGAAAACTAAAACAACTGACGCTCCAAGAAAAACACATAGTGCATGAAGCAATAAAAATATAGTGTCTTGAAAGGTGACCTGATTTTTTGCCGATGAAGAAGGGGTGCCTCGGGGGCATCCCCAAGCTTTGACGCTTGTACTTCTTGGATATTTCTTGGGGTGATGCATGGGCATCCCCAAGCTTGAGCTTTTGTCCATTCTTCAACTCATCTCATCATTCTCCAATCCCTACACTTGAAAACTTCCTTCATACAAAACTAAACACAAATCTATTAGCAACATTAGTGTAGGCATAACATATAATCAACCTCTTTTTGCTTCAGGTTTCCACCCAAAACCACCGCATATATAGCAAGTACTACTGTAGCAACCTCCCCAAAAGTTCCATGATCAAAAGAACTCAAAATAAAGCGATAAAGCGGCAAACACAAATATTGGCAGAAATCTGTCAAAACTGAACAGCTGACAAAGGTCGAATTTTTGAGGGGTTTTCTGTTGCTCAAATCAAAAAGTGTTCAACTAACTAAAGTTTGGATATAACCTGGGGCATATGCACAAGAAATTGCAGGTCCAAAAGATAAACAGAGAATTTATACGAATTTTTACGGCGCAGCACCGAAAACAGTTTCAGGACAGCAACATCCCCAAATCTTTACCTCACTCGAATTAGAGGCTTCTCTTGGCACAAAAACAAAATAAAAAGGATAAGGAGCGGTCATTACAGTAGTAATGATTTGAAAGACTCAAATAAAAGAAAAAGTACTGAAAATAAAACATTGGGTTATCTCCCAAGAGTGCTTTTCTTTAACGCCTTTGAGCTAGGCGCAGAAAATTGCGAATTAAGTAACATCAAGTGATGAAGCATCAAGCTCATAATTTGCTCTAAGAATAGAGTCAAAAAGTAGTTTCTTCCTTTTGCTAGGGAAGTGTTCCATACCTTTCTTGAGTGGAAATTGATATTTGATGGTGCCTTCCCTCATATCAATGATGGCACCTACTGTTCGGAGAAAGGGTCTTCCCAAAATAATAGGACATGAAGCATGGCATTCAACGTCCATAACAAGAAAATCAACGGGAACAAGTTTATTGTTAACCACAATAAGAACATCATTAATCCTTCCCAAAGGTTTCTTCTTAGCAACATCAGCAATAGGAACATCAAAATAACACTTTTCAAGCGGTGATAAATCAAGCATGTCATAAATCTTTCTAGGCATGATAGAAATACTAGCACCTAGATCACATAAAGCATGGCAATCAAAACCATTAACATGCATATCAATGATGGGTTCCCAACCATCTTCTAACTTCTTGGGAACAGAAGCTTTTTGCTTCAACTTTTCATCCCTAATTTTCATGAGAGCATTGGTAATATGCTTAGTAAAAGCAATATTTAAAGAACTAGCATTGGGAGTCAAAACAAGCTTTTGCAAGAACAAAATAACTTCAGATAAATTGCAGCCATCAACATCAAAATCATTAAAAGAAGTAGAGCTATCATCTCCTACACTCCAAAAAATTTCAGCACTCTTTTGAGAAAAAGTTTTGGCAGTTTTAGGCTTTTTAACACAAGGAGTGGGAGTTTTCTCTACCCCAATCAAAGTAAGAGGATTGCTAGCATTAGGAGCAACATCATTAGAGGTAGTAATGGTACATACCTTCATCTCACTAGCCATCTCATCTTCTCTTTCCCACCTAGCATGCAATTCCGCGAACAATCTAATATTTTCATCAATTCCAACTTAAATAGCATTAGCGGTAGCAAAAACATTCACTAGTGGAAAAAGGGCTATTGGTGGCGCACCATTTTGGCTTATGCGTGACGCATATGGGATGCGCCACCAATGCCACGCCACTAGTAACAGTTTATTGGTGGTGCATTTGCCATATGCGCCACGCATAATTTGACTATGCGTGGCGCATATTGATATATGCGCCACTAGTAGCCTTTGAAAATTCAAAAATTTCAAAAAAAAATTAAAAATAAAAAAAAACAATTTTTTTTGAAAAGCATAAAAATCGAAATAATGTGAAAAAACTATTGTATTTTAATTTTTTGAGGATTTTATCACATGAGGAACATTTTCAAATCACACCGAATTTCTTGACTTCCCGGTAGGTCACCCATCCTTAGACTACTCCGGGCTGAGCACGCTTAACTTCTTCATTCTATTTGCATGAGCTGTCCCTAACCTACCCAAGTTCTTATTGATATTACTATCATATCAATCCTCTTAAGGCCTATGTGTGCTTGTGTGTATATATATGTGTATGTGCATATATATGTGTATATGTGTGTGTATGTGTGTATGTGTGTATATGTGTATATGTATTATGTATATATGTGTATATGTGTGTGTATATGTGTATGTATATCCGCGTATATGTGTGTATGTGTGCATATATGTGTATATGTATTGTGTATATATGTGTATATGTGTATGTATGTCCGCGTATATGTGCGTATATGTGCATATATGTGTGCGTATATGTGTATGTACGTCCATGTATATGTGCGTATATGTATGCATGTGTGCATATATATAGGCGTATATGTGTGTATATGTGTGTGTATATGTGTGTATATGTGTATACGTGTGTATATGTATGCATGTGTGCATATGTATGTACGTATATGTGTGTGTATATGCTTATATGTGTGTGTATGTGTGTATATGCGTGTGTATGTGTGTATTTGTGTGTGTATGTGTGCGTGTATGTGTGCGTATATGTGCGTATATGTGTGTATATGTGTGTATATGTATACATATATATGTGTGTATCTGTGTATATGTGTGTGTATATGTATGTGTATATGTATGTATATATCTGCATGTGTGCTATATGTGTGTATATAACTAATTAATCCAAAAGTTTAATCCAATATAAATTTTGATCTAAAAATAAAAATAAAAATAAAAATTTGAAAATATAAAAGTGCAAAAAAGTATATTTTCCCTTTTGAATTTTGAGATTCTAAAATTTGCCGAAACGACCATAGGTCGTTGAATTCGGATGTAACTTTTCGTTCTGATACTTTTTCATATAAAAAACTTTTTAATCTGACTTCGTATGCAAAAGTTATGGCCGTTTTACCGAGACATAAAGTTTTTTTGTAAAAAATATCAAATTTTATTTTTATTACTTACTAGATCACATAACATAACTAAATCTGATTTTTTGAATTTTTTTCAAATCTTTTATCATTTTCTTTTATTTTTTAAAAGACTAAAAAGGCGACCCACCGGGGGGGGTGGGTGGCGTGTGAAAAAAAATTCCCCCAGTTATGCGTGGCGCATTTGCCATATGCGTCACGCATATTTGTCCTATTAGTGGCGCATATTGCAAATGCGCCACGCATAAGACAGGATATTTTGTCGACGACCTTTTTGGTGGGTCCCACCAGTTATGCGTGGCGCATTTTGAACAATATGCGCCATTAGTAAGAAAATTATCAGTGGAGCATATTTGCAAATGCGCCACTAGTAAATACTAGTGGAGCATATTGAATAATGTGCTCCACTAATAAAACATCTATCTATAAGCCTTTTTCCACTAGTGATTGTTCTCTTTCACATCATTAGGCAACACTTTTAATTTCAGAAGTTCAACATCATGAGCAAGGCTATCAACTTTAGAAGCAAGAATATCAATTTTGCCTAACTTTTCCTCAACAGACTTGTTAAAAGCAGTTTGCTTACCGATGAAGTCCTTGAGCATTACCTCAAGCTCGGAGGGCGCGGCCCTAGTGTTGTTGTAGGAATTACCATAAGAGTTACCATAACCATTACCATTGGTAGAAGGATACGGCCTATAATTGTTACTAGCAAAATTGTTCCTATAAGCATTGTTGTTAAAATTATTGTTTCTAATGAAATTCACATCAACATGCTCTTCTTGAGCAACCAGAGAGGCCAAAGGAACATTATTAGGATCAACATGAGTCCTATCATTAGCAAGCATAGCCATAATGGTATCAATCTTATCATTCAAGGAAGAGGTTTCCTCAACAGAATTTACCTTCTTACCTTGTGGAGCTCTCTCGGTGTGCCATTCGGAATAATTTACCATCATGTTGTCGAGTAACTTTGTTGCGGCGCCCAAGGTAAGGGACATAAAAGTGCCTCCAGCAGCTGAATCAAGTAGGTTCCTCGAAGAAAAATTCAGTCCTGCATAAAAAGTTTGGATAATCATCCAAGTAGTCAGTCCATGAGTGGGGCAATTCTTTATCATAGATTTCATTCTTTCCCAAGCTTGAGCAACATGTTCATTATCAAACTGAGCAAACTTCATAATATTGCTACGCAAGGATATAATCTTAGCAGGAGGATAGTATCTACCAATAAAAGCATCCTTACACTTAGCCCATGAATCAATACTATTCTTAGTCAAAGACAGCAACCAATCTTTAGCTTTTCCTCTCAAAGAAAAAGAAAACAACTTGAGCTTAATAAAATCACTTTCTACATCCTTATATTTCTGCATCTCACATAGCTCAACAAAATTGTTGAGATGAGCTGCAGCATCTTCAGTACTAGCACCAGAAAATTGCTCTTTCATAACAAGGTTCAACAAAGCAGGCTTAATCTCATAAAAGTTTGCAGCATGAGTAGGTGGTGCAATAGGAGTGCAGATCAAATCACTATTGTTCGTGCTAGTAAAGTCACACAACTTGGTGTTTTCAGGATTGGCCATTTCAGCAAAACGAAAGTAAACAAGTAAAAACAACTACCAAGGATTCTAATTTTTTTGGGTTTTTGATATAAAACGATGCAGGTAAAATAAATAAAGTAAAGCAAAACAATAACAAAGTAAAGGATGTGTGTGCGAAAAACTCCCCTCGCAGAAGTCTTCTACTTCCTCCCTGGCAACGGCGCCAAAAAAATAGCTGATTGCCTAGTTGACAGTCAGTCCTTGTGCGTGGTGAATGACCAGCCCGTTGGGAACCCCAAGAGGAAGGTATGATGAGTATAGCAGCTGGTTTTCCCTCAGTTAAGAAACCAAGGTTTATCGATCAGGAGAGGAGAGACAAACGACTGAAGGTGATGCTTGCTAGTTTGCGACAGCTTCGGACAATTTATATATGGCGCCTCGTCCAAGCTTTGCTTGCTAGCTGCAACGCGGAACCTGCACACACACAACCAAGTACTTTGTTCCCAACTTACGATGAGGTTGTGAATCTCACCGGTTTGCTTGAAACAAAGGTTATGAGTGTATCGAGTGGAAAACAATATAGTATGCGAGTAAAGTAAATAGTGCGAGTAAAGTAAACAGGTGATAGCAATATGATGGAAATAGGACCGGCGTCCACAGTTCACTAGTGGTGTCTCTCCATAAGATAAATAACACATGCTGGGTAAACAAATTACAGTTGGGCAATTGATAGAATAAAGATAAACGTGATATGTCAAGAAGATCACTATGAGATTTACTCTGGTCATTACAACAAAATACATAGACCGCCATCCAACTGCATCTATGACTAATAATCCACTTGTGGCGAATCAATCCGAGAACTCCACAAGTATTAAGTTGTGAACAACAGATAATTGCATTAAGCAAAGTGTGTAATGTAAACAAAGCATATGCCCTTGAGCATATGAATGTTGTTTTCTCCCTAGTAGCAACATCACATCTACAACCTTAGAGGTTTCTGTCACTCCCCCAGGTTAAATAGAGGCATGAACCCACTATCGAGCATAAATACCCCCTCTTGGAGTCACTAGCAACCACTCGGCCAAGATAGCTACTAACAACAGAGAGCATGCAAGATCATAAACAACATAGAGATAACAAAAGATAATATTCAGTACAAAAACTCAATCATAAACACCAATATTCATCGGATCCCAACAAACCAAACATGTAGAATTACATAATGGTGATCTAAATCATGTAGGGCAGCTCACGAGATCTAAACATGAAGCACATGGTGGAGAAGACAACCATCTAGCTACTGCTATGGACCCATAGTCCAAGGTAGACTACTCACTCATCGCTCCGGAGGCAAGCATGGCAATGAAGAAGACCTCCGGTGGCGATTCCCCTCTCCGGCAGGGTGCCGGGAAGAGCTTCTGGACCCTCCCGATCTTTGGGTCGACGACGGCGGCGGATCGCGATGTGTTCTGGAAAAGTGATCGGGTACTTAGGTTTTTCTCGTCGGGGGGTCTTTATAGGCGAAGGGGCGATGTCAGAGGAGGGCCCAGGCGCCCTCACGCCAAGGTGGCGCGGCTCAGGCCCTGGCCGCGCCAGCCCTGCGTGTGGGGCCCTGGTGGCCCCTCTCCTTCTCTCCTTTGAATCTCTGGAAGCTTCCGGGTAAAATAAGACTTCAGGAACTTGTTTCGTCCAATTCCGAGAATATTTCCTCTGTCTATGACTAATAATCCACTTGTGGCGAATCAACTTCACAAGTATTAAGTTGCGAACAACAGATAATTGCATTAAGCAAAGTGTGTAATGTAAACAAAGCATATGCCCTCGAGCATATGAATGTTGTTTTCCCCCTAGTAGCAACAGCACATCTACAACCTTAGAGGTTTATGTCACTCCCCCAGATTAAATAGAGGCATGAACCCACTATCGAGCATAAATACCCCATCTTGGAGTCACTAGCAACTACTTGGCCAAGATAGCTACTAACAACGGAGAGCATGCAAGATCATAAACAACATAGAGATAACAAAAGATAATATTCAGCACATCAACTCAATCATAACACCAATATTCATCGGATCCCAACAAACACAACATGTAGAATTACATAAAGGTAGTCTCGATCATGTAAAGCAGCTCACAAGATCTAAACATGAAGCACATGGTGGAGAAGACAACCATCTAGCTACTGCTATGGACCCATAGTCCAAGGTAGACTACTCACTCATCGCGCCGGAGGCAAGCATGGCGATGAAGAAGACCTCCGGTGGCGATTCCCCTCTCCGGCAGGGTGCCGGGAAGAGCTTCTGGACCCTCCCGATCTTCGTGTCGACGGCGGTGGTGGATCGCGATGTGTTCTAGAAAAGTGATCGGGTTCTTTAGGTTTTTCCCATTGGGGGGTCTTTATAGGCGAAGGGGTGGCGTCAGAAGTGGACCAGGGGGCCCACACCACAGGCCGGCGCGGGCCAGTGGTGGGCTGCGCCCCCTAGTGGTGTGGCCACCCTCTGGTCCGGCTCCGTCTCCTCTTCGGTGTTCTGGAAGCTCCGTGAAATATCCGGACGTCTGGCTTTGGTTTCGTCCAATTCTGAGAATATTTCCTTTGTAACTTTTCCGAAACACAAAAACAGCAGAAAACAGGGAAATGGCACTGTGGCATCTCGTTAATAGGTTAGTTCCGGAAAATGCATAAAAATGTCACAAAGTGTAACGAAACACTAAGCAAATGGTGTAAAAACAAGCATGGAGCATCAAAAATTATGGATACGTTGGAGACGTATCAGCATCCCCAAGCTTAACTCCTGCTCGTCCTCGAGTAGGTATGTGATAACAAAAGAAATAATTTTTGAGTTGACATGCACCTACACAATCTTGATCAAATATGTAAGCGTTGTGCGCTGGGTTCAAAAGAACTTAAAACATGGGCATGAAAGATATAATCTTGATAGAAGAAACTTAGCAACCATGTTATAATATGAAAATGAACACAAACAAAAGATCATGAAAATGAAACAATGAAAGTCAAACGTGTGTTCAAATCGTATGGAAAAACATACAAATGGTTTTCAGCTTGTCCTTCATGGAGAGCAAAACATAAATGCATAGGACACCTTCAAGTTTAAGAGGGCGACTAGATACAAGTAATTTAAGAACAAGTGAAACCAACATCATGAATCAATCAATGAAAACTTTGGGCCAATGCACATTATACTCAGAATGACAACTATGCTCTCTTAATGGTGCATAAAGATAGAAGGTGGAGACTCAACATAAAAGTAAAAGAAAGGCCCTTCGTGGAGGGAAGCAGTGATTGCAAGTTTTATAAACCTTCAAAAATTATGGTACTTACCGGCTTTGAGCTCTCATTGCCCCCATCATAAGCATCTTGAATGGTTAAAGTTAATGCGAGAACACTTATGCTGCATATGCTTGACAAATCATAAGTTGAAAACCTCGTGTCCCGTGAAATACGAATACCCAAACCTCATGCTACTTTACTTAGAGTCCCAAGCAAGCTCTTATCATTGTAAGTATACACGTATCATCGAGAACTGCCAATGGGGTACCTCCGTGCCCGATGACATGGAACAAGCCCACATCAAAATGACAGGACAAACAGACAATGAACACCTCGGCATCTCTTTTATTTACCATTAGTATAGCTTTTTATTGCGAGATGCATCGTCGAATGTTCACAATGGGCATGCTATAAATTTCCACCATGAATTATGCATGGCTTAGATTAGCGGCCCAGGCGTTTCTCTAACACGTATACAAACTCCATGATCCCGCAAGATTCCCAATTCATTTCACACCGCGAGTATCCATAAACAAAAGATCACGATATCAACTCAAATGAAAGATAGTGCAATATTGAAAGCTTGCTCCATGACGGCATGGCTGGGCTAATTCCCAACTTACAACTTGCAAGCATAACAACTCAACATAAGATACCACAATGTCAAAATTTTAAAACAAGAAAAATAAAGTGTGCCATCCGGTTCGTGAGAGCTTTAATGACCAATTTTCGCATAACACCAAAAAGAGTTTAATTTGAAGGATAGATAAAAGCAAGTCAAATGTACTTTGGAATAGCAAATTGCTAATAGGTATGTATGGTGGACACTTTGGAACAACTTGGTTTTTAGGAGTTGGATGCACGAGTAGAGCTCATAATCAGTACAAAATGAGGGCTAGCAAAAGACTGGGAGCGACCAACTAAGAGAGCAATAACGGCCATAATCATGCATAGCGACAAAGCGACAATAAAAGAAGCATAAGATGGCATCAAAAGTCAAAAACTAAATGATCATAGAGGCAATGGCGACTTTGTATGAGTCTAACATGTGTGAGCATGTGCCAAGTCAACCCAAATAAAGCATCAAAGGAGAAAACCAAAATAATGCTCTCAAATAATTAAAACAACGCATGATTTTTTCAAAGGCTCATTAAGCAATCTCAGTCATTTGAGACAAGTCATGCTATGGCAAAACCACTAAGCATACTATCAAAAATACATCAAGCACGACATGCAAAATCCTAGGCCGCATTCTACACAAGCTCCTTCTTGTACCACTTTTTTGCATAAAGCTTTTTCTCTTTTCCAACACCATTCGAACTTTTTTTATAACCAACTCTTTTGATGAAAACCAACATGGACCAGAGGTCAAAACACACCTTGATGAAAAGATATAACAAGATCTGAACAAAAATCAAGGCGAAAATCGAAAGCTAAATGCAGTTCTAGAAAAAGAAGAACACTCGATCAAGTCCTTTTTTCACTCTTATCGTTCAACGAGTGTTCTTGGCAAATGAAAAGCAAGGCAACTTCTCCAAAATAAATTTGTTGGGGTCCAACCATTTATGGCAGCAAAAAAAACAAAACAAAACAAAACTGAAAACTAAAAACAACTAACGCTCCAAGTAAAATGCATAATGCATGAAGCAATAAAAATATAGTGTTTTCAAAGGTGACCTGGTTTTTGCCGATGAAGAAGGGGTGCCTCGGGGGCATCCCCAAGATTTGACACTTGTACTTCTTGGATATTTCTTGGGGTGACATGGGCATCCCTAAGCTTGAGCTTTTGTTCATTCTTCAACTCATCTCATCATTCTCCAATCCCTACACTTGAAAACTTCCTTCATACAAAACTAAACACAAATCTATTAGCAACATTAGTGTAAGCATAACATCGAATCAACCCTTTTTGCTTCAGGTTTCAACTCAAAACCACCACATATAAAGCATATACTACTGTAGCAACTTCCCTAAAAGTTCCGTGATCAAAAGAACTCAAAAAGAAAGCGATAAAGCAGCAACACACAAATATTGGCAGAAATCTGTCAAAACAGAACAGCTGACAAAGGTCGAATTTTTAGAGGGTTTTATGTTGCTCAAATAAAAAAGTTTTCAATTAATGAAAGTTTTAATATAACCTGGGGCATATGCACAAGAAATCGCAGGTCCAAAAGATATACAGAGAATTTTCACGAATTTTTACGGTGCAGCACCGAAAACAGTTTCAGGACAGCAACATCCCCAAATCTTACCTCACTCAAATTAGAGGCTTCTCTTGGCACAACAACGAAATAAAAATGATAAGGAGAGGTTATTACAGTAGTAATAACTTCTAAGACTCAAAAAAAAAGAACTGAATGTAAAAACATTGGGTTATCTCCCAAGAGTGCTTTTCTTTAACGCCTTTGAGCTAGGCGCAGAAAATGCGAATCAAGTAATATCAAGTGATGAAGCATCGAGCTCATAATTTGCTCTAAGAATAGAGTCAAAAAGCAATTTCTTTATCTTTCTAGGGAAGTGTCCCATACCTTTCTTGAGTGGAAATTGATATTTAATGGTACCTTCCCTCATATCAATGATAGCACCTACAGTTCAAAGAAAGGGTCTTCCCAAAATAATAGGACATGAAGCATTGCATTCAACATCCATGACAAGAAAATCAACATGAACAAGGTTATTGTTAACCATAATAAGAACATCATTAATCCATCCGAAAGGTTTCTTCTTAGCAACATCAGCAATAGGAACATCATAATAACACTTTTCAAGCGGTGGTAAATCAAGCATGTCATAAATCTTTCTAGGCATAATAGAAATACTAGCACCTAGATCACATAAAGCATGGCAATCAAAACCATTAACATGCATATCAATGATGGGTTCCCAACCATCTTCTAACTTCTTGGGAATAGAAGCTTTTTGCTTCAAATTTTTATCCCTAATTTTCATGAGAGCATTGGTAATATACTTAGTAAAAGCAACATTTAAAGAACTAGCATTGGGAGTCAAAGCAAGCATTTGCAAGAACAAAATAACTTCAGATATATTGCAGCCATCAACATCAAAATCATTAAAGAAAATAGAGCTATCATCTCCCACACTCCAAAAAATTTCAGCACTCTTTTGAGAAAAAGTTTTAGCTATTTTAGGCTTTTTAACACTAGGAGTAGGAGTTTTCTCTACACCAATCAAAGTAAGAGGATTGCTAGCATTAGGAGCAACATCATTAGAGGCAGTAATGGTACATACCTTCATCTTTCTAGCCATCTCATCTTCTCTTTCCCACCTGGCATGCAATTCTGCTAGCATCCTAACATTTTCATCAATTCTAACTTGGATAGCATTAGCAGTGGCAAAAACATTGTTCTCTTTCACCTCATTAGGCAACACTTTTAATTTTAGAAGTTCAACATCATGAGCAAGGCTATCAACTTTAGAAGTAAGAATATCAATTTTGCCTAACTTTTCCTCAACAGACTTGTTAAAAGCATTTTGCTTACCGATGAAGTCCTTGAGCATTACCTCAAGCTCGGAGGGCGCGGCCCCAGTGTTGTTGGAGGAATTACCATAAGAGTTACCATAACCATTACCATTGGTAGAAGGATACGGCCTATAATTGTTACTAGCAAAATTGTTCCTATAAGCATTGTTGTTAAAATTATTATTTCTAATGAAGTTTACATCAACATGCTCCTCTTGAGCAACCAAAGAGGCTAAAGGAACATTATTAGGATCAACATGAGTCCTATCATTTGAAAGCATAAGCATAATAGCATCAATCTTATCACTCAAGGAAGAGGTTTCCTCAACAGAATTTACCTTCTTACCTTGTGGAGCTCTCTCGGTGTGCCATTCAGAGTAATTTACCATCATATTGTCGAGAAGCTTTGTTGCGGCACCCAAGGTAAGGGACATAAAAGTGCCTCCAGCAGCTGAATCCAATAGGTTCCTTGAAGAAAAATTTAGTCCTGCATAAAAAGTTTGGATAATCATCCAAGTAGTCAGTCCATGAGTGGGACAATTCTTTATCATAGATTTCATTCTTTCCCAAGCTTGAGCAACATGTTCATTATCAAACTGACTAAACTTCATAATATTGCTATGCAAAGCTATAATCTTAGCAGGAGGATAGTATCTACCAATAAAAGCATCCTTACACTTTGCCCATGAATCAATACTATTTTTAGGCAAAGAAAGCAACCAATCCTTAGCTTTTCCTCTCAAAGAAAAAGGAAACAACTTAAGCTTAATAATATCACTCTCCACATCCTTATATTTCTGCATCTCACATAGCTCAACAAAATTGTTGAGATGAGCTGCAGCATCATCAGTACTAGCACCAGAAAATTGCTCTTTCATAATAAGGTTCAACAAAGTAGGCTTAATCTCATAAAAATTTGCAGCAGGAGCAGGTGGCGCAATAGGAGTGCAGATAAAATCACTATTATTAGTGCTAGTAAAGTCATACAACTTGGTGTTTTTAGGAGTAGCCATTCTAGCAAACTAAAAGCAGACAAGTAAAAACAACTATTAAGGATTCTAATTTTTTTTTTGGGTTTTTGATAAAACGATGCAAGTAAAAATAAAGTAAAAGCAAAACTTAAAACAAAGTAAAGGATGTGCGTGCGAAACTCCCCTTGCAGAAGTCTTCTTTCCTCCCCAGCAATGGCGCCAGAAAACTCGTTGATGGCGCGGTGATGATGGTGTGAAAGCTTCTTCTTTAATACACGGCAACGGCGATAGAAACTTCTAGAGCCAAGTTGACGTGGGAATATGTAATAAATGACCGGCCAGTTGGAAAACCCCAAGAGAAGGTTTTGATGAAGATAGCAGCAAGTTTTCCCTCAATTAAGAAACCAAGGTTATCAATCCAGTAGGAGGACGAATACGACTGAAGGTGATGCCCACTAGCTTCGCGACAGCTCCAGACAATTTATAGGGCGCCTCATCCGAGCTTTACTTTGCGAGTGGCAACGTGGAACCTGCACACAACACAACCAAATACTTTGTTCCCAACTTACGATGAGGTTGTCAATCTCACCGGTTTGCTTGAAACAAAGGGTATGAGCGTATCGAGTGGAAAGTGATAATAGTATGCGAGTTAAGTAAACAGTGTGAGTAAAGTAAACAGGTGATAGCAATATAAAGGAAATAGGACCGGGGTCCACAGTTCACTAGCGGTGTCTCTCCATAAGATAAAATAATACATGCTGGGTAAACAAATTACACTTGGGCAATTGATAGAATGAAGACAACGTGCATATGTCGAGAGGATCACTATGAGATTTACTCTGGGCATTACAACAAGATATATAGACCGCCATCCAACTGCATCTATGACTAATAATCCACTTGTGGCGAATCAATTCGAGAACTCCACAAGTATTAAGTTGCGAACAACAGATAATTGCATTAAGCAAAGTGTGTAATGTAAACAAAGCATATGCCCTCGAGCATATGAATGTTGTTTTACCCCTAGTAGCAACAGCACATTTACAACCTTAGATGTTTCTGTCACTCCCCCAGATTAAATAGAGGCATGAACCCACTATCGAGCATAAATACCCCCTCTTGGAGTCACTAGCAACTACTTGGCCAAGATAGCTACTAACAACGGAGAGCATGCAAGATCATAAACAACATAGAGATAACATAAGATAATATTCAGCACATCAACTCAATCATAACACCAATATTCATCGGATCCCAACAAACACAATATGTAGAATTACATAAAGGTAGTCTCGATCATGTAAAGCAGCTCACGAGAACTAAACATGAAGCACATGGTGGAGAAGACAACCATCTAGCTACTGCTATGGACCCATAGTCCAAGGTAGACTACTCACTCATCGTGCCGGAGGCAAGCATGGCGATGAAAAAGACCTCCGGTGGCAATTCCCCTCTCCGGCAGGGTGCCAGGAAGAGCTTCTGGACCCTCCCGATCTTTGGGTCAACGGCGGCGGCGGATCGCGATGTGTTCTGGAAAAGTGATCGGGTTCTTTAGGTTTTTCCCGTCGGGGGGTCTTTATAGGCAAAGGGGCGGCATCAGAAGTGGACCAGGGGACCCACACCGCAGGCCGGCATGGGCCAGGGGTGGGCCACGCCCCCCTGGTGGTGTGGCCACCCTCTGGTCCGGCTCCGTCTCCTCTTCGGTGTTCTGGAAGCTCTGTGAAATATCTGGACGTCTGGCTTTGGTTTCATCCAATTCCGAGAATATTTCCTGTGTAACTTTTCTGAAACATAAAAACAACAGAAAATAGGGAACTGGCACTGTGGCATCTCGTTAATAGGTTAGTTCCGGAAAATGCATAAAAATGCCACAAAGTGTAACGAAACACTAAGCAAATGGTGTAAAAACAAGCATGGAGCATCAAAAATTATGGATACGTTGGAGACGTATCAGCTGTCCTCAGTCTCGGGGGCTTTGGAGGCTGCGGAAACAGGAACATGCGGAATGGCCCCTCCCTCTGGAAGAGCAGGGCGAGCAACAAGAAGTCGATGATCTTGAAAAGACAAACAGCCCAAAAGTTATAAGGCGAAAAATAATAAGAGAAAGACAAGGCAAGTAAAGACAGCTAAAATTACCGCAGGCAAGGGATGCTCAGAGTCGAAGTGGCTTGCGGCTAAGTCCGCAACTTCATGATCCTTGGTGAGAGTAGTAAGAGCTCTCACACGCCTGTCAAGATCCTTCTTCTCCATAAGATTTTCAGATACTCGAGAAGGATCCCCCAAGCCGGAAAAAGTCCACAACTTGGAGAGATGATGCTGCAGGGGTTGAACCCGACATTGCAGGAAAAACGCCATGAGTTGTGTACCCGAAAGTGCACCTCCTTTACCACTTTTCAGCTCCTGGATACGGGCCAGGAGTGGCTTGATCTCCTCCATCTCAGCTTCCGTGGGTGGCGAATCCCACGAGGCCAATTTCTTCAATTCTTGGGAGGCATCAAATGGAGCAATGTCGTACTTATCGGAGGAGGAACTCTTTCGGTCCTTGATGTAAAACCACTTGGTCCTCTAACCTTGTACCGAGGCAGACATTGAAAACTCCAAATACTGCGATTCAGAACGAACAAAGATACAAGCTCTATCCAGTTCGGGTTTCTTGGATAATGCAACACTGGGGCGGACCCAAAAAAGGGATCTCCAAAGAAGAAAGTGGGGATCAATCCCCAGAAATGACTCGCAAAGAGTTATGAAATAAGCAATGTGCAAGAGGGAGTTTGGTGTGAGCTGATGAAGCTGCACACCATAAACAAAAAGAAGCCCATGAAGGAATTCGTGGGTAGGAAGGGAAAGTCCGCAAAGGAGAAAGGCGAAGAACATCACCCAAAAACCATCTCTGGGCTTGGGGATCCGTTCAGTGCTTGGGAAGATAACCTGGTCATCGTCGGAGACGAGGCCAACCGCTCGGGCCTTGTCTAGATCCTTCTGCGTAAAGACAGAAGGTACCCAGCTAGTCGCGGCGTTCATCCCCTTGGTCATCTTGTGCTTCTGCGCCTAATGCTTCATGCGCATCTACGATCTGCGCACGGGGGCTAAGCAGGAGATCAAAGGAGCGCAGAGATTGCAACAATGGTGGCGGCGGCGGAAGCAATGAACTGGTAAACAGTAAATTTCCCCACTCTCCCCTTATATGGCTTCCAGGTAACAGAACATGGGCTGAGATGTGGCGCAAGGAGGGGAAATGGTAGCCCACTAACGGGCAGAGGAATTGCGAAATTACCGCACTGCCCATGGGTAACGGTCAAAATCTAGAGATAATTACAAACAGATTAATGACGCCACAAACGTACGGGTAATGAGAACTGAAGACTATGATAAGCAGTGGACGCTAGTAAGATGAATATTCCAAAGATGGTTCGAGTTGGCGAACTTGAATACAAGAAGATCAAGGAAGCCGACAAAAAATTGAGCCTGGTAAAAGAGGAATCATTCTTCGAGTCTATACCCAAAAATATTCGACTATAGCCTCGGGGGCCACTACCATCGGGAGCGCTGGGCGCGCACCCGACGATATTATTGAGTCACATTATGATCTCACGATATGAAAGGAGGTACGCTGTCTTTGAGACTATACTCGAAAAGAGATTTTTCGACTATAGCCTCGGAGGCTACTACTATCGGGAGCGCTGGGCGCGCATCCGATGATGTTTTATAATGAACAATGAAGGCGAATAAGATTCAGGAAGAATCATTACTACCATCGAGAGGAAGATTTTTATCGATCAAGGTTGAATAAATCTGAATATTTTGTACGCTGGAACAGTCAAACAAGGCTGCGACATATGATTCTCGAGTTGCGTCATCGCGAAAAAGCTCGAATGCCGTGACTGAAATATATCATGAAGGTAAGACCCCAGGATCCGTCCTGTGTGGCCTGGTATACGCACATGGATGCGCTCAGCTGGTATGTATCCGTGTCTACGATGCGAAGAAAAATCCTGGTGGACGCACTGGGTACCCTGAGAACCACTGGGACTCATTCTTTATAAGTCCTAAATGCGGCAAAAGAGTGGGTTTGACCGGTTTCCCGAGTTCAAGTCCAAGGGGATTGAATTTGAAGTAGGTGGCAAGTGTCTATTCCGGCAGTTAACTGACCTCTTGATCCGTCAGAGTTGTCAGGCTTGTTCATCAAAACCCCTTGCGAGATATTATAGAAAAAGATAAGTCAAAAGACCAAGTCGAAGATTTCAAGGTTTGAAGAAGTCAAGTATTGATCAAGTCGAAGGAATCGAAGAAATGAAGATCTGAGATTCAACCCGAATCTGCAATTCTGGTCGAATCTCGGGGGCTACTGACAAGGGTATAGATAATAGAGCTCGTCAGTTGAGTACCCCTGAGGCCCGTTAAGCTAGGCCCAATTGTAATATTAGTCGAAATATGAGTTCATGTCGTATGTCGATATTTAATCTGTATCGGATCCAACCCGATCCTTGAGACCTAGCCACCTATATAAAGGGGCCAGGAGGGGACGGTGTGGGATAGATTGAAAGCAAGCCAGGTTCTACACCCACGTTTACTTTCATAGCCACCTTGTTTGACTGAGTTTACCTTCGAGTTCATCCGACGCCCTGTCTCCCCGATCCTAAGTCCTTCATCTAGGACATTTGTCGAGTTTAACCCTCATCACCGACAAATCTCTTTACTCGTTCTCATGATATTGCATCCTCGTGACCTAGTCACACACTTGCAAGCTTCATAGATGCAACTATCACTGAGTGGGCCTAGAGTACCAATCCATCACGCGGATAGACAAATCCCGCTCTTGGTGCACACGCCTCAACCCACTCCATTGGAATACCCGAAGACACCTTTTCAGTCACCATTTCATGGAAATGACGGTTGATGCAATCAAGGCAGCCGCCCAAAAATAGGAACATGATCCTCTAACGTTGAGGTATAAAGTCAGGTATGCTACACCTCCCTAACTTCTCTTCTTCCAACTTGTGTGATTAAAGCCAAAACAGTTTAAATTATTTTGTATAATACAAATTTGTATTATGTATTTAGAATAATTACATGTAGACAAAATTATGATATAATAAAAATTTGTTCAAACTTTTATATCTATAGTAATCACCTATAGTAATTAATTATAGTACATCATGAGGTAATTAAACTATAGGACCCTAACTTTCCTCCCTTTTTTCTCTGACTTTGCTCCTCAATGTTAGAGGAGCCGGTTCCCCGAAAATAGTGATTAGATGTGACCTCATAGCCTAAGGATTAGGTTACTTCATTTCTTAGTTAATTGCAATGTTCAAACTATATGACTGATCTCATCGCAATACTAATGTTGGGTGCGTATCCATCATGTCCTTATATGATCTCATTGTCAATTGATATAAATGTCCATGGTCAAGAAACCTTGATCATCAGTTGACCAATGAGCTAGTTGAATATAGGCTACTAGGGATATGTTTGTTACAACGCGGATTTGCTACCACCGGTGGTAGCTATGCATGCATGCATAGTCCTTGGATTATGGGATCATGCTATTTCTATAGCATGCGATGTAGAGAGCAAGAGTATGTTGGTGATAACGGATGAAAAGCTTCCGTTTGTTGCATGCATATGGTGCTTCTGGAAGGCTACTCAGGTAGGCAACCGCAAATGGCTAGAGCCGGTGGTGATCTCGGACATGCCATGCGGTGTTGCCTTGTGCACCTGCCTAACCAAGTAACCTACTAGACATGCCATGCGGTGTTGCCTTGTACACATGCCTAACCAAGTAACCTATTAGACATGCCATGTGGTGGTGATCTCGAACATGTCATGCGGTGTTGCCTTGTGCACCTGCCTAACCAAGTAACCTACTAGACATGCCATGCGGTGTTGCCTTGTAAACATGCCTAACCAAGTAACCTACTAGACATGCCATGCGATGTTGCCATGGATGGTGTGGTTGGAGTGTGTATCAAGCTAGCTTGGATGGTGTGCTCGTGTGGTTGGGTAGAGCAGGTGATGGAGAGAGGGAATGAGAAGCAAACGACGTTTGTTTTGTCTGTTAGATTTTGTGCTCCCGGTAGGAAATCTCATGCTCCCTATAGCAAATCTAATGGTGGATGGTGGGTGTATAGCTACCACCGGTGGTAGCTCACTATTTTGCATGTTTGTTATATGCCACACGTGTACTAAAGTTTTCGCTTAATATAGTTATAGCATGACATATAATATATTTATGAACAAATGAGATATGATAATAAAAACACACTTAATTATTTGCCTCTAGGACATATCTCCATCAGAGTTGAGGAAAACTTGCACTTCGTAGGACCTCGGGATCGCTAGATTTGTACCGCACCTGCCTCCTAGCAAAGAGTCCACGGTAGCACGAGTTTGATGAGTAAGCGCCCCTAGCCTCCAGTTCTACTTGAGCATGTCCTCAGTGCTCTCTGTTGGTGTGACATCCAAAAGTTAAACAATTTTTAAGCTTATTAAGAAAAAAGTTGCAAGGACCAAGTTTTCAAACTAAGTCTAAAAGATTCATATCATGAATGCTACGGTCTTTTGTTGTTTCACCACATCCAAGAAGAGCAATGCGACAATGAGATATTCTGTGGGATCTCCTTCAGGTCTACTACTCTACTTTCTCACCAACAATCCTTGCATCATTTGGAAGTGTATCAAATATAGTTACCAATTTGATGAGAGGTATCCACAATATTTAATGTTGGGAAAAGATTTTGAGAATAGTGTAGATAATCCTTGAATATCAAGGTACAACAACTGCAAGGCCGGAGAGTTGAATAGGAGCTTATTAAAATTTTGCACCGTTCACTAGGTGTGCGGTCACCCGTGGTTGCGATGTGGCATTGCCACGCAAGCAAAACCATGTCCACACAACGAACCATGTGACATCGCCTTTGACCCATCCATTGCGAATGCTCCACCCTGCCGATACTTGGTTAAGCCGGTGTTAAGTGGTATCGGAGATGCTAAATCTACCGCCGCAACAACTATGTAGAGAACGAGCACCCCAATACCGCCGCCGGAAAGACCAAAATAAATAAATTTTCCCTTGTTTTTCTTGAGCAAAACTAGAAAGAACCATGTGTATTTTCGCTACATTCATTTAGTAAAAAAAAAAGTACATGCGTCGTTGTACAGAGAAAATTTCTAGATGAGAACTGATTTTTTAGAGGGGGAAAAAGAAAAGGATGGGCACGCAAGAATACAGTGAAGTGAACAAAAGGATGCGTGCAAAACTCAGATCAGAAGCTCTGTACACATCAATATTTTTTCGACCTGCAGGGAGCTCTGTATACACATCACTGATTCGCTGTCAATTGATAAGATTGTTTTATACTCACGTCCTACAGCCTGAACACAACCTAATCTCAATCAGCTACTCTTGCCGTCTTGCGTAGGTATACATGTCAACACTGGCAATGCTCCGATTCCGACGCATTACCCTGCGAGCTCTGCCTTGTCGTCTCGCAGCAAGGATACTCACTGCTAGCAACCGGGGCATGGGCTGCGCTCGGACAGGCGCCGCCGGAGGAGGCCGGTTCGTCGGAAATTACGATCTCCAACCGGGCGGGCGTCATGTCCACGTGGTCCGCCTCCGCCTCTACCTCCGTCGTCGCGGCGGCAGCCGCTTCTGCTTGCAGCGTGTTCTGTTCCGATGAGGACGCCGATACCTGGAACGGCAGCTGGGTCATTGCGACCGCGTAGTAGACGGGTGGCATGGTGGTGGCGGCGGCACGATGCTTGGCGGCGGCGCGCAGGGAGGCGCGGCAGATGGGGCAGGTGGACTGCTGCTTGAGCCAGGCGTCGATGCAGGCGATGTGGAAGGCGTGGCCGCAGTAGGGGAGCACGCGCACCACATCCTTCGCCTGGTACTCCTCCAGGCACACCGTGCAGCTGCATTTGGGCGCGCACCGTCGTTAGCGGATCATTTGGACATAGCAGAGTACACGACATGCGTACACATGGTAATTTTAACTATAACTACAACACTGTTTATATTAAATCCTAGATGCTTTTTCTAAATATTAACCCAAATTTGGATGGTCAATCTGTATGACGATGAAGTTCGAAACAAGTGTGAAAAATCCATAGGTAAAAGACACGAAATATGACTTCTTGTGTCCTACACACTGCATAACAAGACACGAAATGTCATATTTGTTTTAGAAAAGAGAATTATTAACATTTTGTTTTTTAGGACACAAATGATTACATGTTCTTAAGAATTTGTGTGGCATGTCAACCAAGGCGACATTTGAAGTAGTTCAACTGTTATGTTTTCTTATAATATGCCATGAAAATAAAAAATAAGTTAAGCAGACAAAGTTAGATAAGCTAGATTATCATAATCCACCATCATATAAAACACAGTACCACCCAAGGATTTGGTTGCCATTAAGAGAAACAATATCAGAGGGGTTGGGATTTTAATATCAGACGAGATTCTAAAACAAAATTTATATTTCAAACAATTAGCATGAATCACTAAGCAAATCTATTCGGATGCATTATTTCTAGTTGCAACGTTGTTTGCAATTGAAAAAAATAGTTGAATCCAACTTGCAAATGAAAAATCTGTAATCCAACTTGCAACTCAATTGCACGAATCACTATACAAATCTGGTGATTTAGAACTTTAATGAGAACTAAGTTAGTTCCATAAATATAATGCTTAGAGGAGGAGGAATCAAAAATTCTAGACAAATAAGTTGGGGGTTATAGCGGAGGGGGTTTAGGTTGGACTAACCAACCAGACCAAGTTCAAACCAAAGTCAACTAGGCTAAGATTTCTTATATGGTAAACTCATTTACCGGAGGGTTGGAAGGGGATGGAAATTCCGGTTACCGGCCAAACCAATCCCCGGTGCCACCCCAGCATTTTGTTTCAGCACATTGCACTCCGTACTATCTTTGTTCATTAATATAAGATGTCTTTTTTTAATAGATTTATCTCTTTTAGTATGTATTTCATCTATTTTCAATGTGTAGATTTACTCACTATAGTGTACTACATCTAGTTCAATTTGATATGTCTAAAACGCCTCGTTTAAATATAAACGGATGGAGTAGTAGCTATGACATGCTTAAGTGACGAAGTGGGTATAAAAACCCAAATACTCGATTTTTTACGTTTCTCAGTCCCCCCCAATGCTTACACTAGCGCAAACAGTTTGCGGCTGCGCCAAGTGTGAGACTTGGCATGAGATGTATGCGTGGGCTTCCTTGTCAGAATTGCAATTAAGCAAAATGCGAAACTGTTTATGAGTTCTGTTTGCATACGCCATCCCCATTCCCGAGAACGCTGGGTTCGCGTACCCAGGTTGAGCAGTTGCACAAGGCGACTTGGCATCAATCGTACTAGTAGAAAAGAAACGAGAAGTGATAATGTGCTGTTTTTTGAAACGAGGAGCTGGTAATGTGTTGTGATCCTTGTGCGCATGAATGAGTACTGAACTTGTAGAAAAGAAACGAGAAGTGAAATTGTCTTAACTGCGACTCCTCCTGCGCCGGCGGCCGCTGCGAGTCGGCGCCGAACTTCACCGTGGGGAAGGCGGTCACCACGGACGGCTCCATCCCACGGACGCTGCGCTCAACCTGCGAAACCAATCGAACAGTCGCTCACTCAGAATCCAAGCAGAACACAACGAAGGTGGTTAACTGAATCAGTCGTAGATAGGATGCTTAACATGAATGGCGACGTCGCCGGCTTCCGCGGCAGCGGCGTGCTCTGCCGCCGCGTTCCTGAGGTGGATGCGCGCGCAGAGGATCCTGGTGAAGACGAAGAGCACGAAGAAGGCGCTGACCGAGAAGGCCATCGCCGTGGTCACCATGTTCATTCCCATGCTGCTGCCCCTCGGCGCGGACATTGCGCCCTCTACTCCCCTAGCGTCACACTACTCTGTTTAGTTCATGCCTGGCATCAGAGGAATTCACCTCGACGGCCGAGCGACAAGAAATTCATCTGCGAAGCGGGTGGAACTTACTTACTTGGTGGATCGATTTCACGGTATCTACCGCTCCTCCTCGGCTCGGCAGGTCGGCTGCAAGAATCTTCCTGGCTACCGCTCCTCCATCTCTCTCCGTTGTTCTTGCGTAATAAAGAAGAGGAGAGCGTCGAAGGGAAGAAGATGTGGAGCTAGCGGATAGAGGCGAAGTGTAGCGATAGCGAAACCTGCCTGCCCCCCTGTGCTGCCCGTCGTCCACGGAAACTGTTTAATTTATCAGTAATCTATGCTCGCCTGTCGATAAAGGGCACGCTAGTTCGTATCGTGGCAAATCTAATGGAGTTGTTAATACGCTAAGTAGGAATTATGTCGACTGATGAGCGAGTCAATCATAGATGATGGCCCTTCCGTCGCCTTCAGCCGTCGTTGGTACCCGCCCGTCGTCGCAGCATTTATGCGTTAATTATTGTGAAATGCTGCGTGAATGAGCGGTTGATTCGTGCGAGTTCTTGTCTAGTTGTGGTGTGGGCGGTGGACCGGCTCTTCTCCACAGAACGGCGTTGCCAACACGCCCTTCCGTTTGCGTTCACGGGTAGAATTGTTTGCACGTCATAGCGAGTGAACCATATCATTATGTTTCCTCTGCTCCATAAAACTAACACCACGACACAAATTATAGAACGGATGAAATATATAGCATGGTTATATATGACATGGGTACTAAACCTCGTAAATGCCGATTCACACAAAAAAAAACATAGTAAATGCTGTCTTGCTAAGCAGTTTGAATTTATCACATAAAAAGCTATTAAATCGTTTCCTTCATATGGGTGCAATTTGAGAACGGGTGTAGTTGGTAAACATGCAGTTGACAACATATTTCAAATGGTAATGAAATTGGTAGAGGAGTAGAAGACCAATTTGTCGCATCGTGTGTGTCAACTAAATCGCGGTCATTGGTATATATTTCACCCTCTGCCCAACAATGATATTTATTAATGTTGAAAGTAATAATTAAGCAACTACGATAGATATGTATATTGTGTGTGTCTCTCCCTTGCGGTGGCGCCCACATGATTTATGGAGACTGAGCATATAAACCTCTTTACGTATCACTGCGTTTATGTGTCAATAAACCTTATTTCCTTACATTTATCTGTACAAGCAGCAAAGATTTCGAGGAACGCAACAATATTTGTTTACATGTAAAAAAACAAAACATTCAATTCTTAACGATGTCATTGCATCCATATATATATTTGAGAGTGGTGCAGTTGATATGCGAAGAACGTGTGTATTTGATAAAGATGCATATGAAAAAACATTTCATATGGTAAATAAATTGCTCAAGAAATTGGTAGAGGAGTAGAAGGGCAAGTTTTCTCATCGTGTGTGTCAACTACATCATGGTCATTAGTAGACAATTCTCACATAGGCCTAAAAATGATACTATATGTTGATGTTGAAAGTAATAATTAAGCAATTACAATAGATGTGTACTATGTGCATGTCTCTCCATTGCGGTGGTATCGACATGATTTATGTGTCGGTGTTCTGGATACCGGGGTATTCCGGTCCACCTGCTCCTGGGCCCCGTCATCGGCCCATCTTCAGCCCAGGGGAGAATCATCGACCCAAGCTACGGAGAAGACCCTCATGAGGAGGCGCCTCATGAGGAGAACGACGGCCAAAACTGCTAAGGACCAGAAGACCTCCTCACGAGCCCCCGCTGGTGAGGAGAGGGACCACGTCCGCATCAGCTCAGCACGTTGGCGCGCAGAGCAAGAAGATAAGGGACAGAAGACCGCGTACCGCCCACGCTACCCCCGACAGGGAGGAGACCAACTTTCGCTGTGCCTGCCCAAAGCGGCACAGTGGTTGTTGGCCACCCCCCTAAAAATAGCGTGGACGGTGCAGGGCGCCAGAGGAAGACGTCAGCTTCCTCCACCCACTTCTGTGGACCGGCGCCACCACCCTACGAAGACTACGTCCACGGAAGAGTGTAGTCTACAGCTGTCCTCCCTCCTTGGCCGTGTGTGGCAACCCCTTCCCCAAGAAGATAAGGGGAAGGAGGACCTTGGCGCTATAAAAGGAGGGAAGGTCACCCCTTAGAGGGGATCGAATCTTCATCTTCTCCAAGCTGCTAGCTGGGCACGCAGGTTCTTCAACCTCTGGCCAGCTAGAGCTCTGTAACCAAGACCTTGTACTCCTCGCGAGGTGTCACGTTGTAATACAAGAAGGCAGGAAGTAGGGGTGTTACCTCACCACGAGGGCCCTGAACCTGGGTAAAGCTCGGCGTCTCTCTCTGCAGTGCGTAGCGCGTTCGACAACTCGAGGCTTCCGTCACAGTGCTTCGTCGCGATCCTAGATCTCACACGTTCAGCCCCCTGCGTTCGAATCTTTGGGTCCGTCGCGTGGTACCCCGTGTTCTTGCGACACGAAATCCATCGACATTTGGCGCGCCAGGTAGGGGGCTGTGGTGTGTTTTCTTCTAGATCTGCTTCGACATGGCCGACGCCAACGCAAGGCTCGAGCGTCTTCGCCGTCGCAACGCTGTTCGGGGGCAAACCGAGCCCATCTTCCATCGTCATGAAGCTTCGGCCGGGGAGGAAGAGGAGGAAGATCTGGAGTCCTCCTACCTCCCGTCCGGGCGTACAGAGCCTTCGCTCTCCTTCACCGCCACCGCCACTTCTCGCGCTCATTCTGGGAGTCAGCTGTCTCCTGCGCAGGCTCTCGCCATGGCGCAGGAGCTGCTGCGCTATCAACCCACTGATGACGGGCGTGAGGGGTGGCGCGCTCGAATCGCCGAACTCGTCGCCATCGCCAACGAAGACCCGGCCCAGGGAGGAGCCCAGGGCGCAGGAGACCCAGATCCGGCGGCGGGGCGTCGCGCCCCGGGCGCCGGAGATGGGAAGGCCGCCAAGGCCAAGAAGGTGGTTTCCCGCGTCGCATCTTCGCCGCGCGGGGAGCCCAGCTGCCAAATCGTCCAACGCGCTCCAGAAGACGCACGCGTCTCCCTCGAGCGCCGCCGCGAAAATCATGACCGCGCCATCGATGACATCGGCGAAGCTGGCAAGAACGTCAGGACCCCCGGCGACCCTATCTACAACCCCGGGTGTCTTGCTCTCACTCGCCAGCAACGCTATGTCGTCTGGCCTAACAAGTTCAAGCCGGACATCGGCGCGCGTTACGACGGGACCACCAACCCCGTCGAATTTCTCCAGCTCTACGTCGTCGCCGTCCAGGCCGCGCGTGGAGATCAGCGTGCCATGGCAAATTGGTTCCCCATGGCCCTCAAGGACGTGGTCTCTTCTACGCCGTACAGCTCTGCTTTAAGCCTGAGCACAAGGTCTCCAACAACATCGCAGAATATGAAGGACTACTCGCCGGCTTAAGGGCGGCAAACGCTTTGGGCATCAAGCGCCTCATCGTCAAGGGAGATTCACAGCTGGTTGTGAACTTCTCGAACAAGAGCTACACTCCAAAGGATGAGCACATGGCGGCTTACCTCGAGGAGCATCGAAATATGGAAAAATGCTTCCAAGGCTTGGAGCTGAAGCACATCCCGAGAGGAGAAAATGTGGAAGCCGACGAGATCGCCAAGCGCGCCTCTCATCGCCTGGCACAACCTGCCGGCGTCTTTGAGGAGCGTCTCTTCAGACCGTCCGCTTCTCCATCATCATCTGGATCAGACCCACCACCTGCCTTGCCGCCACCGGAGCAGGGGGCTCCAGACTGTGGGCCTCCTTCGGGTGACCGCGTCCTTCTGGCATTGGCACGGCAGGAGGGAGTGGATTGGATCCTCGAGCTCAAGGCCTTCCTCACCAGCAGCAGGCTTCCCGAGGATGAAGAGGAGGCCGAAAGGATCGTGCGCGAAGCTTCGGGCTACTGCGTCAAGGATGGTGACTGGTACCGGCGTCGCCCAAACGGCGTCGCTCTGAAGTGCATATCTACTCACCAAGGCCAAGAGCTTCTCAGGGACATCCACGCCGGCGAGGGCGGCCATCATGCTTCCGCTGCAACTCTAGCCGCGAAGGCATATCGAAGCGGCTTCTACTGGCCCTCAGCGCTCGGGGATGCGGCGGAGATGGTCAAGAGGTGCGAGGCGTGCCAATTCCATGCCAAGCAGATCCACCAGCCGGCGCATGAGCTGCAAACCATCCCACTCACTTGGCCCTTTGCAGTTTGGGGGCTGAACATCCTTGGTCCATTCCCCAGAGCGCAAGGGGGCTACCGCTACCTCTACGTCGCCATCGACAAATTCACCAAGTGGGTGGAGGTGGAACCGGTGTGCACCATCCCGGCCAGGTCCGCAGTCAAGTTCATCCGTGGGCTGGTCTGTCACTTTGGTGTGCCTAACCGCATAATCACTGACAACGGCAGCCAGTTCACCAGCGGACTGTTCCGGGAGTACTGTGCATCGGCCGGCATCAAGATCTGCTTCGCCTCCGTCGCCTACCCCCGGAGCAATGGCCAAGCCGAGCGTGCTAACGCCGAGGTCCTCAAGGGACTCAAGACGAAAAGCTTCAACGCCAAGCTCGAAGCCTGCGGCAAAAAATGGTTAGACAACCTCCAATCCATCTTGTGGTCCATCAGGACTACCGCCACCAAACCCACTGGAGAGACCCCTTTCTTCTTGGTCTATGGGGCGGAGGCTGTTCTTCCCACCGACGTCAGGTTCGGGTCGCCAAGAGTGCTCGCCTTCGACGAAATTCGCCAAGAGGACCTCATCAAGGATCGCCTCCTCCTGCTCGAAGAAGCTCGGTGCCAAGCCGCGCTTCGCGCCGCGAGGTACCAGCAAGGACTACGCCGCTACCATAGCCGCCATGTTCGAGCAAGGACTCTGGAGGTCGGCGACCTGGTGCTGAGGAGAATACTCTCTCGCGAGGGCCTGCACAAGCTGTCTCCAATGTGGGAAGGACCCTTCAAGGTGACGCACATCGCCAGGCCAGGCTCGGCGCGGCTGGAAACCGCAGAAGGCGTGCCGGTGGGGAACCCGTGGAACATAGCTCATCTGCGAAAGTTCTACCCTTAGGTTCCTCACGAGGAGATAAAGACCGTTTTCACGGCACTTGTATCAGCTCAAACTGCTCTTAAGCACTGATATTAAGTTATTGCGCAACATAGCGCCTCTGCTTCGGCATGACATTAAAATGGCATGAAGTCCATTTATTTTCTGTTGTACTCCACGCAGAAGGGGGCTAGGCACGGTGTCTATGCTGGGGCCTTCGCCCGGAAAACAGCAAGCCCGAAAAACCCGAAGGGAGTGAGCTCTGGTTGGGGGCGACGGCCCTGTTATCGATCACTTCCAAATACCCATGGTGCTTAGTTCCTCGCGAAGTACACCGGAAAATAAAAAATCTTCGAGGAAAGTCCAAGGTGTGCCCAAGGCACCCGCTAAGGACCAGCACCTCGTGAGCAACCCTCACGAGGAAGCAAGGATGCGTCGATGCACCAAGCATCCGCAGGAAGATTCCCTCTACCGAGGAAGGCCTAACGTGGCAGGATTATTGAAGACCAAGGCCGCTCCGATCATCTTGCGAAGGAGACGTAGATCCGGAGGTCCGCGCCAGGCCCTTCACCTCATGAGCAACCCTTGCGAGGTGTCGACGATCTCTGGGCTCTCTTAAGCGTCGACGTTTTCACGTCCGTGAGGGTCCAGCTTCCCTCAACGACGAGGAAGGCCCCGTGAATCGCCACGCGCGGCAATTTGCTCTTAGCTGCTAGCACAGATAGTGCCGCGCTCCTCCACGACGGAGAAGGTCCCTGTGCCGGTCACAGGGGCATCTTATTCGCCTTCTTTTTTCGTTTGTTTTATCGACTTGTTTTTCCGTTTTCGGGGATTTGGGGTTTTTTCTTTTCCAACTCTTTCTTCAACTTCTTGTCTCGGGAATCGTCTAATGTGTCGTCGGCGCCGACCCCATCTCGAGCTCTGAGGCGAAGGGAGGCCTCCCGTCGACGCTAACAGCTCACTAGGGCTCTCGAGCGTGCGAATGACCAGGACAATGAAGAGCAATGAGAAGCGGAGCGCAAGATAGCTAATAAGCAGATTTCATTGAAGCATCCCCAACAAGGGGATGAGCAAGGGCACGGCGGGGCATACCCCGCCGGCGAGGACTACAGCAAAAGAGGGGAGGAGACTAGTTCCCCTCCCCAGAAGACTACTGCGCCAGGACCTCCTCTTCACTGCGCCATGGGCTGGAGGTAGGTGCGGCGGACGCCACCGGCGGTGAAGATCCGCACCGAAGCCTCCAGCGTCCCCATCTTGAAGCGGAAGACGAGGTGGTCGTCGACGCGGAGGCGATGGCCGAGGGCGAAGGCCCTCCAGCGGCCGGAGAGGACGGCGCCGCCGCCCGCTCCGAGGAGGATGTCCACAGGCCAGAAGAGATCTGGCCTGCCCTGCTCCCCCAGGGCAATCTCCCCGGCGGCCGCGCCGGGGGCATAAACCACCCTCCGGACTGCGTCGGGCAGCCAGAGGGAGCTGAAGCCCGAAGCATCGACGACGACGAGGAGCTCCAGGAAGCGGGACCCTGGGCCGATGAGGGGTCCCAGCATCGCCGCCGCCAAGTGGCGCGGAGTGGCAGCCACTCCGTTCGCCGGCGGGGCCGGAGGATCTGCAGCGGGGGGAAGAGGCCCCAGGGCGGCCTCCACCTCCTGAAGCACCCGGTCAATGCTCCCCGGGGCGCGGGGAGCAGGCGCCACCGCCAGCGGCGACGGCAAGTTCATAGCGCCTCCGGGCACGGGACCCCTAAGGGTCAGGGCGCCGGATGTCCCCGAGGAGGCGCGGTTCGCCTCGTCCTGCCTCGGCGCGCCAATGCGGAGGGGGCCGCCAGCGCCGGGCGTCCACCGGGCCGCGATCTTCGCCTTATTCCCGCTGCTCGGGGGGCGCCCGCGGCGCTTTGCCCCCGAGCTTGATCCAGCGGCGGCGGAGGCGGAGGGATCCATCAGCTTGGGGGCGTGGAGGAAGAAGTGGCGCTGGAGGAAGGAGGTGAAGTGCCGGAGGTCTCGAGGAGGCTCTATTTAAGGGGAACGTTCGGCGTCGATGCGTCAAATCTCAGCGCGGGAATCGAAGCGTTGGCGCAGCAATCCACAGTGAAGCGACGCGCCATCATGATGGTTTGACGCCTCGGGGACTGTAGCGTCGCCCGCCGTTTCGTCTCACCAGCTGCGGCCGCGCCACGTGTCCGCAGCCTCTGCCTCTTCGCATGGTCCTCTGACCGCACGATTGACGCGTGCCGTCGGGGGCCCAGCAGCTTCTGGGGCCCCCGGCCCTTCGCTCCCTCAAGAGGGCGCGTTCGCGGGCCGGGCTCCCGGGGGCTACTGTCGGTGTTCTGGATACCGGGGTATCCCGGTCCACCTGCTCCTGGGCCCTGTCATCGGCCCATCTTCAGCCCAGGGGAGAATCAACGACCCAAGCTACGGAGAAGACCCTCATGAGGAGGCGCCTCATGAGGAGAACGACGGCCAAAACTGCTAAGGACCAGAAGATGTCCTCACGAGCCCCCGCTGGTGAGGAGAGGGACCACGTCCACATCAGCTCAGCACGTTGGCGTGCAGAGCAAGAAGATAAGGGACAGAAGACCGCGTACCGCCCACGCTACCCCCGATAGGGAGGAGACCAACTTTCGCTGTGCCTGCCCAAAGCGGCATAGTGGTTGTTGGCCACCCCCCTAAAAATAGCGTGGACGGTGCAGGGCGCCAGAGGAAGACGTCAGCTTCCTCCACCCACTCCTGTGGACCGGCGCCACCACCCTACGAAGACTACGTCCACGGAAGAGTGTAGTCTACAGCTATCCTCCCTCCTTGGCCGTGTGTGGCAACCCCTTCCCCAAGAAGATAAGGGGAAGGAGGACCTTGGCGCTATAAAAGGAGGGAAGGTCACCCCTTAGAGGGGATCAAATCTTCATCTTCTCCAAGCTGCTAGCTGGGCACGCAGGTTCTTCAACCTCTGGCCAGCTAGAGCTCTATAACGAAGACCTTGTACTCCTCGCGAGGTGTCGCGTTGTAATACAAGAAGGCAGGAAGTAGGGGTGTTACCTCACCACGAGGGCCCTGAACCTGGGTAAAGCTCGGCGTCTCTCTCTGCAGTGCGTAGCACGTTCGACAACTCGAGGCTTCCGTCACCGTGCTTTGTCGCGATCCTAGATCTCACACGTTCAGCCCCCTGCGTTCAAATCTTTGGGTCCGTCGCGTGGTACCCCGTGTTCTTGCGACACGAAATCCATTGACATTATGGATGTTGAGCATACAAACTTCTTTCCACATCACTGCATTTATGTGACAATAAACCTTATTTGCTTACAATTACATGTACAAGCAGCAAAACATTTGAGGAACAAAGCAATATTTGTTTATAAGTAAAAAAATGTTCAATTCTTGACGATGTGCATCGCATTCATATATACATATTTGAGAGTGGTGTAGTTGATATCATGCAATCTGAGAATAGGTGTAGTTGATAAAGATGCAGCTGACAACACATTTCAAATGGAAAGGAAATTGCTTAAGAAATTGGTAGAGGAGTAGAAGGGAAGTTGTCTCATCAAGTGTGTCAACAACATCGCAGTCATTGGTAAGCATTTCACCCAGGGCCTAAAAATGATATTTGTTGATGTTGAAAGTTATAATTAAAAAATTACGATTGATATGTATATTGTGTGTGTGTCTCCATTGCAGTGGTGCCCACATGATTTGTGGAGGCTGAACATACAAACCTCTTTCTATATCTCTGCATTTATGTGACAATAAAACCTTGTATTTGCTTACCTATTATTTGTGCAAGCAGCAAAGAATTCGAGAACCCTAGAAATATTTGTCTATTGGTAAAAAACAAAATGTTCAATTCTTGTTGATGTGTGTCGCATCCATATGTACATTTTTGAGAGTGGTGCAGTTGATATGGGTGTAATTTACATGTGTAGTTGATAAAGATGCAGTTTTTTTAACGAAAAGGTGCATACAACTTTATTTCTTAATTTATTCAACATAGGATGGATAGAGAACATACATCAAAAAACCCCAAAGCCTCCACACAACACCTACAGACGTGACATGGGTAAAGGTCTTGTCAACAAGGCCTATTGCCCGGAAAACAAAGAAATCCATCCATCATCTAGGAACCAGGAACATATCACATACTCCAAGATGCCCTCTAGACGAAACGAGAGCGCTCATCTGGTTTACCAGACTCTTAGCGAGCACCTCATGTACACGCTACATAAGTGCCCAGAGCTGATCTCCTCCGGTGCATCTCCTCTGGTGGAGGAAGAGGCCGCCACCACCATGCCCATAGCCGGCAGGCTAGGCGACCTCGTGCTACGGGGCTGACACGGGATCTTTGCGTGCCATAGATGAAGACGATGAGAAGTAGGAGCAATGGTAGCGTGTAGGTTTGCAGCCCATCCAAGCCCATATGGGTCCATATTGGGCCCACCTACACCGCCTCCACCACCCGTTGATTGTGCTGCATAGCACCACGGCTCGTGGATCCATGCCGACCACCGTTGCCCCGCAACACAGCCGGCGAAGAGGACTAGACGTACGCCACCGTCGTGCTCCAAAACATGGCGGAGGAAGGAGATCAACCATCACCGCATCATAGGGGTTTTGTTTGATGATGAGATCGGCGGCGGCAGGAGAGGGTGAGGCGTGGGGGAAGCCTAGTGGGAGTCCGACGACGACCACCCGACATGGCCCAGCGTGGCCGCACGGGGTCGGGAGGGAGGGGTCGGGCAACACGTTTCATATGGTAAAGAAATTGCTCAAAAAAATTTGTAGAAGAACAGAAGGGCAATTTGTCGCATCGTGTGCGCCAACTATATCACGTTCGTTGGTATAAATTCTCCCTAAAGCCTACAAATGATATTTGTTGATGTCGAAAGTAATAATTTGGCAATTACAATAGATAGGCATTGTGTGTTTCTCCATTATGGTGGCTTCACATGATTTATGCAAGCTGAGTGACAAGGGTATAGCTAATAGAGCCCGTTATCTTTGTACCCCTGAGGCCCGTTAAGATAGGCCCAGTCGTAGACGTAGTCGAAATACGAGTTGATACCATATATGGACACTGTATTTTGTATTGAACCGGCCAGATCCTTGAGACCTGACCACCTATATATAGGGGCCAGGAGAGGCCGGCCAGGGACAGATTGAGATTGAGCCAAGTTCAGCACCATGCTTATTCTCGATACACGCCTTGTTTGACTGATCTTTACCTTCGAATTCATCCGACGCCCTCTTCCCCCGATCCTACGTCCTTCATCTAGGACATTTATCGAGTTAACCCTCGTCACTGAGCATGCAAACCTCTCTATGTATCTCTACATTTAAGTGACAATAAACTTTGCGGCTGGTTCAGATTCACGCGCATCAATAACCATGAAACAGGCTTTCACCCCGCTTTATAAATAAAGCCACAACGGCCGAATCAATACAAGGTGGTGAGGAGAACCTCTTACAAGCAGATCAAAGTTAAAGAAAAGAAAAAAAACAGAAAAACCTACAAAGACATTGAAACGATACCAAGTGGAACCGGGGCTCCACGACAACACCCACAAGAGGGTAACGATGAAAAGCGCCACCGCCATCGAGACCGCGAGGTCAAGGGTTTTCACCCAGAGCCGTAGCACAGGGACTATAACCACAATGGCGCCCCTAAGAGGGTTACAATATCCACAGGCATCGCCGCTATTGGCGCTAATGCGCTGAGTTTTCGCTCGGAAAAATCCTCACACCGCTCCTGAGAACTCAGCCGCCTGTTGTCCCTGACTTAGGACTCCAAACCACGGTCTGGGAGCTGCCAAAGCCGAAGCGCCGCCAACACCAGGATCCCCCATCGTTCACTCCACATCATCCACATGACCAAAGAGAGAGACCACCGCCGCCGCCACATCGCTCACCGCAAAGCCGTCCATGCAGACCACCTCCCGGGGCCGCCACCCCGGCATCCACGTACTTGAGCCCATGGCTTGACCAACATTGCACTGCAAATCTGGCGGATTGGACAAGAAAGGGTCGCACCATAGCTAGCAGCCATCAAGCCACACAGTAGCCCAGGAGAGGGGAACCACCCTCCACCACCAGATGTGTTCGTTGTCCGTACATAGTAGAAGAGCTAAGAAGGTCTGGATCAGGCCCACCTGCCTGTCAGGTCCGATCCGGTCCTAAGAGCCCCACCGCCACGCTATTGCACCAAGGCTACCGCCGCTGTCCACCTGTAGCTCGGTGCTGAACCTACCAGGTTGTGCGCTCGTACGTCTAACTCAGAGTTATGGAACCTGTAGGCATCATGGATTCACAAGCAACAAATTCCGATGCATACTCTCAGTATTCATGGCAGTCATGTCTACATGTTTCAATGATCTCCTAGGTCGCTTAACAACGGTATAGTTCATATTATTCAGGTCTCATGTTTGTATCAGGTGACACGGGAAGGCTCCATCCCCTGTACTCGATCTAATAACATCATAAAGGAATGTCAACTTACTCATGTCGCTCTCCTATTATCATATGAAAAGACCTCATCCGCTGTGATGACCTACTGAAAGGATCGTAGGAGCGACTAGAGAGGGGTGAATAGGAGCTACCCAATTTTTAGTTCTTTTTAAAATTAAGGCTAGACAAGAAAGGTAAATTCTCTAGCTGTGCTACTAAGTAAATTTACCTAATGTGACAAGCAAGCTAGCAATAACAAGATAAGTAAAGGTACAAGTAAAGGATAGAAGTAACCGCAATGGAGACATGAAGACACAAGGATGTATTCCCGTAGTTCCTTCCTTGTTACAAGAAGTACATCTATGTTGGAGAGGTGTGGTACCACAAAGGACACCAATGCCACAAAGGCTCACCCTATTGTCTGGTGAACAAGCCACAAAGGCGAGTTCACGCTCCACTAAGCGATGCCCTTGAAGGCAGCATGAGACCTTTACACAAAGTATTGGGGCAAGCTCCACAACTCAATTGGAGGCTCCCAATAAGCCCACCAAGCTCTTACATGCAAATATTGAGTTTGGGGGCGGCTTCTTCCGGCTAGGATTTTGAGGAACCCAGGAGTAACAAGCAACACACGAAATGGTTGGGGAATTCAAATCCCCTCGGTGGAACTGTAGATCTAGGTCTCCTCCTTCGAATCCCCAAAAGGCTTCAAGTTCTAGTGGCTACAGAGGGAGATCTAGGGAAATTATGGGTGTGTTTGGTAGCCTGCATCAACTCAGAGTACCTATCTCCCCTCATACATGCTGCCTCCACACAAGCTGAGTTCAGAATTTTTTGTATGTTTGGTAGACTGGGTTTGTTGAAACAAGTTGTCCTCAGATGTTGTTTGGTGGCTAGTCTGAGTTGAGAATTGAAACATTTAGACAGAGGTCCTTGGATACAAATAGATAAGCAATCAGACCCAACAAAAAGGCATTCAGGTCCCTATAAATCAAAACAAAACGCAATCACGTCCTGGCGGCCGGCCATGGTGGAGCTTGGGCGCTGTGGTCATCGTCTCGCCGGCCGGTCGGCGCCTGAGAGACGGGCAGAGCTAGGAAGCACGCACGCGGCATCGACCGTCCAGTAGCACCTGGAGCACGTGCGGCGTCGACCGTCGACATGGTGGCGCGAGGAGGCGGCGAGATCTCGTGGTCAACCACCTCCATCTCCCCGCCAGATCCCGTGGTGGTGCGAGGTGGCAGTGGACGGCAGCCGGTCCAGCGGTGGTTGGCGGTCTGCGGAAGTGGTAGGCGCCCTCTAGGTGAAAGGAATATGCCCGAGAGGCAATAATAAAGTTGTTATTATATTATTCCGTGTTCATAATAGATGTTTATTTTTCATGCAAGAATTGTATTAATCGGAAACATTAATACTTGTGTGATTAATAAACTAAAAGGGTTCCTAGTAAAGCCTCTCTTTTATACTAGCTCGTTGATTAACTGATGATCAAGGTTTCCTGATCATGAACATTGGATGTTGTTAATAACGGGGTCATATCATTAGAGGAATGATGTGATGAACACACACACCCACAGTACGAATAGCAATACGATCAAGTCATCAAGTTCATTGCTATATCAAACTCATGCGAAGTAGTTCTAATCCTTAGACCATGAGATCATGTTAATCACTGATACCGGAAGGGTACTTTGATGATATCAAACATCACACCGTAATAGGGTGATTATAAAGGTTGATTTGGGTACTCTGAAAGTATTAGTTGTGGCTCATGGATCAAGAGTGGGATTTGTCCATCCGGATGACGGAAAGATATTCTCTGGGCCCTTCTCGGTGATATTGCATTGGAATCGCTTGCAAGCATGTGACTAGGTCACAGGAATGCATTATCACGGAACGAGTAAAGAGACTTGTCGGGAATGAGATCGAACTAGGTATGGTTGATACCAAATGATCGGATCTCGGACAAGTAATAATATCGCGAGACAAAAGGAATTAACTATGTTCGTTACCGGTTCACACGATCACTAGTTCATCGTTGAGTAAGTGGGAGTCATCATGGATTTCCAGATCCCGCTGTTGATTATTGATCGGAGAGGAGTCTCGATCATGTCCACGTTATTCACGAACCATAGGGTGACACACTTAAGGCTCATCGTCGTTTTTGAGTGGATACGATACTCCGATCGAATTACAGGACAGCATAAGGGTTGTTTCAGAAAAGTACCAAAACTGTTTTGGGATATCGAAATAACTCAAGGGTGTATTTGTTAATGTTTGTTAATTGAATGAATTAACAAATATTAAAGAAATAAAAATGTTTTATTAAATCAATAAGTGTGAATTTTAATTGGCATGAATGTCATGCATTGAAATGGGGGTTACCTCATGTTGATGAGGGTGTAATCACCATAATGGGAATGAAGAAGGGGAAATGAAGAGGAGGGGGCACCTTGGCCGGCCACCCCTTGGCTGCCCCTCCTCCTCTATATAAACCCCCCCCCCCCCTTCTCTCCTTTGAAACACACTTCTTGATCCTCCCTCCCTTGCATAGTTGCTGCCCACTTTCCGTCTTGGCTTAGCGAAGCTCTGCCGAAATTGTAGTTCGTAGTTCACACACTTGGAGAAGTGTGTGGAGGAGTGTCCGGCGGATCCCTTCTTCCGCTGCCCCGCTGGACCGAGGGCGTGGAGGAGTCGACGTCGAGCTGCACGTGTGTGCGAGTACGGGGGCGCTGCCACTTGTGGTGCCGGGTACACGATCTTGTGATCGTCAAGTGAACCACGACATCGACTACGTCTAGTGAACAACTACGTCGACTACGTGCATCTTCACCAACTCTCCATCGTCAACGTTTGTGCGGGAACGTAATCCCCGCTTACGGTCATCGAGGGTGAGTATTCGTTGCTACCACCTCGTAGAGTATCTTGGCCAGTTTATGCGTTCATGCGTAGGAAAATTTTTGTTTTCTATGCAACGAACCCATCAGTGGTATCAGAGCCATCTCTATGCGTAGTTGGTATGCACGGTTAGAACACATGTGGATGTGGGCGTTGATGATCATGTTATTGCAATTTTTTGGTATTTTGGATCATAGTGGCATAGTGGGATTGAAGCTGCCCGAGACTAACCTTACGTGACCACGTTCACGAGACTTGTCCCACACTTGACATGCTTCGGCATATGTGGCTTTGCGGGTGCACGTTTCTCCCACTATAGTTATGATCTATTTTACAAAGAGTTGTTAATAATATTTTTATCACCGTTGTGGTTCTTGTTCGTAGGTAAGAACGGTTCTTCCTAGAAAGCCCCAAGCCACGTAAAATATGCAAGACAAATTAGAAACGTCTAACTTGTTTTTGCAGGGGCATGTGATGTGATATGGTCAAGTTGTTTATGTTACAAATTGTATGCGATGATCCTTTTTGTAAGATATAAACAACCGGCAGGAGCCATATGGTTGTCTTTACATTTAAATGGCCTGCGTGCCGTATATATATATCCAAGTGATATATTGTAATGGAGGAAGACAACCAAGTTGGCGCACCATGGACCTTGGTGCTACGCCGGTGGAATGATGGAGATCATGCCATGACGCACAAGATGGAGATCGAGTGCGTGAAGGACCATATCATATCACATTATATATGCATGTGATGTTTATCCTTTTATGCATCTTATTCTGCTTAGATTTGATCGCGCGGTAGCATTATAAGATGATCCCTCTCACATAAATATCAAGATAAAATGTGTTCTCCCATAACATGCACCGTCACGAAAGTTCGTCGTTTTGAGACACCTCGTGATGATCGGGTGTGATAGACTCTACGTTCACATATGACGGGTGTAAGACAGTTTTACACACGCAAATGTTATGGTTCTACTTGGCGAGCCTAGCATGTACAGAAATGGCCTCGGAACACGAACCGAAAGGTTAAGCATGAGTCATATGGTTGATATGATGAACATGGCGATGTTCGCCTTTGAAACTATACCGTTGCACGTGATGATCGGTTGCGGTATAGTGGATTTGGTTCGTGTAATCACTTAAGAAAACTAGGAGGGATGTTGTTTTTAAGTGGGAGTTCACGTAGAATTTGATTTAACCTGAACTCATTCTATTATGAACTTAGTCTAAGTTAACTTTGCAAATAATTTGTAGATCATGGCACCACCTGCTCTGAATTTCAATGCGTTCATGGAGAAAGAAAAACTAGCCACCAACGGTAGCAACTTCACCAACTGGGCACTTAACTTGAGGATCCTCCTCAATGCCTCTCAAAAGGGCTATGTGCTTGAGGCACCGCTAGGTAACCCGCCTGCAGAAGATGCTCCCGATGAAGAGAAAAATGTTTTTCTGACTCGTAAGGAGGACCACAGTTTAGTTCATTGCGGCATACTGTATGGACTTGAGCCGGAGCTGCGAAAACGTTTCGAGAACAGCAACGCTTATGATACAATGGGAGAGTTGAAACTGATCTTCGACTCCCATACTGCCGTAGAGAGTTATGATGCTTCAGAAAAGTTCTTTAGCTGCATGATGGAAGAGAACAGCTCCGTTAGTGAGCACGTACTCAAAATGTCTGGGTACGCCGATAAGCTCATCTCCTTGGGAATAACGATTCCCAATGAGTTGGGAATACATCGGGTTCTCCAATCTCTCCCACCTAGCTTCAAGAGCTTTGTGATGAACTACAACATGCAGGGCATGAGGAAGTCTCTCCCCGAGCTTCTCTCAATGCTTAAGACTGCAGAAGTGGAGATTAAAAAGGAACATCAAGTGTTGATGGTCAATAAGACCACTAGTTTCAAGAGAGGTAGAAAGGATAATAAGTCCAAGGGTAGAAACAAGAAGGACGGCAAATCTGTTGCCGGTTCTGAGAGGAAACCCAAGGCTGGTCCTAAACCTGAAACTGAGTGTTTCTACTGCAAGGAAACGGGGCACTGGAAGCGCAACTGCCCAAAGTATCTGGCGGATAAGAAGAACGGGAAGATTAACAAAGGTATATATGATATACATGTTATTGATGTGTACCTTACTAGTAGTCGCAATAGCACCTGGGTATTTGATACCGGTTCGGTTGCTCACATATGTAACTCGAAACAGGGGCTAAGGAATAGGCGGCAACTTGCGAAGGATGAGGTCACGATGTGCGTCAGCAATGGATCAAAAGTTGATGTGATCGCCGTCGGGATGTTGCCTCTACATTTACCATATGGATTAGTTTTAAACCTGAATAAATGTTATTTGGTGCCTATGTTGAGCATGAACATTATATCCGGATCTTGTTTAATGCGAGACAATTATTCATTTCAGTCTGAGAACAATGGTTGTTCGATTTATATGAATAATATCTTTTATGGACATGCACCTGAGAAGAAAGGTTTATTTCTTTTGAATCTTGATAGTAATGAAACACATATTCATAATGTGAATGCCAAAAGAATTAAGTCAAATGATGATATAGCCGCATACATGTGGCACTGCCGTTTAGGTCATATTGGTGTTAAACGCATGAAGAAACTTCATTCGGATGGACTTCTGGAATCACTTGATTATGAATCATTTGAAACATGCGAGCCATGCCTTATGGGCAAGATGACTAGAACGCCGTTTTCTGGTTCAATGGAACGGGCGACAGACTTATTGGAAATCATACATACCGATGTATGTGGACCTATGAGTGTGCCGGCGCGTGGTGGATATCGTTATTTTGTTACTTTCACTGATGACTTAAGTAGATATGGGTATATTTACTTAATGAAACACAAGTCTGAAACGTTTGAAAAGTTCAAAGAATTTCAGAGTGAAGTAGAAAATCATCGTAACAGAAAGATTAAATTTCTACGATCCGATCGTGGAGGAGAATATCTTAGTTACGAGTTTGGCGCACATATGAGAGAATGTGGAATAGTTTCACAACTCACTCCCGCTGGAACGCCACAACGAAATGGTGTATCCGAACGAACCATACTTTATTGGATATGGTTCGGTCTATGATGTCTCTTACCGATCTGCCACTATCTTTTTGGGGTTATGCGCTAGAAACAGCCGCTTTCACTTTAAATAGGGCTCCATCTAAATCCGTTGAAACGACACCGTATGAATTATGGTTTGGAAACAAACCTAAGCTGTCATTTCTAAAAGTTTGGGGATGCGATGTTTATGTGAAGAAACTTCAGCCTGATAAACTCGAACCCAAAGCGGAAAAATGTGTCTTCATAGGATACCCTAAAGAAACAATTGGGTACACCTTCTATCACAGATCCGAAGGCAAAGTGTTTGTTGCTAAGAACGGATCCTTTTTGGAGAAAGAGTTTCTCTCGAAAGGTGTGAATAGTAGGAAGGTAGAACTCGATGAGGTTATTGAACCTCCTCTTCATGAATTGGCGAGTGGCACAGCGCCGGAAACCGTTCCGGTGGTGACTTCACCAAATGAAGTGGGAGCTAATGATAAAGATCATGAAACTCCAAAAGAGGATACTACCGAACCTCGTAGGTCGACAAGAACACGCGCTGCTCCTGAATGGTACGGTGATCTTGTCGTAAATGCCATTGTTGAGAACGATGACCCTGCGACGTATGATGAAGCGATGATGAGCCCAGATTCCAACAAATGGCATGAAGCCATGAAATCCGAAATGGAATCCATGTATGAAAACCAAGTATGGACTTTGGTGGAACTTCCCAATGACCGAAAGGCCGTTGAGAATAAATGGATTTTCAAGAAGAAAACAGACGCTGATGGTAAAGTGACCGTCTATAAAGCACGACTTGTCGCAAAAGGTTTCCGACAAATTCAAGGAATTGACTACGATGAGACTTTCTCACCCGTAGCGATGCTAAAGTCTGTTAGGATTATGTTAGCAATTGCTGCATTTTTCGATTATGAAATTTGGCAGATGGATGTGAAAACCGCGTTCCTTAATGGTAACATTGAGGAAGAGTTGTACATGGTACAGCCCAAGGGTTTTGTTGATCCTAAGGATGCTGACAAGGTATGCAAGCTTCAGCGATCCATTTATGGACTGAAGCAAGCATCCCGGAGTTGGAATCTCCGTTTTGACGAAGTTATCAAAGGGTTTGGATTTGTCAAAACTTATGGAGAAACTTGTATTTACAAGAAAGTGAGTGGGAGCTCTGTAGCATTTCTAATATTATATGTGGATGACATATTGCTGATTGGAAATGATACGGAACTTTTGAAGAGCGTAAAAGATTACTTAAACAGTAAGTTTTCAATGAAAGACCTTGGTGAAGCGGCGTATATTTTAGGCATCAAAATCTATAGAGATAGATCGAGACGCTTAATTGGGCTATCGCAAAGTACATACCTTGACAAGATTCTAAAGAAGTTTAGAATGGAAGATAGTAAGAAAGGGTTCTTACCTATGTTGCAAGGAAAGATCTTGAGTAAGACTCAAGGTCCGGCTACAGCTGAAGATAGAGAAGAAATGAATAAGATTCCCTATGCCTCTGCCATAGGCTCTATCATGTATGCCATGTTATGTACAAGACCAGATGTGGCACATGCTATTAGTTTGACTAGTAGGTACCAATCTGATCCAGGTTTGGAACACTGGACGGCGGTTAAGAATATCCTTAAGTACTTACGAAGGACTAAGGATATGTTTCTCGTATATGGCGGTGAAGAAGAGCTCGTCGCAAGTTGTTACGTCGATGCTAGCTTCGACACTGATCCGGATGACTCTAAGTCTCAATCCGGGTACGTATTTGTTATGAATGGAGGAGCGGTAAGCTGGAGGAGTTCCAAGCAAAGCGTGGTAGCGAGATCGACTACAGAGGCGGAATACATTGCTGCTTCAGAAGCGGCAGAAGAAGCAGTTTGGATGAAGGAGTTCATATCCGAACTGGGTGTGGTTCCGAGTGCATTGGATCCAATGGTTATCTATTGTGACAACAATGGTGCCATAGCCAATACTCAGGAGCCAAGGTCTCACAAGAAATTCAAGCATGTAAAGCACCGATTTCACTCCATCCGTGAACATGTCGTGGATGGTGATGTAAAGATTTGCAAAGTGCACACGGATCTGAATGTGGCAGACCCGTTGACTAAAGCTCTCCCCAAGGCAAAACATGATCAGCACCAGAACTCAATGGGTGTTAGATTCATCACTATGTAATCTAGATTATTGACTCTAGTGCAAGTGGGAGACTGAAAGGAATATGCCCGAGAGGCAATAATAAAGTTGTTATTATATTATTCCGTGTTCATAATAGATGTTTATTTTTCATGCTAGAATTGTATTAATCGGAAACATTAATACTTGTGTGATTAATAAACTAAAAGGGTTCCTAGTAAAGCCTCTCTTTTATACTAGCTCGTTGATTAACTGATGATCAAGGTTTCCTGATCATGAACATTGGATGTTGTTAATAACGGGGTCATATCATTAGAGGAATGATGTGATGAACACACACACCCACAGTACGAATAGCAATACGATCAAGTCATCAAGTTCATTGCTATATCAAACTCATGCGAAGTAGTTCTAATCCTTAGACCATGAGATCATGTTAATCACTGATACCGGAAGGGTACTTTGATGATATCAAACATCACACCGTAATAGGGTGATTATAAAGGTTGATTTGGGTACTCTGAAAGTATTAGTTGAGGCTCATGGATCAAGAGTGGGATTTGTCCATCCGGATGACGGAAAGATATTCTCTGGGCCCTTCTCGGTGATATTGCATTGGAATCGCTTGCAAGCATGTGACTAGGTCACAGGAATGCATTATCACGGAACGAGTAAAGAGACTTGTCGGGAACGAGATCGAACTAGGTATGGTTGATACCAAATGATCGGATCTCGGACAAGTAATAATATCGCGAGACAAAAGGAATTAACTATGTTCGTTACCGGTTCACACGATCACTAGTTCATCGTTGAGTAAGTGGGAGTCATCATGGATTTCCAGATCCCGCTGTTGATTATTGATCGGAGAGGAGTCTCGATCATGTCCACGTTATTCACGAACCGTAGGGTGACACACTTAAGGCTCGTCGTCGTTTTTGAGTGGATACGATACTCCGATCGAATTACAGGACAGCATAAGGGTTGTTTCAGAAAAGTACCGAAACTGTTTCGGGATATCGAAATAACTCAAGGGTGTATTTGTTAATGTTTGTTAATTGAATGAATTAACAAATATTAAAGAAATAAAAATGTTTTATTAAATCAATAAGTGTGAATTTTAATTGGCATGAATGTCATGCATTGAAATGGGGGTTACCTCATGTTGATGAGGGTGTAATCACCATAATGGGAATGAAGAAGGGGAAATGAAGAGGAGGGGGCACCTTGGCCGGCCACCCCTTGGCTGCCCCTCCTCCTCTATATAAACCCCCCCCCCTTCTCTCCTTTGAAACACACTTCTTGATCCTCCCTCCCTTGCATAGTTGCTGCCCACTTTCCGTCTTGGCTTAGCGAAGCTCTGCCGGAATTGTAGTTCGTAGTTCACACACTTGGAGAAGTGTGTGGAGGAGTGTCCGGCGGATCCCTTCTTCCGCTGCCCCGCTGGACCGAGGGCGTGGAGGAGTCGACGTCGAGCTGCACGTGTGTGCGAGTACGGGGGCGCTGCCACTTGTGGCGCCGGGTACACGATCTTGTGATCGTCAAGTGAACCACGACATCGACTACGTCAAGTGAACAACTACGTCGACTACATGCATCTTCACCAACTCTCCATCGTCAACGTTTGTGCGGGAACGTAATCCCCGCTTACGGTCATCGAGGGTGAGTATCCGTTGCTACCACCTCGTAGAGTATCTTGGCCAGTTTATGCGTTCATGCGTAGGAAAATTTTTGTTTTCTATGCAACGAACCCATCACTAGGGTGGTGGCGGCGGCCGGTGCGGCGAGGGGGCGGCGGTCGGTGCAGTGAAGGAAGGAGAAGGAGCACAGGAAAGGGAGAGAGAAAAAGGAAAGAATGAGGAGGAGGAGAGGATGGGGACGGGGGTCTGGGGGGCAGGGGCGGGCCCACGTGGTTGCGGGGCGAACTCAGCCAGGCTGAGGTGCGAAGCTCGATTTGAGCTTCTCTCCTCAGCCCGGCTGAGGAGGCTTTTTTGCATGAGGTGGGCAGTGTGGAGGTCAACCGAGCCGACCTACCAAACATCTGAAAGTGGGAAATGGTGGGATGAGGTGGGAATCTCTCAGCTGGCCCAACCTACCAAACACACCCTAAGCTTGGTAGTAATGGTGGAGAGAGTGTGGAAGCCGCAGCCTCTTCTTGAGGTAGATGAAGACTATATATAGTCCTCCATGAAATGTAGCCATTGCTGGTCGACTAGGACCGGAGTCTCCAACCAGGAGGGCCGGAGTCTTCGGCCTAAGTGACCACAACACCGGAGTCTCCGGCCTGAGACAAAATTCTCTAGCCCAACTCCGAGCTGGACTCTGAGCCGGACAGCTCTGGAGCCCTTGGCTGGTCGGTAGTCACGGACTGGAGTCTCCGGCCCTGGGAGGCTGGAGTCTCCGGCTTTAGGACATCGACTCAAAGTCTCTGTCCGGAGACCAAAGTATCTGGCCCAACTCTGGGTGGACATCTGAGCCGTACCACATGATTGGCAAGGGATGAGCTGTCTGGGTCAAACCTCCAGGCTGGAGTCTCCGGGCCATAGGGCCGGAGTCTTTGCCCTAGAGATGTCAATAGCTCTAATTCGTGGAGACCCTCTCCACCATTACAAACCTCGCGAAGCACCCTTCCAAACTACAGATCCCTAAACACACAGCTAGACTTCAAGCTCCGATCTTTTCATCTTTTTGGGGAAAACCCGCGAGGCACTGGATTAACCTAGATAGTCTGCAAATCTTAATAGCAAGGTTAATCCACCAAATGTTGTTAACAAACACCAAAATATATTTCATAGGGAAATGCCCTGTCAATCTCCCCCTTTTTGGTGTTTGATAACAACATATGGATTTGCAAGATATAAGCACTAAACTCAACAAAAAAAAAGACAAGGCTCCCCTACTTGTGTGCATATTTGGAGTTTGCATTTGAACACAAATGCATACAAGTAAGGATCATCACTCCCCTATATATTTTACAATTATAACAAGTGCAAGTAGTAAAAATACACCAATTTAATTATGCACAAGAAAGAGACTAACAACGAATGTAAATACTAGAAAAGAGATAGAAACATTACCACCATGTAGTCTTTACCATCACAGTAGATAATCAAGTCTCACAATAGCATAGAAATCCAAGCCCACATATATTTAAAGTTCAACACTAAGATAAATGGGACACAACATCAAAGCCATGCAAGATAAAGTTGTGTCCCAACCAAAGCAAGCACAAATCCCTAAGCAAATCCCCCGTAGAAGACCTAATAGAACTACTTCTCCCCTTTTGGCATCGAGACACCAAAAATGGAAAAGAGCGATGCTAAGCACCCAAGAGATCACTCATCATCTTCATCTTTGTCTTCATCCTCAAAGCCCGAGAGGTAGTCTTCATCATCTTCCTTCTCATCTTTAGGAGCTGTGGGATGCTTTCCACGAGTCACACTTGCGGCGCCGGAAGGGTGAGATGTGACTTCATCAAAAGCTTGCCAATCCGCAAAACCCTTGGTCCACTTGCCATATGAGTGAGTGCTGGATGATGGAGAGGATGGAGGAGACTCCACATAACCCGAACAAGTGTCCCAGAAAGCTTTGTGAAGAGCTTGTTGATTGTCATTCATGTGCTTTTGTGCAACATAGCTATCATATTGCTTGTGACTAATATCGACATTCATGCAAAGCACATTCCTTTGGAACCAATTGAGCTAGAACCAACATTACTAACATGCTTCATCCTTGGACCGCTTCTAGTTGAGACCCCTTCTTCAATCTAATCTTCTTCTTCACCTCTCATGGGAGCAAAAGGGTCATTAGAGTGACCGGTGGGGGCCTTCCTTTGGAGCTTCACTTTCTTGTGTTCCTTGAGGTTTGCCGTGAGGAGAGGAAGGTTGAGTTGTTGAGCAAGGATAAGCTTCATGATAAACAGGGCATACAAGGGGGTCTTCTTGTTGACAATTCACTCATACATCTCCTTGTAGATATAATCCGTCACATGAAGTGGCACAACATCCGCGGTCTCTCCTTTGCAATAAAATTCATGAGAATAGGCAAAGAGATTCACCAAGGCACCACAAATAGCATCAATTTTGCTGGTTTGAGGGGCAATGGAGGCCCAAAAAATGCGAAGCAAAACGTTGGAGCGTTGAGAGAGTCCAAGAGTGCCTCCAATGACGATCTTCTTGGAGGTGCCCGTGTAAAGAGGTGCGAGATTCTTCTTCTCATAGTACTCACTATCAACATGCATCCTTATCCCACATGGAGAGTTCGCTCCTCGAAACTCATAGCCCAAGAGAGCAGAGAAATCAATGAAGTTGGAGTGGCAAAGGTCTTCTCCAGTCATCCAAGTCATGGGGATCTCCTTACCGTCCCCAAACACGAGAGTAGCAAAGAACTGTTGGACCAAGGTGATGTGGTAATTCTCTTGAATCTTCATGAGAGGATGGAGTCCAAGCTTGCGAGTGACCCACACGGCTTCCTCAAAATAAGCACTATGCTTTGCGAAGTGAGAAAAATCCATGACAGTCTGAGGGCAAACAGGATACTTCTTGAGAGAGGCATAGAATTCCTTCATGATAAGCTCTTGCTCCTTCCGATAAAAACTATGATCCCTCGATTTGCGAGGAAGCTCATAAAAGTTGCACTTCCTCATCTCCACATACTCCTGAGCAGACAAAGCTCCCAAAGTTAAGAGACTATCAAACTTGGCCTTCTTAGCCTGTTCAGCAAGCTCTTCTTCTGCCATCCTTGTCTTCAGTTTCTTGGCATCACGGGTTTGCTGAGCAATCACTGACCTCTGATCAACCTTACCGGTGGCGGGGTCGACAACAAGCTTGTCTTTGCTTTGGGCAGTAGGTTTTTTAGAGCCACCTGCACCAGTGAATGAGTAAGGGAGATAGCATAGATAAGGTGACAAGTCCTTGATTCAAGAAAAATAAGCAACGTGGACGTATTAGACACCTCCAGTGGTGATCTATGCCAGAGTCTCGGGGGCACGGGCCGGAGTCTCCGGCCAGAGCCTGAGTGACAAGGGTATAACTAATAGAGCCCGTTATTTGTGTACCCCTGAGGCCCATTAAGCTAGGCCCAAGTTTAGACATAGTCGAAGTACGAGTCGATATCGTATGCAGACACTGTAATTTGTATTGAACCCGACCGGTTCCTTGAGACCTGGCCGCCTATACATAGGGGCCAGGAGAGGCCGACCAGGGACAGATTGAGATTAAGCCAAGTTCACCGCCACGTTTACTCTCAATGCACGCCTTGTTTGACTGACCTTTACCTTCGAGTTCATCCGATGCCCTATTCCCCCGATCCTAAGTCCTTCATCTTGGACATTTGTCGAGTTAACCCTCGTCAATTGGCGCCGACCGTGGGGACTCAGGGCATTGGAATCATGAATTCGACGAATTTTTCGCTTCTAGGCAACAACAATCCAGAAGTCGACGGAAACCAGATACCCTTCGGAACCATAGATTTTCAACCTCATCCACCAAACCTTACTCCAGTATTCGCAAGGTTGGATCAGGAGATGGACCTGATAATCGGAAGCCTAAATTTTCACGTCGGATCTTTGGGTTCGATTCGCCTCTCAGATCCGATGAAACCGGATCCATCGTCAAGCGAAACCAAGACAATCGCAATGTCCGAATCATCGGTGGGCTCTTCCAGCGAGGTAAACTCGCCTGTCAGCTTTACAACAGCAGAAAACACAGGAGAAAAAAATCGAAGAACTCGACGAAACCATGGGGAATCTCGACTTAGGAAATCAACTCGAAGACTTCATGATCTGCTACAACGACACTTCAGACAAATCCACAGACACATGGAAGATAGGACTAGAGCTTCATGAGGACAAGGAAACTATTCTCTCAAACTCCAGCAGCAAGTTTGACAACCGGTATCAAGTACTCACAATTGTAGGAGACAACTTAGAAGAACTTGATGACAACAACAACCCGGTACTCAACCCAGCAAATATAAACAGAGGAGCAAACCACCTAGCGGAAGGAGACACCGCAGAATCTCTAGCAAGCAGGGAAAAAATTCGACTATCAGTCGAGGAGTGGAACACAATCAAAGCAGCTGTGGAGCATGGTGTGCCTATACCAACGGATGCAAGCAAAAACATGGTTTTAGGGTATCATTATGCCTTACAAAAGCAATCAAAGCAACTAGCAATAGAAAGAAGCGAAATACAAAAAAGGAGAGATTCAGCCATCGCAGCAAGCATAGCTCTTCACAAAGCACACAATGACGCATCGTATACATACAGTAAAAGGTACCATAGGCACGGATCAAGAGTTGAAAACCTCGAATATTCAGAAAGGCAAAACGTCTCAAAAAACCTCGACTCGTCCTTCCTATCGGTCAACGAGCAAGGCAATATTATACCAAAGACACCAGAAGCAGCGCTTGTGGCAGCACAAATGTATCTATACACCACGCGGCCAAGCCTAGGAGACCCAAGGGAACATATGCACCGGGCAGCACTACAAGGATTAAGAATGATAGGCAACAAGTTAACAGCCAAAGATGAGGAGGCATATCGCAATAAAGGTACGCACAAACCCAGATCACCACATCGTCACAATAGTCCTTGGCGCAGGAGTAGTAGCCAACGATCTAGGTCATCATCGCCAAGACATCACAAAAGCCCAAAACATGGAGGAACCTGAAGGTCCAGGACTCCCTGATGCGGGCAGATAACCACCCAGTTGGGAACCCCAAGAGGAAGGTATGATGAGCACAGTAGCAAGTCTTCCCTCAGTAAGAAACCGAAGTTTATTGAACCAGTAGGAAAAAGGCAAACTTCAGAAGGTGATGCCTGCTAGCTTTGCGATAGCTCCGGACAATTTATAAGGCGCCTTGTCCAGGGCTTTGCTTTGCACCAGCAGCAACGTGGAACCTGCACACAACACAACCAAGAACTTTGCTCCCAACTTACGATGAGGTTGTCAATCTCACCGGTTTGCTGTAAACAAAGGATTGAGCGTATCGAGTGGAAAGCAATAGTAATATGCGAGAGAAAGTAAACAGTGCGAGTAAAAGTAAACAGCAATAGCAATATAACGGAAGTTGGACCGGGGTCCACAGTTCACTAGTGGTATCTCTCCATAAGATAAATAACGACATGCTGGGTAAACAAATTGCAGTTGGGCAATTGATAGAATAAAGATAACGTGCATATGTCACGAGGATCACTATGAGATTTACTCTGGGCATTACAACAAAATACGTAGACCGCCATCCAACTACATCTATGACTAATAATCCACTCGCGGGAAATCATCCGAGGACCCCTTGAGTATTAAGTTGCGAACAACAGATAACTGCATTAAGCAAAGTGTGTAATGTAAAAGAAGCAAATGTCCTCGGACACAAGATTGTTGTTTTCTCCCTAGTGGCAACAACACATCTACAACCTTAGAGGTTTCTGTCACTCCCCCAGATTAAATAGAGGCATGAACCCAACTATCGAGCATAAATACCCCCTCTTGGAGTCACTAGTATCTACTTGGCCAAGATAGCTACTAACAACGGAGAGCATGCAAGATCATAAACAACATAGAGATAACATAAGATAAAATTCAGCACATCAACTTAACATAACACTAATATTCATCGGATCCCAACAAACACAAAATGTAGAATTATATAAAGATGATCTCGATCATGTAGGGCAGCTCACGAGATCTAAACATGAAGCACATGGTGGAGAAGACAACCATCTAGCTACTGCTATGGACCCATAGTCCAAGGTAGACTACTCACTCATCGCGCCAGAGGCAAGCATGGCGATGAAGAAGACCTCCGGTGGCGATTCCCCTTTTCGGCAGGGTGCTGGGAAGAGCTTCTAGACCCTCCCAATTTCGGGTCGACGATGGCGGCGGATCGCGATATGTTTCTGGAAAATTGATCGGGCCCCTAGGTTTTTCCCGTCGAGGGGACTTTATAGGCGAAGGGGCAGCGTCAGGAGGTAGGCCAGGTGGCCTCACCACCAGGGGGGCGGGCCAGGGGGGCTTGGGAAACACAAAAATAGGAGGTTCGGCTTTTTTTCGTCCAATTCTGAGAATATTTCCTGTGTAACTTATCTGAAACACAAAAACAACAGAAAAAAGGAAACTGGCATTGTGGCATCTTGTTAATAGGTTAGTTCCAGAAAATATATAAAAACGCCACGAAGTGTAACAAAACACTAAGCAAATGGTGTAATAACAAGCATGGAGCATCAAAAATTATAGATACATTTGAGACGTATCAAGCATCCCCAAGCTTAACTCCTGCTCGTCCTCGAGTAAGTAACTGATAACAAAAGAATAATTTTTGAGGTGACATGCACCATCACAATCTTGATCATCTAAGTAAGCATTGAGTGCTGGGATTAAAAGAACTTAAAACATGGGCATGAAAGACATAATCTTGACAATAAGAACTTAGCAACCATGTTATAACATGAAAAAGAACACAAACGAGAGATCATGAAAAATGAAACAATGAAAGTCAAACGTGTGTTCAAATCATATGGAAAAACATAGCAAATAGTTTTCAGCTTGTCCCTCATGGAATAGCAAGACATAAATGCATATGACACCTTCAAGTTTAAGAGGGTGACTAGATACAAATAATTTAAGAACAAGTGAAACCATAATCATGAATCAATCAATGATAAACTTTGGGACAATGCACATTAAGCTTAGAATGACAACTATGCTCTCTTAGATGGTGCATAAAGGTAGAAGGTGGAGACTCAACATAAAAGTAAAAGAAAGGCCCTTCGCAGAGGGAAGCAGTGATTGCAAGTTTTATAAACCTTCAAATATTATGGTACTTACTAGCTTTGAGCTCTCATTGCCCCCATCATAGGCATCTTGAATGGTTAAAGTTAATGCGAGTACAATTATGAAGCATATGCTTGACAAATCATAAGTTGAAAACCTCGTGTCCCGTGAAGTACGAATACCCAAACCTCATGCTACTCGACTTAGGGTCCCAAGCAAGCTCTTGTCATTGTAAGTATATGCGTATCATCGAGAACTGCCAACGGGGTACCTCCTGCCCGATGACATGGAACAAGCCCACATCAAAATGACAGGACAAACAGACAATGAACACCTCGGCATCTCTTTTATTTACCATTGGTATAGCTTTTTATTTTGAGATGCGTCGTCGAATGTCTACTATGGGCATGCTGTAAATTTCCACCATGAATTATGCATGGCTTAGATTAGCGGCCCAGACATTTCTCTAACACATATAAAAACTCCATGATCCCGCAAGATTCCCAACTTGTTTCACATCGCGAGTATCCATAAACAAAAGATCACGATATCAACTCAAATAAGAAGTGCAATGTTGAAAGCTTACCCCATGACGACATGGTTTGGCTAATTTCCAACTTACAACTTGCAAGCATAACAACTCAACATAAGAGAGCCACAATGTCAAATTTTTAAAAGCGAGGAAAGTAAAGTGTGCCATCAGGTTCGTGAGAGCTTTACTGACTAATTTTCACATAACACCAAAAGAGTTTAATTTGAAGGATAGATAAAAGCAAGTCAAATGTACTTTGGAATAGAAAATTGCTAATAGTATGTATGGTGGACACAATGGAATAACTTGGTTTTTGGGAGTTGGATGCACGAGTAGAGCTCATACTCAGTACAAAATGAGGGCTAGCAAAAGACTGGGAGCGACCAACTAAGAGAGCAATAACAGCCATAATCATGCAAAGCGACAAAACATCATTGAGAGAAGCATAAAATGGCATCAAAAGTCAAAAACTAAATGATCATAGAGGCTATAGGTGACTTATTTTGTAGTCAACATGGTGTAAGCATGCGCCAAGTCAACCCAATTAAAGCATCAAAGGAGAAAACCGCAAAAATGCTTCCACATAATAAAACAATGCATGATTTTTTCAAAGGCTCATTAAGCAATCTCAGTCATTTGAGACAAGTCATGCTACAGAAAAAATCCCTAAGCATACTATCAAAACGACATCAAGCATGGCATGAAAAAGTCTAAACCGCGGTCCAAACAAGCTCCTTTTTGTACCACTTTTTTGCATGAAACTTTTTCTCTTTTCCAACACCATTCGAACCTTTTTGAAACAACTCTTTTGATGAAAACCAACATAGACCAGAGGTCCAAATACACCTTGATATAAAGATAAAACAAGATCTGAACAAAACTCAAGGCGAAAAACGAAAGCTAAACGCAGTAGTAGAAAAAGAGAACACTCGTTGAACGATAAGAGTGAAAAACTGAGTGTTCTTGGCAAATGAAAAGCAAGTAAATCTTCTCCAAAAGAAATTTGTTGGGGTCCAACCATTTATTGCAGCAAACAAAAGAAAAAAAACTGAAAACTAAAGTAAAGACGCTCGATGAAAAACGCATAGTGCATGAAGCAATAAAAATATAGTGTTTTGAAAGGTGACCTGATTTTTGCTGATGAAGAAGGGGTGCCTCGGGGGCATCCCCAAGCTTTGATGCTTGTACCTCTTGGATATTTCTTGGGATGCATAGGCATCCCCAAGCTTGCGCTTTTGTCCATTCTTCAACTCATCTCATCATTCTCCAATCCCTACACTTGAAAACTTCCATCATATAAAACTCAACATAATTTTATTAGCAACATTTGTGTAAGCATAATAATAAATCAACCCTTTTTGGTTCAGGTTTCAACTCAAAACCACCACATATAAAGCATATACTACTGTAGCAACTTCCCCAAAAGTTCTGTGATCAAAAGAACTCAAAAAGAAAGCGATAGAGAGGCAAACACAAATAGTGGCAAAAATCTGTCAAAACAGAACAGCTGATAAAGGTCGATTTTTTCGAGGATTTTCTGTTGCTCAAATCAAAAAAGTGTAAAACTATTGAAAGTTTGGAAATAACCTGGGGCATATGCACAAGAAATCGAAGGTCAAAAAGATACTCTGAGAATTTTCACGAATTTTTATGGTGCAGCACCGAAATCTGTTTCAGGACAGCAACATCCCCAAATCTTACCTCACTCAAATTAGAGGTTTCTCTTGGCACAACAACGAAATAAAAAGGATAAGGAGCGGTTATTACAGTAGTAATAACTTCCAAGACTCAAATAAAAGAAAAATAACTGAAAGTAAAATAATGGGTTATCTCCCAAGAGTGCTTTTCTTTAACGCCTTTGAGCTAGGCTCAGTAATTTGAGAAGATGCTCACATAAGAAATATGAATTGAAGCAAAAGAGAGCATCAAGGAGCAAATATAAAACACATTTAAGTCTAACCCACTTCCTATGCATAGGAATCTTGTAAGAAAATAAATCAAAGAAGCACATAGTCACAAGTATGGGTAGATAAAACAAGAGCAACTTTGGAACTTTCAATATAAAGAGAGGTGTTTTAGTAACATGAGAATTCCAACAACCATATTTTCCTCTCTCATAATAATTTTCAGTAGCATCATGAACAAACTCAACAATATAAATATCACACTCACCCTCCTTTGTTAAGCATGGAGGGCGATCAAATAAGATATTAGTTAAGGAGTTACTCTTATTGGGAGGTAGACATGGGTAGCTCCATTCTTCCTCCTCTTGATCATCACTCTCCTCCTCTTTTTCATCCAATGAGCTTCCGGTTTCAGCAATTTCTTCTTCCATAGGCTCCTTCAAGGCATTAGTCTCTTCCGTTGGAGGGCATCTATTAAGATATTTAAGAATATAGCCATTTTCTTCCTTGTAATTATTAAAGCAAAATATAAGTATATCATAAACCTCATATTTATAAGGTGCATCATCAGTATTTTCAAGCAAATAAGCAAGTTCGAATGCACCCTTCCAAGCAATAAATTCTTCAATTTGTTCCACATCATAAAAGTCATAATTTCCATTAATATAAGAAGATATAGTAACATCATCATTATACTCGCATTGAAAAGGGAGGTGTTTATACCTCCTACAGCAACAAGATCTATCAAAGCAATAAGTAACATTATAAGTAGAGCACACATTTCTAGCAATGATATACAATCTATTGATTTGTTCCCATAAGTGTTTCCCTTTTTGTGACAAGCGGTATTCCTCATAATAATTTTGTTGCTCTTCCGTGAACCCACCTTGCCAAAAAGATTTAGTTTCAAAGAAACCAACCATTGATAGAAAGCATGATAAAGCAAGACAATAACAGACCAACAAAAATAACAACTAAAGTAGGAACTAATTTTTTTGTACTTTTTGATAAAACGATTCAAGCAAAAATAAAATAAAATAAAACAATAAACAAAGTAAGAGATTGTGTGTGCGAGACTCCCCTTGCAGAAATCTTCTTTTTCCCCGGCAACGACGCCAGAAAAAATGCTTGATGCGGGCAGATAACCACCCAGTTGGGAACCCCAAGAGGAAGGTATGATGAGCACAGTAGCAAGTCTTCCCTCAGTAAGAAACCGAGGTTTATTGAACCAGTAGGAAATAGCCAAACTTCGGAAGGTGATGCCTGCTAGCTTTGCGACAGCTCCAGACAATTTATAAGGCGCCTCGTCCAGGGCTTTGCTTTGCACCAACAACAATGTGGAACCTACACACAACACAACCAAGAACTTTGCTCCCAACTTACGATGAGGTTGTCAATCTCACCGGTTTGCTCTAAACAAAGGATTGAGCATATCGAGTGGAAAGCAATAGTAATATGCGAGAAAGTAAACAGTGCGAGTAAAAGTAAACAGTAATAGCAATATAAAGGAAATTGGACTGGGGTCCATAGTTTACTAGTGGTGTCTCTCCATAAGATAAATAACGACATGCTGGGTAAACAAATTACAGTTGGGCAATTGATAGAATAAAGATAACGTGCATATGTCACGAGGATCAATATGAGATTTACTCTGGGCATTACAACAAAATACATAGACCGCCATCCAACTGCATCTATGACTAATAATCCACTCGCGAGGAATCATCCGAGGACCCCTTGAGTATTAAGTTGCGAACAACAGATAACTGCATTAAGCAAAGTGTGTAATGTAAACAAACCAAATGTCCTTGGACACAAGATTGTTGTTTTCTCCCTAATGGCAACAACACATCTACAACCTTAGAGGTTTCTATCACTCCCCCAGATTAAATAGAGGCATGAACCCAACTATCGAGCATAAATACCCCCTCTTGGAGTCACTAGTATCTACTTGGCCAAGATAGCTACTAACAATGGAGAGCATGCAAGATCATAAACAACATAGAGATAACATAAGATAAAATTCAGCACATCAACTTAACATAACAACAATATTCATCGGATCCCAACAAACACAACATGTAGAATTACATAAAGATGATCTCGATCATGTAGGGCAGCTCACGAGATCTAAACATGAAGCACATGGTGGAGAAGACAACCATCTAGCTACTGCTATGGACCCATAGTCCAAGGTAGACTACTCACTCATCGCGCCAGAGGCAGCATGGCGATGAAGAAGAACTCTGGTGGCAATTCCCCTCTCCGGCATGGTGCCGGGAAGAGCTTCTGGACCCTCCCGATCTCGGGTCGACGACGGCAGTGGATCGCGATGTGTTTATGGAAAATTGATCGGGCCCCTAGGTTTTTCCCATCGAGGGGACTTTATAGGCGAAGGGGCGGCGTCAGGAGGTGGGCCAGGGGCTGGCCGCGCCGCCCGATGGTGTGGCTGGCCCGTGGCCCCCCTCCATCTCCTCTTCGGTCTTCGCGAAGCTTCGGTAAAAATAGGAGGTTCGGCTTTTGTTTCATCCAATTCTGAGAATATTTCCTGTGTAACTTTTCTGAAATGCAAAAACAGCAGAAAATAGGGAACTGTCACTGTGGCATCTTGTTAATAAGTTAGTTCCAGAAAATACATAAAAATGCCACGAAGTGTAACAAAACACTAAGCAAATGGTGTAAGAACAAGCATGGAGCATCAAAAATTATAGATACGTTTGAGACGTATCACTCCCACCAAGGCATACGACTATGAAGACGACAAAAAAGAGATGGGAGCATTGTGCTTTACTCATAGAGTTTGCACCACACCAGTACCCAAGGGTTTCAAACTACCCCATGATCAGCAAAAATATGATGGATCCCAGGAGCCACAATTGTGGCTCTCAGATTATTTGTAGGCATTCAAAATATTAGGAGGAATGAAGGAAACGTCAATGCAAAGTCTGCAATTACACCTCACCGACGTAGTTAGGTCATGGTTGAGCAAATTGGAAAGAGGAACAATCGGAAGCTGGGAGGAACTCACGAAGCAATTTACGAGTAACTTCAAGTCAACGTACAAGCAGCCAGCATCGATAGAAGAAGTCAAAGCCTGTGTACAGCAACACAACGAGACACTTAGGTCATATATTCAAAGGTGGAGTATCATCAAGAATTCCGCAGTCGAAGTTTCAGATGAGAGAGCAATCGACGCCTGCACACTTGGGTTGCGACGAGGAGACCTAGTCGAAGAAATGGGCAGAATCAAGCCAAAAACAGTATCAGATCTAATGGACATAGCAAACAGATTTGCAGATGGCGAAGACGCATGCAATAACAAGCGGACACGATCACCGGAAGACGACAGGGGAAATAGATACAGCGGCCAAAGGAGAAGATCCCGCAACTATGACAACTACGGTTCCCATAGTCAAGTAGCCGCAGGATATAAAGACAATAATTATCAAGGAGATGACCGCAGGAACTCAGGATACCACAGCTACGATAGAGAACACTCCAACAACAGCAAAAGGTTCCAATCAAGAGGACCTCGAGAATACAACCCGTCGCCAGATGACATGCTAAATGGACCATGCCACATACACTCCGCGTTCGTCGATGGGAAAAGGGTGTCTAGGCATGCAATGAAAGATTGCAAAACATTCCTGAAGCTCCAGGAGGCGGCAGTCAACAAACAAGCTGAAGCAAAGAGGCAATGTTATGAAGGACACACAAACAACACACCTACAACGATCCAACAAGCAAACAACGGAGCTTCGCAAGGTCAAAACCAGCCAAGCCAAGGAAACGACAATGAGGGAGGATATATCCCATCCAAAGGGCACATCACAGCAATGATACAAATAGTCCCAAAGTCGACCAAAGAGTAAAAGAGCATAACTCGCCAAGTGAACCTAGCAGTAACATCGCCTCTAGCAACCATGGAATATCTACACTGGTCCGAACAACCCATAGAATTCAGCAGAGACGTTCACCCTATAACAGTACCTCGGCCAAGAAACACGCCCTTGGTACTCAAAGCTCAGATTGGAGCATACGACGTGGATAGAGTGTTCATGGACGCAGGAAGTGGAATAAACTTGATATACGCAAAGACACTTTGAGCAATGCACATATCACTGGAATTCCTGAAGCCAACAGACTGCTCCTTCCATGTAATCGTACCAAGAAGTGCCAACTACCCATTGGGTCAAATAGCACTCAACGTCTGCTTCGGTAACCGACAAAACTACAGAAGAGAAAAACTCGACTTCAAAGTCATGGACTGGCCCTCCCAGTATCACGCGATCCTCGGGTGACCCGCGTTTTCGCGATTTATGGCAGTACCTCGCTATATGTACCTGGTACTCAAGATGCCAGGACCAAGAGGAATCGTCACAGTAAAAGGGAGCTTCGAACTCTCAGATCTATGCGACAAAGAATTCCACAAGATGGCGCAAAACTTTGGCATGATAGCCAACTATGGAGACCCCAAGGATAAAATAGCAAGCACGACTACAGGCATCACAAAACAACTCGAAGGACACCCCATGGAGCCAGAAACAAAGAAACCGCGGGTATAATCATCAGACCCAAAGGAAGCTGCAGTAGAGAAGGAGAAGACCTCTGCAACATAGAGAACAAGCATACGAAAAGTGGTTAGAAGAGTAGAGTAGGAAAAATAAGGCTACTAAGCCACGAGTTATCCTAGGGCAATGCCCACTAGACCCAGAACATAGGTCACTGGCCGGGTCTCTTGGGACACTCCATGTATCTTATATTCGAGCATAATAAAAAGACAAGTTCCACCTTTTCGAGTTTACAAGTCTTTATAAAACAAAATTCAAGAGCTTACACCACGGAAGTGCGGCAAATGCGTGAACAATTAAAAATGCCTTGAGTACAAGTTTCTGGCAAACAGTGTCAGAACACATAAACTCTCGCCTTCATAAAAAAATGTATACAGTACAATCGAACATTACAACATTGGTTGATCTGAATCATCCACAAGGAGCGGGTTCAAATAATGATACTCGCGGAGAAATCTAGCATCCTCCTGAAGTAACCTAGCGATAACCCTCCTTGCAGGCTGAAGCGTGGCATCCATATGGACCCGCAGCGTCGCAGGCCCTGGAGGCAAGCTCAAAGACATGGAACTATAATTAAGCCTTGGATGCCACTTTCGTATCCATCCAAGGGCGAAATTAGCACCGGCCACCAAGTTCAGCTCTATCAGACGATGAATGCGCCGGCTAGTCCTGAAAAACATCGAGCAGTTGCTTGAAACTCTCTGGCGGAGGATTGTGAGGAAGCATAACAGAATACATGGTTGTCAACGATTTTTGACAACCATCGACCACTTCTCCAATATGATGGGCACAATCCTGCAGAAGAACAATGGCGTTGCGACGTCACAGATCAACCCATAAAGTGTCAGTATCTTTCGAAGCCCTCTCAAGAGCCACAATTCGCTCGGAAACCCGACGATCCTCATCAATGGGATTCAGGCAAGAACCTGAAGAACGCAAATCTATCAGAGTACAAAGTCAAAAAGCTCAACAAGAAACTAAAGGGGGTTTCAAGAAAACTTACATTTCAGCTGCTCACACGCTGACTCGATAATCTCAATAAGGTAAGAATCACATTCCTCGAGGTGCATGACCTTGGCCACTAGACCAGACACTTGATCTTCAAGCGAAGATACTCGCCTCATCAAGCTATAGGACTTCCCAGCCTAGTCTAAGGAAGACTTTGCTTGGCGCTTCAACAACGCCAATCGACCCTCGAGGTCTGAAATCCTCGACAAGTGTTTAGCACATCCACAAGGGGAACGAGGAGGAGATTGAACCCCAGAATTTGACATATTGGCGGGCGGCGAGTCGCGATCACGATTCGGCGATCCACCGACATATCCAGGCTGGAAGACAAGAGAATAAAAGGAAGACAACTCAAACACATTGTATGACCAAATGCAGCATTTCATAAAGCAAGAATATTTACAAAAGTATAGAGTTCCCCGATCGAATATCGGCAAAAGATAGAAAGGTCTACTACATCAGTTTGAAGAAAAGAAATTATAGAAGGAGGCTAAAATCTACGACACCTCAGCAGCAGGCTCCGTGGTGGTAGAAGGTGCAGAAGAATCAGCAGCAGCACCAGGCGGAGGCGTCGAAGAACCAGGCACAGAAGTCGAAAAAGCCGCCGAAGGAGTAATAAGAGATTCAATGCTTGGCGCATACTCCTTCGCCTTCTTGAAGAACTCTAGCATCTCCGAAAGAGGACGAGCATGGGAAGTGCCAATCTTTTCCCAGTCCACCTCTTCGCCATGGGACTGAGCAAGGGCAATCGCTCCTTCGACACCCTGTTTTACCGATGTGCATTTCATTGCAAGCACAGGATCTTCGCAGGTGTCGAAGGCTTCGAGAAGCTTCCGGATTTTGTCGACTGGCATCTCCTCTTTCTTCTTCGGCCATAACCCGACAAAGATGCGGATCAGCACGCGGCGAGTCAGTTGAAGGACATTCTGGACTAGTTTCCAGTTCGACTCTAGCAAATCCACCGTAGCCAGCAAGGGATCTTTAGTATTTGGCTGCCAAAGTTTCCAAGATTCTCCAATTTTCTCTGCTGCACCACAGAGAAACAAGCAAAAGAAAGCAAAAAAATATCAGCAAATACAAGCCTGAGCAAGTAGCCAAAAGGAACAACATGACACTTACTGCCAACAGTGACGGAGATCTTGTCAAGACGATCAGCTATAGACTGCTCCCGCTGGACTCGTTTCTAATCAGCATCGGCTAGTGCTTTTTCAACTTTTTTAGCCTTGGTTTCTGCTGACATAGCAACCTTCTTAGCAGAAACCTTGGTAGATTTGCACTTTCCCAAGCCTCCCTAGCATCCTTAAGTTTAGCTTCCAGAGCTGATATACGAGCGTGAGCCGAGGTCAAGGCGACTATAACAAAAGGGAGAAAGAGGATAGTCAGCAATCATAGGAAGACAAATGACCAAGGATATAAAAGTAAGAAGCTACAGATTACAATAGACATACCTTGAGAGCATTAGCAGTCTCCTGAATCCTGACGCACTCAGCACCAAGAGAGAGAAACTTCTGCATCAAAGTCTGCAGAAAAAAAAGTTGTATGAGAAAAGGTCAAGAACAAAAGAGTCGAGTACAAGAAGAACTACTCACGTTGTCAGAAGAAGCCGAGGGCTAATGAACTTCAAGAGAAGTGGACACCGCTGCTGCCCTCTTCAGATGCTTTGAAGTAGGAGCAGGAATATTTTTCTTGGGAAGGACTGCTGATGGTTTAACCACCACAGCCTCCTCCTGAGGACGTCCCTCGGAGATAGTCGAAGCACCGAAGAGAGGAACTGATGTAGCATCCTTCTTTGGATTATCATCGTCACTAAAAACAAGTCATTCAACATCAACAAGAAGCAAAAGAATCAAGGATCGAAAAGATTTAGTAACAATATGCAGTAAACTCAAGAGTCCAGAGCATCAAACATCTCAAGATCAGAGGCCTTGACAGCAGCGGGCTCCCCTGGTGCATCCTTTGGAATGGAGGTACTTGAGAAAGTCAAGTCGTCAAGACGCTTCCTTTTCCTATCCAGACTTGTTTCTTCAGAGTTGGTAGGGGGAGGCAACGAAGTAGAGCCGCTATCCTCTCGAGAATCTTCAGCATCATCTCTGTCCTGGCCTTCATCAGCCTCGGGGGCTTCAGAAGCAGCAGAAGCAGGATCAGCCTAAATTGGTCCTTCCTATGGAAGAGGAGGACAAGAAACCAAAAATTGATGATCCTGCAGAAAGACATTCGCAAAAAAGCATCAGAGAAACAATATTCGAACAAAAAGAACACAAAAGATAGAAGTCAATACTTTCGAGTTGTAAAGCACATACCTTGGGCAAAGGGTGAGCGGAGTTGAAAAAATCAGCTGTCAAAGCTGGAATCTCTTTCTCCTTCGTGAGAGTAGTCAAAGATTTCCCTCGTTTATCGAGATCCTTTTTCTTTGGGTCATGGTTGGACACTTGAGAAGAATCATCCAAACCAGAGTAAGACCATAATTTGGAGATACGAGCTTGGAGAGGCTGGATGCGCCTCTGCAGAAAGAAAGCCATGAGCTGCGTCCCTGTTAGTCCGCCACTAGTTGTGCTCTTTAGGCTCTGAATACGAGTCAACAAGGTCTTGATGTTCTCGACTTCAGCTTCTGTAGGAGGGGAATCCCATGATGTTAGCTTCGTCAGGCTCTTCTTCGCATCAAAAGGAGCAATACCAAAGTTGTCAGAAGAAGTAGTCTTTTGGTCCTTGATGTAGAACTACTTCTTCCTCCAACCTTGAACTGAGACAACCATGTTGAATTCGAGGTAATGCGACTCGGCGTGCACAGATACGATGGCCCCGTCCAGCTCAGGATTCTTAGCCAATGAAACACTAGGGTGGAGGCGGAAGAGAAATTTTCAAATAATCCAGTGGGGATCGATTCCAAGGAAGGATTTTCAAAGTGTAATGAAACAGGCGATATGCAAGATCGAATTCGGCGTGAGTTGGTGAAGCTGCACGCCATAGACGAAACGTAGCCCACGAAGAAACTCGTGGGCAGGAAGAGAAAGACCACAGAGGAGGAAAGCAAGAAACATAACCCGATATCCGCTCGGGGGCTTGGGGATGCGCTCGGTGCCGAGGAAGATGATTGGCACCTCTCCGGTGAGAAACCCCTCCCTCCTGGCCTTGTTCAGATCGGATTCCTCAAACTCTGAGAGAACCCACTTGGTGGCCATGCTGCCGCTCTTTTTCTTTGTCATCTTCTCTTTATGCACAAACTTCTTGGTGGGCATTCAGATGAGATGAGCTCGGGGGCTGTGAAGAAACTGTAGAGCACAAGGAAGACGAAGCAATGGCGGCGGCGGAAGAACAGAGAACTGGTAAACAGTAAAAACCGAGGTCTCCCCCTTATAAAGATTCATGTGAAAGGAACATGGGCTGAGACGTGGCGCGCGAAGCGAAAGCGGCAAGCCCACTAATGGGTAGAAAATTACGAAATTACTATATTGCCCACGTGCAACGGTCAGCGTCCAGTCAAATCACACAAAGAGTGACTCTGTCAATGACGTCACAAGTGTGAAGTTGACAAAATTTGGAAGCCAGGGCGCGAATCAAAGATCATCATCGCCTACAAGGAACCCAGTAATAGCCTCAGGGGCTACTCTAATCATCGGTGCTGATCAAACACCCGACAAATAAATAATAGGCTGCAGTTAAGGAGCACTTATCTTTGAGTCTATACCCGAAAATGCATTTTCGACTATAGCCTCGGGGGCTACTACTATCGGGAGCGCTAGGCGCGCACCCAAGAAAATTATTATGCAAAATAAACAGCTACACAAGGAGGAAGGAAAACAGTATACTTGAGCCTATACTCGAAAAACTTTCGACTATAGCCTCGGGGGGCTACTCCCATCGGGAGCGCTGGTCATGCACCCAACAAAATTTTAGTTTCCAAGAATAAATAAAGAAAGCGGAAGAAGATTTTCCAGTATATATAATTCATTGCAGTCACTCACATCGGGAGGGAGCGTATATTAGTCAAAAATTGTGCAACCCGAAGATTTTTGGTATTGAAACAGTCAAACAAGGCTGAAATGATTATAAAATATGATTCTCGAGTTGCGTCATCGTGACAAAACTCAAATGCCATGATTGAAACATATCGTGAAGGTAAGACCCCTCGATCTATCCTATGCGGCCTAGTATACGCACCTGGATGCGCTCTGCTAGTAACTTTCCGTGTCTACAATGCAAAGAAAAATCCCGGTGGACGCACTGGGTACCCTGAGAATTATTAGAACTCTTTCTTTGTAAGTCCTAAATGCGGCAAAAGATTGGGTTAGACTAGGTACCAGACTCAAGTACAAGGGGATTGAGTTTGAAGTAGGTGATAAGTATCTGCCCCGGCAGTTAACTGGCCTCTTGATCCGTCAGAGCTGCCAAGCTTGTTAACCAAAATCCCCTTGCGAGATAATATAATGAAAATTGTTTAATTGAGTACAGGGAAGAGAAGAAGTCGAAGATTGATCAAGTCAAAAGATACAAAGATATGAAGATTTGAGATTTAACCCGAATCTACAATTCTGGTAGAATCTCGGGGGCTATTGACAAGGGTATAACTAATAGAGCCCATTATTTGTGTACCCCTAAGGCCCATTAAGCTAGGACCAAGTTTAGACATAGTCGAACTATGAGTCGATATTGTATGCAGACACTGTAATTTGTATTGAACCCGACCGGTTCCTTGAGACCTGGCCGCCTATATATAGGGGCCAGGAGAGGCCGACCAGGGAGTGATTGAGATTAAGCCAAGTTCATCGCCACGTTTAATCTCAATGCACAACTTGTTTGACTGACCTTTACCTTTGAGTTCATCCAACGCCCTATTCCCCCGATCCTAAGTCCTTCATCTTGGACATTTGTCGAGTTAGCCCTCGTCACAGAGACTTTGTGTCCAGGCCAGAGTCTGCGGCTACAGGGGCCAGAGTCTCCGGTCGGAAACAGGAGCCCGAGCCATGGAGACAACATAGATCAAAACGGAGATGAAAATTACAGCCAAGTTGCTAGGAAGAATGTAAAATACCACTAGAAGGGATTACACCATCTAAAACTACGGAAAATATGCACATCTCATAGATCTAGACAACAACTAGATGGAAGAGATGGGGAGCAAATTTACCGGATTCTATGGCACAAAGTGGTCGGTGGGAAGGTTCTCTATACCACAATGAGAAGCTTGGCCGGTGGCACAGCAGATCCCAGGGCTTGGAGGTATCCTAGGCGGCGATCTGGAGGAGGAGGCAGCATGAGGGAGGTTGGAGGCGTGGGGGTGGAAGAGAGAGAACTTATTTGTTCTCCCCACCCCGTGCCCTAGGTGTATATGTGAAATCGCCAGGGCCGGAGTCTATGGTACTTTACCCCGAAGTCTCTGGCCCACCGGAGTCTCCATGCTGTGAACCCCGGAGTCTTTGGCCCTCCTCGACCAGATCACGATTTATGTGGAAAGGACATGTCATTTGAGTATATGGAGCATGTTGGTGGATAAGATAGACTTGCGACAAAATTGAAAGTCACTGTGTGGTACTTAGCACTCAAGTTTGCAAATAGACAAATAAAACTCAATAAAACCAAACATGAGTGCATTCCCATAGGACACAAGATATACGAAATAAAGTCCAAATGGGAAAACACCTCCACGAAGGAGGTCGGTGGCCGAGGCCACCATGTTTAAGTATATAGGTATGGCACCGCGAAGATATATCTTGGGCCCAAAATCTAGACTCATCAATTAATCTCAATTTGTCACAAATGATGAAATAGAACAATATGCTTAATGTTGGCATTATGGGGGGAGGGATAGCCCAATCAATTAGAACCGCACTCCCCCTATATCCATGCCCACATCTAAAACAAACACACGTTGAAGTATGGGAGTGTATGCACTTAGCTCAAGCCATATTGCTTGAATCAATGATATTTAGTTCATGCCTCAATTCCCCGAATCTTGCTTCATCAAGAGGCTTCGTGAATATATCGGCAAGTTGGTCATTGGTGCCAACATAAGACAGATCAATATTTCCTCGGTTGACATGATCCCGAATGAAATGATGATGAATCTCAATATGCTTCGTCTTGTTGTGTTGAACCGGGTTGTGAGCGATCTTGATTGCACTTCCATTGTCACATAATAGAGGCACTTTGCCAAAAATGACACCGGAATCCTTCAAGGTTTGCCTCATCCATAAGAGTTGTGCACAACAACTTGCCGCGGCGACATATTCGGCTTCGATGGAGTAGAGAGACACACAATTTGTTTCTTAGATGACAACCACACCAAGCACCTACCAAGGAATTGACAAGCCCTGGAGGTTGATTTCCGTTCCACTTTGTCTCCCGCTCAATCTGAATCCGAGTAGCCTACAAGATCAAAACTTGCCGTGAGTGGGGATTTCTTGTAATACTGGGGGAAAATGGACACGTCTCGTTCGGGCTCTGCGGTGGTGACGCCTGTTGCCCGGCACTGTTCCGCCGGGTCCGGTCCTACCGCAGGCCCCCACGGCACCGCCCACTCACCTCCCATGGTTCCCTCGCTTCCCTCACCCACTTCACCGCTCTCGCCCTCTTTCACCTCGGTTGCCTCGCCTGCTCCGATCGCCTCGCTCTCCCCTGAGATCCCATCTCGCGTCGAGCTGCACCGCCCTCGCTGCCCGTCACTCGCGGAGGTTAACGCTAGCGGTGTGCGCCGATGGAGGATCAGATGATGCGAGCGGTCTCGCGTCTCTGGGAGCCGTATTCCAATCTCGGAACGGCTGGGCTGCGCCAGTCATCGAGCACTCAGAGCGCACCCAGGAGGAGAGGATCAAAGTTCAGGAAGGTCAGCGAGGTGCTGGAGCCGAGTCCGCAGGTCGAAGTGCCTCCATCGCCACCGAAGTTGCTGGGTCGTCAAGCGCTGCACCAAAAATCGATGATCCCTCTGCCTCCCCTTGCCGCTGCTGCGATTCCCCATCGGCAGGAGAGCGGCGGAAAGGAGATGGCAGATTGCTGCGGATTTCCTCCTCAAGGATCAAGCAGCAGTGATACGTCCAATTTGCATCACTATTTTATATCATAATTTGCTGTTATTCATTGATATATTTCATATGTAGACATGATACTTATGTTATTTCCTTTATTTTCACATGTTTGATGATCATCGGAGGAGTTGCTGCCGGAGTCAGGATTCTGCTGGAAAATGGACCATCAAGAGGCCATATTTTGAAGATCAGGAAAATTCCAGAAAAATACCCAGAAATTATATTTTCCCAGAAGACTCACGAAGCCAGAAGGAGGAGTCGAGAGGAGCCAGGGCGGCCCCACACGCCAGGGTGGCGCGGCCAGCCCCCTGGCCGCGCCAGCCCTGTGTGAGGGAGCCCTGGCCCACTTCTGGTCTCGCCCCTTCGCGTACATCATCGTCCCCGAAAACCTAAGTGAAGGGGGGGTTCAGAGTTAGACACAGCCGCCTCTGCGGGGCAGAGAACACCAGAGAGAGAAAGCTCTCCGGCAGGGAGAAATCTGCCAGGGAAATTCCTTCCCGGAGAGGGGAGATCGTCGCCATCGTCATCACCATCGCACTGGACTTCATCGGGATCATCATCATCATCATCTCCATCACCAGTACCTTCATCTCCACCATCACCACGCCATCCCGCTGTAACATCTTGAGTTGGATCTTGTTATATTCATAGGGGAAACTTTCCCGGTGTTGATTACTCTTGTAGTTGATGCTATTGAGTGGAACCGTTGAATTAAGGTTTATGTTCAGATTGTTATTTACCATTATTTCACCTCTGATCATGATCCATATGATGTCTTGTGAGTAGTTCGTTTAGTTCTTGAGGACATGGGAGAAGTCAAGATGTTAGTAGTGAATTATTGTTGAGAAATATTTAATGGTTTGATATCGTTGTGGTGCTATTTCACTAGTGGTGTCATATGAACGTCGACTACATGATACTTCACCATTTATGGGCCTAGTGAGATGCATTGTGTATTTGGCTACCGATTGTGGGGTTGCTGGAGTGACAGAAACCTAAACCTTCGTTGGGAAACCATTGCACCAGGGAGCGTAGGATCCTAGAGTTTAAGGCTGTGGTTAGATTTATCTTAATTACTTTCTTGTATTTGCGGATGCTTGCAAGGGGTATAATCACAAGTGTGTATTTATCCTAGTAAGGGTAGTGCGCTAGCACAGGTTCACCCCCATAACACTTACCAAACCAATAAATACTATTGGCTCTATGAAGCGAAAGCTCTTGACAGAAACCTCCCGTGTGTCCTCGAGAACGTTTGGTTATTATAAGAACACAACCGGCTTGTCCTTTGCTGAAGAAAGGATTGGGCCACTTGCTGCAATTGTTACTACTGTCTCTTATTTACTCGTACTTTATTTATTCGCATTACCAAATACCTCTGAAAACCTGTTTGCTAGTATTTACAGTGATTCCTTGATCAAAACTGCTCATCAACACCTTCTGCTCCTCGTTGGGTTCGACACTCTTATTTATCGAAAGTACTACGATACACCCCCTATACTTGTGGGTCATCAAGACTATTTTCTGGCGCCGTTGCCGGGGAGCTTTGCGCTATTGAAGAGTGGAATTGGTAAAGGTAACCGTCGCCGTGAGTATTGTTTTTATTTTGTCTTTTATTTTTGTTTTACTCTGCTATGGAGAACTCTCCATTTGGTTTCCTATTTGGAAACACATCTACTGCTGCTGCTGCACATGCGGAGGAATCACCACCGCCACCGCCTGCTGAAATTGATCCTTTTAAAATACCTATGAAAATTGTTGGGCGTATTATGGATAACTGCTATTCAGGAGATGGAACTGTCCATCCGGGTGATCACTTATTATTTATACATAAACTATGCGAGTTTTTCAGGTGTGCAGGTATTTCACCAAGCCGGGTCAAGAAGAAATTATTCTCTATATCATTGAAAGGCAGAGCTGAAGAGTGGTATCGGCTACTCCAAGATGGTCCATCTATGGCATGGGAGGATATTGTGCCTCTCTTTTATTCCAAGTTTTATCCTCCAAGTGAAATTCATAAAGACCGTAACCGGATATATAATTTTTGGCCTCATGATGGAGAGAGTATTGCCCAAGCGTGGGGGAGATTGAAGTTACTAATGCTCAAATGCCCCATTCATGAGCTCCCCAATAATATTGTTATTGATAATTTTTATGCGCGGCTTACTCTTCCTGATAAGGATTATTTGGATGCTTCTTGTTTTGGATCATTCACTCATATGAAAGAAGATCCTGTGTTTGAATTAAAGCCTTTGCCTGATGACCTCAAAAATGCTTATATTGATGATAAGAAAATATATCCTGTTATTATTAGCTCTAAACTTTCAGGAAAGGAAGAAGAAAGATTATTGGAGATATTGAGAAAACACCGAGGAGCTATGGGATATACTCTGGATGATTTAAAAGGGATTTCTCCTACTTTATGTCAGCATGCCATTAATATGGAGAAAGATGCGAAGCCAGTTGTGGAGCATCAGTGCCGCCTAATTCCGAAGATGAAGGATGCTAAGCCTAGGCTTATTAGATGGGTGTTGCTTTTACAAGAGTTTGATTTGCATATCGTAGATAGGAAAGGTGCTGAAAATCCTGTGGCTGATAACTTGTCTAGATTGGAAAACATTTCTTTTGATCCTATTCCTGTTAATGATAGTTTTCCAAATGAACAGTTGGCTGCAATAAATGTAACTTCACGAGACCTTCCCTGGTATGCTGATTATGCTAACTTTATAGTTTCCAAGTATTTGCCTCCAACCTTTACAGCTCAGCATAGAAGAAAATTCTTCTATGATTTGAGGCATTATTTTTGGGATGACCCACATTTATATAAAGAAGGAGTTGATGGTATTATGAGAAGATGCGTACCGGAATACGAGCAACAAGAGATATTAAGAAAATGCCATAGCAGTGCCTACGGAGGGCATCATGCTGGAGATAGAACCGCACAGAAGGTTCTACAATCAGGTTTTTATTGGCCAACCCTCTTTAAGGATGCCAGAAGGTATGTTTTATCTTGTGATGAATGTCAAAGAGTTGGAAATATTTCTAGACGAAATGAAATGCCTATGAATTACACTCTAGTTATTGAACCGTTTGATTGTTGGGGATTTGACTTTATGGGTCCTTTTCCTCCTTCAAAAGGCTATACCCATATACTTGTTGTTGTCGATTATGTTACTAAATGGGTAGAAGCCATACCTACAAAGAGTGCCGATGGTGAGACTTCGTTAAAAATGCTTAAGGATGTTATTTTTCCTAGGTTCGGAGTGCCTAGATATCTTATGACTGACGGAGGTTCTCATTTTATTCACGGTAGTTTTAGAAAAACTCTTGCTAAGTATGATGTCAATCATAGAATTGCTTCTGCTTATCATCCCCAAACTAGTGGGCAGGTAGAGCTTTCAAATAGAGAGATCAAGTCTATCTTGCAGAAGACTGTTAGTAGATCTAGGAAAAACTGGGCTAGTAAGTTAAATGATGCTTTATGGGCTTATAGAACTTCTTATAAGAACCCCATGGGTATGTCTCCTTATAAGATGGTTTACGGAAAAGCGTGTCACTTGCCTTTAGAATTAGAACACAAAGCTTTTTGGGCAGTGAGAGAGCTTAATAGAGATTTTAAACTAGCCGGTAAGAAAAGGTTGTTAGATTTGAGTTCTCTAGATGAGTGGAGAAGCGAAGCGTATGAGAATGCCAGACTTTTCAAAGAGAAAGTCAAGCAATGGCATGATAAGAGAATTCTTAAGAGAGAGTTTCATGTTGGTGAGAAAGTTCTATTGTATAGGTCTCGTCTCAGATTTTTTGCAGGTAATTTACTTTCTAAATGGGAAGGACCATATGTTATTGTGGAAGTGTACCGCTCAGGTGCTATCAAGATTGCTTCATTGAAAGATGATTCTACACAAGTGGTGAATGGGCAAAGACTCAAACATTATATTTCTGGAGATTCTTATAATGAAGATGTTGATGTTATTGAAACAGTTTCTCCGGAAGATTACATCCAAGACAAACTGCAGGAACCTGCAGAGTTCGTTTTCGAATAGGTAACAGTTCTAGTCAGAAAAGTTTCGCGAAAAGTTCTTCCTTTAATATTTTTGTTGTTTTTACTAAATATGAAAAATCACGAGATGAAAAAGGGCAGGAAAAAGAGTCCGTGTGTGTCTCACACACAGGTGGCGCGGGCCCACCCCTGGCCGCGCCACCTACGTGTGAGAACACACCGGAACTCGTTTCCGTCCCGGTTTCTTCCTGTGACTTCGTTTCGATGTATAATTTTCGCCTATTTAACCCCCGGAGTCCCCGAGGTCTGTATATCGTTTTCTTGTCGTGTTTTGTTTCGAGTCGTTTCTGTCAGGAGTTGATCTTAAGCTTAGGAGAGTCATGGCCTCTTCAAGTGACAACAAGGGCAAAAGGCCCTATGTAGATGATCAGCTACGCCAAAAGTGGAAGGAAGAGCAAGGTTCTGGGAGAGGAAGGCCGAGGAAACCTGCTTTTGAAGGACCAACAAAAGTTCGACATATCTTTTCTCATGATTTGCAGGGACCAACATATCATGTTTTGGATCTTGATTCCATGCCCGAGATAGAACATGGAATACTGGTCACTTTTGAGCTTTGCACTAATTATCAAGCCTTGAAGAGGGAGGTAAGGATGCTTCAAGAAGAGAATCTTAGGCTTCGCCAGATGCAGGAATATTTCATTAATCCAAGGCTGCTTCCAATACCACCAAAGGAGTAATTCATCGGTTTAGGCATCCCCTTGGCTTGTTCCAAGCTTGGGGGAGTGCCTCGGTATCACATCATTACCTTTCGCTCATTTACTTTTCAAAGTAGAGTCATATCATGAATAGAGAAGTTATCATATAGAATAGTTTGCAGCTTGGAAGTATCCTCCTTGGTCAGTTATCTATGTATCCCTTGGTGTGAGTTGCGGTAATAAAATATTAATGAGAAGTTTTATCGTTTACTTTTCGCACACTTTATGTTAGTCTGCAATCTCTCTTGTATGACTAGTCTTGTTGATTGGTATTGGTATCACATTGGGAGCATGAGTAGATTTAGTTGGTTTTGGCAAACCTAGCTTGGTCAGTAGCAACTTTACCTTGAAGTTTGAGTAGAAAAGAATAAAGAAGTGTTTGCAGTTACATCGCTTCAGTTTTCCCTTATGTTAGGCTTACAAGCATTGTTATTCTTAAAGTTAAAATCGTTGTACCTTCAAGGGAGTTTGCATGATTGTTCTTATTATATGTATGTTTGTTTGTTTCATGCAACTCTTATGCTTGCTACCCAGCCTTGCTAGCCAAAAACCTGTACTGAGAGGAAATACTTCTCGTGCATCCAAATCCCAAAAGCCAAGTCACTTCCAAAGAGTCCACTATAAATTCCTATGCATGGTATTTCAAGCCATTCCAAGTAAATTTTCATGTGCTACCTTTCAAAAACTTTCAAACACTTCTCATTTTGTGCCACTGTTTTTAGCTCATGAGGACGTAGTGGATGGGTTTGTTATCTTCCATACTAAATTAAGTACCTCTCGACTAGGCAGCTTCATCTGCTCGTCATTAATTTTGCAAGGGAGCTGGTCAGACCATTATAATCTTAAAAAGAAAAAAAGAAAGAAAAAGGCACTCCTCCAATGGAATGTGAAAGTTGGTCGGCACCCGATGGAATCGGTTAGCCATGGTTTGAGAAAGGAAAAAGGTGGGGAGGAGTGCAAAGCTATAAAAGAGCACCAAAGTGCCAATTAATCAAACATCTCGGAACCGCTCTCACTTGTTTAGTATGGAAGATATCAAGAACTCCGTTGCTAGTCGTTGACAAAAGCATACACCTCTCAAAACAATTTTTCACCTCTGTTTTACAAATGAAAAGCTCTAGCACATGTTTAATCCCTGCTTCCCTCTGCGAAGGGCCTATCTTTTACTTTTATGTTGAGTCAACCTATTTCCCTCTGTCTCAAGCAAGCATTTGAGTTGTTATGTTTCACTCATCCATATATTGATCCGTTTAATCATGTTTATTATCTTTCTTGTTTTGTATAATGCTTTTGTCTGAAGGAATATATCTTTGAAAGCTTTCTATGAATGCAAAAGTTTACTTTGTTGAGCATATAGTCTTTGCTATATTAGCTCTGTTTTAAAAGGCTCCGTCTTAAAGAAAGAATAGCTTGTTCATTGTTCTTTGACGAAGAGCTAAGGTTTGCCATTGCCAATTATAATTTACCTTGTGCACCTGTACATGTGATTCCCTTTTACCTATTGCAAGTTTACATCTTATAAAGGGAAGTTGCTGTCTATTATAATTTGTGCCTTAGTGAATGTGATCCTTCTCGTCCGTATTTTGATTATCGACACTCCACTCCATAAACCTGTGGTCATGTTTACCGAGTTTAGTTTTCGCTTGGGGACAAGCGAGGTCTAAGCTTGGGGGGGTTGATACGTCCAATTTGCATCACTATTTTATATCATAATTTGCTATTATTCATTGATATATTTCATATGTAGACATGATACTTATGTTATTTCCTTTGTTTTCACATGTTTGATGATCATCGGAGGAGTTGCTGCCGGAGTCAGGATTATGCTGGAAAAAGGACCATCAAGAGGCCATATTTTGAAGATCAGGAAAATTCCAGAAAAATACCCAGAAATTATATTTTCCCAGAAGACTCACGAAGCCAGAAGGAGGAGTCGAGAGGAGCCAGGGCGGCCCCACACGCCAGGGTGGCGCGGCCAGCCCCCTGGCCGCGCCAGCCCTATGTGAGGGAGCCCTGGCCCACTTCTGGTCTCGCCCCTTCGCGTACATCATCGTCCCCGAAAACCTAAGTGAAGGGGGGGTTCAGAGTTAGACACAGCCGCCTCTGCGGGGCGGAGAACACCAGAGAGAGAAAGCTCTCCGGCAGGGAGAAATCTGCCGGGGAAATTCCTTCCCGGAGAGGGGAGATCGTCGCCATCGTCATCACCATCGCACTGGACTTCATCGGGATCATCATCATCATCATCTCCATCACCAGTACCTTCATCTCCACCATCACCACGCCATCCCGCTGTAACATCTTGAGTTGGATCTTGTTATATTCATAGGGGAAACTTTCCCGGTGTTGATTACTCTTGTAGTTGATGCTATTGAGTGGAACCGTTGAATTAAGGTTTATGTTCAGATTGTTATTTACCATTATTTCACCTCTGATCATGATCCATATGATGTCTTGTGAGTAGTTCGTTTAGTTCTTGAGGACATGGGAGAAGTCAAGATGTTAGTAGTGAATTATTGTTGAGAAATATTTAATGGTTTGATATCGTTGTGGTGCTATTTCACTAGTGGTGTCATGTGAACGTCGACTACATGATACTTCACCATTTATGGGCCTAGTGAGATGCATTGTGTATTTGGCTACCGATTGTGGGGTTGCTGGAGTGACAGAAACCTAAACCTTCGTTGGGAAACCATTGCACCAGGGAGCGTAGGATCCTAGAGTTTAAGGCTGTGGTTAGATTTATCTTAATTACTTTCTTGTATTTGCGGATGCTTGCAAGGGGTATAATCACAAGTGTGTATTTATCCTAGTAAGGGTAGTGCGCTAGCACAGGTTCACCCCCATAACACTTACCAAACCAATAAATACTATTGGCTCTATGAAGCGAAAGCTCTTGACAGAAACCTCCCGTGTGTCCTCGAGAACGTTTGGTTATTATAAGAACACAACCGGCTTGTCCTTTGCTGAAGAAAGGATTGGGCCACTTGCTACAATTGTTACTACTGTCTCTTATTTACTCGTACTTTATTTATTCGCATTACCAAATACCTCTGAAAACCTGCTTGCTAGTATTTACAGTGATTCCTTGATCAAAACTGCTCATCAACACCTTCTGCTCCTCGTTGGGTTCAACACTCTTATTTATCGAAAGTACTACGATACACCCCCTATACTTGTGGGTCATCAAGCAGCTCGGATTGCGATTCCGGCTATTGCCCGCCGCTGGCGATGAGGCGCAGAGGAGAGTCTTCAGGCCGCGCTGCAGGGGATTTGATGGATTTCACCCTGGAGGAGCTCCGCACAGTGATGGCCCTGTCCCAGCTCGCTCGTCAGACAATGGAGATGGCTCGGCTTCTGAAGGGGTGGCAATTCGATGCTCGCCTATTCGGCTTCGTCAACCTCCCGCCATAGTAGTGCTGGCCAGGGGCATCGGTGCGAAGGCGCATGTGTCAAAGTTTGGGGAAAAAGGGCGCGAGCTCCGGGGCCACGTCAATGGTGGAAAAAGTCCTCTCGCCACGTCTGCTGGTACGAAAGGTGCGGACAAAGCAATGGAGGACCGCTATGGGCAGTTGTGGGATTTCACTCTGGTACCGCGCCCTCCCAGCACTACTAGGGTTCCCTCTCCACCCCTGCGGTGCTGCCACTTCTGGTCTGGATTAGGAGGGACCTGGTGGAGAGCAGGAGTTTCTCCATCGACGACTGTATCCCCACCTCGTCGCGGGACAACCTCCTTGTCCCAGTTCGCCACATCAAGCTTCAGGAGAGGGTAGGTGAAGAAGGAAATTGGCCCTCACTGTCGCAGATCGCTGATAAGGTTCTGATGGCAGACGGAGGAAGAGGCCATGGAAAGGCTGGCGGAGCAAAAGGGGCGCAGTGGAGAAACCCGCCGCAGTAGATGCAGCAGCAGTTGCCGCAGCAGATACCGCAGTTCTTTGGGGCGCCCCCGCCTGCAGGTCAGTTCGGCTCATTCCCTCCATTCGGCTACCCGCAGCAGTGGCCTCCTTACCAGGGGCAATTCCGCCAGAATTTCTAGGGGCAGTTTCCTGGGGCATGGCAGTAGCCGCCAGGTCCTCCAGGATTCTGGCAACCTCCGGGTCCGCCGACAAGCCAGCCGATTCAACAGATGCATGTGCAGCCTGCGAATTTTCAACAACAACAGCAGGTCAGACCCCCGCAGAAACAGTCCCAACCACAAAAGCAAAAACAAAAGCAGAAGGATGATTCTGTTGCAGAGTCTGCTACTCAGGTTTCTGCTGATGCTGCTGTTGCTCCTGCTCCTGCCAATGTTCGAGCTCAGAAGGAGATGGTAGTTAGCTATGCTGGAGTAATTTGCTACAATTGTGGTGAGCCTGGGCATCACAAGCAAGCTTGCTCTCAGCCTATGGTTTGTTTTGTGTGTGGCCTCACTGGACATGAAGTTGAGCTCTGCCCTACCAGGAAGCAGGTGTTTCCAGTTGCAGCTTATCTAGGGAGTGCAGCTTCTGGTCTTGGTTTCTTTCATATTGACCTGCCTGAGAAGCCAGTGAGGGAGTTGTTTATCAAAAACATTGGTGTAGTCTATGTGGAATCTGGTGTTATCAACAAAGAAGAGCTTGCTTCAGGACTGACTGCTATCTATAAGACTACCTGGCCTTGGCAGATCAGGGAGCTAGATGAGTGGTCTTTTCTGGTCAAGTTCCCTCCTCATATCAGAGTTGAAGAAGTTGCAAGCTACCCCTGCTTTGGACTGCCTAAGGAGGGAGTCACTGTTAATGTCATGGTGTGGGAGGGTGACATTGATTATATGGCTGATTTAGAGAAAATCTGGGTCCAGTTCAAAGGTCTGCAACCTCAATGGTGTGAATGGAAAGTTCTTTACCAGTTTGCTTCTGCTCTGGGGTTTTTGGTTGATGTTGACTGGCAGGGAATGTTCCAGACTTTCTATGAAGTGGTCAGGCTTAAGATTCTCTGCAGAGATCACACCAAAATCCCAGATTCTAGAAACTTCAATGTCTGTGGGAAGCTTTATCAGATCAGTTTTGTGGTGGAGAAACCTGGTCCAATCTCTGTGGGAGATGGTGGTGATGACCCACCACAAGATGGGAATTCCCCTGATGAAGAAGAGAAAAGGGAAGGAAATTCTGAAGACATGGATACTGAAAACAATGGGAAGCTTGACACTGCTGCCAATAACACCTCTAGTTCTGTGAGTAAAAACAGGAGTTCCTCTGGAGAGAAAATAAAATCTGTTCCCCTGGCTGAGAAACTTCATGAGGTAGCTGCTGCCTTCATGGCAAAGAGAGATGGTTTTGGTCAGAACAGTGCTAGCAAGCTCTCCCCTGTCATTGATTGTTCTACTGGCAGAGATAAGGTGATGGACTAGCTGACTGCTGCATGTGATGAGGATGGCTGTGTTAATCTGCTGAAAGAAATGGAACTTGCTCAAGATGAAGATGATTTCTTCTACATGGAGCCTGATGAAGCTACAGGAGTGCAACAGGAGATGACTGCCAATCAGCAACTGCAGGTTCAGCAGAATGATCACCAGAAGAAGAAGTGGGGGCCCATCTTCAACACTAGGCAGAGCAGCAGAATTGTGCTCAAGGACAAAACAATAATGCAGCAAGCTCAGTTGGTGAAGATGAAGAAAAATCTGGAAGTCCCTGCTACTTCAAAGCTCAAAGGTAATGACAAGCAAAATCCTTTTTTAATATTAGATCCTGATCCTGATGCTTTTCTTGCTGTAGCTGACACTGTGGGTGTCATGCTGCATCAAAAAGCAGATAGTTTAATTCCTACTATTGATTCTAGTTGTCCAAGTATTCCTGCAAAAAGCTATAATCCTGTTAATGTCCCTGGTAACATAGTTACTGCTTCTTCTGCTACTTCTGCTGTTGATGCTGTTGGACCTGACATTGTTAGTTTACATTCTGCCATCACATCTGCTGATAGTGTTAGCTGTGGTTTTACTTTTTCTCCCATTAAAGATGTGAAGGTTAAGAAAGAGTTAGTTCTTTTTGCTCAAAATGCAGAAGTTAATTTAGTTTCACCTCCCAGTACACCCACCCATCTGCAGGATGAGGGTAGTCTGGATGAGGATGATTTTGCTAAGTGGACCACTATTGGCAAACATAGGCGGGGCAAGCACCCCAGGAAAATTCAGTTTAAATGATTTATGCTTCTTGGAATATTAGGGGTATTCAAGCTGAAGGCAGGAAAACTGCTATTACTGATACTTTTGGTAGAATTAAACCTAATATTATTGGTTTCCAGGAAACAAAAAGAGAAATTATCCCTGATAGTTATCTTAAATCCTTAGTAGCTAACAGATTATTTGCTTGGGTCTCTCTCCCTGCCAAAGGCTCTGCAGGAGGAATTTTGGTGGGGGTAGATCTTGACATGTTTGATCTGATTAGCCATGAGATCAAATACTTTTCTGTCTCTGTTCTAGTTAGACATAAAGCTTTAGATGTTGTCATTAGATTCATAAATGTTTATGGCTCTTCTTATGAGGAAGAGAAAGATCTTTTCATTTCTGAATTGCATACTTTATTCTCTACTTTCCAGGGTCACACCATCATTGGTGGTGACTTTAATTTGGTAAGATTCCAAGAGGATAAAAGCAATGGAGTTATTGATCACAAGTGGAGTGATAAATTCAATGCTTGGGTGGAAATTTGGAGTCTTCTAGAAGTTAAACTTAGTTGTAGGAAGTTTACCTGGGGGAATAATCAGGATAATCTGATTATGTCCACCATTGATAGATTATTTTGTAATCCTGAAGTTGATAGTATTTTCCCTTTAGCTAGCATCAGAGCTCTTCCCAGATTAGCTAGTGATCACACCCCCATTATCTGGGATGCTGGGCTTAGCTCTATACCTGCACCCTCTGGGTACAAGTTTGAGAAATGGTGGCTAATGAGAGAGGAATTTAAAGAGGTTGTCAGTAAATCTTGGAATGCACCTACTAGAGGAGGTAGTTCTATAGATATCTGGCAAACTAAAATTAGGAGGCTTAGACAAGTAACAAAAGGTTGGAATAGTAATATAGAAGCTGAGCTTAGAAAGCTCAAGAAAAAATCTCATGAAGGAATATGATTCTTTGGATCTCAAAGCTGAGTCCGATGAACTCAGCCCTAATGAGCTTTGTAGAATGAAAGAAATTTATGCTGAAATGCATAGTTTATGGCTTAAAGAAGAAGTTAAAGCTAAACAAAGATCTATAGATAGGGATATCAAGGAGGGTGATAGGAATACAACTTACTTCCATACTGTGGCCAATCAGAGAAGAAGGAAAATGATTGTCCATTCCATTGATGGCCCAGATGGTGCTGTTACTGATCCCTCCAAAATGCTTCATGTAGCTACTGATTTCTATAAAGATTTATTTAAAAAGGAGCCTTGTTCTGGTTACTCTCTTAAGGATGACTTCTTTTCTCCTGAGGAAAAAATCACAGAGGCCCAGAACAAATGCCTGGAGGCCCCTTTCTCTGAGGAGGAAGTCAAGGAGGCTGTCTTTGGTTCCTACTCAGATGGGGCCCCTGGCCCTGATGGCTTCCCTTTCCTTTTTTACCAGCATTTTTGGGATTTAGTTAAAGATGATATTATGGCCATGTTTAGGGATTTCTCTGCTGGGAAGCTTGATTTGTTTAGATTAAATTTTGCTGTTCTCACCTTGATTCCTAAGGAACCTGATGCTTCTGCTATGAAGAAATTCAAGCCTATCAGTCTTTTGAATTGCATCTTTAAAATTTTCACCAAAGTTCTTACAAATAGGCTTGCACTGATTATGAATGTGATCACTGCTATTAATCAATCTGCATTTATTAAAGGTAGATTTATACTTGAAAGTGTAGTTACTGCTCATGAAATTGTGCACTCTATTATGCAAAGTAAGGATAAAGGAGTAGTTCTAAAATTAGATTATGAGAAGGCTTTTGATAAGGTTGATCCAGAATTTCTGTTAGACCTTCTAAGGAAAAGGGGTTTTGGGGATCACTGGATTAGTCTAATTAGAAGTGTTGTTTTAGGAGGCTCTGTTGGAGTCAAGATGAACAACATTATTGGGAATTTTTTCACTACTGGTAAGGGACTGAGGCAAGGGGACCCCCTATCCCCTCTACTCTTTGATCAAGTTGTTGATGTCCTTACTAGGATGCTAATTAAGGCCTCTAATGCAGATCTGATTAAAGGTCTTTGCCCGGACATTTGTCCAGGAGGTGTCATTTGCTTGCAGTATGCAGATGACACTATCCTTTTTTCAGATAGCAATGTTACTTACACTGCAAATCTCAAAAAAGTGCTCACTTGCTTTGAGCAGGTTTCGGGTATGAGGATTAATTACTCAAAAAGTGAACTGATTCCTCTTGGGCTAGAGCCTGAGGAAGTAGAAGCACTTGCTAATATACTGGAATGTACCATAGGTGAATTTCCTATCAAATATTTAGGAATTCCACTCCACCATGATAAGCTTAGGAGGGCTGATTTGCAGCCTTTAATTGACAAAATTCTCAAAAGAATTGCAGGATGGAGGGGCAAACTGCTGTCTTATGCAGCTAGAATCCTCTTGATCAGAACCTGCCTAGCTAGTATTCCTGTCTATTTGCTTTCCTTTTTTAAATTTCCCAAATGGGCTTTAGATCTCATTAACTCCCAGATGGCTAACTGCCTGTGGAATGACTTTGAAGGCCACAGGAAATTGCATTTGGCCAACTGGAGACTTATCTGTAGGAAAAAAGAGTTTGGTGGCCTGGGCATTCCTGACCTTGCTAATGTCAATCTCTGCCTTTTGGCCTCTTGGATCAAAAGGTACTCCAAAGATGATGGCAAGCTGTGGAAAACTATGGTAGACCACAAGTATAACACTAGGAACCCCAACATCTTCTGTAGTGATGAGGCTGGGGTTTCTAGATTTTGGAAGGGGGTCATGTGGGCAGTAAATTCCACTAAATTTGGGTATAGATGGAATATAGGTGATGGTAATACAGTCAGGTTCTGGGAAGATACCTGGTGTGGTACCTCTCCTTTAGCTGTTCAGTATTTTGACCTCTATGCTCTTTGCAATGAGCAAGGTATGACAGTCAGACAAATTTGGGATGGATCCCAGCTTAGACTGACTTTTAGAAGGAATTTTTCCGCTGCCATGATGGACTGCTGGTATGAATTAGAGGGGATAGCTTCTAGTGTCCAGTATGATGGGAATTGTGACTCCCTCATCTGGCAGTACACCACTAATGGTGTTTACTCCACTACCACTCTTTACAAAATTATCAATTTTAGTGGTGTGGTTCCTCTTTTTATTCCTGCAGTCTGGCAGCTTCACATTCCACCCAGGGTTCACATCTTCCTGTGGCTTCTTGGGCACAATAAACTGATGACTAGGGATAACTTGAAGAAAAGGAATTTAAATAAACCAGAATGCTGTGTTTTCTGTGCAGAGCCTGAATCTATTCATCATTTATTTTTTGACTGCATTGTAGCTAAGCAAATCTGGATGCATATTTCCTCTTTCTTTGAGTTACCCATTGGGGATTCTTATGAGTCGATTGCTAGATTCTGGATCTCTAATAAAAAGCATGATTTGCTTAATTTAGTTTGTGCTAATGTTTTATGGAGTCTATGGAAGGTGAGAAATGACCTTATTTTCAATGGTCAACCTTGGATGGATACAAAACAGGTCTGGAGGAGAGTGCTGGGATCGCTCAGAAGATGGAAGTTGATCTTCAAGGACAGCATGATGACCACGGCGGATTGTCTCTGTCAGGAGATCACCTTGATCTTGCGGGCTCCGATGCAGCTGGAGAACGGCTGAATGATTCCAGATTCGCCTCCTTGCCAAGCTCGCCAGCAATGAAGAAGATGGCTGGCCCCGGTACCTGGACGACGCCGAATTCGGTCCTGGTGGATGGTTTTGCCTCACCTTGATGCTGCTTTCGCTGTCGTCACAGTTCGCTCTCCAGTTAGCTTTTGTTTTCGTTTTTGTTGCAAACTAGAAAGCAAAGATGGCTTTTGGTGGTTGTATTTTGCGACTTTCGGTTCGACCCCCTCCGTGTAAAAGGGGAGGCTGTAGGCTAGCGATGCGGTTCCCTGAACTTGTTACTTGTTGGTTTTGTTTTCAATGAAAATGGGACTGGGGGTGGCGAGCCCCTGTTGCTCTAAAAAAAAGATCAAAACTTGCGCCCTTTGGGTACCAAAGACCAAAGTTAGGGGTATTCACTAAATATCGAAAGATTCTCTTGACCGCCACTAAGTGGCTCTCCTTTGGTGTGGCTTGAAAACATGCACATACTCCCACACTCAACATAATATCCAGTCTAGATGCGCAAAGGTAAAGCAAGGATCCAATCATAGAACGATAGAATTTTTGATCCACTTCTTTACCAATAGGATTGAGATCAAGATTAACCTTTGTGGACATAGGAGTCTTTGCACCGTTGACTCCAATCATCTCGAACCTCTTGAGCATGTCTTGGGTATATTTGGCTTGGTTCACAAAAGTCACTCCCTTCAATTGCTTTACTTCAAATCCAAGGAAGAATTCCAACTCACCCATCATAGACATCTCAAACTTGTCGGTCATAAGATTAGAAAACTCATCATTGAAAGCTTTGTTAGTAGAACCAAATATAATGTCATCAACATATAATTGGCAAATGAAAAGCTCCCCGTTAACCTTCTTAGTAAAAAGAGTGGGATCGATTACCCCAATTTCAAACCTAACAACTCTTTAAGGTGCTCATACCATGCACGTGGAGCTTGTTTAAGTCCGTAGAGCGGCTTATCAAGTTTGTAAACGTGGTTAGGAAATTTAGGATTCTCAAAACTTGGGGGTTGCTTCGCATACACCAATTCATTTAAAGGACCATTAAGAAATGCACTTTTAACATCCATTTGTTGGAGTTTGAAGTTATGATGAGATGCATAAGCAAGTAAGATGCGAATAGATTCAAGACGAGCAACGGGAGCAAAATTTTCACTGAAATCAATACCCTCAACTTGGGAGAAACCTTGAGCCACCAATCTCGCCTTGTTGCGAATGACAATGCTATTTGCATCTTGTTTGTTCTTGAAGATCCACTTGGTCCCAATGACATTACGACAACCTTTGGGTCTTTCTACTAGAGTCCATACTTTGTTGCGCTAGAAGTTGTTGAGTTCATCATGCATGGCAATAAGCCAATCCGGATCCTCGAGCGCTTCATATACTTTCTTGGGTTCTACAAAAGAGACAAAAGCATGATGAGAGCTAAAGTTATATAGTTGCCTCCTCGTAGAGACCCCTTTACGAACACTTCCAACAACATTTTCCAAGGATATGCTTTTTCGTTGGAGAGTGTCCTCAATCTTCTTCTCATGGCAAGTGCGAGCTTCTAGAGGTGTTTCTTGAGAAACTACTTGATCATCTTCATAATCACAATCATCGTCATGATCTCCGTTCTGGTCCTCGCCTTGACCAAGTGGACTGCCTTGATCATCAAGTGGCCCATAGCCACAAAATTCAGAAGGATCTTTATCTCGGCCTTGATCACCCTTGGAGACTCCGGTATCCAGACCCGGAGACTCCGGTATAGGCCAGAGACTCTGGTCCTCAGGGGCCAAAGACTCTGGGCAAGATTGCTCGATGGGATGATCTTGAGTTTGAGCGTGTGTAGCTTGTCTTTGGTTCAAGTCCTGTGGGTATTCAGAAGGTGAAAGCTCCACTTGAGTAGAGCATTGTCCTGCTCCTTCGGCCAAAAGGTGTCCCTCAATGGGGCGGAAGAATCCGACACCTATTCTTCTTATGGCTTGGGGAGGAATTTTGCCACCTACATCACGAACACCACTTTGTCCCACAAATGAACCGTTATCTTCATCGAACCTCATATTAGAAGTCTCTATAACATGTCCGGTGGACTTGCTATAGATCCTATAGGAATGTGAGCCCGAGGAATAACCAACAAAGATACCCTCTAAAGCTTTAGTATCAATCTTTGACAAACGAACACCTTTCTTGAGATAGAAACACTTACAACTAAACACTCGGAAGTACTTGATGTTAGGCTTTTGGCTGGTAAGAATTTCATAAGGAGTCTTGTTCAAGTTCTTGCGGAGATAAAGCCGGTTGGTAGCATGGCATGCAGTATTGGTAACTTCGGCCCAAAAGTTGTATGGAGACTTGAACTCCGCCAACATGGTTCTTGCTACATCCATAAGAGTCAGGTTCTTCCTCTTGGCAACTCCATTTTGTTGCGGCGTATAGGCAGCAGAATATTGATGTTTGATCCCTACATCACTAAGAAACTCATTTAGGGAGTAGTTCTTGAACTCGATGTCGTTGCCACTTCTTATTGTCAAGATAGTAGTATTGAATTGACACTCAACTTTGGTGGCAAAGTCTTTGACGGTTTGTTGGGTCTCACTCTTGAATGTGAAGAAATAAACCCAAGTATATCTTTAATAGTCATCGATAATCACCAAGCAACACTTCTTGCCAACAATACTAGCATGATATGGTGGTCCAAAGAGATCCATATGAAGGAGCTCCAAGCAACTCTTGGAAGATATAATAGTCTTGCTTGGATCGCTTGTCTCATGCATCTTTCCTTCCATACAAGCCCTACAAACACGATCTTTGGCAAAAGAAACATCCTTTAGTCCGAGTATGTGGCCGCCGGTGTAGAGACTTTGCAAAGACCTCATATTGACATGGGCTAACTGGTGATGCCAAAGTCATCCCATGTCGGCCTTAGCAATTAGGCATATCACAGCCATAGTGGGTTTCTCCGAAAAGTCCACCACATACAAGTTGTTCTCGACATACCCAACAAAGGCAACTTTGAGAGACTTGCTCCACATGACAACCACAAAGTCAACATCAAATTATGTGGCATAACCCATAGTAGCAAGTTGACGAATGGAAAGGAGATTATAACCAATGGTTTCAACAAGCATGTTATTCACTAGGGACACGTCCGGAGTGATCACCACCTTGCCGAAACCTAATACCTTAGAGGATGATTTATCACCATAGGAGACTGTAAAATTTGAAGTATTTGGCCTTGGTTACTTCATAATATTTTTGCTTCCGATGATATGACTCGTAGCACCACTATCAATAATCCATTTCTCTCCCTCTGGAAGCAATGTCCTACAAGAAGTAAATTCTTGGTTTTAGGTCCCCATTTTTCGATGGGTCCTCTTTTGTTAGTCACAAGAATCTTAGGCACCCAAATAGCATATTCAATGAAACCATCATAGAGACCAACATATTTAGCATAGACCTCACTATAATAATCCCTAAGAAGAACATAGTGAGGGTTGTATTTTCCTGTAAAGTTATTGTGAGTAGGGCCGGAGACTCTGGCCTTGGGGGCCAGAGACTCCGGGCTAGATGGCCCTGCCTGAGACTCTGGTCCCTTTGGCCCGGAGACTCCGGTCTCCTCGATTTTCTTCTTTCCCTTGAGCTCCACCCACTCATCCTCTGTGTAGCAAATGTCAAAAGGAACATGAGGAGTGGGGGCAGCATCAGGCTTCTTCTTCTTGTTGTTCTTTTTTTTCTTCTTCTTCTTTGAGGACTCGGCCACAACTCCAAGTCCCTCCTTCTTTGAGGACTCGGCCACAAACCTGAGTCCCTCCTTACCCTTGTTCATTCATTGATTACTCAATAGATCATTGAGATTCTTCTCTCCTTGAATGCAAGTGGCAAGACCCTTAGCAAGTTCGGCCTTCAACCTAGTGTTCTCCTCAATTATATTACCATGATCACACAAGGGGTTAGAAGAACTAGGCACTTCAATAACTTGCATCGGTGGGACTTTAGATTGTTCAATAGTTAGTTGAATTTGAAGTTGCTCATGAATCTTAGTGAGACTAGAGAATTTGCCTTCCAAAACCTTGTAGGCTTCTTCAAGATTCTCCAACTTCCCACGAAGATCATTATGACCAACGTCAAATCCGACTTTCTCCTTTTTAAGCAATTTGACCATAGCAAGAGCATGGTCATGTTCTTTAGTGACTTTGGATGTGTTTAAATTATGAGACTCCTCTAGTCCCAACAATTTCTCCTCTAAAGCGGCTCTCAAGTTTTGCTCTTCTTTGAGCTCAATGGATAGAGAGCCAATATCATCGGCGGCTAGTCTCTCAAACTCCTCCTTCTCCTTGATAGTGTCACGAGCATCACCTAATTGACACATTAGTGTCTCAAAGTACACCTTGGTGTGTCCCTTCATGTTAGCAATGAATTAATCACAAGACACTAGTTCTTTCTTAATCTTAAGACTACTCACGTCATCCATAGAAATAGACTTGGAATGAGATGATGAAGGAGTAGGTGATGAAGTTACCTCTGTGGCCTTAGCCATGAGACACTTGTTGTTGGTGACAATGGAGTTCTCATTTTGAGAGTCGAAGAGAGGTGTAGGTGGAGTGGAAACAATAGCAATGGCGGTCATTTCTCCACTCTCTTCATCTTGATAGTCATCATCATCTTCGAACCCGGAGTCATACTCTTCATGTTCAAACAACAACCTTTCTCTTTTCTTCTTGTCGTCCTTGTTCCCACGCTTCTTGGAAGAGGAGAATTTGGATGACTGGTGCTTGGGAATAAGCCGGCCACCATGGTCCTCCTTATTCTCATAAGGACATTCGGCGATGAAGTGCTTGATTCCACCACAATTATAGCAATGCCTCGCTTTAGAGTCACCATCCTTTCTTGGAGAGGACTTGAACTTGGATCCCTTGAACTTGTGCTTATTGGCATCCCAAAAAGCATTGGTGGTGAGAGCCAAATGTTCATTGAGTGCATACTTCGCATCCTCCGAAGAACAATACTCTTCTTCACATATTTCTTCATCTTCTTGCTTGCTTGTAAACCACCTTGGCCTTGAGAGCAAGATTGTGAACTCCTTGCCCGGCGAGGACACGAGCTCTAGTCTCTTCCGCATTCTTCTTCGAGATAGCCAAGGCGGTGAACTCGCAAAGAACTTCATTTGAGGTCATACTTCGAAAGTCCGGTCTTGAATGGATGATCTCAGACTAGATGTGTTTTCTTGGGTTGATGGAGGTAATGAACATACGCTTGATATAGTCATCACCATTGTCTTTGCACCCAAACCCGGTCAAGGCCATTGCGAGAGCCAAAATCCTTTGGTAAATCTCATCGGGAGTCTCATTATCTTGCATAATGAAATCCATCTCTTCACTTTTGAGCTCATCAAACTTGGAGAACGGATGCTCTCGTTCCCAACGAAGAGCATGGTGAGGTAGTCCCATACTTCCTTGGCAGAGCTCAAATTGTTGATGTGTGCCGCATGAGTATCCGGCCCGGCTTGTTGAATGAGATGCTTGGCGGTGGCATTGAGTTAGTCATCAACTTATTCCCTTCCGGTCAAGTTGAGAGGATCATGCGGTGAAAAGCCATTTTGTATGACCCTCCACAAATGAGTAGAATAACTAGAAATATGATATTTCATTAGTCCTTGCCATTTAATAAAATGGCGAGAATCAAGCTTAGGAGGAGATCCCATGTTGTTAATGTGTGGCATAGGATAATGGACCGGTAGGGTGGAGTAAGTGTTTGGTGGTGGAATAGACGCACCCTTAGTCGGACCATCATTTTCCTTAGGTAGGGCACCGTTATTCTCGGTGGAGGGAGAGCCATGGTTAGATGGCTTTACCTTCGCCAAGGGGAGATCCACACTTGGTGTGGTGTTTGGGTCGGTGGGCCCAGGAGGCTTCTTCCCAAGGTATTCCTCAAACATTGCCTTCATCTCCAATCTCATGGAGGATTTCAAGGTGTCCAAAGACGCCAAGTGTTCCTCTCTAGAAATCAAAGATGGGACGGAGATAGGAGTAACTTGGGGAGGGGTTTCTTTATCTTTATCCTCATCCCTAGGGTCACCCATACTCTTAGGCGGTTAAGCCCGAATAAGAGACCACACTCTGATACCAATTGAAAGGATCATAGGAGCGATTAGAGGGAGGTGAATAGGAGCTACCCAATTTTTAGTTCTTTTTCAAATTAAGGCTAGACAAGAAGGGCAAATTCTCTAGATGTGCTACTAAGTGAATTTACCTAGTGTGACAAGAAAGCTAGCAATAACAATATAAGTAAAGGTACAAGTAAAGGATAGAAGTAACCGCAATGGAGACACGAAGACACAAGGATGTATTCCCATAGTTCCTTCCTTGTTACGGGAAGTACATCTACGTTGGAGAGGCGTGGTACCACGAAGGACACCAACGCCACAAAGGCTCACCCTATTCTCTGGTGAACAAGCCACAAAGGCGAGTTCACACTCCACTAAGCGATTCCCTTGAAGGCGACACGATACCTTTACACAAAGTATTAAGGCGAGCTCCACAACTCAATTGGAGACTCCCAATAAGCCCACCAAGCTCTTACACACAAAGATTGAGCTTGGAGGGCAGCTTCTTCCAGCTAGGATTCCGAGGAACCCAAGAGTAACAAGCAACACACGAAATTGGTGGAGAATTCAAATCCCCTCGGTGGAACTGTAGATCTAGGTCTCCTCAAAGGGCTTCAAGTTCTAGTGGCTAGAGAGGGAGATCTAGGGAAATTAAGCTTGGTAGTAATGGTGGAGAGAGTGTGGAAGCCGCAACCTCTTCTTGAGGTAGAAGAAGACTATTTATAGTTCTCCACAAAATGTAGCTGTCGCTGGTCGACTAGGACCGGAGTCTCCAGCTAGGATGGCAGGAGTCTCTGGCCTAAGTGACCACAACACCGGAGTCTCCGGCCTAAGACAAAAGTCTCTGGCCCAACTCTGGGCTGGAGTCTGAGCCGGACAGCTCGAGAGCCATTGGCTGGTCGGTAGTCACGAACCCGAGTCGCCGGCCCTGGGAGGTTGGAGTCTCCGGCTGGAGACCAAAGTCTCCGGCCCAACTTCGGGTGGACATCTGAGTCGGACCACACGATTGGTAAGGGGTGAGCTGCCTGGGTCAAAGCTCTAGGCCGGAGTCTCGAGGCCATAGGGGCCAGAGTCTCCTCCCTGGAGATGGCAACAGCTCTAATTCATGGAGAACCTCTCCACCGTTACAAACCTCGCAAAGCACCCTTCTAAACTATGAAGCCCTAAACACACAGCTGGACTTCAAGCTCCAATCTTTTCATCTTTTTGGGGAAAAACCCGCGAGGCACCAGATTAACCTAGAAAGTCTGTAAATCTTAATAGCAAGGTTAATCCACCAAATGTTGTTAACAAATACCAAAATATATTTCATAGGGAAATGCCATTTCACCTACTTACGTTGTCGAGGCTCACCATGCGACCTCAGCAGGTCAAGATCAAGTCCCTTGACATCCCAGGTTGGACTCCCATCATCAATGAGATCATCATCCAATGTAAACCTAGATAGTCTATCAAGGTAAATACTTCAGAATCTTCCTCCTGTACACCTAACATATTTTCAAGTTCACATGACTCATCGGGATCATTGACATCTACAACAAAGAATTCAAGGTCGCCACGGTCACAAACGTCCCAAGCCCTAATCAAGCAGGTCATTGACACATTCAGAACCTACCGCCCAACCCTAGTGACGAGGGTTAACTTGACAAATGTCCTAGATGAAGGACTTAGGATCGGGGAGATAGGGCGTCGGATGAACTCGAAGGTAAGGTTAGTCGAAATAGGTGTGTACCGAAAGTAAACTTGGGTGTTGAACCTTGCTTGCTTTCAATCTGGCCTACACCGTCCCCTCCTGGCCCCTATATATAGGTGGCCAGGTCTCAAGGATCGGGTAGGGTCCGATACAGATTACAACATCGACATACGGTAAGAACTCGTATCTCGACTATCATTACAATTGGGCCTAGCTTATCGGGCCTCAGGGATACTCAACTAGCGGGCTCTATTAACTATACCCTTGTCACCTAGCAAGTAGCCAAGGGTTCACCCGTCCGGGTCTTGTGTTCCCCGGCACCACTCATTGAGGCCGTCGAAACCTTCAAAGGCCTAATATCCAGATTACTGGTGCTAACAAGACCTACCATCTAGGTCAAAAAATTCATCAAGCTCACCTAACGGGTTGATCTAGGAGCTAGGCCAACTTCAGCAACATCTCAAGGTCGTCTTTCTCACTAAAGGTACTGATCGGGGGCTTGTCGGATATAAGTGGAGTTGGACTATATCATATACGGTACACAGACATGTACCCCTTCTCAGCCCATGGTGCCGATGACTACCATGATGTGAAGGCCCACATCCAAACATTGATCTAACAGACCTAACTTATTGAGCTACACCGAGACTTCAAGAAGGTTTCCTCGACTAGATATACATTGAAAGAACACCGCATGATCAAGTGTCATGCAAAACTATGAAGACCTAGCGTGAAACATGGAGACACTTGCCATCGATGGCTATATATATCGAGCATCATTTATCCAAAGGGGGTTCGAATATCTATACCAAGTCTCTGCCAGAGTCTCCATAGCCATATACTCTAGATCCATTTGTAAACCTTGTTAGGTGCATCTATAACCCGTCGAGTTGATCTTGTAGTCTTGTAAAAATCCTATGATTCCACTGATAATAAAGTCTAGGAGAAGTTATTCATTATCTGCGTAGTGTATTTGATCAAAACCTGTTGAATTGAGCCCCTTACCGAAACAAAATAAACTCATCACCGATCCTTGGAGTGAGATTGCCGCAACATCGTGAAAACTATCCTTCGTCACCTAGTTCTTGTAGTGACATGATTGTTCTCCAACGGTCACCTCCCTTTGAAAAGTTAGCAAATGGTGAGTCAGTGTCGGTGGAGTTTCAACATGAGCTACTACCTTGCGGATGGAATATATTTGAAGGGGGATACTTTTGTCAAGACAATTCCAAACCCCCAAGGTAAGAAAGAACTTTATTTCCATAATACTCAAGCACCGTTAAGGAAGGATTTGGAGAGGGCATTTGGGATTTTCCAAGCCTAATTTGCTATCATGAACGCTTGCACGGTCATCGACAACGTGATCATTTAGATGAGCGTGGAATGTTTTTGGACTATGGCTCCTACGACTTAATGTGGGCAACCAATGCGGCCTTGTAGAAGTCCAGACCGAATCCGATACCTTCTAGAGAAGTACCATGACAGTCGGGATTCAGATGTGCACGAAGATCTTCATAAATATATCATTAAGAAGTGGTGGCCATGGAATGGCCAACAGAGTCACTAGTTTTGTCTCTATGTTTCATGTTGTATGTGATGAACTTTGTGTTGATCTGAGTGCTAAGACCCGATGGACTTTTTTATGTGATGTAATAATTAAGTACTATTTATGTTTTATTTGTTTTAGATTCACTTGATATGAGTTTCATTATTCGCTTTCTATGTGTATGCAATTGTGGAGAAGGAAACATGTTTGAGTGCCCTATTTTGCATCATCTGCTATGATAGCGTGCCCTATTTTACTTCATCTGCTGCTAGGACAGAAAGTGTTTTGGTGTCCTAAAACCCAATTTTTGGTGCCCTGATTTTTTTAAGTGCCATATTTTACACCATCTACTGTAAATGCTCTACTCTAAATACGTACTAAGAAAAGACAAACGCTTCATATTTTTGAGCCGTAGAAAATATACATCAGTTGGACCCACTCACGCACACGCACACGCACACATGCCAAGATAATAATAATGAAAAAAAAAGGTAGCACAGCTCATCAATCGCCAGTCACAAATCTACGAGTTGCAAATCTCGCGACACACATTACTCAGAAATAGATTTTTCGTTTGATTCCAACGTCAGAAAAATGACGTGGGAACTGAACCTTCTCTCGACTCTCGTACAGCGGCAACAAACCGGCCGGACAGAAATAGAAGAAACCTTTAGTAGAGTGTCTCGATCGTCTTGCTCAACTCTTCGAGCTTCTTCATCCGCAGTCTCTCGCTTTCGCCCACTAGCTGCTCAAGATGTACGACGCAGTGAATTAGTTCTACTGGTTAAAAAAACTCTACAAGCAGTGTAACTGCATATATATTTTGGTTATCAGTTATTGGCTTAAAGCACCTCGACTAGCCTGTTGACAAGGCTTGCTTTCTCGTTGCTCTTCTCGTTGTACGCCTCGAGACACATTTTGTACTCCTTCTCCTGCTCTCATCCGAACAGAGCAAAGCAGAAGCTAAGATGTGAATTTGAAAAGAGTAAAATGCGAAGAACACTGGTTCAATGTGGTGCTGCGAGAGGAATCAGCAGGGGCTTCACCTTCCTGAGGCAGCTCTTCCCGAGAGGCTTGAGCTGCCGGTTCAGCTTGTCGACCCGCTTGCGTATCGTCTCCACCTCCCTCCGCGTCGGATCAGCCATCACTTCCAGCTCCTGCAACACATAACGAACAATCCTCAGTTTGCCATCATGTCATATCATTTCATTTCTAGCAGAAATCCTGTGAAAATTTCATGTAATGCAGGCGGCGCCGATCGAGCTAAGTCACGTGCGAACCTGGCGGATGAAGGCGAGGCGCTTGGATTCCTCCTCGACCCTGCCGAGCATAGAGAAGACCTTGTCCCTCACTTCCACCTTCTTCCGCTCGATCTCCTCCTCCTTCTCCTTGAACAGGGACAACGCCGACGACCGCGACGACTCCCATTCCTCCTCACGGGCGATCGACGAGCTCCTCACGCACACGATCTGCATCTGCTGCTCCCTAGTGCCGCTCTCCATCTCCCCCTGTTTCTCCATCTCAGGCTCTCGATCAGGTCCCGTCTCGCGATATAATATCTCACCAAACAGCATGGAAAAGCTAGCACAGCTTGTACCCTTCCTAAGTCGTTGCAGGAACAAGAAGCTAGCACTCTGAACCCCTCCTTATATTTGTGTAGTAGCATTCCTGTCTTTGTTGCAGCCTGAACCTTAAAGCAAGCTATGTACGTACAGTATCGATTGCTTTATCATCACTGGCTATCTTCATGCAGGTGAGTGTCATAGTAGATCAGAAGGGAAAACATGGGGTTGATTCATCTCCAAGGCCAAGCGCATGTGTAAATAGTAGGGTTAGGTGGCTGAGCTCCCTGTCGGAAGTCGAGTAGAAGTAACTCCTGAGCAAACTTTGTATCATAGTGGTGCTGGAGTGTCTACGGTCATGAGTGGGTCTCTCATGTGTACATGCGCGAGGGCATATCATACTCAGGACGCGGTGGACGCCGTCCTTTATAGGGCGTGTAACAAAATATTTTTCCTCCTTTTTCGAGCTTAATGAAATGGCAGATCTCCTGCGGGTTCTCGATAAAAATAACATACACACACGAAAATCCTAATATCACCGCCGGTTTTGTTTTCTTTTGTCTTGCAAACTCCATAGAGTTTGAAGCTCGAATGTTCCGAGTTGCATGTTTTATTTTTAAAAAACTTTGAAAAACGTGCATAATTTTCACATGGCATTTTGGGGTTTATGACGCCTGCTCATTTTGAATGCACTTTTGCTGTCATAGATCCATACATGTGTCTTTTGTGTAGCGCACAGACGGACATATTTATCTATGAAAATTCGACATATGGTTCTCAGTTTTTGTAAATAATGGGATCCTGAGTTCCTGACTACGGATCCAAACGACCACACTCAGATCTGACTCCCCAACTCAAGATAGGAGTCATCGAGTAGCAGTAAAAAATAAGCAGAGCAAAGCCATTCTATGTCCCTGCTAGATTGCCCCTGTAGTCACTGGCCTGACATGTGGGGGCAAACATATGCATTATGCCCAATCAGGCCAGCACGGAAACACCTCAAACCTCATAGAAGCTAGTGGCACAACTCTCAAATGTCTGACTGGGTTGCTCATCCTTTTGAAATAAGTGGAAGATAAAAACTCGAGTGATACTGTGAGGTTCGTTTTCAACGAAAATAGAACTGGGACTTTGGCCCGGTTGATCCAACAAATAACATATACCATCATAAGTACTGTCATTACAAAATGGAGCAGAACTCTAATCAATCATTACAAGAGAAGAAAAACATTTATGCTAACAGCTGGCAGTTGAGAGGGTAGTAGCAATGATCTACGGGGCATCAGGATTTCGAAGACACTGATATTTGGGAGAGGTTTCGTCACTGATTGATAAAGAGATAACACAAATGAGCATGTTTTCCTCAAAACGCCCACAAAACTGAAGCAGAGATCTTATTGAAGACATAAGGAGAACTTTCTCATAGCATGAGAGAGACCTTGCACCTAGTTCTATTGGCCAAATGATTTTTCTCGAAGATTTCTCGCTACTAGCAACAACAGCGTGCACGCTGATATGCTTTGCTTAGTTCATTGGAGCATAGACAACACAGGTTCTGCTTGGAGTGTACACTGAAAATGAATGGGGTCTGTTGTCATGTTGACAGTCCTGCGAGGAACATGTGAAGCATAAGTCAGTCCACATTTGCCAAGGATGTTATAAGCCCATGTCGGAGCAAAAGGCTTACCGAAGTGAAGTGCTCTGCGGTGTGATGGATCCTACCAAATCCACCAAAGATTCCAGCGTCTGAGTCTAAGACCACCTGATAGAAACAAGACATTATCAGCACCCAACCAAACCAGTTCATCTCTAGCTGCTTTAGAACTAACTCGAGGACATTTTAGTAAAATTTTCAGGTAAATTTCAAAACATGAATTGGCTGAACCATGGGAGAATCAAGAGTAGGCATAGAACCACCTGGTATAAGTGGTCAATTCTAGTTATCTGAGCTTGTGAATAAATTTAAAGGCTTGCCATGGAAACATCAATTACAGCATGTGCCAAGCATTTGCTTTGCTTCCTACGTCTGCTTGTACAACAAAATCAAATAGAAAAAAGTATTTTATACGAGATAAATGGAACTAAAAAACCCGGAGTTCGGACTACCAAGTCCCCCAGCGTATTCATGGATAAACATGAGGTAATGTGTATACAAGAAGTGTACAGTGAAGAAAATTACAATGAGGCATGGGGAATGCATGATAGCTGCATACCTTATACATCCCAGGCTTTAAGCAACCAACACGGTAGTCGAAATAGCTATTGCTCCAGTGGAAGTTGAACACAAATACCAGGTCCCCCTTTTCAAACACGATTACCTTATCTTCCTCATGTTTTCGAGACACGTACTGATGGTCTGATGTCATAAACTGCAATTACATAGCCCATTTCATCAGCGAATATTCATAGGTGCCACATAATGTTAGGATAGCAATAATCAGAACTTGCTAATATCTTCCTACATTACCGGATATGATTATATGGCAGGAAAGCAGAAATAGAGTTATTATAAATCAACCACCCCGATTTCAAATCTGAGTTAGCACCCGCAAACTGAATGCTATATTTTCCTTAGGACATAGTATATTCGACTAGAGTATAGAAAATACAGAGGGTAACTGTGTAGCTTTAGGTCAAAGCTTCCATGGTTGAAGTATGGAGATAGCAGAAAGGAAAACATGGACGACTGCCCCTAAAGGAAACAATTTAAAGATTACAGTATTATCACTTCCTTCGGTACATTATAATTTATCTATTTAGCATATATCAAGGTAAGTGGTTCTGTTAAAGTTAGTATTCAAAACAAATGTCGTGTACTATGCTTCATTCAATAAGGTAGAGAAGGGAATACAAAATGCATCCATAATATACTGAGGCGCAATTCTTTTGCATTTTTTTAAAAAAAAGGGGGGTAGAACACCTCAGAAATACTGGTATGGTTTTTCTATTTACAAGCTTAATGATCAAATATGCAACATATTAAGAGCATTAATTCATGGATATAGCACCAAATGTAAGTACATGGAAGCAAAATGCTGAAGTTACTTTACGTGGGTTAGTTCACCAGATTTAGTGGATGTTCCTTGTACATCATACTAAGCTTATGCTGACTGACAAAGAGATGGTGGAATTAATATCAATAGAACGACATGACAGAAGCAATGACACTCTAACTCCTAATGTGATATTTTTTAGTAAAAAGACGCTAATAAGTACAGCAACTCAACCTTGCAGGAACAAAAATGAAAGTAAAGAGTACATACTCCATATTTTTCCTCAAGATGCTGCATTGCTTGATCAAACTGCTGCATACCATGATACCTAAGATATTCTGCATCACCCTGACAAGTAAAACATGGGAACATTTCTTATTGATGGTACATATTACTTCTTCAATCAATGCATCAGGATGCATGGCTTTTGTATTTTCTCGAAAAAGGTAATATTTATTGTCCTGCCCAAATATAATGTCAATAAGAGCAGAGGACAAGATGAACATCATATGGGGAGTTTTTTTCCGAGAAAATGCAAAATACTTTTGTGTTTCTTTGCATTGAAAAGAAGAAGTTTGGTTACAATCCTCCTAGCTAGGAGGCAGTTACAGTTGAGGATAAATCAGTGTACAATAAAGCACTGACGAGGTAAGAGAAGCTCTTAACTTAATTGATTGAATGGAGGTATAAATTACTGCTGTTACCAATAGTAAGCTGTAGCGCAAAGGAAGTTTACCAGGTCAAATCTTCGACGGCATTTGTCGTAACTGTTGTTGTTTCCTGGGATAAACTTACCAGTTGGAAGCACTTGTGGGCCTCTTGGAAAGTCTATCCATTCTGCAAAGTAAAAGTTAGAACAATAACCTTTTAAATAATGGCTTCCTCAGACATAGTAAAACTACAAGTGAAAACATTAGGTGCTAAATGAAAATTTTGATCAAGATTAAAACAGCATGCAGCAAAATATTTAATCTCACCAGGATGTCCGAATTCATTTCCCATGAAGTTGAGATAACCCTCTCCTCCTAAACCCATTGTGATAAGTCTAATCATTTTATGTAATGCTATTCCACGATCAATGTTAGGTGTCGAAGGTCTGTCCAGAGCCATAAAATCATACATATCCTGCATCAGTAAAGCAGATAAGGTTCTATTGTTATTCTGAATTCAATGAAGACAAGAGATTACAGTTGTCACGGATTTGTTGACAGCAAAATTCTCTCAGACAGAAATTCTGGTGTCTATAAAGTGATCACAGATGCATGCAACTAATGTGATAAAAGCAGGCGCACTAGTATATAGCTAAACCTATGATCTAGCTTCCATAGTGCTTTAGGAAAATCGAAGGCGATATGTAAAATATTAAAAAAAGCTCAGAGATGTAAAGAGATTATCCAAGAAACCCAACGTCACTAGGCAATGTCAGAGTTAACTAACTAGAGAAATGATGTGTGGTTACCTTGTCCATCAACCAGAATGCAATGGTCTTATCACCAACAAGTGCTTGATCATGACTTTCAGCATAGGTAACACACTTCTCCAGCCACCTTCTATTTGTTAGTGTGTGCACAATGTCACCCATTTTCCAAGCTTCATCGCTTCCCCTATTCAAAATAAAAATTGTAATTCAGATTTCTGGCACCAGATATTTCGCATCAATAACCAGAAGCACGCAAAATAGCAGAATTTAACAGTTCCAAAATAGAAACTTAATTATCGTAAAAAAGGATAGAAACTTAAGACAGCTGAGTCAACAAAAATTATGAGATACTAGTGAGGATGGACATTATTAAGGAAAGTGTGATGTCATTATACGAAATCTTAAAAGTTGGTAGCTGTATCATACGTATGTAGTTATGCTGAACAAACTAATACAGCTCTCTGTGTGCCTGAACACAGTACAATAATAATGATACATGTTTATGGACATTTATCTGAAAGTCCATATGTGGAATAGTGTTACGCAAAGGAAATTATGAATATAGATAGCACAATGGAATCTTGCGTCCAGTTTGAAAATTACCACCTGCATATCAACATGTGAAACACTTACTTGAGAAGTTCAATCCATTTGTCAGCAACAGCCATATGTAAGCGATAGTCAAAACCAACCCCACCAACTTGAACAGGAAGGGCAAATGTAGGCATTCCACTAACCTGAAAACTCAAAGGACAAACCAACACAGCAGTTGAACAATTAAGCTATTATTTGTTTCTTTATGTAAAGCTCTATATATTTATAGAAACTAGTCTGCCCAGAATAGGCTTATACTATAAACTGACTGATCTGCCATAACATTGTATTTCATCAGACTTTCAGAAAAGTTTAATAAACGAAAGGTTGTCACTCCATGGAACCTACATCTAATTGACTATGGACAAGAAAATAACTTTCAACATCAGGAAATTGACCTCTAGCTAGATATCTAACCATGGGACTACCTGATAATTTCATATCAAGCAATGAATTGAATGGCATTTGCATATTCATGTACAAACAGGAGCTGGTATAAAAATTCTCAGCAACTGGAGTTAGGCCTTAAGAATGACGAAGAATTGCGCTTTTAATACAAGAATACTTATTAAGACTTGATTCGCATGTCTCAACTTGATGTAGCTAAAGAGTAATATGGCAGAGTGTGCACGGCATTTCAAAATCTAAAGAAACTTTTTATATTTCAGAACAAAGTAACCTAAACTATAAACATGATCGCTACAAATATGTTTAATATATTCATATCGAAAGCTAAGTAAGGAAACACTTACATCTTCACCAATAGTTATGGCTTCAGGATAAAGCCCATGAATTAGATCATTCACGAGCATCAAGTAAACAACTGCATCCACATCAGTGGCAAATCCAAAATACTCATTGTAGTTCCCTGTAAAGACTACCTAAAATATAGCACAGTAATTTAGAAAAAATAAAATTAAGTTGGAATATTGTATAAAAAAGATATTCTAACACATAAAGAAAATAAACTAATTGTAATCCTATCAGAATTGCCCACGTAGTTAAGATAAAATAAAAACAGTCAAGCAATGAATTACTTGTAATCCATGGTGCGTATACATCATGGAGGTCACGCCGTCGAATCGGAAACCATCAAACTTGTATTCCTCTAGCCACCATCTTGCATTGGAAAGTAGAAATCTTATAACCTGTGCAAACATAAGAATGTTGCAATATAAATAGTCAGATCAATGGAATAAATACAGAGAAGATGGCAATAGGAGTTCCATTGTTCCATACTTCCCAATTCCCGTAGTTGAACACACGAGAATCCCACATCCAATGATGGCCCCGTGAACCGCCATGAAAGTAATGTGTATCCGTGCCATCAAAACCATTCAACCCGTCCTGGGTATTACTTGATGCATGACTGGGAGAGACACAAAATGAAAGTTATAGCTTTGCAGGAAAGGGGGATTCAAGGATTTCCAATGGGGCAATGGGGTACAATCGATCTAAACCCAAAGGTAAAGCTATAAATCAAAAAGGGCTTTCAATCAAGGCATAAAATAGGATAAATGTTAACCAATCTGATATGCGTATGCATGAACACAAGAGTTCAGTCTGAAATTCATGTGGGGCCAACACTATAGGTGCAGGTGCAAGGAGGGGATGCAATTAGTTTAGAGATAATCTCTATATTTAGTTTACTTGAATATCAAGTTATTTCCATAGATTATGTTAGTTGGAATGTCAGGATTGGATGTGCATCAGCAGGATCCACATATAAAGGGACCTAGGCCTAGTGCATGATATGCTAGAATCTACAAAGAAGAAAAACAGAGCTTGCCTCCAGTTATCTCACATCCTAATCTCTATGGCTCTGATGGCACAGAACTACACAAGGATCTGCATGGCTATGCTCTTTGGAGCCTAGGACATGCAAGATACTGAAAAGAACTTTTTTTCTTGAAGACTGAAAATAATTTTAAAGCTTCTCCTATACACCGGCACTCTATACTTCATCTCGTGGAAAATTATTAATTTTGTTCGGGCAAATATTCAGTGTTCTTCTTTTGTATTTAGAACTTTATGAAACCATACATGACAATTTTGTCCTCCCTCTGACATCAGTACTTCTGCCACAAAGCAATATGTATTTAACATTGGCAATAATTAACAAGTGTAGTTTAATCTGTCTATAGGAAGTGGATGATGCAATTATCATTCGTATACAAGATGATTGAAATACATAATCAAGACTAACATGAACTTACCGATCCATAAATTACAACTTGAACACCGAATGGATAAAAAAACTTTTGTTCGAAATTAAAATATGCCTCTATTAAACTTACATGTTTGTAAAACTAGATTGTGAGAATTCTCAAATTATAAATCACTAATAATTGCACCATGATAAGAGAGGACAGAAAATGAAATGCAAATCCTCATAATAAAATAGCAAAAACACATTTTGATAAGGCATAATATCATGAATTAACTTCTAAGGTCTATTTAAAATCATGCAAACATGATTTGGCTAATAACAGTCAATAAACCATTGGATTGCATAATCTATTAAACTTAATATGATTTATTAACAGACTTCGTCACAACTTATTCACGGCACATTACAAACATAAAATCAGCACAACGCGTCAACTGCAAACTGCACTACATACCTGTGAACAACATCCATGAGGACAACCAAACCAAGCTCATGAGCTCTATCAATCAAAGATTTTAAATCTTCTGGGGTACCAAAGCGGCTACTTGGTGCAAAGAAATTGGTAACATGGTACCTGCAATAAAAATAACAAAACTCTTAACAATGGTGCTCTATTGGTTGTCAAACAGGAAAAAGGCAGCACTTAAAAAAGAAAATGAGTTGAATGATGTTTTAACTTCCATGTCATTGGAAAGGAAGCTAATACAAATACTTATACACGTAACATATCATTGTGCTAGTATGGTGGAACAAACTACCACTGTTGGAAAAACAAAGTGAATATGTGTGTAATCTTATTATCAGGTGTGCATTTACAGGCAACTTGTTATTGTATGCCATACCAAATTGGTGATAATTACATAGTATAAATATAAAATTGGCCACAATAAGATGTCTAATCTGAATGAAAACACAGGAAGTAGTTGAAAGATAGCGGGCTTGTTTGGTTCCTAGTCACAATTTGCCAAGCCAAAGTTTGGTAGACACCGTTTGTGTGGTATGTGTTTGGTTTTTTGCCACACTTGTAGTTCGCCACATTTCATTATTTATATGGCTCACTTTTTCATAGACTTAATTTTTTTACCAACTTTTGCCAAAGCTTAGCTTCTAATTTCTTAGTCACACTTTGTGGCTCTTCACCAAACTTTGGCTTGGAGGATTGTGGCTAGGAACCAAACAGGCCCAGCATGAAGCAGCAGTCTCTCGCATAAGAAGTAATGGGTGAAAGACTGTAGACAAAAATTTAATATAAGAGTTGCTAAAGCGGAAATAGGTTCTATAGACTTCAGATTACAGAGAGAACAAGAAACAGATTTAGAGAAATACCCGAAGCTTCCATAGTATGAGTGCTCTTGGATTGCCATTATTTGCACTGCATTGTATCCAAGTCTTTTAATTCTTGGAAGCATCTCGTCCCTAAAGTTTGCGTATGTGTTTATCTTTGGTTCCTGATTGCACAAGGAAGCCAGAATTTATCCAAGTGTTCATATGAAAAGACCATCAAGCACAATTTGAAAAAAGGGACTAGTGAAAAAATTGATGAAAGAACAATATATATAAAGTTTAAGTTTGATAGGATATTAATATGGCATATCACAAATCATATGTCTAGAGAAGAAAATGTAGAAGATACGAGGGACATAGTTGCTATTGGTTTGATGTGCAATCTTTAAACATAAGAAAATGTATATAAAACTATTTGTAAGGAGTAAATTAAATTGTTGAGTATAATTAGAAAATATTAAATTATAGCAGTAAAAGATGTAACATTCAAACTTACGTCAACTTAAACCTTTGAACAGACAGACACCAGCTTTTGGCAATGCAACAATTTTTTTACATTTTCCTCGAACAGTCAAAACATCATATTTGAACTGAAATGATACTATTCCATGTTTTGAACATATGCTCTAAAGCTTGTATTAACTAGTTCTAGATTGCCCAAGAACTATATTTTCAGATTTTATTAAGAACTAGCACATATGCCCGTGTGTTGCTACAGGCTACATTTTTTATGAAACATCTTTTAGAACATTAAGAATTTTACTACTGAAAATCTGTTTCGAAGAGCGTTCCTCAAGTCCAGATGCATCCATAGTGAATTTCTCTTCGCAAGAAACTCAGCTTATTCTTTGAACCGCGAGAAGAAACCAATCCTCCTTTTTAAGATAGACTTGGCCAAGTCCTTCAGGGCCATCGCACAAGTGCATCTCCCTTCTCTCTTCAGTGTCATCGCCTTATCCTACTTAACATCATAGATGGTGCCCATATTGGTCACCCAGCCATGGTCTACGCCAGGGAGACCCCTACCACCCCTTCATTCTTGCAATCGACCTGCTTCAAGGAGTACCTTGCGAACGCTCCTGTTCAAACCACACCATCAATTTCCCTCGTTTGGCATGTATTTTATTCTCACATTTTGTATTTATTTTTCTCTATTTTTCGTCCGCCTTTGGACGGTATGGTCTTTAGTTTCGAGGGACATACATGTTTTACCGCTAATCCATGAAAGCCAACCCTTATATTAGATCTTTTTAAAAGTTGATCAAACGATTATTCTCTCTCATGAATGCATCTAGTATATTTCTTTTTCTTGTTCCATCATGCTCTCTCCGTAAAAGTTATTTCCAACGATTCCCAAAGAGAAGCAAGATATAAAGCTTGTAAAAAGTTAGGAGTCCCTCTCCTTCGATCAGGAATAATCCTTTATTATAGTACTGGCAGTGCCATCAAGCGGATTTCAGTCTACCTTACGTGCGTGATTTCGACCTTGCAAATCTTTGAACTCTTGATAAATGCATCGGATTTCTTCTCTTATTCCCTTTGTATTCTCATAACCTCATGGTATAGCTGAACTACTGAAACATGTACACAGCAGTGATCTTAGTGTTCTTATTCTTGGTCTTACTCTCACCTCACGTCTCTTTTCTTAACCACTACTTATTTCTTTTCTCATGTCTCCTCTTTTCTCCTTCTTTCTAGCTCCATGTCGTTCCATGCAGCAACTAAAACCAGTGGCATACAAACACGTTGGTATCTCCTGTTCTCTGCACATGCACATCAAGGCCTTTTAGCATATGTGGATCAGTGGATCCACTGTCATGCAGCCGCCCCATGGAGACCTAGTCCTCAGACATCTGCTCCACGTCCATATCCCCGTCCTTGTCGTCGTCAAGGATCATGAGCACGGACCGGTAGACATCGCCCCACCGCTGACGTAGGCCGTAGTCTTCAACGGCGTGGATGACTACAGAACGGTTGCCCTCGTCAAACTCAGGCTGATGCAAGGCATGTTTTACGTAGCAGACCAGGCCCTATGATCTTCTCTTCTAAGGCCAGCTGATTCCACATCGGTAGGGTCGACGAAGAGCGCATAGCCCTTGACCTTCAGTTTCCGACTTCCTCACCGCATCTGGCCGATGTCCCATGTCCTCAATCCTGCACCGTCGAGCTCCATCTGATTTTCCTCTCCGACGGAGCTGTCACCGGCCCTACCGTGCTGGTGGCGGCAAACCTTAGAGGAGGGAGTTTGACTTCTATTGTGTCCGTCGTCGTCTGAGGTTTTTCTCATTTATTAGGGAGAGAGGAGGGGAGATGCGGTCACGCTCCTTTTAGCCCTGTGGTGTTGGTCACGCTCTTTTTTATACCCAAAACACAATGAACGTATCTAGGGTGAACTCTATCCACATTAAGTTGTATTCGGTGCAGGCCACGATCATGATTTTCTTTTTTTTATGTACGATCGGGACTGACCGGACAGAGCTAGACCAAGCTACGAGGGATATTTGGGATGGAAAATTTTGTATCGTTTTTTTTTCTACTTACCGGTGGTAGTGGTGGGTAATTTTTATTCAACTAAAGGGTAAATCGGTCCAAAAAAAGTGGTTGACGACGGAAACCTTACGTACTTTATTATTAGGTATAGAAGTGTCACAGGAAATAAGTTTATGATAAGTTATCACTTATAAGAGGAAAAAGGACAACAATACCAAAATACCATTGCAATAGCCTGTAAATTAACTTGAACTGCATCATTTAGGACAGGTAAAGATGAAATACCGGGCTACTCATGCCAACATGTGTTTCATATATCCTCAATGATTTTGGTCGTTTTGGTTGAGGATGCTTGAATACATACTTCTCCTGCATATGCATGTAAGGAATTTCATAACTGGTTAGTAAATAGAAAACTAAGATGCCAAAGGCAAATAGAAAGTTGCACAGCATGAAAGAACACTTAAGTGGATTTATGATGAAAGTAATAGCATAATTACTTTCAATAAAAATATATGAAATCTAAAGCTACAGAAAGACTAGAGTAAAATACCTCTTCGGGAGGATCATAATATATGCCATTGTATGGTATATCTCCTGGAGCCTGCACAGAGTACTTGATCCAGGCAGGAATTGAATCCTTTGTCCCAGATGGAGTATCCATTCGTACCTAGTTGTTCAAAAGAGATGCTAAGTATTATAGGACATGTTCATGAGCCGAAAATAATCGGCAAGAAGAAGAAGAAATTACCTTTACACGTGAGCCATGCGGAATTGCTGGCGAACCATCTGCATTGTTTGGCAGAAAAATCTCCCAAACACCTAAGTCATCCTGAAAACAATTACACTGGATATGAGCATTGGTAACTCTACCAGTACACTCGATATGAGCATTCGATCAATACACTAAAAAGAGTAATCTACAAAGAAAAGATACTCTCTCCGACCCATATTACTTGTCGCTAGTATGGATGTATCTAGCACTCAAATATTTCTAGATACATCCATATTAGCGACAAGTAATATGGATCAGAGGGAGTAATATATTTGTGAAACTACAGTCATACTTTGCTCATACGGTCTGAATCTGGATTCCAGTTGTTGAAGTCACCAACTAACGCTGCAGACTGCAATTGGAAGCAAGAGGTTAGTTCTTAATAAAGCTAATTGTGCAACTTAATATGATGCTCATCTGGGGAGGTAGGTACTAATCCTGACAGTCCAAAATATCATAGGATAGCTGGCGAACAGTAATTATTTACAAGTAGTTGAAAGATAGAACTAGCATAGTTCAGTATAATGCTCAGGTAAATGATCAGAGTGACAGAAGAACGTACATGTGCTCCAGGAGCCCATTCTCGGTAAGTGATACCTTCAGCGCTGCATGGTAAGTGGAATGTAGATACTAAGTTTTTCTCTTATACATAGAAAATGGTATGATACATACTTATCTAGTCAAGAAACTTACGTGCGATTAAATCCAAACTTCTCGTAACCGCGGGAAAATGCATCCATCCCTCCTTCATGTTGATCAATGTCTGAACGTATTCTCCTGTATAGGCTGTACCTGTTTTTGATCCATCAAAGAGTGAGGTTGCTAGTGCATTTCAATCTTGACCTATGGGTTTCATCCTTACAAAACAACACAGGGTAAATGAAGTGGCATTGTTGTTGAAGTGGCACCGATAAAGAAAAACATACATATATATTCATCAGTTTAGTGAATTACAATTGGTAACTACCGGTGTATGCAGTTTACATTGTATCAGATTTTTGTTCCATTAGCACCTCAGACATAACCATGAATATGAAAGAATTATGATCTTCAAAAGTCTTGTGACACATCAAGCAAATATTCAGATATTTTAATGAAAACCGTAATTTCATCTATAAAAGTGCACAGGGATAGAAACAAGGCATACCGGTACCCAAGATGGTACTTATAGTCTCGGAGCATCGGGTCAATCTCGTATATTTGTTCTCCATTTCCTGGTGGTGGCAGAACACGTAGTTTCTCCCCTGTCGGTGATTCTTGGTCCATTTCGCTCGTGCCTTCAGCATCAGTTTCTTCAGCAGTCTGATTTGGCTCTGAAGACCCAATGGTGTCTTCACCTGCATCCTCTACGCCTGATACATCGTCGATGAACGGTACCTAGAAGGATGTGCAAGCAAAAGGTTCAGAAGACCAGTGATACGCTTACATAGTTGTAAGTCAGTCCCATGTGTAGCCTTTTGTTTCAGATCTATCATGCAGGCAATTTCATTCTCGAAAAAAATATATCATGCAGCCAAGTACTAACAAGTTGATAATCCCCATTCCCCAACAAATTAGAATTCCACGTTGCGCATACAATGAGGCATGAAAGAGGACGTAGCGCAACCTACGTGTGAAATCGGAAAATTCTTCAGTGTTTGAATCCGCTAGACAGCAGTGAAAAAGAATTTCAAGTGAATCGTGCAATTAGTGTGGTTTCTCAGGACAGAGGATGTTTCAACTACCTCCAGATCATCTGACCCGAACTGAACGGAATCGTCGTTGGAAGACGGCGGCGGCATTCCGTCGCTCTCGCCGTCTGGGATCATCACCTCCCCAGACGTGCCCCCCGCGCGCACGGCCACCCGCCTCCCGGAGGAGCATCCGACGCGAACGGCACCTGCAGGCACCGGCAAACCAGGCATGTAAGATCGGCCTGACGGAGACGAGCAGGACCGAGAGAAGGGGAGTGAGCGAGGTCGGATGATTACGAGGAAAGCAGGGGCCTTTGTTGCGGCGGAAGAGCAGCTCCCTTCCCCGGTCGGCGCCGCCGGATCGAGGAGCCGGCGCCCCGGCGAGCCCCGCGACGGAAACCGCGAATGCCGGCGCCGCCATCTCGCCGCAGCCGGATCGGATCGAACCAACCAACTGACCCCGCCTCGATCGTCCCCTGCTTAAACCCTGCGGCCGCGCGAGCGAAATGAGGAGGGCTGTGCTAAGATTAGGAGGGGGCGCGCTATATAGCGAGCACGGAAGGAGGAGGATGGAGCTGGTGAGCCTTCGCTCACGCGAGAGTGGCAGCGCGGTGGTGACCACCGGGTGGCGTGGTGTGGGCGGACGGCTGCATGGGTGGTAGCGTGCGACGCACCACTGGCGGAGAGGCCGTTGCGGGACAGTCCAAGGCCAGCCATGGCACGCAGGCTTGGGGTTTTTCGCGGTTTTGGGCGAGGAGGGCGCAAGCGACCGGACGGGGGCGTCGCGTTGCGGCGAGATGCCAGGTGGAAGGGAGTGAGTTGGCGAGGAAAGAAACCAACGGCGGAGAGAGGCTACTCCTGTAGAGCCGTTTGTTGGCTAGTGCAGGTGCTTTTACTCCATTGATCAGGCTTTTCACTCGGTGATCGAAGCAGGGAAACAATGCTGACCTGGATCCTTAAGGTTTAGACATTTTTGTATGCTGAATGAATGCACCACGCGCCTGAAGACCTTGCAGCATGTGACTGTCGATGGACGGTCGAGACAATAGCACCGGGTGCCTCTTTTTTTTATATAGAAAATTCAGCGCTTTATTGATCAAATAATATTAATACAAAGTTTGTCACGGATGCAATCTGGAACATAATCTCTAAAGTAAACACTACCAAACCGTTCAGCTCTACGAGCTAACACGTGCGCTGAATTATTACACAAACGATTAACATGACGAAATGTCACCGAAGACAAGGATCGAGCGCGGGTTTTATGTCCTCGGTAACCACTCCGATCATGTCCCTCTTTGGAGCCTTGATCCGCTGAATAACCGATAAGCAATTGGACACCAGAATGAACCTATCCAAACCTTCATCACGAGCAAGGGAGACTGCACATCTGATAGCGTGTGCTTCTGCAAACTCAGGCGCCATGATTTCATCGAGTAACTGACTGTTAGCATTCAGAAATTTGCCATTGTGGTATCTAATCACGATGCCGACCCTATCCGTGAAGAAGCCTCAAACAATGTTACATCAACATTAACAACCGCCGTACATTCCGGTGCCGGAGGCCAAGCTAGAACTGAAGTAATGGTCTCACGTCTATGGTTGGTATGGGGCTTCAGAAGATGTAACTGGATCATATGAATGTAAGCAATGATCTGCTCCGCGAGGCTGTGAGGATGTTTAATAGGATAATCATGATGTACTGAATTTCGGGCATTCCAAATATGCCACACCGTCACAGCCAAAGTGACCAAGGAAAGGTCATTTGCTTTCTAAAAGAAAATCAAAAACCCAGGCTTTGGTAGTTGTGAAGAAACATCGACGAAGATGAAGTGGGAATTTATCTTCGGCGACTCTCCTGTGCATATTGGCAGAAGAGCAGTGCATGCTCCACTCGCTCCTCGCGGCCATAGAAGAAACAAGCTCCGGAGACCGGCACCCGGTGATGGAGGAGTTGGTGACTGCTAGGCAAGCAGTCAAGAGCGAACCTCTAGATTGCAATCTTCATTTTACCAGCACCGGGTGGCTCTGGGTTAGCTGCATACAAATAATTTGTGCAACAAAATTCAACTATTATATCACCTTGCAAAAAAAGTAAGCACCGTGAATTTGTATCTATCTCTCTCTATATATATTTTTAGCGAAAAAGAGAGCCTTATATTGAAGGGTTCATGGAAGAGTTACTGTCTTGCAAAACTAGCTCTCTAATTTCGTGTGGTATAGAGGAACCAAAAAAAGCAGACGCACCGCCTCTAGCACATTTAGCAAGAGCATCGACCACTTTGTTCCCCTCTCTATTCATGTGGGAGACCTTGGAGTCTTGGAGCTTGTGTAGGATCTCCTTGGCTTCCTCGTGAATCCACCACAGCCTTGATCTATCTGGCTGATCTTTTGTCAGAGCACCGACAGTAGTCGCACTATCAATGACGAGGGTTAATATCAACAATGTCCTAGATGAAGGACTTAGGATCGGGGGAAGAGCGCTTCGGATGAACTCGAAGGTAAAAGATCAGGCAAATAAGGCGAAACTTGCGATATTATTGAGACAAAGCTAGAATTACAAGCCTAATCCCGATGTCCCCCTGGCCGGCCTCTCCTGGCCCCTCTATTATAGGCGGCCAGGTCTCGAGGTTCCTGTCGGGTTCTATACAAATTCACCTTCTATGGCGGTTTACATATTACTTTCTTATTCAAATAAAGCGTACATCGGCTCCTAACTTGGGCCTTAACCCGAATATATCCCAAGGGTACTAATGCCACAGGCCCTGGTAGGCGTACCCATGCCAGTCAATCTCCAAGATGATTTTCCTAAACCCAGGTTTACGCAGTGGGATGGACCAGCAAGGGCCTCCCTTGCTTTAGTCTCTGTAGCATCCTCGCATGGTTCAAAGCGGAATTAGGCAGCAGCGATCACCCTGACATTTTCATCACGAGCCACCGTTCCTGCTCCAGCCCTAAAGGAGGTCCTGATGAAAGATCCATCCATGTTAACCTTTATCCAGCCCGCTGGAGGTTTTCGCCAAGCCTGAGAGCTTGTGGTGACCGGTGAACTGCTGCTTACTGACGTATCCACACGAGGCTAAGGTCTCTGGTTGTCCGTCAGTTATGAGCATAAGAAGGTCACCAACTCGGTGATAGAGGCTTTTCCGTCCTGGTGAATAACATTGTTCCATAGATGCCAAGCGTGCCATAGAAGCATCAGAATTCTTGATCTGCTAGACTCGTCGACCTGTCCTAGCAGGATATGCAGCCAATCCTTGCCAGAGTAATTGAACAGATGTTCATTAGGCAGTCTCCTATACTTCCGCCTGGCACAGCGGATGGCAATGGCCTTTGTGCATCTGACAACTGCATGGTGCGAATCTTCGGATTCATGCCCACAGATAGTACATCGATCATCGATTTCCAGCATCATCATCCATTTGTTTCTCTTAGTGGGTAGCGAGTCAGTAGCCACACGCCTGATATGTCTCAAACGTATCTATAATTTTTGATGCTCCATGCTTGTTTTACACCAATTGCTTTGTGTTTTGTTTACACTTTGTGGAATTTTTATGCATTTTCTGGAACTAACCTATTAACGAGATGCCACAGTGCCAGTTCCCTATTTTCTGCTGTTTTTGTGTTTCAGAAAAATTACACAGGAAATATTCTTGGAATTGGACGAAACAAAGCCTGAAGTTCCTATTTTCCCGACACGAGACGGAGTCCAAAGGAGACTCGGAGGGGAGCCAGGGGCTGGCCACACCATAGGGTGGCGCAGGTCCACCCCTGGCCGCGCCACCAGGTGGTGTGGGCCACCTTGGTGCCCTCTGACATCGCCTCTCCGCCTATATAATCCCTCCGACGTGAAAACCCTAAACCAATCGGTGTTTTTCCCAGAAAAGTTCCACAGCGCCGCCGCCGTCAAAGACCAATTTCGGGGGACAGAAGTCTCTGTTCCGGCACCCTGCCGAGATGGGGAAGTGCCTTCGGAGCCATCTCCATCGACTCCACCACCATCTCCATCGAGTTCACCGCCATCTCCATCGACGTTGTTGTCTCCCATGATAACACTACAAGAAATGTGTTGACTAGTGACGTTTTCATCATGACCCTAGAGAAAAGTGTCATAAAGTAGTGATGATTTTGTACTAGATCGTCATGGACTATTTGGGGAGTCCACCAGCCCTAAAAATTACGACGATTTGAACCAGAAACATCATAATCCAATGGGCATCAAATCATCATAACCTCTCTCATGCAGTTTGAGACCTTATCTGGAGTCTCTTACGACGAAAATAGATCGTCATAATCGCTAATTTAAAATATATTTGAAATGGTTGGACTGCCACCTCTGCGGTTTTGCCAACGTGTCGTCTATGTGTATATTTACGCCTATGTGTAATATCCACGTGTCAATTTTTCTTATGTGGAGTATAGGACTCATTTTTCTTACGTGGAGTGTAGGACCCATCCGTCATACACTTGAATTTAGTCAGACCAACCTGACACACGGGTCCCACACGTCAGTCTGACCTGACATGCGGGTCCCACGCGTCGGTCCGATCTGAAAACGGGTCCCACGCGTCGGTCCGATCTGAAAACGGGTCCCACTGGCGGGTCCAATGGACCTGACAGGCGAGTCCCATTAGCTGACAGGCGGGTCCCAGAACCAACCCTGACAACATGTCCTACGGGCGGGTCCCATGAGCGGACTGACAACTGGACCTCCACAACGTGTGCCACACGACCTGACCTGACAACCGGGTCCCAGAAACGGACCTCCCACCGGTGAAGCATAGTGGCAAAATATATCAAGGCGCGCGCGGTGGCCAGGGTTCGAACCCAGGACCTCCACCCGGAGCGCTCCCTTAACCACTGGGGTAGAGCAACCCTTTTGATTCTATCACCCACTACACCCTTTTAATATAAGCTTTCGGTCACTTGGGCCTGGGCCGCAGCAGTGGACAAGACATGGGCCGCTGGGCAGAAAGGCGTTCAGTGATGTTTTTTTCCTCTTTGTCTTTTCCATTTCCTTTAAGATTTTAACACAAAAGATTTAAAGAAGATTCAAAACAAGGCCGATTGAATTCAAACAAAGTTTGTAAATTATGTTTATTACATATGTAATAACATTAAATCTTTTCTCTGCAAAATAAATTTAGAAAACAAAATTTAATTACTAGAATACCATTATGGTGTATTTAAAATGCGACCAAAACATCCAACATGACCCTTCTTAGCTAGGTGTTGAATCTTGCTAAACTCTTACTAGATCAATGATAAAATAGCTACTTTTGTATCTTAAAAGTATTTTTTCAAAATTTTATGAGCAAACTATGAAGTACCTGTAGTTCAAATTTGGACCGCTTCCAGCTGAATCGGCAGATATTTGTCAATTTCTTGATGGGTGGCTATAAAACTTTTTCCATTCAAAAAACTTTTCAATTGTGCATAGAATATGGTATAATATGATTTAAATTTGTGGTGGTCCATTTTTGAAACTTATTTTTGGTAGATGCTTCACAAAATAACCCATTTTTGTATTAAGAAAATGAAAAATGAATTTTTTGTGCAAAGAAAATTAATACTCCCCAAAGCAACTTTGTTTGCCATACCAAGATGCACACATGTGCACAAAATGGGGTCATTTGAACAAACTATGCCATGGTTATGGCCATAACTAGCTCATCTAGCTTGAAAGCCATGAAACTTCATACGAGATAGCTCTTTTTTGTGAACACTTTTTCAAAATGTTTCCAATATTCCAAGTTTGTTATTTTTCCTAGAAACTAGGTCACATAACATGACACAACGCGAAGGTTTTGTATTTTTTAGATTTTTCTTGAATTTGTTATGCACATTTAAAAATGCGACCAAAACGGCGGGCGTGACCGCTCCTAGGTTGGGATAGAATCTTGTGAAACTCTTGATGGATCTCTGATAAAATAGATAATGTTGTACCTAAAAATGATTTTTTGAAAAAAACTTGAGCAAACTATGAAGCACCTGTAGTTCAAATTTGACCCGCTTCCAACTGAATCGGCAAAATTTTGTCAATTTCTTGAGGGGTATCCAAAATTTTTTTTCTATGCAAACAAATGGTTAATTCTGCATAAAATATGGTATAATGTGATTTAAATTTATGGTGGTCTATTTTTGAAACTTATTTTTGGTAGATGCTTCACAAAATAACCCATTTTTAGCATTAAGAAAATGAAAAATGAATTTTTTGTGCAAAAAAAATTAATACTCCCCAAAGAAACTTTGTTTGCCATACCAATATGCACACATGTGCACAATATGGGGTCATTTGAACAAACTATGCCATGATTATGGCCATAACTAGCTCATCTAGCTTGAAAGGCATGAAACTTCATACGAGATAGCTCTTTTTTGTGAATACTTTTTCAAAATGTTTCCAATATTCCAAGTTTGTTATTTTTCCTAGAAACTAGGTCACATAACATGACACAACGCGAAGGTTTTGTATTTTTTCGATTTTTCTTGAATTTGTAATGCACATTTAAAAATGCGACCAAAACGGCGGGCGTGACCGCTCCTAGGTCGGGATAGAATCTTGTGAAACTCTTGATGGATCTCTGATAAAATAGATAATGTTGTACCTAAAAATGATTTTTTGAAAAAAACTTGAGCAAACTATGAAGCACCTGTAGTTCAAATTTGACCCGCTTCCAACTGAATCGGCAAAATTTTGTCAATTTCTTGAGGGGTATCCAAAAAACTTTTTCCATGCAAACAAATGGTTAATTCTGCATAAAATATGGTATAATATGATTTAAATTTATGGTGGTCTATTTTTGAAACTTATTTTTGGTAGATGCTTCACAAAATAACCCATTTTTAGCATTAAGAAAATGAAAAATGAATTTTTTGTGCAAAAAAAATTAATACTCCCCAAAGCAACTTTGTTTGCCATACCAATATGCACACATGTGAACAATATGGGGTCATTTGAACAAACTATGCCATGGTTATGGCCATAACTAGCTCATCTAGCTTGAAAGCCATGAAACTTCATACGAGATAGCTCTTTTTTGTGAACACTTTTTCAAAATGTTTCCAATATTCCAAGTTTGTTATTTTTCCTAGAAACTAGGTCACATAACATGACACAACGTGAAGGTTTTGTATTTTTTTGATTTTTTTTGAATTTGTTATGCACATTTTTGATGCTACCCTTTCTCCAGCCAATGAAATATCCAGGATATGCCTCCCACGGATCGGTCTGTGAAACGATCTAAACCATTGAACCACTTCATCCGACGCCTCTGGCTTCTCAGAGAAAACACAAATCAGACCCCAGCCTATCAAACCCTAGCCCATCGCATCGTGCCTCTAAGTCCCGATGCAAACCCTAGCCATTCCCCTCCCCTCTCCTCTCCCTCGCGCTGCGGCGGCCACCATCCTCCCTGGTGCGAACAAACCCTAGCCCAAAAAATATCCCCTCGCTCTCTCTTCACCCTCCACGCCGCCGCTCGCTCGCCGCCCGCCCAGCCTCGCCCGCCGCTTGGATTCCCTCTCTCTTTCTCCCTCCCCTCGCTCCCCATCTCTGCATGATCCTGGTTCAAAACCGGCGCCGCCAACCACCCCATCTCTGCTCTCCGCCCTTGAGTCCGCCACTGTGCGAGCCGACATGGACCTCAGCGCCGGGATCCCTGCTCTGCTGCTGACGGCGTCTTCACTGAGGTGCTGCTACTGCCGGCGGCGTCGGGGACGGAGCCGGCCGCACTGGACAGGCGTCTACCGCGGCAACGCCAAGGGGCCGGAGGCCAAATACCGGGAGCCCGCCGTCGACCTCACCAAGGAGGTGGTATGTCCTATCTTCCTCCCTCCTCTGCTCCGTTACGGTTCATATAAAGTGGACGCATTCCCCCATCGATTCGCTGCCATTGACGCCAACCTGCTTCGCTAGCTAGTTAGCTGTATGCATAAAAAATTGTTCTAGCACGTACACCTGTTTAAATATGAAGTGTGTATATGCCCCACCCATCTATTTATCTGAATACTTCCTTGGAGAGAATAAGATGGATGAATACAAAGCGGCACATGTCCCTTATTAGTCAGTGAACTATGAACTATAGAGTAATGGGCTATCATGTTGCTCTATATTACAACTGGGCTATCTTTTGCGCTCTCTGTTGCTTTTTGCAAGTCATAGCTAACTAATAGCAGTAGTATTGTCCTTTCCATTGATTATTGTAGTAGATGCAATACTTTTTGCAAGAATTTTCAAGAAATAAAAAAGGGAATTATCTTCTCCCTTACTTCCAGCCACCTCTTTGTTTGAAAAATGTTTTGTTATCACTGGAATGATACTTGTAGCACCACCTCCTGTTAAAACTGAAGTAATCTTCTGTTAGATGTCAAGTTCAGTTAACTTCAGTGGCTTAATTACTTGTGGAAATAAATTCATGCTGGGTGTTTATATGAAACTCACACAATATTATGAACTGAATAGTGAATTCAGTTCATAATATGGTGAAGTTGTTCTAAAGATTACTCTTATGATGCATGGTCTGATGATTTGATTTAATATAAGACCGTATACTTGCTTGTTGATTCAAATATTGCTGTCAATACTTTTTCTATTGTCTACTGTCAAATTGCAGTAAATTCATGCATCTCTATGTATTGCTTGTATGAGTACACCTGCATCTTGATTCTGATTATCCTCTTCTTCAGGATTTAGCTAGAACAATGGATACTAAATCATCTAGCTATGATTTAGCTGACAATCTGATGATGTATTCTCTTTCTGCATTGCTTCTCGATGGCGGCGCTGGGGTTGAAGCTGGCGCAACTGCAGGGCAAGGTCTGCGAGGTGACGTGGTTCGCGGCCAAGCACGGATGCGCCTACCATGAGAGCCTCGTCGAGAAGAACAAGCAGTACGTCGTGCAGCCAGCCACCGTCGAGAAGTGCCAGGAGCTCTCCAGGCCGCTCTTCTACACCCACATCGCCAGGTGCTATTTCCCTTTCCGAATTTATCTGCCCCGTAGGCCCTATCTGATTCTCTAGTCGCAGATTGTAGCATGCCCCTTGCGTTACATGACATCGATTCAGTTTTGCGCCTGATGCTATTTGTCAAACTGCAGTTGTAGTAGATTATCCTTGTTATGATATGCTGTGGGAATTAATGTTGCATCTGCATAAGATACACCCGAGCTAGTTTGATGATAGTGCAGTTTGTCAAACTGCTGTTAGTAGCAATGCTGATATTGACTGATTATGCTATTATGCTGAATAATTAGTTTATATGTTTTCTGTTCTATAGTTGCTGTAAGAGAACATGCATGTATATGATTTCGTAATATTATCGATAAATATTTTCCTTTTTGTGGCTGTCTTCAAGAATGAGTTTGCTATTTGTGATTATGGATTGCTACAGGTAATTATGTATAAGAGTTCGTAGTACTATTGTTGACTCGTTTCTGTGGCTGTTTCGAATGATCAATGTGCTAAGACGCACCTTACAATTATATATATATATATCATGTTTTTGTTTTTCTTATTAGTTCATCAAAAATCCAGAACGTGTATGTGTATATTGTCTTGAGAGTGTATGCTGGTTTCTACAATGATTATTAAATGGTATTTGTTTGAACGGCTGTTATGCTAGCTCTGAGCTTTTAATATCAAACAAACATTTCTGGATATATCGTTATTTATTGGCTGTTGTCTGCTGATATTGCATATAGTTCATATGACAGGAGCAGGAACCCATTTCGTGATAGCTATCGAAGGAGCTCCAGGTTGAAGATAGTTGAAGACACTCAGCGAAAATATTAGTGATCATATTTGTAGAGCTTTTTGTATTGTGATTGCCATCGCATCTGCGCATGATATGATGTAATAAACAGATTGTGGGTGGTTTTTTTAAGTATCAATTGTATTTTTTGTATTTTCTGTGTATCTCGATTTAAATATGGGTTATTTACTTGCTGTCAAATTGGAAATTCAATTCTGAAAAAAAAGGAACCTGATGTGTCGCACCAGGTACAACAACATGACGTGGTGAACAAATGTATAGAACCTGACAATTGGGACCCATTGATAAAAAAAAGTCTAGAAATAAAATATAAATGGATTGTAAAAAGGCTGAAAGTAAAATATAAATGGATTGCAAAAAGGCCAAGGCCTAGAAAACAAACAGGCTAAAATATTTGCTTTGGCCCATGCAAGTGAGTGAAATTGACAAAAAAGGCTGAATTAATGGGCTTGGCCCATGTAGATCATTAAAATGGAGGTCTACCACGTGTTTGCCATATCAGATTGCTGATGTGGCCTCTTGCCATGTGGCTACCACGTTGGATTGCTGATGTGGCCTCTTGCCATGTGGCTACCACGTTGGATTGCTGATGTGGCCTCCTCAAACTGCCCATGACGATACTGAATCGTCATAACCATTATGACGGTCCAATATCGTCATAGACGGTTATGACAATTTCAGTAAATTCGTCATGTTCGATCATCAACGATGCCCCGTTTTTGACAATCATTTTTTCATCATAAAATCGTCATAGATCAACCATTATGACGATCTAGTGACGAATTTTGAGCGTCAGTAATCAACACATTTCTTGTAGTGTAAGGAGGGAGTAGTTCTCCCCGGGGCTGAGCGCTCTACCGGTAGCTATGTGGTTCACCTCTCTCTCCCATGATGTGATCTATATGTGATCATGAGCTTTATATCTAGTTGAATTGGTAGATGTTGTTCTTCATCTATTATGCTACACAAGTGGTTTTATTATTGTGATCTCTGGATACACCTTGTACCATGATGTGAAGGTGATAGTGTGCGCATTATGTGTGTCTCTTAGGCTAAATTTTGCAGTAATACTTGTCATGAGTTATGATCTGAGTTGGATGTCTCTATGAATTGTGGTGTTTGTTGGAACCATCTAGTGCGCTCAAGGTGATAGTGTGGGGCAATCTAGTTTGGGGAAAGTGGACTTTGAGGAGTGCTTCGTAGCCCTACGCATGATTAGTGTTCATTATCCAACCAGAGAGTAGTTCCGTGTAGCTGTGTTCAACTATGTTATCTTTGTTGAGAGTGTCCACTAGTGAAAGTATGATCCTTAGGCCTTGTTTCTAAGCATTGAAACACCATTTATATTCAGTTTTGTTACATGTTTGCTCACAGCGATATTTATTTCAGATGGCATTTACTACTTATAATCATCCATATTACTTGTATTTCACTATCTCTTCGCCGAACTAGTGCACCTATATATCTGACAAGTGTATTGGGTGTGTTGGGGACACAAGAGACTGCTTGTATCTTAATTGCAGGATTGCTTGAGAGGGATAGCTTTGACCTCTTCCTCCCTGAGTTCGATAAACCTTGGATGATCCACTTAAGGGAAACTTGCTGCTGTTCTACAAACCTCTGCACTTGGAGGCCCAACACTGTCTACAAGAATAGAAGCGTTCGTAGACATCAAGCTCTTTTCTAGCGCCGTTGCCGGGGAGGTAGGTAAGGTAAAAGGTACTCACATCCTCGTGTGTGAGTGCTCGAAGTTATTTCCTTTAGATTCTATAATTATATCTTTTTGTTTCTTGTTTTTATTTTCACTAGTTAGGCTTAATGGAAAATAAAGAGCTTTATAGTATTTTTCCTGAGTTAGGACATGTAGTGTTTGAAGAGAAAATTGAAAAACCTATGGAACTTTATTTGCATGCTAATAGCAATGTTGTTAGTATGAATTCTTTGAACACCGTTATTGCTAATGTTATAGAAAAGTCTAAGCTTGGGGAAGCTGGTTTTGATGGTCATGATATTTTTAGTTCCCCAGCTTTAGAGGAGAAAATTCGCTTTGATGATACTTTATCTCCCATATGTGATAATTCTAGTGATGCTTGTGATCCTCATACTGAAAGTATCTTTTTTAAAATACCTATGAAGATTGTTGAACGTGCTATGAATAACTGCTATTTAGGAGATGGAACTGTCCATCCTGGTGATCATTTGCTCTTTATACATGAATTATGCGAATTGTTCAAGTGTGCAGGTATTTTAACAAGCCAGGTTAAGAGGAAACTATTCTCTTTATCACTAAAGGGCAGAGCTGCGGAATGGTATAAGATGTTGAAGAATGACCGACCTATTGGCTGGGAGGAAATTGTACCTCTCTTTTACTCTAAATTCTATCCTTCTTGTGGGATTCATAAAGATAGGAATTATATTTATAATTTTCATCCTCATGATGGAGAAAGCATTGCCCAAGCGTGGGGAAGATTGAAGTCACTAATGCTCAAATGTCATATTCATGAGCTCCCCCGTAATATTGTTATCGATAAATTTTATGCAAGGCTTTTAGGATATTACAAGGACTATCTAGATGCATGTTTTGAGGGGTCTTTCACAAGCAAGGAGGTTGAAGCCAAGTGGGATCTGCTTGAAACAATTCAAAGCAACACCGAAGATTGGGGTTGTGACAAAGGTAAAGAATCAGGTATAAATTATGAGTATGATTGCATTAAGTCTTTCTCTGAAACTACTGATTTTCAAGAGCTTAGTGCAAAATATGGTCTTGATTCTCAAATTATGGTTGATTGCTATAGAGCCTTTGCGTATCATATTAACGTTCATAAAGGAAATTGGGACGTGTATCATGAACCTTAAGACACTTGCATGGAAAGTGAAGTTGTTATTGATGATTGCAATAAACATGCTCAAACTTCTGAAAGTACTATTTCTTATAAGCATGTTAATTTTTGTGGAGCACTTAGACCTTGTGAAAAGAATCAAATCAAAGAAGATTATTGTATCCACCATAGGAATGAAAAAACTAGAATGTGGGACAAGGCTCTAAATGAGCTCGATGAAAAGGTTTGTGCCCTCTATCCTTTTATTTGTGAACTTTGCTATAAAGTGGGTCATTTCAATTTTCAATGCTTGGGCTATGATAGTAGCCTTTCTAATCCAATGAGTACTACAAGTTTGTATTGTGATGACATGATCACTCCTAATCAGCATGATGAGCTTACTTTATTTTTGGGGTGTGAAGAGTTATCAAGAAAAACTTCTTTGGTAGATATGAGTGCTTTTAATATAAATAGCATCCTGCATGTTTGTCATCTTTATTGTGTTGATAATTGCCACGCAAATACTTACATAAAAAATGTTATAAAAGATGATGCTTTACCAAAATATGATAGGACTAATATGTGTTTTGTTCTTATTAATGAAAAGGAGGAATCCTCCAAAGTTTCTTCTATCGTTTCTGTCAATAAACTAGGGTATGTGGAGAAGCTTCCTTTCAAGCATCTCCCTCTTAAAGAGGGGAAGAAGAAGAAGAAGAAGAAGAAGAGGAGGAGTAAAAGGAGAGAGAGGAAATGATATTTTCCCCTAAGCATGTTGCCCCTATTATGGTTTTTGCTGATGAGTCTGAACTCGATGATGTTCCTATGCCTACTACCTATAGTAGTGATCATGATTGGGATAAGCACACTGCTTTTGATATTGAAAATCTCTTTGGTACCAATTCTGAAAATGATGATGTTAATAATTGTTGTACTATTAGTGCTATCCATGTTCCTTCCAATGATGATATGTTTACAAATGAACACACTTTGGAAGATGGCTATTTTGTTGAAATTGCTCCTACTACGATTACTAAGAATGACTATGTTTATGTGGGGAGTATTAATTCTTTTATGCATGTGGCTCATGATAAGAATGTTTTATGTGATAGTTATATTGTTAATTCTATTCATGATGCTACTGAAAGTTATTATGAGAGAGGGAAACATGGTTTTATGCATCTCAATAATATTAAGTTTCCCCTCTTTATGTTGAAATTCTTGAAGTTGCACTTGTTTTGCTTTCCTATGCTTGTTGTTTTGTGCTTTCATGACTTGTTTCTTTACAAGACTCTTTTTCATAGGAAGTGGTTAAGATTACAATTTGTTTCGTATTTGCTTTTTGATGCTCTCTCTTGCTTCAAGTTCTTTCTGGTACTTATGTGAGCATCTTCTCAAATTACTGCGCCTAGCTCAAAGGCGTTAAAGAAAAGCACTCTTGGGAGATAACCCAATGATTTCCTTTCAGTACTTTTTCTTTTTGTTGAGTCTTCGAAGTTATTACTACTGTAATGACCTCTCCTTATCATTTTTATTTCATTTTTGTGCCAAGAAGAACCTCTAATTGGAGAAAGGTAAGATTTGGGGAAGTTGTTGTCCTAAAACAGATTTCTGCGCTGTACCGTAAAAATTCGTGAAAATTCTCAGAATGTCTTTTTGATCTGCGATTTCTTGTGCACATGCCCCAGGTTATTGTCTAATTTTCATTAGTTTGCACTTTTCGATTTGAGCAACAGAATATTTTCAAAAAAAATGTTCTTTACCAGCTGTTCTATTTTGATAGATTTCTGCCACTATTTGCGTTTGCCTCTTGATCTCTTTCTTTTTGAGTTCTTTTGATCACGGAACTTTTGAGGAAGTTGCTACAGTAGCTTATGCTATAATATGTGTTATACTTGAGTTAAAACTGAACCAAAGTGTGGATTTACTATCTTGCATACACTAATGTTGCTAATAAGAATTGTGTGAAGTTTTGTATGAAGGAAGTTTTCAAGTGTAGGGAAAGGAGAATAATGAGATGAGATGAAGAATGGACAAAAGCTCAAGCTTGGGGATGCCCATGTCACCCCAAGAAATATCCAAGAGGTACAAGCGTTTGATACGTCTCTAACGTATCCATAATTTTTGATGCTCCATGCTTGTTTTTACACCATTTGCTTAGTGTTTCGTTACACTTCATGGCATTTTTATGCATTTTCCGGAACTAACCTATTAACAAGATGCCACAGTGCCAGTTCCCTGTTTTTTGCTATTTTTGTGTTTCAGAAAAGTTACACAGGAAATATTCTCGGAATTGGACGAAACAAAAGCCAGACGTCCAGATATTTACCGGAGCTTCCAGAGAACCAAAGAGGAGACGGAGAGGAGCCACTGGTGGGCCACACCACCAGGGGGCGTGGCCTAGGGCTGGCCCGCGCCCCCCTGTGGTGAGCCCCACCAGGTCCACTTCTGACGCCGCCCCTTCGCCTACAAAGACCGCCCGACGGGAAAAACCTAAACACCCAATCACTTTTCCAGAATACATCGCGATCCGCCGCCGCCGTCGACCCGAGATCGGGAGGGTCCAGAAGCTCTTTCCGGCACCCTACCGGAGAGGGGAATCGCCACCGGAGGTCTTCTTCATCGCCATGCTTGCCTCTGGCGTGATGAGTGAGTAGTCTACCTTGGACTATGGGTCCATAGCAGTAGCTAGATGGTTGTCTTCTCCACCATGTGCTTCATGTTTAGATCTCGTGAGCTGCTTTACATGATCGAGATCACCGTTATGTAATTCTGCATGTTGTGTTTGTTGGGATCCGATGAATATTGGTGTTATGATTGAGTTGATGTGCTGAATATTATCTTATGTTATCTCTATGTTGTTTATGATCTTGCATGCTCTCCGTTGTTAGTAGCTATCTTGGCCGAGTAGTTGCTGGTGACTCCAAGAGGGGGTATTTATGCTCGATAGTGGGTTTATGCCTCTATTTAATCTGGGGGAGTGAAAGAAACTTCTAAGGTTGTAGATGTGTTGTTGCCATTAGGGAGAAAACAACATTCATATGCTCAAGGGCATATGCTTTGTTTACATTACACACTTTGCTTAATGTAGTTATCTGTTGTTCGCAACTTAATACTTAAGGAGTTCTCGGATTGATTCGCCACAAGTGGATTATTATTCATAGATGCAGTTGGATGACGGTCTATGTATCTTGTTGTAATGCCCAGAGTAAATATCATAGTGATCCTCTCGACATATGCACGTTGTCTTTATTCTATCAATTGCCCAACTGTAATTTGTTTACCCAGCATGTGTTATTTTATCTTTTGGAGAGACACCACTAGTGAACTGTGGACCCCGGTCCTATTTCCTTTATATTGCTATCACATGTTTACTTTACTCGCACTGTTCACTTTACTTGCATACTATTATCACTTTCCACTCGATACGCTCATTCCTTTGTTTTAAGCAAACCGGTGAGATTGACAACCTCATCGTAAGTTGGGAACAAAGTATTTGGTTGTGTTGTGTGCAGGTTCCACGTTGCTACTGGTTGAAGACGCGCTAACAAGAAATCGTTAACGGTGCCCTTGTTGGAGTGTCACACAGCTAGCAAGCATCACCTTCTGGAGTATTGTCGTGGGAATTTGGAGACAGTAGCCATGGGGTGGCTTAACGAAGGGGCTCGACGGTGGTGACGATGGGTCCGGCTCGGGATTGTGCCAACGGAGACACCTCAGTTTACCCAGGTTTAGGGCCCTCCCCAATGGAGGTAAACCCCTACTTCCTGCCTGCTTTGTATTATCTCGACAGTGGTTACAATGCTCCTCGAGCTGTTCGGGCTAGAGGAGGAAGAAGAAGATCAGATCCCCCTAGTCTAAGGGTCCAGACCCCCTTATATAGGCGGGGGTCTAGTTACAGGTTAGGTGGCGGTTCGTCCGGCTGCCGGCTCCTCTGTGGCTGCGTCCTCGGCGTGATCCTCTGGCCCCGCTCCGACGATCACGCTTTATAAAGCGCCTTTCCCCCTTGGACCGGCATCTGGGAGGCATATGCCCTCCCTTTTGCCTCGGATCCTTTCGTGGGGAAGGCTCCTTGATCGCTGATTGGTCAAGCCCGATCGTGGCGTGCGTCACTCCCGTCCTTTGCCTCTGTCGATCTTGTCGGGGCCTGGCCACTTTCGGCGAAATAGCCGTTGGAGGGCTCTTGTCTTCATCGCCCGGCTCTGGCTCTCCTCGGTGGAGTCGCCAGCCGGCTGCTGGCGCAGCCGGCCCTTCGGACGGAGCCGGTCTTCTCATCCTAGAGCCGTGGAGACTCCTGGGACGCCAGCCGGCAGATTGCTCAGCCCTTGGCACGCCCCATAAGTCATCCCCACGACACTAGCCCCCGAAACTGGCGAAGTCTCATGGGTTTGCATGGGGCTTCAGCGGGTTCTTATTCTCGCCAAAGTTAGCTTGTTTCCATCGAAGTCCCAGGATCCGTCGTCCGATCTGGAAGTTACTGACCTCGAAGCCAAGTCTCGCGGGGCTTCAACGGCCGTCTCGAGACGTGCCGGCTCCCGGTACGATCGGGCTAGCGGCTGCCTGGCGATCACGAGCCGGTACGCTGCTCCCTGGGAACTTATGCCGCCTCAGGCTCTGGTCCCGCGCTGTGGCCGGCGCAGTGCGCCAGTGTCTTGTCTTGTCATTTTGACTCTTCGGTCTCTGCAATGATTCCAGAGGACGTCATGTGGCGAGGCAAGACCTACGTCAGTGATCCGTCCTATCGAAACGCCACGCATGTAATCTATTCGCATTAAACCGACTCGGCTTTTCGTGCCTCGCCGTCCTTTAAGTCTCGGAGCTCTCGAGGGTTTTCCCCACTCCCGAGCGTCTCCACTCTTTCTCTTCGTCGAGCGGTCGCCTCCACTTCTCCCCTTTCAGCTCCACCTCCTCCAATGTCGTCGCTTGGAGCCATCAACGAAGCCGGGGCTGGAGCCGCCGGTGGGTCTGACGGGCGCAAGCGCGGCCGCCCGCTCGGGAGTCAGAACAAGGCGAAGGACCCGGCGGCGACGCCACCGGTTCCTCGGAGGCGCGGCCGCCCCCGGGCAGCCGCAACAAGAAGACCTTAGAGGCACTTGCGGCTGCGGCCGCCGCGGAGCCCTCCGGGGTCGGTCGCTCCACCGCCATCGCCACGGCCCCCGGAGGGGTGGTTGCCTTGGCCGCCGCCAATGCCGTGGCTCCCGCAGCCGCGACCTTTGTCGCAGGCCTCACCGAGACTCCCCTGGAGGCAGCGGCCGCCCTCGTCGGTGCCGCGATGGCGGTCGGGGCTGCCCCTCCGGGCCTCACCGGCAGGAGCGTCGGCGGCTCCTCCAGCGCGGCCGCCGGCAAGGCGCGCAAGCCCTGGCGCCCGCCGCCTCAGCAGCGCCTCTCCTACACCCCGAAGCACGGGTACACCACCTCCGTGGTGCATCTGCTGGCCGGGTGCGAGGAGCGCCTGCCGCTCCCTGCCAGCTTCGTCGGCACGATGGGGAAAAATCCCCCAACAAGCATCATGGTGGAGGAAGGCAGCGGCGGCCAGCCCCTGTACCTCGTCGAGGTCCTCCACGACGAGCAGGGGAAGAGCTACCTCACCGAGGGCTGGACGAAGTTCCTCGACGACTACGACCTGAAGTGGGGCTGGTCTCTGATCCTGACCCACCGCGCCAGGTCTCCCATCCTCTGCGTCCGCGTCGTCGACGCCTCCGACTGCGCCCGCGCCTAATCCCCCTGGCCATGATCGGTGAGCACCCTCGAAGCCCCCTCCTTGACAACGGCACCGTCAACAGAGGTTCAAGGGCTTAGGAGGGGGAGTTCTTTTGTTGTCTTGGCCCTTAGCGTGGCCCATATTATGTAATCGCCCATCGTATGCTAAGAACCTCTTTAATTTTCTGCAAGTCTTTGCTTATCTTTCTTCATTCGCTGTGCATTTGCTCTTTGTATGAATGCTCTCTGCTTTCGTCGGAGCGCGATGTCGATTTCGTAGCTAGAATCTCTCCCGTGCTAAAACCGTCGCTAAGCGAGCTCATAGGTAGGGGCTAAGATAGCCTCCAATTTGCTCGAACACCCTTGGCGAGGCCTTCCGGCTTCAGCACGGCGGGAGAAGTGCCTTTGCAGGCCGGCTCCAAGAGACGCAAGGTAGCGCCGGCTTGAGGAGACGGAAATGGAAGTTAAGACCTGCGTCGGCTCGGGCGAGGTCGAAGCCGGCGTGTCTACCTTTCTCAAGCCTTCGCGTGACCCTTCCCGCGGCTGGAGTATACCTCCAGATCTCTGGCTCTTAACCATTTCTTTGCAAACGCTAGGTTTTGATTTCGATGCTTTTTTGTTGATCATGTCGCAGCGCCAACTGACCGGACAGCCAGCGAGGTACTGGAGCCGGCCCACTTCTGAGGGCCAATTCCCTTTCCCCCTAGCCCCCGAGTTTTGGGATAGCTAGACTGACAGCTGGCTCGAAACTAACTTGTCCGCGTACAGTGCCAACGCCGAGCGAGGCAGCTCTAGCTTCGAACCTCTTTGATGTGGCTACTCAGCCCAAACATCGAGAGATTGTGATCATCGACCATTCGCTGGCTTGCCTTAGTTCGGTTCCCTCAACTTTTTCCTTAATCTCTCCACCCTTCGGCCCTTCTACCCCCAACCGGCAGCCTGGTGCCGGTTGGTCTCCCTTGGGCCGGTAGCCAAATGTCGGCCTAGGGTGGGAGCGTGCTGCGGAGTGAGAAGTAGTACTTCGGTCTATCGGGCACCCGACTCGTGCTAGCCAGCGCATGGTTAACGAGCATTGCCTTCAACACTTAGTTGAGCGATTTTCTATCGTTTACGGTTTTTCCTCTGCGGCTTTCCTTCGTATGTGGCCTGCCGGCTCCTATCCGTCCGGCCGCGTGGAGCCAGAAGATGGAGGTTGGGCTCGAGACCTTCTTCATACGTAGTACTCATCTGGCTAACAAGGAATCGATCGTTTTTAGGGCTGTCGGCTGTGGCTCGGTGCCCGGAGCCGGCTGCCGGTCAAGTGAATAACGCAGGAAGCAAAACATGCACGAAGTGTTTTCCTCGGAGCCGACCGTAACTAGCCGCTCCGTTATCCTTTATTCATTGACAAGTTTTTCGGGGTACAAGTTTTTACCTTAGCAGAAGAAAGGTCTTAGGAGACTGACATTCCAGGGACGCTCCGTCTCCTTGTCAGAGTTATCTGCCTTGTTCTTCCTGGGCTCTTGTGCGTCGATGAGGTAATATGCCCCATTTCCTAGCACCCGACTGATAATGAATGGTCCCTCCCAGGGAGAGGACAGCTTGTGCATGCCTTTGGTGTTCTGGACCAGCCGGAGTACGAGATCTCCTTCGCGAAACGCGAGTGGGCGGATTTTTCGGCTGTGGTATCGTCGCAGCTGCTGCTGATAGAGCGCTGATCTGGCCAAAGCCTGCTCTCGTGCCTCCTCGAGGAGGTCAACGCCATCCTCACGAGCTTCTTTTGCTTGCTTCTCCGTGTACTGGACAACTCTGGGCGCGTCGAATTCAATGTCAGTGGGCAGCACTGCTTCTGCTCCATAGACCAGGAAGAAAGGTGTGAAGCCGACAGAGCGATTTGGAGTGGTGCGCAGGCTCCAGAGTACTGAGGGTAGTTCTTCGACCCAACAGCTGGCTGAGCGCTCGAGAGGTTCGACCAGCCTTGGTTTGATGCCAGCCAGGATCAGCCCATTTGCCTTCTCCACTTGCCCATTAGACTGAGGATGCACCACTGATGCTAAGTCCAGCCGGATGCCCTTCTGGCCACAGTACTCAGCGAAGACTCCCTTCGCAAAGTTTGTCCCGTTGTTAGTGATGATGTTGTGGGGAACTCCATATCTTGTGATGATGTCGTTGAAGAACTTGATGGTGGACGAGCCGTCGAGCTTTTTGATTGGCTTGGCCTCGATCCACTTGGTGAACTTGTCCACAGCAACCAGTAGATGCGTCAAGCCCCCGGGCACGGTCTTGAATGGTCCTACCATGTCCAGGCCCCAGACAGCAAATGGCCAGGTGAGCGGGATGGTCTTGAGGGCTGCCGCTGGAGTGTTTCGATGCTTGGAGAAGCGCTGGCAGCCGTTGCACTGTTTCACCAGTTGCTCTGCATCCTTCTGGGTTGTCGGCCAGTAGAAACCATGGCGGAAAGCCTTGGCCACCAAGGCTCTGGAAGATGCGTGGTGTCCGCACTCTCCTTAGTGTATCTCCCTCAGGAGCTCTATCCCTTCTTCCGGCTCGATGCATTTCTGGAAGATTCCTGACACGTTGCGCTTGTACAGCTCGTTGTTGATGATGGTGTATGCTCCCGCACGGCGCTGAAGTCGCCTAGCTTCCACTTCGTCTTGCGGCAAGTCCCCAGTGATGAGGTAGTTGGAGAATGGATCCGCCCAGGATGGCATCTCCCGTATGTGGAAGACACCGGTGACCAGGGGATCAGCAGCCCCCGGGTCCGCCATCGTGCCGGCTTCGTCCGATTGGCCGGCTGTGGGGGCTGACCTGGAGTCGACAGCCCCCGAGTCCTTCGTCGAGCCGGCCGCGCTGGGCTGGCCGGCTGCTTCCTTCAGCCCCGAGGCGGCAGCCCCTGGGTCTGGTGGTGGCACCTGAGCTGGGGCGGGGTCTCCAGGCACGTAGATGGAGGGAGATTCCGGCGAGGGCTTGATGGATGGCTTGCAGATGATTTCCAGCGACACCCCAGCTGGGATATCCTGCTTGGTGGAGCCGATCTTGGACAGCCGGTCCGCCTCGTCGTTGTTTGCTCTGGGGACGTGGTGGAACTCGCAGCCCTCGAAGAATCCGCTGAGCTGTTGCACGTAGAAGTGGTAGGAGGCCATGTTGGCGTCCTTGGCGTCCCATTCCCCTGAGACCTGGTGCACCACCAGGTCGGAGTCTCCAAAGCAGAGGATCCTCTGGATGCCAATCTCCTTGGCTAGCTTGAGCCCATGCACAAGGGCTTCGTACTCGGCGACGTTGTTCGACGCGCGGAAGTGCATCTGCAGCACGTACTGCATCTTATCTCCCTTGGGAGAGGTGAGGACGACGCATCGAAGTGCATGCGCTAGTGGGTTGAGTCCGGAGCCGGCGGCAGGTATTGGTGCTCTCCCCAGTCAGCGAAGAAATCCGCTATGATCTGCGACTTGATCGTCGTCCTGGGCTTGTACTAAATAGTATGAGCGGTGAGCTCGATCGCCCATTTAGCCACTCTGCCCGATGCATCCTTGCACCCGATGATCTCCGAGAGCGGAGTGGTGCTCACCACCGTGATAGGATGCTCCTCGAAGTAGTGCTTCAGCTTCTTGGCCGCCATGTACACGCCATATGCGACCTTCTGGTAGTGCGGGTAGTTTTGCTTGGACAGAGTGAGCACCTCACTCAGGTAGTACACCGGGCGCTGAATCGGTAGCTCCTTGCCTTCCTCGGTGTGCTCCACCACGATCACAACGCTGATGACTCGCGGAGTAGCCGCGATGTAGAGCAGCATTGGCTCTCGTGGAGCCGGCGCTGCCAAGATTGGCGCGGTAGACAAGGCTCGCTTGAGGTCGTTGAAGGCATCATCAGCGCGCTGGGACCAAACGAAGTGGTCCATCTTCTTCATCAGCTGGTACAGCGGCATGGCCTTCTCCCCGAGCCGGCTGACGAACCGGCTGAGCGAGGCCAAGCATCCAGCAAACTTCTGCACGTCCCTGAGCTGGGTGGGCGGCTCTAGGGCCTCGATGCCTTTTATCTTCGAGGGGTTAGCCTCGATCCCTCGCTGGGAAACGATATAGCCTAGAAGCTGTCCAGCCGGCACGCCAAAGGTGCACTTCTCCGGATTGAGCTTCATGCGATAGCGCCGCAGGTTGGCAAAGGTTTCCTTGAGATCGTCCAGGAGCGTGCCGCTCTTCCTGGTCTTCACCACCACGTCGTCCACATAAGCGTGCACGTTCCTCCCAATCTGCCCTTGCAGACATCGCTGTATGGTTCGCTGGTAAGTGGCTCCAGCATTCTTCAGGCCAAATGGCATGGTGACATAGCAGTAGGCTCCATATGGGGTGATGAAGGACGTCTTGATCTGATCCGGCTGGTAAAGCGGGATCTGGTGATAGCCTGAATAGGCATCCAGGAAGGACAGCAGGTCACAACCGGTTGTGGAATCGATTACCTGGTCGATGCGCGGTAGTGCAAAAGGATCCTTGGGGCAAGCCTTGTTGAGGCTAGTGTAGTCGATACACATACGCCAAGTGTTATTCTTCTTCAGAACCAAGACTGTGTTCGCCAACCAGTCAGGGTAAAATACCTCCATGATGAAGCCGGCTGCGAGGAGCCGGGCAATCTCCTCACCAATGGCTTTCCTTTTCTCTTCTGCGAAACGCCGCAGCGGTTGCTTGACCGGCTTGGCATCTGACCGGACGTTGAGTGAGTGCTCAGCCAGCTCCCTCGGCACACCTGGCATGTCCTTTGGAGACCATGCGAAGATGTCCCGATTCTCACGGAGGAAGCTGGTGAGCTCGCCTTCCTATTTGGCAGACAAGCCGGTGCCGATGATGATGTACTTGGTGGGATCACTCTCGTCCAGCAGGATCTTCTTGGTGTCGTTGGCTGGCTTGAACTGCTCCACCGGCGACTGGCGAACCGGCACATCTTGCTGGGCTAGCTCCACGCGATGTAGAAGCTGCCGCTTCTCCTCGGCGATGACCAGCGCCTCTGCCAGCTGCGAGCTTTCCTTGGCGCAGGCCAGAGACTTCTTGAAGCTTCCCGAGACTGTGATTACACCCCTGGGTCCTGGGAGCTTCATCTTCAGATAGGCATAATGTGGCACGGCCATGAACTTGGCCAGGGCTGGACGGCCGAGCAGCGCATGGTAGGGACTACTGATGTCCACCACCTCGAACCAGATGGGCTCGCGGCGGCTGTTTTCTTTCTTCCCGAAGAGAACCTCCAGCTGCACCCTGCCCAAAGGGGTACACGAATACCCAGGCACGATGCCATGGAAGGTGAGCCGGCTCGGTTTCAGCGGACTACAACAGGACAGAGCTTCGTAACACAATGATGTAACACATACTAAAATATGTTATAGCAAAATTAGAGTAACACATCATTTGTGTTCTACTTACTAACAGTAACACAAACTATATACGACCCGAAATTGTGTTACAGATATACCAATTCAGTAACATATAATTATGTGTTCGCCGGTATGTGTTACAAGTATATTGCCAAAGTAACAAATACATATGTGTTCGTGGAAATGTGTTACATACATTAGTTTGAGTAACACATAATCATGTGTGCTTGTCTATAGTGTTACAAGCTCTATTATAGTGGGAAATAGAAAAACAATATAAATTGTATGTCTATATCACCATTATCTTACACATAGCGCCCACTTGTCAACATGATATTCTTTACTGAAAATTATAAATTAATTATTTTGGCAAAAATACTGTAGAAAACAAAATTATTAAACTATTTTCGACAGAGTTTTAATAAATACATATTAACTAAATTTGGCACGACACAAAAATCTGCCATGGGCTGCCAGAGCTTGGTTTCACGTAAACAGGGATCACGGGCCAGGGCCTTTAAAAAATATTATATGTCTATACACAAGGAGGAGAGTCGAATATGTCCTGCGTTTAGAACGTTAAGCTTATTCATCTTTTTAGTAAACCTCATAGGCACTGGACTACTCACTAAACCGACTACAAAGTAGCCCACACGATAAGTTAGTATTTTTATTTTGGGGCCACACGATAGTTAGTAAAAAGCTTGGCAGAGATTAACCATAGTCACTTCCCCCATTTCTGTCAGAACTAAATGCTACAGATGGACACAAAATATTCCAGACAACAATAAGCTTGTAAAATTGGTGCAGCCGTCGGCCAATAGTGGCTCCGTCCATGGAAGCCTTTAATAAAAACTAATTTAGCATTATATAGACTCACCTTATGGTAATATAATTCTTTAACAAATAGTCTATCTATTCATTAACAAATTATGTATCTATTTCCAAAAGAATTCTATCATACATGAAACATAGTATGAAAGATCGCTGCGCTAATCCAAAAATCCACTATCACCTAGGAAAGAAGTAGGCCGCTAATAATCTACAGACCGCTGTTGTATTCCACTGCTAAGCTAAATGATTCCAAGGTCAATCACACCCATAAAATCACATATGCTCCTTGAATCCCAGCTCCTGCTCCGTAGTCAAGCTCGCCCTCGCAGCCGCAGCCAAGGAACCTTGTCATGCTCGCCCTTGCAGCGCTCGTGCTGCTCAACGCGCTCCTCGAGTCGCTCCTCCTTGACGGTGCGCCGCCGCACGGCCGCATCTCCGACGCCGAGGAATGTCTGCTTCAGCGAGCTATGCATGTGCTTCTAGTTCAGGAGAGGGCACCCACTGACGCAAACTGCACATTCAGGATGGTTAACAGTAGTACTCAGATTACACATTCACAGTAGTACTCAGATTACACATTCAGTGAACTGCACAATTGCTCAAATTAACACTGGAAATTGACAGTATAAATGGGAGTTTGACAGTGAACCATTCACATTAGAGTACGCACACATAACAGAAATTGATATACAGAATAGTTTTTTCAAGTGGACGTGCCATCTGCAATCAAATGTTTTTCCTATTTTCCAAAATTTATACTTGTACCATTCAAAGAGGACCATAGGTTCAACCCAGATCAAGGAGCTTTACCACACTAGAAATATGTACAATTCTTATTCATAAGAAATACCACAAATCACAGTTTTTAAGCAGAAGCACCTAATATGTACGTGAGGACATAAGAGCTTGCGAATTTCAATATGTTGCATGATAAATTAGAGAAATTGCCAATGTTTGATGCTAACACACACATCAGAAAAAATGAAAGTTTAGTATTAAACGGATGCAGACAATATATCTCTACTAATAATACGGCCTAAGGACGTGATGGTTAGAAAACCGTGGTAGGTAAAAAAACCGCCGGTCCACCTTCGTACGTCAAAAAATTCGGCCGTCCTCTGCACCCCCACCGCTCCCTCCTCCGCCTCCGCATCGATCCCCTACCTCCGCTCCTGCTCGAGTTGTGTGTGGCCGTGGGTGTAGGCGACTTGGCGTTCGCTCCTTCTTTGTTTTCCTCCACAAACCTGCAGCTTGTGGCCGGGAGGGTAGCAGTCGGCCCGTCCCTACGGTGACAGGGCACGGCGAGAGGGTACCGCGTCGATGCCATCCAGGTGAACCGGGGAAGAGAGGCGGCTCCGTGGACTTCGCCGCTCGTGGACTGGGCATGTCCTGCTTGAAGTCTTGCCCTCGCTGGCTGTCTTCCTCGTGTGTGCCTCTCCGCCGCTGGCCTCTCCTCCCCCACCTTTCCCTCCTATCGTCGATTCCGCCCGCAAGTGTTGCCTGGCCTCCCAGTCGCCGGTGAGCTCGGCACGCCGCCATGGAGGTCGCTTCTCCACGGCCAGTCCTCGCCCCCGTTGAAGGTCCGAGCCGCTTTGACCTGATCTCCTGGACAACCGCCGGATCTGCAAGCCAGTTTCTTCCACGAGCTGCTGGTGGTCGCCTCCTCTTCGATCTGTCGTCCGCCTTACTACAGGTTGGACCAGCTGGAGCCTCGAGGTATGGTCTCCTCTGGCTTCTCCCTTCCCCATCTTTTTTTGTTATTATATGGACTAGCATGAACAATCTGTTGGATCGATAGATCAAATGTTTTCTGAATGGATTGTGCGTGCAAATTGGCAAGATTGGGTCTACCACTCTACCCAAGGTTTGAGTTCTTATTTGTGGTGATTACTGATTCATAAAAAGCCTGACTAAGCAGACAATAAAGCAGTTAAACAGAAGGCCTTCATCATTCCATTAATTTGTGTATCCTTCATGAAAGCAGAAAAAAGTTGCAGAGTACCTTGAGAGTCGACGAGCTAATACCCTCATGAAAGCAGACAATTTTTCAGCAGTAATTAGTACTATCATTTCTTTCATTCCAGTAATTTGTGTATCCTTCTCCGGCAGTTCACTTCCAAAGCTATATGTATGAAGTCAAGGATTCCTAGAACCTTTGCAGGTGTCCAGTATACGTGAAAATAATTACTGTCGTAAATTTTTGAGAAACTTTGAACCGCAAAAAACTTTATACCTTATGTAAAGTATGCCATTTTAGGTCTGATTATTGCAACAGGATATATGGACTTGTTCATGTAGCCCAACCATTATGCTAATTCAACAGTTGTTATGCATCCAGTAATCTAACCATCACTCCAAAAAAGAGATTTCAGACAGGTGACCTTACTGAAAAACAGAACATGGGGTCGATGCCTGTCAGTTTTGCCTCTTTCACGGTTCTTGCCAAATAGAGCGCAGCTGGTTCTTATATTTACTAATTCTCTTTGGTGTAGATAGTTGGGATTTATGTTGGAGAACACATCTCCCTCATGTGGTGGGTTATTTTTCATTTGCATTGGTTGGTCATTGCTGCGAAATTTGTTTTAGGTTCCGTACGTCTGGCTGATATTCCGATTGTTGCTGGGCAGACTGGTTGGAAATGTGCAGCACAGCGGCAGCACAAACTGCCCAGGATTGTTCAAAAATCAGATGGTGGCGCAGGTGCGGGACACTACATCGACTTTCCATATCAGCAACATCGAGCCATACACCATCACTGCCCTACCTCAGATCTTGAGCCGGCAGATCCCTACGGCATGCACTCTTTTCTAACAATTTGCCATTCTTTATAAAAATTTGGATGATAGATTCAGTGAAATAGGTTCATTAGTGCCTTTTTTTTACTTATGTCTCCTTTGTTTTAGAGCTTTATTTGATCTGCATGCTTAGCCAACATCCTTGCCTGTTTGGAGGAGTGTTCTGTACAGAGAAGAGTAATCTTTTTACAGGCTCATGTATGCATGCGTAGTTTAGAACTCCAAACACCATCCACTGGATCTTTGCTAACTGCATTTACTTTTCATGCACAAACACAGTTCTGCCCGGTCAGAGAATAAAATGTAATCCACTGTATCTTTGGCAACTGCATTTCTTTGTGAGAAAAAACCTTATTCTCTTTCAATGCATCCAAGCGCAATCCTTATTGCGTTTTCGCGAAAAAAGAAGTTTGATTCAAAGGGTTTTGTCTAATCTACATGCACGGTCACCATTAGGCTCTTTTTAATCCTTTTTTGACATAGGTATTTCACAAGTAGAAAATATCATGTTCCATGCTCTCAGTTGCTGTTTTAGGACCATAACATGCCATTTGCAAAAAAAAGCAATGTAAAATACTTTGATGACCCTGTTTACTCTTGAAATGCAGGTCTGGTTTAGAGCCTTTGATCTAATCTGCATGCGTGGACATACTTCTGTCCGGATAAAACAAGTGCATTGCTTTGTAACTGTTGCATTAGGGAAAATGAGAATTTTGGGTACTTCGTAGTGAATTTCCCGTGATCAGTCATAACATCTTTCCAGCGTATACAGTTATAGCTTAATACGACGAATTGCATGTTTACTGGCCCGGCGATTAATCTACGATTGTAAAGCCCTATGTATTTTTATTCCTGATTTTAGCCTACCTTTAGAAAAACAATTGGCCACACAGTTGTTTCTTTGAAATGGTTTGTATATTCACTATTCAGATCAATTTGAGGATTAAAAGAAAGCAAAGCACCGTAATGTTTTGATTGTTCTCAATGCCCCCGAAATATAGCCATTAGGTACATCAGCTATAACAACCTGAGGTCGACTAGGTAGACAATTTCCGAAACACAACATTGTTCCATTGATCGGTGCATAGAGCTCATCAGAACAAATCTAAATTTTGGATCCCCTTAATATAATCTAAATTCTTTAAGTATGCATGTACAGTAGTTTCAACGAAGCTAAACTTATGCATTGCAATAGATATCTGCCATTATATAACTCGAATCTTGTGCACTGAATATTATTGAATAATATGTTAATTTTATCTTTGTTAGTTTTTTATCTCTCAAGCAACTAAGGGTTGTTGAGTAAAGTAGCAGCAAGAAGTTATGCAACTATTAAATCTGTTTCTGTAGCAAAGTTTTTGTTTAACTGGGGAAGCTATAATGCAAAATTGTGTATGTTGTTTAACGTTATATAGTTAAAAAATAAATTTTGACATATTTTCTTTGTAATGGGTGCACACTACACAACGTTATGCTCTCGTGGTACATCCTTCTCTGCATTTTTTACTTCATTACACTTGACTAAATAAGAAACAAACTGTAATATATAGTCAAAAAATGAAAATATACAAGACAGCATGTGGAAAACGTGAAAGAAAATTTACATGTTTATGGTGATGATAAGAAATAATGCGCGCAGCAATGCGCGCGAGGTCCTTCTAGAGGACGTGATGGTTGCCCAAAGTTGGTACGTAAAAAAGTCGATTAAAATTTCGTATGTCAAAAAACCCGAAAAAAACCCAGATCAATCTGAGAACCAGCGGATGCCAAAGCTCGAACGATCAGCGCCGGCACCATCGAGCAATCCCGTGCCAACAAAACCAGCTAGAGAATAAACCAGCCGACGTAACCGACCGTACGTTGTCAAAAAAAAAATCATCGTTCCGCGAGACATCTAGCTTATCATGTTAACGAGGTGGTACTAATCCTTTTGTCTGCCATGTGTACGAACAGGGTGTTACGTCTAATGGGCCGTATTAGGCTGAAGTGTTGAACAACTTCAACGAGCCCATTAACAATAATGACGATTGATAAAAAATATTAATTCAATCCGCACGCTTAGGGGAGAAAAACATCTGCACGTGTTCCTTCATCAAGAAAAAGAAAACAACTGCACGCGAAAAGAGATCGATCGTCTTGGAAACTCTATGCATGCGCACTTCCTTTCCTAATTTCGTACATGCATGTTTCTTACATTCAAAATTTCTAGCAGATGCAAATCTTAATACCTTCGAAAAAACCAAATCTCTTACGTTCAAAATTTCTAGCACATGCAAATCTTATATGTACGAAACAAACAAATCGTGAAATACAAAACTTTCGTATGGGCAGCTACTCCCTCAATTCACAATAACTTTGTATTCTAGGTGTAGTCAAAGTCAAACTTTATAAAGTTTGACCAAATATTTTGAGAAAAAAATATAATTTCATAATATATTCCTTCGGTATTATGGATATTGATAATTTTACCTATATTCTTGGTCAATCTTTGAAAAAGTTGACTTTGATTTAACCCAAAACATGAGGTAAATAAAAACGGAGCGAATATTGGGTTGTTTGTGAATAAAGAATGCAATACTTGTATTAGGACGTTATGATTTACATTTACCATCCAATAGAGACGGTGTGAAATGTGGCCATGTCCACATACCATGTGCTTTTCGGGTTGATTGTTCAAAGTGTGAATCAGATCTGTCGATGGTCAACTCGATATCAGTATCCGGGGTATAACAAAAAACATACAATTGGATCGATCATTTGATCAATGATCTCATGCTAGGCTGCGACGTTACAGTGATTCCAAAGAAAAATGAGGACTGACACGATGACGCCTCCCAGTCAAAATAAAACTATAATTCCTAAAAACTAAAGATCCTTCTTCTATTTTCCGTTAATGCCATTTACCATTTATTAACCCGTTGCAACGCACGGGTATTGTGCTAGTATACAATAATACAAGCACATCCCTGGTTGCACATTTTATATGTTGAACAGGGCAAGTCTAGATCATTTTACTTTGCGGAACCTTCCAACTTGAACCTCACTCTCCCATTTTTCACATGGCCTAAGGAAAATAGGAAACACAAAGGAGAAGCTTGCTGGGTACTCGATCAGGACTTACAGAGACTGATGAACAGAAATCATGATGACCTCTGTTTGACTTTTAAATATTTTCACCTGACTCATGGGCTGCTACTTCTCCCTACATCTTATTCTGTTACCCCACCTGACCACTTCTAAACATAGACCAAACAGTACACATTTTGAGCATCTAATGTTAACATCGACTTGCTAGTTTTGAGTCTAGTTAGTCTCTAAGAAAGGTAAGGCATCAATGAATTTGGAAGGAAATGAAATATAAATATATGTTGAATTACCTTGCACTATTCTTCATTGCTCGGAGCATTGGTGTTATCATCCACTTCTGTTCCTTCAATGTCAGTTCTCACCCAATGTTTATCATGCCTTTTGCTTTTGAACATCTTCGCAAGGTGTGAAACATGGAAGGGCTCTGTGTCCTCTGCATATTCCTCATTGCCAGTGTCATAGAGACCTCTAGGTTTCGGTGGCTTCATTACAACAGACCAACCCGGCTTTGTTTCGTCATCCACATAAAACACTTGCTCGGCTTGGTTAGGAAAAATAAAAGGCTCATGCTCGATGTTGTTTCCACTGTGTATCAGATGTGAGAAGTTCACAACTGTGTAGCCATACCTATCCTTTTGAATTCCATTTTCAGAAAAAACATCAACCCACTCACATTTAAACAACACAACTGAAAATTGTCCAGAGTAGTTTAGCTCGATAATTTCAATTATTCTCCCGTAATACGTCGCATTATCTAGAACTGGAGTTCTATCACCTGCTCTAGCATAAGTAGATGTTTTTGCATTTACCATTACTCTGCTATTTTGTGTCATTCTATCCAAGCGTTTAGGCCTAAAATGCATGCCTCGGGAGATGAAACCATCTACGCCAGCCAAGTACTTATCACTTGGTCTAGGGAAAAGAAGTAACTCTTTTATAGATTTCAAATCCATTGATGCACTGTGCAAAAAAAAAATAGTTACTGCAGTCACTATAATACTGGGAAACGTACATAGGCATCTGTAGTGTATATTAAACAAATAGACAGAGCATAAGGCAAGCAAAAATTCCGTTACTAGCTTCATGCAAATTGAGCATTCTTACTGAAATTAATATGGTTCAAGCATGATATGAAGGGGCAGAAGCTAGTGATGTGGTACTGTAATGATCACCCGTAATTTTAATAGCAATAATTATTCTTTAAGTAGAATTTCTGTAGCACAACTCAAATCACAACAACATATTTGCTCAAACAATAATTCATTTAGGCTTTTCAAATGTGTACACGTATGTTACAGTCATTGGTGGGTACAAGAAAATAAAATAAAACATGTGATCCAACATGGTACCATGAGGCCACACCAGACTTTACCAATACCAGAATTTACTACTTTCACAATCCAGCCAAATTTTGACCATACTCAGAAGCCATAATACTTGTTTACTGTCCCAAATAAATATGTAATTCTTAGTTAATTGTATGTAATATTACGACACTGCGATGACATAGTTGTTCAAAATTCAGTACTCGATTTAGTATCGGTATTTATTCACCGAATTTCAGGAAGCGAGCAAGGACCGTTGGAGAAACATCTACTGAACCAAATTGAACCTGGGTTTGAGTACGACAATTCAGGCAAGCTTTCCTCGGACATTCCTGAGTAGTTTTTTTTCTCAAAACAAATATTTTCACCTATAACCTATCATCAACTCTGTTATTCTCTAGCTATTCTCTGTTGCAACTCTGAGGTGGTTTATTACTTGACAAGGCAAGTATTTTTCCAAGTCTCTAGCACATCTTGTTCCTAAATTGCTCAGATCAGCTTCGCATTGTGAATTTCGGTGATCAACAGTTTACTTGTATTGCACAGAATCAGCCAATGGTTGGTGGAGCTTCCGTCGATTAAAGAATACTAAAGATGTAATACGATTTGGTTTGATACCTAGGGGAGATGACGACGAACTGCCGCCGTGCTTCCGTTCCTTGCTGCCGATCCTCACGGCCTCCTGGCGGTGCCGCCCCTCGCTGCCGATCCCCACGGCCTCCTGACGGTGCTCCGGGTCAACTGCTCACATGAACTCAAGACGCCGTGATGGGTCCCGGGTCGCTGCCTAGTGGAGGATTGGTGCCATGTGCCAAGGTAGGGCGCGATTCGGAGGCGGCGCACTAGGGGAACGGTGGAGCCGGGGTTCGTGGGGACTGGGTAGGGAACACGAAGCAGGGGAACGGTGTCAGTTTGGTAACAGCGAGCGATTAGGGGAGAGCTGGGCGTGATATTTGGCAGATTTAGGCCCGACAATAAATTAGATGCAATCATGCGAATATTGTCTGATTTGGACTGTTTATGTAGTGATGAAAATAAAATTGTTTATTTTTTGCCATTATCTTTTTTGCGAATAGGACTCTGACATTAGAAGAATCATTGAATAGTACAAAGCATTTGAAGAAAAACAAATATTACAACGAGATCTTTGAGAAGCCCTCCATCTTCAACCTCCAGACCGTGTTGACGGCGCGTCGCCGCTGCCGCTCCTCCCTGAGTCAGCCTGATGTTGTTGGTTGCGGACAGGAAGTCATCGAACGGGTCAAGAAGACCACATACGTCCCAAAGACGAAGAAGAAGAAAGAACTGCCGATGAAGATCCTTGACGATCCAAAGATCCCCACAGCCAGACGAAATCCTCAAAGACCACACCACTCCCACAAGCCTCTCGATGTTGCCGCCGAGATGGGGCTGAAGCCGGGGAGACCTTATTGCACGAGGCGCCGCCACCACCGCCTGAGCGCCACCTCTACAAACCTTAACCCTAAAAACGAAGAACAGAGCCCTTAAAACAATGGACCGAGCCCTCCCACCGATGAGGGCCGAGATCCACCATGCCTCCATGGCCTAAAGGCCGCAGAGACGGGGCGATCTGCGGCGGCGCCGGCGGGAGGCAGATGCGGTCGTGTGCTCGCCTGGGAGTCGCCCTCGGGGTGTAACGTTTTTGACATTACCTGTTTGGGTTGGGACGTATATACTTTTTTAAAATATTCAATTCATTTGAAAATAATGTACATAATACAAAAATAGGAAAAATAAAACTCTAAACTAGGCGCGCCTGCCACCTCCTCTCCAGCCTCGTCGTTGTCCTTCTCAGTTAGGTCGACGGCCAACGTTGGGTCCCAAGGGAATGGACGGGGGATCTTCGCCGATCCTGGAGCCACTTACCGCTGCTGGAGCCTAGTGCTTCTGCGACTCCCACACTGCATCGTCGCGGACAGGATGGTCAAATGCGTTATGTTGTTGGGCAGGTTTTTTTGTACATGGTCATAAATCAAACCGAAAAGGTCACTAGCGGTCCATTTGTGTCGGGCCGCCGGAGATGCTCTTAGACCTGGATTATGAGAAGCATCAAGAACTCTATTCAACAGATGTTAGGACAAATAGAACGATGTCCATGCCAGTAACTAACTTGATCTTATCGTCAGAGGCATCATGGACTGTATTCAACAGACCTGCGATAAGGATAACTTCAGAAAATATAGTAGTTCTACTTCGGAAAGCAATTATGGCGATTTTTTCCAAAAAAATTGCCAAGTCATTCCTTATAAAAACATTTTCAGTCTTAAAAGGACCTCTATATCGCAATTTCAACATTTCAACTTCAACGAGATAGAGCAAAGCAGAATTGCTAAAGTCTCAGAGATTTCTCGAGATCTTTGAGACTTCTGCAATCTGTTTTTTCCTCAACTTTGCCAAGTGGCCCTTTTGGTTTTACGACATACCTTGTCACAAATCATCCCAAAACATATAGGGCTCCTTGGTGCAATTTCTAGAACAAAATTATCTTTGAATCGTAGATTAATGAAGGCAGTGAACCTCTATGTTTTTGGGAACAAATGTTTCGAGGGAGTCAAGAGAGATGGTCCAAATGCATCTCTCCTAAAACTCACCCAGACCTTTCACCGCGAGGGATCGGAACATGTGGGTTTAACCTCAGAACATATGGCAATTTAAAGCACACTGTTGTATCATATATTCACTACAAACAACCATAAAGTAAACCACCTTCGTTTGACATGAAGTTTATCCACTTACCAGAAATCGTATATCAACTTTTGGTTTGTTGTACCAACATTAACAATGAGTTTATTGCTATTTAGGTTCCAAATAACATCACTTGTTTTGATTTACTCAAAATTTAGGGAGGAAATCACAAGATTATTGCAATATGAATAATTTCTCAAATTTCACAAGTGCCCCTTGTGAGAAGACATGCTTCTAGCCTAACTGCGTCGACGCGAGAAGGAATGACATACCGCCACCATCTAGCATGTGTGATCTTAAAAGCAAAGTATTATATCAATGACTACTTTATGCACCCAAAATACCGAGAAATAGCGGTGCTTCATATTATTTAATAATAATTAAATGTTTACATGTTCTATGGAAATTTTCGCATACTTCTCGCAAAGTTTTCCCTCAAAATTATACTCCATTTAGAAAGAAGAAGACGGTCACACAAGGACTTTGACACATTTTTATATTTTTAGAGATGAGTAATCTGCAAATTTGATGAAAAAATCTAAGATCTTTTTTCACACAAAAAAGTGAAATCCTTTCCCCCCCGCCAATCTGATTATTTTGTTTGAGACGAAAAACCAGAGGAGGGAAACTTTTTGTTATTCCCGCTAATAAACACTTTTCCCTCCAATTACAAGCTGCTATATATAGAGCTCATCTGATAAATCCATTCTCACAGGCGTCAAACAAATTGTCCCGTAATTACCTCATCTAACCACCACCGCCTTGGCCACTGCGCCGCCCCGCACCACCGCGCCGCCTCCCACCACCGTGCCGCCCCCCACCACCGCGCCGCCCCCCACCACTGCACCGCCTCCCACCACCGCGCCGCCCCTCACCACCGCGCCACCCACAACGTCGCGTCGGCCACCCCGCCGGTTGTTCCCCGTCGCGTCTTCTGGCCAAGGACCGACCACCTTCCTAGGACGTTCGCCTTGGCGCTCCCAACAAGAGCAGTCATTTATCCAGGCCCTGCACAACGAGGTAAATTGCCACCACCAAGTGCCCCTGCACACAAGAACAGACATTTGTTCAGTTAGCAGGATTTTTTTGAAAAAATTAGTCTACTGTATCTATATCTATACAATCTAGGTCCTAACAAATTACAAGTCAGCAAGCGTCTATTTACAGTTTACATTCGGCTTTATTTTTTGTTAGTGTAAGAGTTGCAGAGTCCGACAGTTAACTGAGCAGAAAACTCTCCATATTCATCTAAATTTTTTGTGATGTAATGATAATTTCTTAAAGTACAGGAAATAATATCTGAATATGAAGTTTCGACCTCTGTATTATGGAATGTGATAGATAATGCCCTATCCCTGTCTTGAGGCGTATAGGCATAACTTGTCTCTAGAATATGTCTTTAGCACAATTTATGGTCTATACTACTATTGTTCTGTTACTCTAATTATATGTTTTTAGGCATCACATTCATATGTAGCATGGTACTGGTTTGATTTACATCTTTATTTATATGTACATAGGGCTGGTTTGGTGCTGGTTTGATTGACAACTTTATTTATTTGTACATCTCTAATTTATGCTCTACACTCTACCTGATTGCTTGCTTTGCAAAGATCTTTTGACAAGATTATATGCACATAGTGCTGGTTTAATTGGCATGTCTACTTATATGTAGGATGGTGATGGACTTGCTGACCGTATACCTGCACTATGAAGATGGAAATAAAGAGGACAAAATTCTACAAAGATCCATGATGAGGCGCCATGTCTCCTATTATGATTTAATTTTGATGACCGAGGAAGTTGGCTTCCACGCAATTGATTTCCTATACTATGAGAAAAAAGACCCACAAGGCAATGCCTACTTAGTTCACATCGATGATCAAAGTGTTGCGATAGAAATGTTGTCCGACCCTGAGATTGGGAAAACTGTCCATCTTTATGTGTCTAAGGAGAAGGCTAGCAATGATATTGCTCCACCTAAGAGTCGAATTGATATTGCTTCATCTAACCATCCAAGTGAGAGTACTCTCTTACAGGAGAGTGGTGTCTCTGTTCAAGGTGCACCTGCAGGTGCAGAGCAGCTTATTGTGAGAAGGCCGCAAAGTATTTCCCTCCCTCTTGAACCTAAATTATAGTCCAGATTTTCTTATATATGTACCTATTGTTATAATTGTTGGAATAAATATGCATTGGCTGGTTTGCAGGAAAATTGCGTAGGTCAAAAAGGTTGAATGTTATTCAAAACACTGACCAACGTGATGATGAAGACGGAGACTTCAACAATAGTGAGCAATATACTGCACTTGGTGATGAATCACAAGCATTGGAAGATAATGAGGATCGAGTTCAAAATCAAGGTAACTGCCCTATTAATTTTTTTTACTTCTCTTAGTTAACTTTGTATATGCTGACTATCGAAAGAATAAATAGTGAGCATAATTTAATTACTACTTTTCCAAATTAATATTGTAGTGCACAAGGAAGTAATCAAGCGCAAGAGAACAAGCTTGCCAATTGTTTGGAACATGCCAATGGGGCAAAGAATAGTTGTAGAATGCAATGAAGAAAGCCAGCCTATAGGAGAAGAAGGTGCAATCTTGGGGAAGTTTCTGGGCACGATAGCTAGAAATGGTGGATTTTGCCCACTAAACATAAATGATTGGCGAGCTCTCAAGAAGAATAGTCGCGAGGAAATAATATTGGAGTGCGTAAAGGTACTTCACAATTAACATGAAATAAAATATTTTGATTTGTGCCTTTTTTATCGGTAATGTCTCTACTTTAAGTAAATATGGTCTGAAGATTTATTTACGTTTATTTTTTATTCCATTCTTTCAGACAAAGTTTGTGTATCCTAGATCTTGTGAAAAATGGATACTCAAGACAATTGGAAGAGACTGGAGGAAATTTAAGTCTAGTTTGAAAAAAGCTATCTTCAATCCAGCCATTGAAAAAAATCCAGACATCAAGAGGAAGGCTTTGTATAAGCTCTGTCCAGATGATGTGGACAAAGTCAATGGCGTGGACTTATTAAATTTTGGAAGTCAAAAAAAGGAAGGGTAATGAGCAAGATACCCTACTTTTATGTTCTACATTCAAATATGAGCTCTTGGGTTGTCATAGAAGTTGCACTCATATGGTTTTATTGCATCATAACAGGCCCTAACTGAGAAGAACGTAATTAGTCGTTCCCTTGTGAAGAATTCATATAATGCTGGGACAAAAAGTTATGCTCGTTGGAGTGAAGACATGGTGAATAATCCTGATCTGTGATGTTTTTTTCTCAATTTCTGTTTTGTCACGTCGGTGTTCTTTCTGTTTTGTAGAGACAAGCTGATCCTGAAAAGAAACGACCACACCGATCAACTGTTTACTTAGCAACTCACAAGAAGAAGGATACTGCTAAAAATAAAGAGAAAAATGAGCGTATGGTAGGCAGTTAATAGTCACCTAATAGTTTTGGGGGATCAGCTTACAAGTTCAGTCTAATAAGTAGTTATGCATGACTCTTTTCTTATAGGATCGATTGGAGGTTCTAATAGCTCAACGACCAGAGCTGGCACAAAATGTCAATGGAAGAGTCGCATGGGAAGGTGATGCCCTGCAGGAAGTGTTAGGGGAAGAAAAGATTGGACAGGTGCATGGCATGGGCTTGCTTCCAACTCCTAAGCAAGTCTATGGTCGTACACCACGGTATCTCAAGAACATCAATCTGACTACAAGCGATGCATCAACATGTGAAGGTGAAGATGGCGTTTGGGGGGAAATAGCAAAGCTGAAGGAACATATAAGAAGGCTTGAAGGTATGAATAACAAAGAAGGCCATGGGAATGAAAGAGAGGAAGAGGTACATGAACACCTTTTATGTTCCTGGTGTATGCATTTCTTTCAATATTATACTCAGACTTGCTAGTTATGTAGGAAAATCGCCGATCAAACAATAATGTTATTTCTCGGTTACCAATGCTACATGGTACAACAAAGGTAAATGTCAATACATGGCTATATCATTGCTTGTCACTTGAAACCTTGTATTAATATTACAATTTGCAGAGAGTCCAATGCAATGGACCTGTTGAAGCAAGCTCGTCTATGCAACATGGCATGTGTCAGGATAATTTATCGCTTTCATGCGAAAAGGTTATGGCTACTTTTACTCATGTCACAAAGATAGAATATAGATAAATTACTTGCTAAACATTGTTGTGTCACCGAACCAGGATGTCGAGCATGATAATATCAGTCAATTAGTTATTCAACAAAATTCATTGCCGCCACAAGATCCTGTTATTGACTCAGTGCCAGAGGTAATAGTTATGTGCTTTTGAGTTTTGATGTTACATCTTTCTGTAGCTCCAGGATATTAATATCACTCCATGTATTATTATTGTTTCCTGGTAGGTGAGAGAAATGAGAGATGAGATTGATGAGTCTTTTGGAAGACTAGACCAGCAGGGGACTAGAAATAAGCGTGTACACTCGGTACCCACAAAATCCTTAAAAAGACGGCGCACTTCTTCACTCAAGGTAAATATCCTCATAATATGTACAATCTTCAGGTTATTTGCTTCTGGAAATACATGATGTGCCCTTTAGTACATGGTATCACCAAAATGGCATTACAAAATCCAGTAGAAAATTACTCCTGTAAGCAGCTTCATTTATTATTGTTGAGGTAATATGTTGTCAGTAATCTGTACTGCTGGTATACATGCTTGGAAGCTGACTCGATTTTCTAAGCATGTATTTACTCTTCCTATAGTTTTTAATTACTACTAGTAAGCATGCATGTGCAACGCATGAATAAGATACATAGAGTTATTTTGACCTCCTATAGACACAAACACAAAGTAGTCTCAACCGCCAGCTTTTTCAAAAAAAAGGAGATGTGCTCATTGCTTACTGCGGACCTTATGTTCAAGTAGATTCCTAAGTAGATTGCACAGAACAAAAAAGATAGATAAGTAGATTCCTAAGTAGATTGCACAGAACAAAAAAGTAGATTCCTAAGTAGATTCCTAAGTAAAATAACATCATAACCTTGTGATGGTTCCCATTTTTCCTGGCATTATAACACCATAACCCCTTATTGTCTAGTCAGCACCTTCCTATAATTCATACTGTTGAAGCTTCAAAGCTGCAAGTGATGTGAAAAAACAATGAAAAGAGATCTGCCTAAGCATGGAAAACATAAAATATCTACTTATAGTCTAGTTAATGGGAATAAGTAGATTGACTGTCGAATGCTGATGGAAGTGATAAATTTACATAGTGAAAGATCTGTACAAGACTTTGAGGTTTGGGACCAACTAAGCTCAATCAAGATGAAGTAATACCATGTTCTTAGATGCTAATCCATGTCCAAAACTGAAGATTTATTATATATACACCCTCTTGTATGATACATAAAAATCTTACCTGCATGAAAACCATGTTTTTGAGTACACTCTGTATATAAAAATGCATACCTACAAAGTCTTGGTTAAGAAAATGCACAACATTAACTTGCAATCAGACACAATTGAGAGAGCAGAGGCCATTTTGGATAGATTTTTTTACCACTGCTAATTTTGATAGAGATAAATTATATATATAATAGAAATAGAACTAACTGCTATCGGGGTACTTGTCAAGAATCCACATCTTTAGAAGCAACACAAAATGAATGCCATGACGCGTCTTCCTTAACTATGGCCATGTGTATCCATTGCATATTTTCATGCAAATATATCATCATGGTTGTTGAATGCTAATATTGATCAAAATATAGGCTGGTTCGGAAGTAGTTCTAAAGACTTCAACCTATCCAAACAAGAGGAAGGTTGCATATGCTACTATTCGGAGTACTAATCCTGCAACTAAGGCCGGTGGTATTGAGTTGGGTGCGGAATTTGCACTTGTCCGCATAGATGAACCTATTCGAGAGGATGAGGAATTAGTAAGGGAAGTATCTGATTGCAAGACAATTGGTGATGCTTTTTCTTCAGGATTCTTAATTGCTTGGCCTTCAGCTTTTGTGAGTTATTTTCGTTCCTTCAATATTTTAGAATCTTATTTGTGTACATGCAATCATCAACTTTTCCAATTTTATTTTACAGATTCAAAAGAAGGATTGAGTTGCAGCTGAATTCTCTGGTTGGATCAATTAGTAATAAACTTTGAAGATTTTTCTTACTAATAGTTATATTTTACGGAAAGAAGTCTAGATAACCCCAATAACTATCTTGTTTTGGATGGAGAACCCCTGTACAAGGTTGGTGAGGTGATGCTCTCGAGTTTGTTCACAGGGAAATGGAGGTATATATCATTGCTTTTTTTCTCTTTAATTTATATATACACACTTCAATTCTAATACATATATGCATTAATGAGTCAGCTAGCCTACAGGAGCTGTGTAATTCTTTTACCTAGTAATTATTTGCTATGAAATGATTATTAATACTAATATTAGCGAAAACTCCTAAGTGAGCTGAGCTTGAGCGCTCCATTTATCCTATCTGCATTGAGCCATCCATTTCATTAGCCTACATCATATCTGGTGATGTATTATTCTATGTAATCAACAACACAAAGAGTCTGATACGACGCCAACTACTTTACTCGTATGCATCCTAGCCCAGTTAGATGGAAAAGGTGCCAGGCAATGCATTTGTACTGTGTCCCACCACTTCTGTCCTATATCTTCTCGTTGAGGATTTGACTCATTTACTGAGTATTTGGTCAGTTGTCTTTGGCTCTATTCTGGTAGTCTGTTCTCCCCCATATTTTTGGCCCGTGGATGATTGTCCATTGAACTTGTTGTGTGAATTATTGATAAAATCGTATTGGTTTTATTTACTGACCAGCGACTGATTGAGTTCGGTGAAGATGTGACTCTGTATTGGTTTTATTTAATGGCCAATTCGATATGGTTATAAAATAGGCTGTGGGCGTAAGTTCCTATTCATTTGAGAACTACTTTTATGTTACTGCTTACTCTGAAAGAATGAGTGTTGGACTGAAGAACTAATGTTTCCTTCTTCTCAGGTGTACCTGTTGCAGCTGTGCTCTCACCGTCTGTACAAGCTACCCGTGAAGAAGATGGTGTATCCAAAGCCGAGTTCCACACACAGATGTTCACGGACGTCGGCGTGTACTACACCCCTGCCTTCATCTTCCGCGACAAGGAGTTCAACTTAGGGGTTCTCTGTCCAAAACATGACAGTTTTGTGGGTTATCTAGACTACTTTATATGTTTTAAATTGATAGATTGAAAAATGTAATATCGTTTCAGAGGACCTTTTTCTTTCATCAAATTGATGCAATGCTACAGTGTAATATTCTTCACAATTGTGTTGATATTCTTAGCATTTTGTGTATCGCATATGTATCCTACACTTCTATATTCATAATACAAATATTAATAAATTAAATTTGTGGATGTGTCATGCTTTGATTTCTCTTGCATTATAATGGTGACAAGGGTCATAATAAATAAATAAATTTTGCATGTGCAGCGATTTTATTAAATAAATGTATATTCTATAAATTTATTGATTTTATTAATTAAATATATATTCCTTAAATTGGGTACCTAATTTTCTATTTAACATGAATAATAAATACATTCTTTATGATGAAATACTATGATTGTAGTGTTACTGTTAGTGTTACCATCTTATCAATCAATCAAAATATAGCCGCCAGGCATCCCTTGCTCTCAGCCTATGTGAATCCTGGCCGTTGTTCTGACTGACGTGGCCGAGCTTGCATCGTCCGTTTTTCTGATCAAGCAATCCTGACCATCCGATGGCATAGGTGGCACTGCTCATATGGTCCGCGTCGTTCATTCACGCGGTGGCTGGGTGGTGGTTCTGCACGTCCGTGAGGGGCAAAATTGACTTTTCATGTTCCATTTTCTTCACCTCCACTGTGGAGAGGACGGGGCAGGCGGTGCGTGGCGACGGCTGCTTCGCCGCCGGGTACGAGGGTTTCCCTGTTGCGCTGGTCATGGAGGGGCGCCTCCTTGCCATGGAAAGGGAGGAGCAGGGGCATCCACTCCCGCATCCTCTATTCTCCCTTTCTCCTACTCCCCTCGAAACCCTAGCCGCCGCCATGGCTCTCCACATCGGCGTCACTGCTGCAGCCCGAGCAGCAGGCCTGGCAAGTAGGGATGTGGCGTCCTCCTCTGAGCGAATCGACCAGGAAGGTCTTGATGCCGAGGTGGAGGCCAACAAATGGATCCTGCGGGTGGCGGCGCTAGGAGGCTAAGGTGGAGGACACGATGGAGGGGCAGCCGGCGTTGACCATGGCGGCCTCCTCGCCGCTCGTCGTTCGATCTAATCGTTCATGCATCCTCGTATCCATCGTGAGGTCCCCTCTCTCTGTGTGTGTGTGTGTGAGGATAAGGTGCAGGCGGCATGGAGAGAAAATTCCCCAATCTGCTTGAAGAGGAGTTGCGTTGTGTACTTGGAAACCAGTAGAAACAGGACCTCCGTCCTCGTCCTCAACCCTGCAACGAGGTGTTTCCTCCATCTCATCCCATCTCCATCTTTCAATTTGGTTTCAGCATCAAAGGACACTGCTATTGATCTAAAAAAGGCCATCTTTTTTGCCAGATGATGAATTGATCTCAGGTTTGCTGATGTGGGAGAGGCAGTGTACTACTCCGTGCAGACACGACTTTCATAGACAAATAAGGACGGGATTCAGAGGCTAGCAGCGTGGATGTTAGATGCCACAACAGGTAGTGCTCTTTTCTTCTTCTTGTATATGCTGCTTGTTTTGTTTTTCATTGAAAGAAATTTCAGCTAGGTCAGGAAGTAGACCACATATCATCACGTAGAATTGTCTCTATAGGTTGTATGGTCCATCATTTCATGGGGATTATGTTTTGAAGTCTTATTTCGTGGGGTACAGCCAGTTCAGCCGCAGGGTGGTTTCCGATTGTTTCTTTTTGCTAGAAATTAGAAACAGAACAGGTAATAATTTACCTTCTGAGCAAACGGCTCGGAACTTTCAAGTTAATGCTCAAAAGGGCTTATGTTGTGTTGTTGTTGTAACTCGGTTGATCTGACTGTTGCAGGTGTGCCCTTCTTCAAGCCTAGATTCATGGGAAATGATCGGAGCAACTGTTTCAGCGTTATGAATGGTGTTACATCTAGCTGCACGATCTAGCGGTTGAGGTATTGCAGGTTAAACCCAATCTCATCATTTTGGCATTGAAAATAATGAGTTTGCTATGGAGTTCACAAGCTAGCAAATTTGATCCGTGGAAGTTTAATTTTTTTTTAAAAATTATTATTTCCCAGGCGCGTCATGTAGTTTTTTTTTAATTTTCTGTTAGAAGTGAACTGAATTATTCGCACTAGCTCCTGAGGTCTTTGCTTCATCCTCTTCCTCGTGTTTATTCAGGTCTTCATCTGTATCTTCACTTCTGTTGTCTGGTCTAGATGCATCATAAGTGGTTTAGCTCACGACTATCGGTTACTGTTCTTCAAACGGATGCATTGCTTGCCTCTTTAGTTGAGGCCTCATATTATTATTCAAATAGAGCGCTCATTTGGTTAGAACATATTGCCTCATTTTATGTGTTCCGGTACTAAGATTAAGGAACTTGTTCCATCAACTAAATATCATCTTCTTTAATACAGAGGCTGTAGCTTACCCCAGACATCTCTCTGTCGCTGCAACATCCCTATATGATAGACACTTTAACTAGAGCAATTCTCCATGTGCACTGTTAATTGGCAGAACCATCACAGTAATCTTGCCATTGTGGATGCCAATATCACTAGCTGTAAGGCACGGGCATATTCCAATGGTCGGCTATGAGATAAGCTTGCAAGTCAGGTTAACAACTTCAGTGTCTAGCATGGTATCTGCATGTGTATTTAAAGTATTTTATATAATGCAGGCTTTTTTTCCAAGTGAATACGTGATAGGGAACTACATCTAAGTCTGCACCGTTTTGCACAGAGTTCTGCAGGTTACGACATTATTCTCAATCATTAGTGAAGAAGTTTCTTCTAATAGCTCTAAATATAAGCTGTTGACACATTTATTTCCTATAGTTTGGAGGTCTGACTAGTGTTGCACTTTTTGCAACCTTGTTCCTTGGGTTTGGGTCTTTGTCCTTGCTGATTGCTCTCTAGATTGTGCAGTCTCGAGTCTGGATAATGATAATTATGAGAAAACAACGCTCTGTTTCTTAGGTAACTAAGGCATGATGATCTTTCTATTCATTTGGCTACTAGCTATCCTGTATTGTATATAACAGGAATATTAATGTATTGTGCGTACCTGATCAGCATTGGGTATTCTGTCAAACGATTAGGCTGTTGGATTGGTACACCATGAGCTCCTTGATTAGGCACAATTTTGTATGTTTCTGGCCTCTTTTTGTCTTGTGGTTCAGTTATCTGACTCGCTTGATTTGGTTCTCTTTGTGGCTTTTCAGTGGAAAGGTTAGGATTGAGCTCCCCATGGCGAGACCCTCCTGCAGCTACGCGTAAGCTTCCATGGTCGCCGCCGCCGACAAGGCACACACGTTTGAACGCCGCGAGACCCTCCTGCCCGCTCCAAAGGGAATGTGCTGGTCACCACGGCCACCACCAATGACGCACTTCATGCGGCCAAAAATGGCCACACCGCACGCTGGGGGAGCACAACAAGGTTCACCATTGACCTTTACAATATGTTTCCATTTCTCAATCAGAACTCAAGAGTTCAACAATATGATTACAAAATATTGCTTTTAAATATTTGTAGATTGTTTCCGTGATGTTAGAAAGAGGCAAGACAATAACAAAGAGGTACAGTTCTGAACTTATGGTCTATTTTCTCACCATATGATATGTCAATGCCAATGTGCTTTTCTTTTTTACTAGTGCTCATGATATTGTTGTCCTAACTTTATACAATAAAGCTGAAGGTATTTCTGTTTCGTGACCTCTTTATACAATAAAGCTGAAGGTGTTTTTGTTTCGTGACCTATGTGAAATTTATAACCAATCATGTTTGTCAGGAGTACTTAATTTGCACACTAAATCCTTATTCGTCTCATCTCAGTTTCTAGACAAACGAGCACTTCATGTCCAGCTATAAAGACTGCATAATATTTGTAGTACAAAATTTGTGTAGTATATTGCTTAAATAAATCTTATTGTGATATAGTAGGTGGAACTTTAGTGACATGATGTTGCAGTGCTTTTGATACATGCTACTACAGGGGAGGGGAGGGAAGCAGAAGCAGCGCCAGGAGCAGCTGGCACTGGTCGTGGCGCCACAGATGGCTGTGCTGTCAGTGTCAGCGGCGGCGACGAAGGTGAGGAAACCCTACACCATCACCAATTCCAGGGAAAGCTGGACGGAGCTGGAGCACGACAAATTCCTCGAGGTGTTGCAGCTGTGAGTTGTCCCAACCCAGCCTCCCCGTCTGCTCTTTGCCTAGCTGCCTCCAGTTCGGAAATAAGTCTCGCGGTTTCGGTCGGCGCTTAGGTTTGGCTTATGTGTCGGTACAGGACCTAGATTTTGCTTGTGTATTTGTACCGTAAAGGTTGAATTTTCCCATGTTGGAGCTCATTTTCTCGGTGGAGCTGATCGATTACTGATATATTTAGCTCATTGGCTGAATTGGATGGTCGTAGTTTTGCAGAATCCGTTAAAAGTTGCCCCAGAAGCATCCACCTGTTAGAGTACGTGATGGGCCTGGGCCCGTTAGTCTTAGGGTTTGCTTAGGGGTCAAGTAAGCCTTGCTTGGGAGTCAAGTAACCTCTCTATATATGGAGAGGAGATGTATCAATCTAAGGAAGCAAGAATTAAGAAGGAAATCCCTTCTCTCTTGCCGGCCGTGGGCGAAGCCCCGCGGCTGGCCTCTCTCTCGCCCCTAACCCTAGCCGCTGCCCTCCAACCCCAGCCCGTGAACAGTACCCGCGATACTGTAGCGCCGCGGGTACTGTAGCGCGACAGCCGCCGTCTCTCTGTCAACTCTCTCCTCTCGATTCCAACAGCCCACATAACATTTGGTATCAGATTCCTCGGTTGCGATGTCTTCGGGACTGCCCACCGCCTCCGCCGCGATCGCGTCGTCGGGCGCGCCCACCTCCATGCAGCAGCCGTCTGCGTCTGCGGCCCAGGCTGCGCTGGCGCGGGAGCCTGCCCCCGTCCTCTCGAACCAGGAGCTCTCTACGGGCCTCCGCGACCTGGCCGAGTCGGTCTCCGACATCAAGCACGCCCCACCCATGCCTAGCATTTTGGATACTTCATGGAATTTTGGGTTAGATTGATTTTCTAGCTGAAATGTGGTAAGAATGTTGGGACTCGGTAAGGGAAAGCGGTAGGTGCGCCGTTTAGTCTGATATGGGAGCTTCATTGGATGTTTGGGGTTTCAAGGGATCTTGAATGAATATGATTAATGTCCAATTGGTGTAACACTTTGATCTGGGATGTAGGTGATTGATTATTTACTGACATCACATATTTAGCTACTTTTGGGTTTGTTTGGAGTAGATGCTATATGTGGGCAGCTAGGAAGAGCAGGTTAACTGTATAATTTTGATAAAGGATTCAACTACTGTAATGGGGTCCTAAACGAGCTGCTGGTTGTGGTTTCAGGGATTCATTTCATTGCTGTTGCCTACTACCTGGGTTGGTATGTTCCTGGGCTCCTTGCTTCTTCTCAGACTGCTCCTAAAAATATGCAATGGCAGTTGGTTATATTCTGCTTACCGTTTTCTTAGTTCCAAAGGTGTCAAATAATAATTAGGAGTAGATCATGTATTGCCAATTTGCCATACAAATTCCTTTAAACACTTTCTAAGAGTCATGTGTGAAATAGTAATCAGGAGTATCCTGCATTATCATGACAAACCTGTTATTGAGTTTGATAATTTGGTTATTAAGTATTTTAATATCTAAAAATGCATATCTGTTCTGTAAACTGGCAGAGTTGATGTCACACCTACACCAGCCTAGCCTCAAAATTCATACCAGTTCTCTTTTGATTTGTAAAATTTCAATACATTTTGGTCATAAGCGTTTGCATTGTTGTGCCATAGAGCATTACATCCTATCTATTTTGCCAGGAGAACTCGGTACTTGTGCTGAGGAAAATGTATACTGATCAAAACTGGTTGCATTCTTCCATTTTGCCTTTAGGGCTCGTTTGGCTCCCATCATTTGGGGTTGGAATCAAATAATTCATTTATGATTCTAATAGTTACTTGTTTGGCTGCCACGGAACTGGTTACGGAATTCATTTGAAATTTCATGGTTTTTCATCTTATGCCTAAGCGTAATACCTAGTGGGTACCCTGTCATTTCTGTGGATTTGCTAAAATGAAATGAAAACATCATGTCACATTTATCTGAATAGTCATCTATTTGCTAGAGTTAGTCAAAAGATTGGAGTGTGGTCTGAATGTTAAAAGGATGCATGGTGTGCTATCCAGGATTCCATGGCCTTTAGTAATAGTGGCGTTTGTATAGCTAGAAGTATTATCTATGTCCATCGAAAGGAAAGGAAGTATTATCTAGGTGTTATTTTGCAGGTTTTAATCTCAATTTTAATCTTGGTAATAGATCTTTGGTCTGAACACCATTACATAAATTTTTTATAATTGTAAATTGATGGCAAATATGAAATCATGATATTTGCCGGCAGTAGTTACTCAAACGTGACTCTTGTGTTAATTGTTTCTTCATCATATTTTTTTGATTAAATTATTTATCTGATGCTACACATGAAAAAATAATGTTGCTAAAGGTTGTTGCTTACTGAAGTAGCTTCACGATGAATGACATACAAGTGGGATCCCACCTAAATCCCACATTCCCACTTATAGTTCATTTTGGTTTTTCTAGTGCAAATTTTGAGGTAAAAATTCATACACTAGAGAAAGCAAAATGAATTACAAAAGGGGCTTAGGTGCGATCCCACTTGACAACTTAAATGACAGGTTCCGAACAATTTGATCATTTTTTTTTTGCATTGACAGGTTCCAAACAATGAAAGTGCCTTCCTACATAGACAAAAGATCTGAACCAATGAATTCAGAGAACATCTACTATCTGCATGTTGTTGCCACGAGGTGAGATGCTCTTTTTTTCGATAACTATTTGTGGTCTGCACATACATAGAAAATGGATTTGTAAAAAGTGTGGAAATTGTTACCAGGTTGTCCGTGAGAGGATGTATTGAAGTAGACAAGGCCTCAATTCATTCTAAGTTTGGTAGAACCCTCGACTCATTTTGTTGTGGAACTGCTTTATAAAATTAATTGTGATATGAAATTTACACTGCTAATAGTTTTGCATGCTCGGGTTGTATAAATTATCCTTGTGTACTTCAGTGTCTTCACGTTTTTTGGGAGTGTATTCATCAAGCCATTTACGGCTACTGATTGGTTTGTTCAACATGGAACACCTGACAATTTTGATCATTTAATAGGAGTACAATATTTAAGTTGTCCATTTAAATATGTCCACTTGCTACCTTTTGCTGACAAAAAGCATCTTTATCAATTTTTACAATTTTCGTTTTTATCTTGCTTGCCCGGCATCCTCATCAGAGATAAATCTGCTCGATGAAATGACAGAAGAAAGAAATACATTTGTAGGACGTTCTCATCAGAGAGATGATGAAAGAAGAGGTTGCTTTGAAAGGATATTGTTATTAACTTATTGTTGACTCATATTTTGTAAGTTGACCTTTCTTGCCTTACTTTTTTTTCTGTTGGTATATTTTTGTCCTCCTTACTTATATCTGATAGGTTGTAATTTCTTATTTAATGGATGCATGGCGCGGTCCAAAATGGTCAACGTTTTTGGAAAATGATCAGATGATTGTTATCTTTAATAAAGTGTATCATTTCTCACTAATTATGCTATTCAGCTTATCATCATTTTTAATGCATATTACATAGCATGAAATGAACGTATGAATTTCTCTCTCCAACTAGATGTTAAATGAAGATACATATTTTTGTCGATCTTCGTATCAGCTTTGTTTTAAAATTGTTAAACTTGAATGACCCATACGTAGTGGATATACATCATGTCAGCTTACAATACCAAAATACAATACCCTCTTGTAAAAATTCAAGCAAAATAATTTCAAACTAAGATAATCATAGTCAACAAGGCCTTAATGGCTACACATGGGTTCAGCTTTGGTAAGAATAGACTGTCACATCAAGCTACTTTTTCTATAGAATATCTGTTCATTTGCATGAATTCTATTAGAACAATAGAAGTTCATAAATGAATATTTTTTTGTATGTCAGTCTTTTCTGCGGTAAGGAGGGATACTGTTGGCTGAAGGGATGACTATACAAGTCACATGAATACATGATTCAGATTTCAGACTCTAGAGGTATTTTTCTGTAGTTTCGGTTATTTCTCATATTAAATGTTGGGTAATTAATTTAGATATTTTATCCGGTTAGCATGACGAAACCGTGGTTGCGTGGTCCAAGGGCGGCGACCGGATTATCCTCTCAGCTGGCGAGAGTTCTTGTACGCGGAACAGCAAGGCATTTTTTATGCCAGACTCACTTTGCTACCTCCAGACTCCAGATGCATCACTTTTTAAAGAAATGTAGACTGTAAGCTTACTGATAGCGTTAAGCAACTGTTAGTCTGCTATAAGACTGAAACACATAATAAGCTTTTCAAGTAGTTGCAAAACTAAGAGTCTCTTGTTATTTATTTGATATGACTTAAATCATTTGTTACTCCTGCATGGGTAATATATTCGGCATCATTTGGGGATAGTTTTATGTATCTTTGACCATTCATATGCATCTCGAGGTGATAGTGTAAAGAAGAGAGTGCATGCTTTTATACTAATATACATTGTTGTCATGTCTCGATCTACAAATGCATACTCCTTTGTATTAGTGATACAAGTTCACGGTTCAGTTAAAAGTTGACCAATATTTCCTTTGCATTAGTGATATAAGTTCAAGTTCAGTTAACACTTCAGGAATATTTCCTTTGCTACAAGTTTAGTTTCAATGACCTACAAGAGTAGCTTGAATAAATAGTTGTACAGATTCTCTACAACTTGATCCGAGTTATCTTGCTTGATATGTCATTTTGCAGCAACTTGGTAAAGTCAAATTAACTGAAAAATGACAACCTGCAGGGTTATCATCCACAGGTTCATCAAGTTCGCCCTGGGCATCTTGCACAGGTTCATCAAGTTCGTCATGTCCATGCTAATCATGTGGGGGCAGTCAAATGAAGATCAGGAGGCTGATCATGTCTATGTTGATTCATCTTGCACAGGTTCAAACTTGCTGGAGATCGAGGAGATGTCGGCAATCGACGAGCATTGGTAGCTTGAACTTGCTGGAGATCGTGGAGATCAAGCAACATGGTACTTAGGGAGCTTGGCTTAGGCCCTGGATTCAAGCAGCAACTTGGCACTCAGGTGGACTAGGCTCAAGCTCAGGCCCTGGATTCAAATCAATGGCGAGCTCGAGGGGACGAAGGAGCGAGCGTGGTGGATGGCCGCAACATGTTTTGTTAGCTTCAAACTACAATTCATTTAGTACATGTCAGTTTCTTTTATTTTAATGAAGAAGTATTGCAATATCATTTGTAATATGGAAGCTATTCCTTTAACATCTGAAACTACTATTTACCATATCATGAAACTATATTTTGTGCTTCCTTTTTTTCATTGCGTTTTTTATACCTGCTTGCTCGCCGTTAGGCGGGCAAGCGCGCGGCAAGCCGCGCTATCCTACCTAGTATTTACTAATTGGAGGCACCGTAGAAGGCTCCACGTTAATCCTAGATGTTAGTAAATATTGTCCATCCGATTAACCTTTCATTTATCTCTAGCCATCAGATTAAGAAGTGGACCCGCCTCCTTTATTCAACAGGACTCAACGTCGTGCGGCTTGACTCCTTTCCTTCCTCTCCTTTCGTAAAAAAAAGGGCAGCATCATTCATGGTAGTTCCATATTAACCGGATAGAAAATAGGGTACATAACAATCCATCTGATACGTACGAGTTGTAACAGATCTAGATAAGAAGAAAAATACTCCAAACTAATTAATAAATATCACCATCTAGCGATCTATCTTTGCTCAAACCGAAAAAGACAAGAGAATTAACAGGCGTGGCAGCAAATCAATCGTGGTTCTGATGCGTGCGTCCACCGCTTGATGATGGATTTGTTAGGTCGTCCGTTCAGCCGTTCACGCGGATCATCATCGACGGATCGTCCGCTGCTTTTCATGGTGATGCCTGCCATAAGCTAGCATGCAACCATGCATCACGTGTCATGATATTGTGTCCCAATCTTTACGTCTCCAGCTTCCTCATGATATTTCAGGGATCCTCATGAGCGGCGATGGCTCAGTACTGCATCCTGCTGGCCGTCAAGTTCGCTCAACCAAGTGTCTTTACTCGGGCTTCATGTCAAGCGGCAGTGAGTAGTTCGTGCGATGCCTCACGCCATAAGTCTATCACAACACCGGCGATGTTTCAGCAGGCACCGCGACAGCGCCAATGGCGACAAGCTTAATGTCAAGAGGCTGTGAGTAGTTCTTATTGCCGTTTTCCATGAACCATTGGCGCGACCCTGACTTCCAACGCATGGGGAACCGATGGGAAGTGCCAAAACACCGTCTTCGTCCCTTCCAGCAGACAGACCATGGCTCCGCACGGCACCAGCAACGATGAGGACGTGTCGCGCCGTATTGCCGGAGCTGCAGGTCGAGCCGCAGCAAGGCTGGTGGTGGCCGTCCTTCTTCATGGAGAGCAACCGGCCGCGGGAATAAACTATCTACCAATGATGAGTTAGTACATGCAGGCCATCTCAGAGAATGTCAGAGGAAGGATACTTGCGCATTGCATGACTCCCATATCACCACCGTCTTAATTAATTTGCCAGGTTTCTCTCTCTACCCATTAACATAACTAAGCCTACTATGCCTCCAGGTAAAAATAATTACATGTACCCTATATATCACACAGGTGCGTGTGTCTCCTTCCAGTATGAGAAGGGAGAATTTTTGGTGCCGACCTTAATTACAGTCAAGATCGAAGATATGTCTTACGAAAGATTGGTTACTCATTCAATAATGGATTTCTTATATTGTATCATGTATGTAAATTTACTACTGGGGTTACAATTTATCTTATGATTAACTGGAACACGGATTGTTACCACACTTTAGCTTGACGCAATTGAAGTTCAAGTTTATGCAATTCATGATCTGTTAAACTATTTTCTGTTTCTATGCCAAGTTCGAATTTGAAGATAAAATTTGTCTCCAAATTATATATCAATACTATATACCAAGAGCGTGGAACTGTTGATAATTTTAACTTAAGAGTTGATCTAAAATGAATAAAATGCCATCACAATGGTATGTGCAGTTTGGATATAAATTATTTATACGACTACACATATCAAGTGATGTTTGTAGTTTGTATTCCAACGCCGCTAGACCCTCCCACAGTTGAGGAGGAATGACCTGGCGCAACCTTGCTTCGAACTTCTCCTCCATCTGCGCCGGCAGCGCGGCCACTTGCGCCTTGAGATCTGCAATCTCCAGCCTCTGCGCCTCCTCCACCTTGCTTCTTCTCTCCTTTCTAGCCTTTGATTCCTCTTTGAAGTGGACGCCGACTTTCGTGGTCAGCCCAAAGCCAGAAACACGCCCAGCGGACGTCATCTTCTTGTGCTTGGGCCTCTTCTTCATAATATTCGTCGCCCTGTTGAAAGGAGTGTCCCAAGGCTCCGATTGCCCTTGGGTGGAGCAAGCTGCCTCGGCGGCTATTTCAGCTTCCTGCAAAAGGATTCATGAACCCAATTAGAATCATCGGTTCATTATTGATTGCAAATCGACTTGAGATCCGCGGTAAGTTGCTTACCACGAGTTTCTCAAACTCTTGCACAGCATTCGCTGAGGTTTTGAATTCCTTTGTCTTGGGGCACAGGTAGTAGCGGGCCCGCACAAAGTTCCAGACCTGTGGGTCCGTGAATTTGTCGAACATGTTGGGCTTGCCAAGACGAATAAGCTCGGCGTCCTCCTTGTCCCACACTTCCTGGATTCCTCTGTAACCGCCACTCCCAAGACGGTGGTGACCTAAGTTCTGTTCATATATCTTCTTCCCCAACGCCGACAGAGCTTTGAAGGTATCGGTCTCCAACTCCTCCTTGAAAAGAAGATAGTCATCGTGATCTAGAAGTGGCTCATGCTTCTTGATCTCTTCCCAGCTTTCGTCCTTGTCAATCCGCTTCTTCACCCGGGTTCTCCAGCTAGCCAAGGCCGTGCTCATCTTCGTAAGGGCCTGCTGGTTCACCTTGTTGTCTTTGAGGTTTAGGTTCTTGTACTCCACCAGGAAATCGTATCGCTCGTGAAGCTTCTGTAGTAGGAGCTACACAAGATGCGCATTGCCGGGATCTCGGAGGTTCCTCGTGTTGATCGTCACGGTCTCCCGCACGATGCAACCGATCTGCGTCCCGTATCCCGCGGCAAGGGCTTTAGGCTCCACGGGTATGCCGTTTTCATTCACGGCGGTGAAATCCTCGCGTTTTGTGCCAAGCGTCGGTGGGTTCCGATCCTTCCTGATGGCCTTCTTCTTCTTAGCAGCCGGGGCAGATCCACCATCGGTGGTGTCATCCTCGGCGCCATCGGTGCACTCGCCGCCAACATCGGTGGTGGCATCGGAGTCTCTGTCTTCTTCTCCACCCTCGGAGTCTCCGTCTCCACCCTCAGAGTCTTCGTCTCCACCCTGATCATCTCCACCTCCGTCTCCGTCCATGACGTCTATTTCCTTCTCCTCAGCCGCCCTCTGGGATTGCATCCAAAACGGCAAGTTGGCCGCCCGGGCTTGTTCTTCGACACTCATTTGGTTAGAAGGGCCAGCACCGTCGTTGACGTGTCCGGTCGACATGTTTGCACTAAACAAAAGGAGAAAAATGTTTAGTACAACAAAAAATTGATCGGAAAATTCGACAGCACCTCCCGTATAAATGGCTACCTAGGAGTGCCTATTTCTCACCGAAACAGAAATCAATCAACATTTCGGGAGAATAGGCACTCATTTTCAAAAACCTGTAAACAATTCACACAAAAAAAGCACAAAATGTGCCTTTCCAATACACAGTTGTCGACAACATGTCGACAACATGCTCACAGATTCATCATCAAAGATTGATCATCACAGTAAACATCATCACAGTAAAAAGTTCACAGTAAGTAGCCAGCAACATACACTTACATGTATAAAAAGTTCAAAGTAAGTAGCCAACAACATACACTTACATGTATAAAAAGTTCACAGTAAGTTGTGCAAGTTCACAGTAAATAGCTAACAGTAGAAAGTTCACAGTAAGCATGTATAAGCATGTATAAGCATGTCATAATAGTAAAGCATATGCAAGTTCACAGTAAGCATGTCATAGTCAGTAAAAAGTTGACAGTAAATAGCTAACAGTAGAAAGTTCACAGTAGCAAGCAGTGATACCACTTTGGTGATAAAATTAGTCATACAAGAACATGAACCAAAGATAATCTTTAGTAGTTGTGCAAGTAGCATACTTTAGTTAGTATGAAAAAAATGAAAACATATTCTATTAGCATAGATCATGTCAAACACGGCCAGCTCCTAGTGCTGCTAACTTCCTACAGTAGCTTTAACACATGCATGAGTCATAGTCAGAAAAAGAATCCATCACTGAGTAACATAGCATGCTAAAATTTGTAAATTTATTTTTCTCAATGCTTTAATTATTAGTTGAACCTTAAGTGTGTATCACGTTAACAAACTCGGCAGAAAAAGGAAGGATTTATTTGACAAGCATCATCGAAACAAGCTATCATTCTGAATGTACACCATAAGTTCATGAACTCTGAAAAAAGTTAATCTGCTTTGACCTCGATGCTATCATTCTCAATGTGCAAACTACAGAGTTTCATAAGTTCATGAATTCTCAAACATCAAAGTTAATCTGCTTTGACCTCGATTTAGCAGATTAACCTCGATGCTATCATTCTTACTGAAGTAAGAATAGAGGAATGGGGAAGAGGAAGCAGGAGGCGCTCACCCTAGGGTCGTCGGTGAAGAGACGAAGACGTCGTCGTTGAAGGCGCGGGCGTCGTCGTCGAAGATCCGCGCGAAATAAGGGCTCGGGCTCCGGGAAGAAGGGCTCGGGGCGGCGGCGAGCGGAGGCGCTCCTCCTCCTGGTGGTCGCGCTTCTCCTCCTGGTGGTCGCGCTCCTCCTCCTGGTGGTCGGCGAGCGAGGCGAGCGCAGCAGATCGAGCGCGAGCGAAGGCGGCGGATCGAGCACGAGCGGAGCGCGAGGCGAGCGACGCGAGCGGAGCAGATCAAGCGCGAGCGGAGGCGGCGGCGTGCTAGGCGAGCGCGAGTGAGCGGAGGCGGCGGCGCGCTAGGCGAGGCGAGCACGAGGTGGTGGCGCGGTTAGCTAGGGTTCGGCTTTGTGACGCGGCTAAGTGCGGGAGAGAAGAAGAGAGGCGCCGGCAGGCCCCTAAGTGCCGAAGGTGCGTGGCGCATCCTAGTGAGGTGCACCACAGATAAGTTAACTGTAGCGCACTATTTGGTGGTGCGCCATAGAATATCCATGTATACTTCAAAAGCACGCGCGGTGCAATGTTGATAGCAACACTCACACAACGTAGTGGTTAGTCTGTTTCGTTTGAATCTGGAGGTCCCAGGTTCGAACCCTGGGCCTCCCACCTATTTTTTTGTTAGCCAAAATACATTTTACAAAGTTTGAAACTACTAAATTGTAACAAATAAAATGCAAGAAATTTATTAGACAATAAACCATCGATCATGTATATGATCATTGTTACAAAAAACCATGAATCATATATATGATCATTGTTACAAAAAACCAAAAATCATTTATATGATTGTTCCTCCAAAAATGACACATGTTGTCCGATGTCGATTCCGAACGAGCTACCGTCGTCGACTCGTCATGATCTGCTTGCCCTTCTTCGTCGCGGTTGAATAATTGAGCCCGGAAACATGGGGATTTCTTCGTGAGTTCTGGTGTTCCCCCGAGTTCTGGTGTTCGCTGCTATGGTCCTTTTTCTCGGTGTAGAATGTATAACCATTGATGTCGTACGCCTCATAGGTCCTCACGTTCATCGCGGTGGGGGCTTGGAGTGGGAGGTAGGGGGATGGCACCTTTATGGTGGTAGGTATGAGATATCCGTGGCGCACCTCAAAATGGCGCTCCATAGATATATATACCCGTGGCGCACCTCTAAGTGGTGCTCCACGGATATGTCTGCCACCTTTTCCAGAGGGTGGGCCCACACATATCCGTGGCGCATGTATATGTGGTGCGCCACGGGTATCCACACTATGCGTGGCGTACCCCCAATGCATGCGCCACGGATATGGGGGCCTGACACCCCAGGCCCTGGTGCTCGGTGGGGCCCACTTATCCATGGCGCATCTCCTTCACGGTGCGCCACGGGTAAGATGATATCTGTGGAGCACCTATATGTGGTGCGTCACGGATACTTATCTGTGGAGCACCGAAACGTAGTGCTCCACAGATAATGGGCCCATGGATAAGGGTTTTCCTAGTGGTGCGAGGCACCCCTTCTTCATCAGCAAAAATCAGGTCACCTTTCAAAACACTATATTTTTATTGCTTCATGCATTATGCGTTTTTCTTGGAGCGTCAGTTGTTTTTAGTTTTCAGTTTTGTTTTTTTTTGTTTGCTGCAATAAAAGGTTGGACCCCAACAAATTTCTTTTGTAGAAGTTGCCTTGCTTTTCATTTGCCAAGAACACTCCGTTTTTCACTCTTATCGTTCAACGAGTGTTCTCTTTTTCTGCTACTGCTTTTAGTTTTCGTTTTTCGCCTTGATTTGTATTCAGATCTTGTTATATCTTTGCATCAAGATGTATTTTGACCTCTGGTCCATGTTGGTTTTCATCAAAATAGTTGTTTCAAAAAAGGTTCGAATGGTGTTGGAAAAGAGAAAAAAAATTATGCAAAAAAGTGGTACAAAAGGAGCTTGTTTAGACTGCGGCTTAGACTTTTGCATGTCGTGCTTGATGTCGTTTTGATAGTATGCTTAGTGGTTTTGCTATAGCATGACTTGTCTCAAACGACTGAGATTGCTTAATGAGCCTTTGAAAAAATCATGCGTTGTTTTTATTATTTGGAAGCATTATTTTGGTTTTCTCCATTGATGCTTTATTTGGGTTGACTTGGCGCATGCTTACACATGTTTGACTCATACAAAGTCACCATAAGCCTCTATGATCATTTAGTTTTTGACTTTTGATGCCATCTTATGCTTCTTTTAATGTTGCTTTGTCGCTTTGCATGATTATGACCGTTATTGCTCTCTTAGTTGGTCGCTCTCAGTCTTTTGCTAGCCCTCATTTTGTACTGAGTATGAGCTCTACTCGTGCATCCAACTCCTAAAAACCAACTTGTTCCAATGTGTCCACTATAAATTCCTATGCATGGTATTTGCAAGCCATTCCAAGTAAATTTTCATATGCTACCTTTGAAAAAAACCTTCAAAATACTTCTCGTTTTGTGACACTGTTTTCAGCTCATGGGGACGTAGTGGTCGGATTTGCTATCTTCCATATTGTTTATTCCAAAAAGAAAAGAAAAGAAGGAAAAAAAGAAAAGAAAAAAAGGCACTCCTGCATGGTATGTGAATGTTGGTGGGCACCCGATGGAATCGGTTAGCCATGGTTTGAAAAAGAAAAAGGTGGGGAGGAGTGTCAAGCTTTATAAAAGAGCACAAAAGTGCCAATCTCTCTCAAAAACTTGCTTCATTTTTGTATGGAAGATAGTAAGAACCCCATTGCCAGTCGTTGACAAAGACAACCACCTCTCAAAACCCAATTTTTATCTCTCTGTTTTACAAATGAAAAGCTCTAGCACATGTTTAATCATTGCTTCCCTCTGTGAAGGGCCTTTCTTTTACTTTTATGTTGAGTCACCACCTTCTACCTTTATGCATCGTCTAAGAGAGCATAGTTGTCATTCTGAGTATAATGTGCATTGTCCCAAAGTTTTCATTGATTGATTCATGATTTTGGTTTCACTTGTTCTTAAATTATTTGTATCTAGTCGCTCTCTTAAACTTGAAGGTGTCCTATGCACTTATGTTTTGCTCTCTCATGAAGGACAAGCTGAAAACCATTTGTATGTTTTTCCATATGATTTGAACACACGTTTGACTCTCATTGTTTCATTTTCATGATCTTTCATTTGTGTTCTTTTTCATGCTATAACATGGTTGCTAAGTTTCTTCTATCAAGTTTATATCTTTCATGCCCATGTTTTAAGTTCTTTTGATCCCAACACTCAATGCTTTACATAGATGATCAAGATTGTGTCGGTGCATGTCACCTCAAAAATTATTTCTTTGTTATCACTTACCTACTCGAGGACGAGCGGGAGTTAAGCTTGGGGATGCTGATACGTCTCAAATGTATCTATAATTTTTGATGCTCCATGCTTGTTTTTACACCATTTGCTTAGTGTTTCGTTACACTTCGTGGCATTTTTATGCATTTTCCGGAACTAACCTATTAACAAGATGCCACAGTGCTAGGTCCTGTTTTCTGCTATTTTTGTCTTTAAGAAAAGTTACACCGAAAATATTCTCGGAATTGGACGAAACAAAAGCCAAACGTCCAGATATTAAACGAAGCTTCCAGAAGACCAAAGAGGAGACAGAGCCAAGCCAGAGGCTGGCCTCACCATAGGGCGGCGCGGCCAGCCCCTAGCCCGCGCCCCCTATGGGTGACACCACCCTGGTCCACCTCTGACGCTGCCCCTTCGCCTATATAGACCCCCCGAAGGGAAAAACCTAAAGACCCAATCAATTTTCCAGAAACACATCACGATCCGCCGCCGTCATCGACCCGAGATCGGGAGGGTCCAGAAGCTCTTCCCGGCACCCTGCCGGAGAGGGGAATCGCCACCGGAGGTCTTCTGCATCACCATGCTTGCCACCGGCGCGATGAGTGAGTAGTCTACCTTGGACTATGGGTCCATAGCAGTACCTAGATGGTTGTCTTCTTCACCATGTGCTTCATGTTTAGATCTCGTGAGCTACCTTACATGATTGAGATCACCATTATGTAATTCTACATGTTGTGTTTGTTGGGATTCGATGAATATTGGTGTTATGTTGAGTTGATGTGCTGAATCATATATCTTATGTTATGTCTATGTTGTTTATGATCTTGCATGCTCTCCATTGTTAGTAACTATCTTGGCCAAGTAGATACTAGTGACTCCAAGAGGGGGTATTTATGCTCGATAGTTGGGTTCATGCCTCTATTTAATCTGAGGGAGTGACAGAAACCTCTAAGGTTGTAGATGTGATGTTGCCACTAGGGAGAAAACAACATTCTTATGTCCAAGGGCATATGCGTTGTTTACATTACACACTTTGCTTAATGCAGTTATCCATTGTTCGCAACTTAATACTCATGGGGTGTTTGGACGATATCCCTGTGGGTGGATTATTAGTCATAGATGCAGTTGGATGGCGGTCTATGTATTTTGTTGTAATGCCCAGAGTAAATCTCGTAGTGATCCTCGTGACATATGCACGTTATCTTTATTCTATCAATTGCCCAACTGTAATTTGTTTACCCAGCATGTTGTTATCTATCTTATGGAGAGACGCCACTAGTGAACTGTGGACCTGGTCCAATTTCCTTTATATTACTATCACCTGTTTACTTTACTCGCACTGTTTACTTTCTTGCATACTACTATTGCTTTCCACTCGATACACTCATACCTTTGTTTACAGCAAACCAGTGAGCTTGACAACCTCATCATAAGTTGGGAGCAAAGTATTTGGTTGTGTTGTGTGCAGGTTCCGCGTTGCTACTAGTTGAAGACATGCTAACAAGAATCGTAAACGGCGCCCTTGTTGGAGTGTCACTAAGCTAGCAAGCATCACCTTCTTAAGTTGGGCTTTGTCCTACTGGACGATAAAACCTTGGTTTCTTACTTAGGGAAAACTGCTGCTGTGCTCATCATACCTTCCGCTTGGGGTTCCCAACTGGTCGGTGATCTATATATCCACCGGTGCCATCAAGCATGCAAGATCATAAACAGCATAGAGATAACATAAGATAGTATTCTGCATATGAACTTAACATAACACCAATATTCATCGGATCCCAACAAACACAACATGTAGAATTACACAAAGATGATCTCGATCATGTAAGGCAGCTCACGAGATCTAAACATGAAGCACATGGTGGAGAAGACAACCATCTAGCTACTGCTATGGACTCATAGTCCAAGGTAGACTACTCACGCATCGCGCCGGAGGCAAGCATGGCGATGAACAAGACCTCCGGTGGTGATTCTCCTCTCCGGCAGGGTGCCGGGAAGAGCTTCTGGACCCTCCCGATCTCGGGTCGACGACGATGGCGGATCGCGATGTGTTTCTGGAAAATTGATCTGGTCTTTAGGTTTTTCCCGTCGGGGGGTCTTTATAGGCGAAGGGGCGGCGCCAGAGGTAGGCTAGGGGGCCCTCACCATAGGGCGGCGTGGGCCAAGGGTAGGCCGCGCCCCCTGGTGGTGAGGCCACCCTGTGGCCCCCCTCCATCTCCTCTTCGGACTTCTAGAAGCTTTGGTAAATATCTGGAGGTTCAGCTTTTGTTTCGTCCAATTCCGAGAACATTTCCTGTGTAACTTTTCTGAAACACAAAAATAGCAGAAAACTGGGAACTGGCACTGTGGCATCTTGTTAATAGGTTAGTCCCGGAAAATGCATAAAAGTGCCACGAAGTGTAACAAAACACTAAGCAAATGGTGTAAGAATAAGCATGGAGCATCAAAAATTATAGATACGTTTGAGACGTATCAGCATCCCCAAGCTTAACTCCTGCTCGTCCTCGAGTAGGTAAGTGATAACAAAAGAATAATTTTTGAGGTGACATGCACCAACACAATCTTGATCATCTATGTAAGCATTGAGTGCTGGGATCAAAGAACTTAAAACATGGGCATGAAAGATATAATCTTGATAGAAGAAACTTAGCAATCATGTTATAACATGAAAAGGAACACAAACGAAAGATCATGAAAATGAAACAATGAAAGTCAAACGTATGTTCAAATCATATGGAAAAAAACATAGCAAATGGTTTTCAGCTTGTCCTTCATGAGAGAGCAAAACATAAATGCATAGGACACCTTCAAGTTTAAGAGGGCGACTAGATACAAATAATTTAAGAACAAGTGAAACCAAAATAATGAATCAATCAATGATAAACTTTGGGACTATGCACATTAAACTCAGAATGACAACTATGCTCTCTTAGACGGTGCATAAAGGTAGAAGGTGGTGACTCAACATAAAAGTAAAAGAAAGGCCCTTCGCAGAGGGAAGCAGTGATTGCAAGTTTTATAAATCTTCAAAAATTATGGTACTTACTAGCTTTGAGCTCTCATTGCCCCCATCATAGGCATCTTGAATGGTTAAAGTTAATGCGAATACAATTATGAAGCATATGCTTGACAAATTATAAGTTGAAAACCTCGTGTCCCGTGAAGTACGAATACCCAAACCTCATGCTACTCGACTTAGGGTCCCAAGCAAGCTCTTGTCATTATATGTATACACGTATACACGTATCATCGAGAACCGCCAACGGGGTACCTCCGTGCCTGATGACATGGAACAAGCCCACATCAAAATGATAGGACAAACAGACAATGAACACCTTGGCATCTCTTTTATTTACCATTGGTATAGCTTTTTATTTTGAGATGCGTCGTCGAATGTTCACTATGGGCATGTTGTAAATTTCCACCATGAATTATGCATGGCTTAGATTGGCGGCCCAGGCATTTCTCTAACACGTATACAAACTCCATGATCCCGCAAGATTCCCAACTTATTTCACATCGCGAGTATCCATAAACAAAAGATCACGATATCAACTCAAATAAGAAGTGCAATGTTGAAAGCTTACCCCATGACGGCATGGTTTGGATAATTTCCAACTTACAACTTGCAAGCATAACAACTCAACACAAGAGAGCCACAATGTCAAATTTTTAAGAACGAGAAAATAAAGTGTACCATCAGGTTCGTGAGAGCTTTACTGACCAATTTTTGCATAACACCAAAAGAGTTTAATTTGAAGGATAGATAAAAGCAAGTCAAATGTACTTTGGAATAGCAAATTGCTAATAGGTATGTATGGTGGACACATTGGAACAACTTGGTTTTTAGGAGTCGGATGCATGAGTAGAGCTCATACTCAGTACAAAATGAGGGCTAGCAAAAGACTGGGAGCGACCAACTAAGAGAGCACTAACGGCCATAATCATGCATAGCAACAAAACATCATTAAGAGAAGCATAAGATGGCATCAAAAGTCAAAAACTAAATGATCATAGAGGCTTATGGCGACTTTGTATGAGTCAAACATGTTGTAAGCATGCGCCAAGTCAACCCAAATAAAGCATCAAGGAGAAAACCAAATTAATGCTTCCAAATAATAAAAACAACGCATGATTTTTTCAAAGGCTCATTAAGCAATCTCAGTCATTTGAGACAAGTCATGCTACAGAAAAACCACTAAGCATACTATTAAAACGATATCAAGCACGACATGAAAAAGTCTAAGCCGCGGTCTAAACAAGCTCCTTTTTGTACCACTTTTTTGCATGAAATTTTTTCTCTTTTCCAACACCATTCGAACCTTTTTGAAACAACTCTTTTGATGAAAACCAACATGGACCAGAGGTCAAAATACTCCTTGATATAAAGATATAACAAGATCTGAACAAAAATCAAGACGAAAAATGAAAGCTAAACGCAGTTCTAGAAAAAGAGAACACTCGTTGAATGATAAGAGTGAAAAAAGGAGTGTTCTTGGCAAATGAAAAGCAAGGCAACTTCTCCAAAAAAAATATTGGGGTCCAACCATTTATTGCAGCAAACAAAACAAAGCAAAACTGAAAACTAAAGACAATACGCTCCAAGAAAAACGCATAGTGCATGAAGCAATAAAAATATAGTGTGTTGAAAGGTGACCTGATTTTTGCCGATGAAGAAGGGGTGCCTCGGGGGCATCCCCAAGCTTTGATGCTTGTACCTCTTGGATATTTTATGGGGTGCGTGGGCATCCCCAAGCTTGAGCTTTTGTCCATTCTTCAACTCATCTCATCATTCTCCGATCCCTACACTTAAAAACTTCCTTCATACAAAACTAAACACAATTCTATTAGCAACATTAGTGTAAGCATAATAATGAATCAACCCCTTTTTGGTTCAAATTTAACTCAAAACCACCACATATAAAGCATATACTACTGTAACAACTTCCCCACAAGTTCCTTGATCAAAAGAACTCAAAAAGAAAGCGATCGAGAGGCAAACACAAATAGTGGCAGAAATCTGTCAAAACAGAACAGCTGACAAATGTCGATTTTTTAGAGGGTTTTCTGTTACTCAAATCAAAAAGTGTATAACTAATGAAAGTTTGGATATAACCTGGGGCATATGCACAAGAAATCGCAGGTCAAAAAGATATTCTGAGAATTTTCACAAATTTTTACGGTGCAGCACCGAAATCTGTTTTAGGACAGCAATATCCCCAAATCTTACCTCACTCAAATTAGAGGTTTCTCTTGGCACAAAAACGAAATAAAAAGGATAAGGAGTGGTTATTACAGTAGTAATAACTTCCAAGACTCAAATAAAAGAAAAATAACTAAAAGTAAAACAATGGGTTATCTCCCAAGAGTGCTTTTCTTTAACGCCTTTGAGCTAGGCACAGAAAGGTGCAAGTCAAGTAATATCTAGCGATGAAGTATTAGGGTCAACGGGTACATTACGCCTTCCTCTCTTACCTTTGCTCTTAACTTTAGGGAACACCTGATTATTGCAAGGTGGAGAGATGAATCTTATGGTGCCTTTTCCCATATCAATGATGGCGCCTAGGAGCTTTAGTAGAGACCTTCCAAGTGTGATTTGTCCTTTTCCTACACATTCAATAACAAGATAATCAGTAGATACCATTTTTCCTAGGGCTTTTGTATAAACTCCTTCAGCTATTCCAATGGGAAATATAGTGGCATTGTTAGTAAGAGAAATTTCTTCTCCCCCCTCAGAAAGATTCCAAAGACTCAAAGATTCATAAACATCCTTTAGCATAAGACAAAATTCAGACATAATATCACAGCGGGCATGAAAACTTTCACCACTAATGGTGATTTTTATTGGCACATAATCAAAATACTGGAGCAAAGTACTATAGCAAGTATTCAAACTAGCAGTGTGAGTCTCAAGAGTATTAAGTCTATTAAAAATGCTCACAAGAGAGGAATCAAAATCAGTTGGCATGCTATAAATTGTAATCAACTTTTTTATAATATTGAAAGCTTTATCTCCATCACAATGAAGGAAATCTCCTTCTGCTGTAGTATCCAAAGCATATCTATAACGAAGAGTAAGTCCAAAGTAAAAACTACTAAGAAGCAAACTCAAAGTCATTTTCGGTTCAGTTTTTCCATGCCAATCATAAATTCTAGACCAAGATTCTTTGAAACTTTCCTCACTCTTTTGTTTGAAAGTGAAGATCATTTCCTCGGGCGACATAGTAGTAGAAACTAAACTAGACATAATAAACAACTATAAAGGAAACAAATATTTATTTTATTTTTGATAAAAATGATTCAAGCAAACATAAAGTAAAGAAAAACTAAAATAAAGTAAAGGATGTGCGTGCGAAACTCCCCTTGCAGAAGTCTTCTTTTTCCCCGGAAACGGCGCCCGAAAATTAGCTTGATGCGGGCAGGATGACCACCCAGTTGGGAACCCCAAGAGGAAGGTATGATGAGCACAGTAGCAAGTTTTCCCTCAGTAAGAAATCAAGGTTTATCGTACCAGTAGGAAAAAGCCAAACTTAAGAAGGTGATGCTTGCTAGCTTCGTGACACTCCAGCAAGGGCGCCGTTTACGACACTTGTTGGTGCGTCTTCAACTAGTAGCAACGCAGAACCTGCACACAACACAACCAAGGACTTTGCTCCGAACTTATGATGAGGTTGTCAATCTCACCGGTTTGCTGTAAACAAAGGTATGAGCGTATCGAGTGGAAAACAGTAGTAGTATGCGAGAAAGTAAACAGTGCGAATAATAGTAAAACAGTGTAACAATGTAAAGGAAATTGGACTGGGGTCCACAGTTCACTAGTGGTGTCTCTCCATAAAATAAATAACAACATGCTGGGTAAACAAATTACAGTTGGGCAATTGATAGAATAAAGATAGCGTGCATATGTCACGAGGATCACTATGAGATTTACTCTGGGCATTACAACAAAATACATAGACCGCCATCCAACTGCATCTATGACTAATAATCCACTCATGGGGAATCATCTGAGGACCCCTTGAGTATTAAGTTGCGAACAACAGATAACTGCATTAAGCAAAGTGTGTAATGTAAACAAAACGAATGTCCTTGGACACAAGAATGTTGTTTTCTCCCTAGTGGCAACAACACATCTACAACCTTAGAGGTTTCTGTCACTCCCCCAGATTAAATAGAGGGATGAACCCAAATATCGAGCATAAATACACCCTCTTGGAGTCACTAGTATCTACTTGGCCAAGATAGCTACTAACAACGGAGAGCATGCAAGATCATAAACAACATAGAGATAACATAAGATAATATTCAGCACATCAACTTAACATAACAACAATATTCATCGGATCCCAACAAACACAACATGTAGAATTACACAAAGATGATCTCGATCATGTAAGGCAGCTCACGAGATCTAAACATGAAGCACATGGTGCAGAAGACAACCATCTAGCTACTGCTATGGACCCATAGTCCAAGGTGAAAGAGCATCTTCGTGCAAAATGTATTTTTGGGTGTTTGTTGTCAATACTCAGGTATCTAACTGTTTGTCTCAGTCTAATCATGTTTGTAGGTGGAAATCTGAAGATTAGAAGTTGCTGGCGTTTCTGCGCCGGAGACTCCGGGTCTCCTGCCCGGAGACTCCGGTGTGCTCACGTCGGAGACTTTGGTCAGGGACCGGAGACTCCGGCCCAAGCCTCCGGGGTCGTTTTTCGTCGGGTGTCGCTCGCCCCAGATATGGGGGCGGAGACTTTACCCGGATTCTTTGGCTGGTGCTCGCCACCGGCCCGGAGACTTACCCCGGAGACTCCGGGCTCTGGACCCCGGAGACTCCGGCCTAAAAGGACAGCAACGGCTAGTCCTTGTCTTGGACTATATAAAGCCTTCTTCCACCTCAAGTCAAGGCTGCGGCTCACACTCTCTCACCTCCATTGTTTCAAAGCTTCAAAGCTCAAGATCTCTCTCCCTAGCCAATAGAACTCAAAGTCCTTTTGGGATTTGAGGGAGAAGACCTAGATCTACACTTCCACCAAGCCGATTTGATTTCCCCCCTCTCTTTGTTGAGGGGCTTGTAACTTGAGTGTTCATCGGATTCCTAGCCGGAAGAAGCTGTCCTCCAAGCTTAACTTTGTGTGTAAGAGCTTGGTGGGCCTATTGGGAGCCTCCAATTGAGTTGTGGAGCTTGCCCCAATACTTTGTGTAAAGGTGTCGTGCCGCCTTCAAGGGCATCGCTTAGTGGAGCGTGGACTCGCCTTTGTGGCTTGTTCACTGGAGAATAGGGTGAGCCTTTGTGGCGTTGGTGGCCTTTGTGGCACCACACCTCTCCAACGTAGACGTACTTCCCGTAACAAGGAAGGAACTACGGGAATACATCCTTGTGTCTTCGTGTCTCCATTGTGGTTACCTCTATCCTTTACTCGCACCTTTACTTATATTATTATTGCTAGCTTGCTTGTCACTCTAGGTAAATTCACTTAGTAGCACATCTAGAGAATTTACCTTCTTGTCTAGCCTTAATTTGAAAAGAAGTAAAAATTTGGGTAGCTCCTATTCACCCCCCTCTAGTCGCTCATACGATCCTTTCAATTGGTATCAGAGCGTGGTCTCTTATTCGGGCTTAACCGCCTAAGAGTTTGAGCAACTATGGAAGGGGATAAAAGTAAAGAAACTCCTCCCGAAGATACTCCTCCATCTATCTCTTCCTCTTCAATCTCACGTGAGGAGCATTTGGCGTCCTTGGACACAATGCAAGCCACTATGAGATTGGAGATGAAGGCTATGTTTGAGGAATATTTTGGAAGAAAACCTTCCGGGCCCACCGACCCAAACACCACACCTAGTGCGGAACTCTCCTTGGCTAAGGTGAAGCCACCTAACAATGGCTCCACCTCCGCCGAGAATAAAGGTGACCCTCCTAAGGAAAATGATGGTCCGGCAATGGGTGCTAACATTCCACCCCCTAACATTTACTCCCCTCCGCCGGTCCATTATCCTATGCCACACAGTAACAATATGGGATCTCCTCCTAAGCTTGATTCTCGCAATTTTATTAAATGGCAAGGACTAATGAAATCTCATATTTCTAGCTCTTCTACTCATTTGTGGAGGGTCATACAAAATGGCTTTGCACCTCATGATCCTCTCAACTTGACCGGAAGAGAAGAAGTTGATGAGCAACTCAATGCCACCGCCAAGCATCTCCTTCAACAAGCGGTACCGGATACTCATGCGGTACACATCAACAACTTGAGCACCGCCAAGGAAGTATGGGACTATCTCACTATGCTCTTCATTGGGAATGAGACTATTCGGTCCTCCAAGTTCGATGAGCTCAAGAGTGAAGAAAGGGATTTCATTATGCGTGACAATGAGACTCCCGATGAGATGTACCAAAGGATCTTGGCTCTTGCAACGGCCTTGACCGGGTTTGGGTGCAAAGACAATGGTGATGACTATATCAAGCGTATGTTCATTACCTCCATCAACCCAAGAGAACCCATGCGGTCCGAGATAATCCGTTCAAGACCGGATTTTGGGAGTATGACCTCAAATGAAGTTCTTTGCGAGTTCACCGCCTTGTCTATCTTGAAGAAGAACGCGGAAGAGACTAGAGCCCGTGTTCTTGCCGGACAAGGAGTTCACAATCTTGCTCTCAAGGCCAAGGTGGTGTCCAAGCAAGGAGAAGGAGAAGAAGAAATATATGAAGAAGAGTGTTGGTCTCCGGAAGATCTCAAGTTTGCACTCCATGAACACTTGGCTCTCAATGCAAATGCCTTTTGGGATGCCAACAAGCACAAGACGAAGGGATCCAAGTTCAAATCCTTTCCAAGGAAGGGTGGTGACTCTAAAGTGAGGCATTGCTACAATTGTGGAGGAATCAAGCACTTCATCGCCGAATGTCCTTATGAGAACAAGGAAGACAATGAAGGCCGGCTCATCCCCAAGCGTCGGTCATCAAAGTTCTACCCATCCAAGAAGCATGGGAACAAGGACAACAAGAAGAAGGGAGAAAGGGTATTGGTGGTTCATGAGGAGTATGACTCCGAGTCCGATGATGATGACTCCGTTGATGAAGAGAATGGAGAAGTGGCCGCCATTGCCATTGTCTCCACACCACCTACATCCCTCTTCAACTCACAAAATGAGAACGCCATCATCACCACTCACAAATGTCTTATGGCTAAGGCCTCGGAGGTAACCTCATCACCTACTCCTTCATCATCTCATTCCAATGATACCTCTATGGATGATGTGAGTAGTCTTAAGATTAAGAAAGAACTAGTTTCTTGTGATGATTTTCTTGCTAACATGAAGGGGCCAACCAAGATATACTTTGAGAAACTAATGTGTGAACTTGGTGATGCCCATGACACTATCAAGGAGAAGGAGGAGTTGGAAAGATTAGCCGCCGATGATATTGGCTCTCTATCAATTGAGCTCGAAGAAGAGCAAAACTTGAGAGTCTCTTTAGAGGAGAAATTGTTGGGACTAGAAGAGTCTCATAATCTAATCTTGTCAAAACTCACTAAAGAACGTGACCATGCTCTTGCTATGGTCAAGTTGCTTAAAAAGGAGAAACTTGAATTTGACGTTGGTCATAATGATCTTCGTGAGAAGTTTGAGAAGCTTGAAGAAGCCAACAAGGCTTTGGAAGGCAAATTCTCTCATCTCACCAAGATTCGTGAACAACTTCAAATTCAACTAACTATTGAACAATCTAAAGTCCCCCCAATGCAAGTTATTGAAGTTCCTTGTTCTTCTAACTCTATTTGTGATCATAGTGATATCATTGAGGAGAACAATACGTTGAAGGCCGACCTTGCTAAGGGCCTTGCTACTTGCATTCAAGGAGAGAAGAATCTAAATGATCTCTTGAACAATCAAAGATTGTTCAAGGGAAAGGAGGGCCTCGGATTTGTTGCCGAGTCCTCAAAGAAAGGGGATCTTTGTTTGGTGGCCGAGTCCTCAAACAAGAAGAAGAACAAGAAGAACAAGAAGAAGGCAAAGCCTGCTGCTGCTCCTACTCCTCATGTCCCCTTTGATATTTGTTACACCGAGGAGGAGTGGGAGGAGCTGAATGGAAAGAAGAAAATCGAGGAGACCGGAGTCTCCGGGTCAAAGGTTCCGGAGTCTCCGGTTAGTTCATCCACCCCGGAGTCTCCGCTCCCAAAGGCCGGAGTCTCCGGCCCTTCTCACAATAATTTTGCAGGAAAATATAACCCTCATTATGTTCTTCTTAGGGACTATTATGGTGATGTATATGCTAAATATGTTGGTCCCTACAATGGTTACATTGAATATGCTATTTGGGTACCTAAGATTCTTGTGACTAACAAAAGAGGACCCATTCAAAAATGGGGACCTAAAATCAAGAATTAATCTCTTGTAGGACATTGCTTCCGGAGGAGGAAAATGGATTATTGATAGTGGTGCCACAAGCCACATGACCGGAAGCAAAAATATTGTGGAAGATCTAAAGCCAAATACTTCAAATGTCACGGTCTCATATGGTGATAAGTCATCCTCTAAGGTACTTGGTTTCGGTAAGGTGGTGATCACTCCGGACGTGTCCCTAGTGAATGGCATGCTTGTCGAAACCATTGGTTATAACTTACTTTCCGTTCATCAACTTGCTACTATGGGTTATGCCACATATTTTGATGTTGATATTGTGGTCGTCATGTGGAGTAAGTCTCTCAAGGTTGCCTTTGTTGGGTATGTCGAAAATGGCTTGTATGTGGTGGACTTCTCGGAGAAACCCACTACGGCCGCGATATGCCTAATTGCTAAGGCCGACGTGGGATGGCTTTGGCATCGCCGGTTAGCCCACGTCAATATGAGAGCTTTGCAAAATCTCTACACCGGCGGCCACATACTCGGACTAAAGGATATTTCTTTTGCCAAAGATCGTGTTTGTAGGGCATGTATTGAAGGAAAGATGCATGAAACAAGTCATCCGAGCAAGACTATTATCTCCTCCAAGAGGTGTTTGGAGCTCCTTCACATGGATCTCTTTGGACCTCCCACTTATGCAAGTCTTGGTGGTAAGAAATATTGCTTGGTGATTGTCGATGACTATTCAAGATACACTTGGGTATTTTTCTTTGAATTCAAGAGTGAGACCCAACAAACCGTCAAAGACTTTGCCACCGAAGTTGAGCGTCAATTCAATACCACCATATTGACTATAAGAAGTGACAATGGCACCGAGTTCAAGAACTACTCCCTAAATGAGTTTCTTAGTGATGCGGGTATCAAACATCAATATTCCGCTGCATATACCCCGCAACAAAATGGAGTTGCCGAGAGGAAGAACCGGACTCTTATGGATGCGGCAAGAACTATGTTGGCGGAGTTTAAGTCTCCATACAACTTTTGGGCCGAAGCTATTAATACCGCATGCCATGCCACCAACCGGCTTTATCTCCGCAAGAACTTGAACAAGACTCCATATGAAATTCTTACCGGGCAAAAGCCCAACATCATGTACTTCCGGGTATTTGGGTGTAAGTGTTTCTATCTCAAGAAAGGTGTTCGTTTGTCAAAATTTGATTCTAAAGCTATAGAGGGTATCTTTGTTGGTTACTCCACGGACTCACATTCCTATAGGATCTATAGCAAGTCCACCGGGCATGTTATAGAGACTTGTAATGTGAGGTTCGATAAGGATAATGGTTCCTTTGTGGGACAAAGTGGTGTTCGTGATGTAGGTGACGAAATTCCTCCCCAAGCCATAAGAAGAATGGGTGTCGGATTCTTCCGGCCCATTGAGGGACACCTTTTGGCCGAAGGAGAAGGACAATGCTCTACACATGTGGAGCCTTCACCTACTGAACATCCACAGGACATTGACCAAAGACAAGCTGCACACCCTCAACCTCAAGATCATCCCACTGAACAATCTTGCCCGGAGTCTCCGGCCCTTGTGGTCCGGACTCTCCGGCCTATACCGGAGTCTCCGGGTATGGATACCGGAGTCTCCGGGGGTGATCAAGGCCTTGATGAAGATCCTTCGGAATTCCGTGGCTATGGGCCACTTGATGATCAAGGCAATCCAACTGGTCAAGGCGAGGACCAGAACAGTGATCATGAAGATGATCAAGTAGTCTCTCAAGAATCTCCTCTTGAGGCTCACACTCGCCGTGAGAAGAAGCTTGAGTCCATTCTTCGACGGAGAAGCATATCCTTGGAAAATGTGGTTGGGAGTGTTCGTAAAGGTGTCTCCACTAGGAGGCAACTTTCTAACTTTAGCTCTCATCATGCTTTTGTCTCTTGTGTAGAACCCAAGAAAGTTTATGAGGCGCTTGAGGATCCGGATTGGCTTGATGCCATGCATGATGAACTCAACAACTTCAAGCGCAATAATGTTTGGACTCTAGTAGAAAGGCCTAAAGATTGTCGTAATGTCATTGGGACCAAGTGGATTTTCAAGAACAAGCAAGATGCAAATGGCATTGTCATTCGTAACAAGGCAAGATTGGTGGCTCAAGGTTTCTCCCAAGTTGAGGGTATTGACTTTGGTGAAACTTTCGCTCCCGTTGCCCGTCTTGAATCCATTCGCATCTTACTTGCATATGCATCTCATCATAACTTTAAACTTCAACAAATGGATGTTAAAAGTGCATTTCTTAATGGTCCCTTAAATGAATTGGTCTTTGTGAAGCAACCCCCGGGCTTCGAAAACCCTAAGTTTCCTAACCACGTTTACAAACTTGATAAGGCGCTCTATGGCCTCAAACAAGCCCCACGTGCGTGGTACGAGCACCTTAAAGAATTATTGGTTGATCGTGGTTTTGAAATTAGGGTGATTGATCCCACTCTTTTTACTAAGAAGGTCAATGGGGAGCTTTTCATTTGCCAATTATATGTTGATGATATTATATTTGGTTCTACTAACAAAGCTTTCAATAATGAGTTTGCCAAGCTCATGACTGACAAGTTTGAGATGTCTATGATGGGGGAGCTAGAGTTCTTCCTTGGATTTGAAGTCAAACAATTGAAGGGAGGGACTTTTGTGAACCAAGCCAAATATACTCAAGACATGCTCAAGAGGTTCGAGATGATTGGAGTCAAAGGTGCAAAGACTCCCATGCCAACAAAGGTTAATCTTGATCTCGATCCTAATGGTAAAGAAGTGGATCAAAAACTTTATAGATCTATGATTGGTTCCTTGCTTTACCTTTGTGCATCTAGACCGGACATTATGTTAAGTGTGGGAGTTTGTGCACGTTTTCAAGCCGCACCAAAAGAAAGCCACTTAGTGGCGGTCAAAAGAATCTTTCGATATTTAGTGAACTAGCAAGGTGGCCCGCGCACATGCGCAGGCAACATCTTCATTGTCCTCAAATTTCTCTGAAAATAAGTGGAATAAAGTATTGTATTGTCTCATTTAGAAAAACTCACCATGTATGCAATTCTTTTTCGCGTGCATAGAACATATGTATGTATCATCGATAAGCCTTTAAAACATGAAATCAATATTGTTAAATTAAAGTTGTAGATCATTCTAATGTTTATATCAATCCAATGATCGATAAGCATCAATTGTACACATCTAGGCTTATATATGTCTATATAAAAACGTTGATACTCATATGTGCAGGATTTTAAATGTTACGACATGACTTATGCTTTATTGAAGCGAACTATATGAGCTAAATATGTTCACTTGAGCCGTGTTTCAATTGCAAACAGATAAATAGAAAATTTGACCATGTTCACTCAATTAAGCCAAACGTGGATATGCCCTAAAATTTGCATATAAATTAGAGGTGAAAATTAATGAACACATTCATCATACTGGTATGTAAAATATGAAATGTGTCTAAAATCAAGAGATTGTGATGTTCACATTCTTTTTAACCGTAGCTTATACCTCAAGTGTCATACCTAAAAATATGTACCAGAAATCCATAGATCAAAATGTTCATAATCTTTCCAAACAGCGGGTTTACTAAGGTGTCATACCTTTATAATCCCATAGCTTCGGCAGTTAAAATACTTCAATGGAAACCTTAATCCTTATATTCATCAGGTTGAAAAAGTACAATGCGCTATATTAGAAAAATCAAGTGTCCCTGCCAATTGTAGGAAACTCTGATATGTATTTCTGAGCTACATTTTTCTTAATCAAAAAATGTAAAACGACCAATCAACTCTGAGAATCTGGCATTATACAAACTTTATACATGTACAAAGCAAAGGAGGTAAATATCTATGGTGAAGCACCAAAACCATGTGTAAGTAAGCTAGCACGTAACTTGCACCGGGCTTAAACGAATTTTGCAATATAATTCATTTGTAAATAAACTGTAGGTTTTTAAAAAGCATATAGGTTGCTAACATGTGTTTATAAATTTAACTTTAAGTCAACAAATATTACCATGTGATGGACAAAAAGGCAATTAGTAACGACAACAATATTTTGTTATTCAAGCAATAATCGATTTGTCACTTATTTATTCTATAATTCACAATCATTTTATACATTTGGTATTTTTATATTGTAATGTCTCAGTAAAATAAAACTAATAAGTGGCAGCAGGCAGCTAAGTGGTATCACTATTTTTGCTCTGTGCTCGAAGGTGACGATGTTGAGGTAACTTGATGCCCAGGGTCGAAGAGATAAGCTTGCCGTTACTGAACTAACTTGTCGGCCTCATCCTTCAAGCATTAACATTAGCAATACATAATTTTTCTTACAGAAACCCATAATAACTAATTTACACACCGATGCATGCAACGACATAGGATAATAGGATGCTGAATTCAAGATCTTAATCCATAGCAAAGAGCCAAAGAGGTACGTGCAGACCTGCTAGTATACATCTTAGTCCCGTTTCTCCCGTCACTGGGCATCATGCTGAAACCAAAACACTCGGACGTTTCCTCGACCGCGGTTGAATAACATCTGCTCGTGCATACTGGGGTGACGTGAAATGATTCTCCCATTAGGAACGACTGAAGCGCTGGCCTGCCGACACGGGTCTGCTCAGTCTTCCTGTTCGAGTATACAATATTACCATGTGATGCATGTAAATTTCAAGTGTACCTTTTGTTTTCCTCCTACCCGTTAGCCACTTAATTAGGCACGTTTGGCCCATGACTCTCGTTTAACAGAAAAATATGAGCATAAGTCAGGTACCTATGCTCCATAATTAACTGGAACTTCGTTCATAGGAAGTTACGTTGTACTCCCTCCAATCGGAAATAACTGTCGGTGGCTTAGTACAAACTTTATACTAAGTTAGTACAAAATCACCGACACTTATTTCTGACCGGAGGGAGTATTGTTTTTCTTGCATATTGAGAGATACGCACCTCTTTCTCTACACTGCCAGTGCCGACGCGATGCCGATGCCGATGCCGATGTGGATGCATGGGAAGTCCCTAAGATTGAAACCTATCGAGTATATGTACAAATCTAAAGCTTTGCGCCTTAAAAAAAACTCAAACTTTGCAAAAGAGTGTATGCTTGAATTATAAAAAAGTAGATGGTGCCGTGAAAGGAAACTTCACATGCCATCACCTGCATTTGGCTGTCCGGCTGTGTGCATGAGGCAAGTCTTGATTCTATCCATGGATCCATCTCCTATGGCTGCATGTCAGAAACTGAAACCTGACGACGACATTTATTTGATCCATGACAATGCACGGCAGGAGCCACGCTGACCACAAACTTTGAGTTTACAGACCTGTTGTTGTCCCCATAAGCAAATCTTTAAGCAGCAAATCTTGCCGCGTCTTACATGCTGCTAAAATCTCCGGTGCAACAACATGAGAGGTCAATAATTGTAAGGAAAATTCTATTTAAAAAGTAGTCACGTGCACTTGTAAAGTTTTTTTGCTTGATGAAATGAAATCTTCTGTAGGCATACGTATAACAACTTTTGGCTTGTAACCGGATGTATCCTATAAACATATATGTAGAATAGCATCGCATTTACCATGAACACCCAACTCAATACTTCCAGAAACAAATGGAAAAATTATGAAATCTGGAAGCACCAACTCAGATATAATAAGACTGTAGATGAAAGTCTCAAACCTATGGTTCTGTGCATGAACCAATGTTCATTAGAATCCTTCCCTACTCAAATCAATCAGCACATAACCACAACTTGTAATACAACTCATTTTCAAAGCTGAAAAACAATATGATATTATTTACAAAAACATCTGATTAACATACTGAAACGCAAGTAGAAATATTTACTGGCCTCATCAGATACGTGATTATTACCAATTCCAGGAGAGGAAAGTCGTGCTTCCATTGCCAAGATTGGCAGAAGTTCAGGCAGTGATCAAGCGATGCTGCTTATTAGGCAACAGATTTGGCATGGTCCAACCAAAGCTTGACTTGTAGCCACATCCACATGTTTCTTCCATGGCTTTCAATATGTTTCAGGTCCGGACTTTTTTGCATGCTCCAGGTAAGAAAGAGGACGCACCGTTGCGGGTGTAGGAGTAGGCAGTAGCACCGTGCACCTCCACAGCGCTCGACATCAAGTTGCAGGTCCTCGCCATGATTAAAATTGGAGCGTACGTCCGGCCGCGTGGAAGTTTTTGAGCTTGTATCGATGGCAGCCCGATCAATCCTCGCCATAATTAAAATTGGAGCGTACGTCGGCCGCGCGGAAGTTTTCGAGCTTGTATCGATGGCAGCCCGATCAATCTCGAAACGTGACGTTGAGGATTGCAATGTTGAGGAGGCATGGGGGCGGCTCAAAATTTACTCTTCCTAGGGCTAGCTTTGGCCTTCAATGCTAGGCAAATATTCAATCGATCTTGATCTGGAGGTCTGATACGTGCATGAGGCAACCAAGACTAAAACCACCGGAGACAAACGCAGAGAAGTATGGCGGCGGCCGCATGGAGACGTAGCTTGACCTAGATTTCTTTTCCTTCCATCTAAAGAGTACGTGACCTTATTAGCTATTGAAAGGGTACGATCTAGAAAACTTATCAAGGGTATTAGTGGGTAATTTATTTTAACTTCCATGTCAATATAATTTTTTAAAGATCCATAGGCTGTTATCGTCTTGTTAGTTAAATTAATGGCTGGATTTCTCTGATTATTGTGGGATTTTCTAGTACAATTATCTTTTTTCTGGTGACCCCGTCATGTATTTTTAATATATAATAGATACCCCTAACTTTGGTCTTTGGTATCCAAAAGGAGCAAGTTTTGATCTTGTAGGTTACTCGGATTCGGATTGGGCGGGAGACAAAGTGGAACGGAAATCAACCTCCGGGGCTTGCCAATTTCTTGGTAGGTCTTTGGTGTGTTGGTCATCTAAGAAACAAAATTGTGTGTCTCTCTCTACCACCGAAGCCGAATATGTAGCCGCGGCTAGTTGTTGTGCACAACTCTTATGGATGAGGCAAACTTTGAAGGATTACGGTGTCATTTTTGACAAAGTGCCTCTTTTATGTGATAATGAAAGTGCAATCAAGATCGCTCACAACCCGGTGCAACACAACAAGATGAAGCATATTGAGATTCGTCATCATTTCATTCGGGATCATGTCAACCGTGGAGATATTGATCTATCTTATGTTGGCACTAATGAGCAACTTGCCGATATATTCACGAAGCCTCTTGATGAAGCAAGATTCCGGGAATTGAGGCATGAACTAAATATCATTGATTCAAGCAATGTGGCTTGAGCTAGGTGCATTTACTCCCATACTCTAACTTGTGTGTTGTTCTAGATGTGGGCATGGAAATAGGGGGAGTGCGGTCCTAACTAATTGGACTATCCCTCCCCCCATTATGCCGATAGTAAGCATATGGTTCTATCTTGTCATTTGTGACAATTTTGAGCTTAATTGATGAGTTTTGGTTTTGGGCCCAAGATATATCTTCGCGGTGCCATACCTGTATACTCAAACATGGTGGCTTCGGCCACCGACCTCCTAAGTGGAGGTTTGTTCCCATTTGCGCCTTATTTGCATTTTATGTGCCTTTCAATGGGAATGTGTTCATGTTTGACCTTATTTGAGTTTTATTTGCATTTTTGCAAACTTGAACACTAAGTACCTCTCAGTGACCTCTTTCTGACCCAAGCCTATCCCTTTCAACTGAAAACACTTCATCTTTCGAAGAAACATGCTCAAATTCATAGCTGTGTGATCTGGTCGAGGCAGGCCGGAGACTCCGGGTTTCAAACCCCGGAGACTCCGGTGTCTGGAGGCCGGAGACTCCGGGTTACCAGCCCCGGAGACTCCGGCCCTAGCGGTTTCACCCTGGGTAAAAAGGGTCGGGGTGAGGGCAACCAGCCGGTTACCCTCATTCACCCCCCACTCCTCCTCTCCCCAGGACGCCGCCGCCTCCACCAGGTCACCGCCGGGCGCCTCCCCGGCACCGGATCCGCCATTGCCGCCGGCCTCCCTCCTCTCCAAGCCTCCGGAAGCTTCTCCCTCCGGCTTGCTTGCTTCTCCATGGAGCCATCCGGTATTCTCCTCCTCCTCCCATCTAGATTCCTCTAGATTCAAAGGATTGGAAGAAATGCTTGTTGTTTGTCCATGGGGTCACTCTCATTCGGCAATGTGTGTATCTAGCATCGTGTAGAATCAGTTTTGTGCAATTTCTCGAGCAAACCCTGGCCTCCCTTGTCTGACCTCGAGTTGCCCGGAGTCTCCGAGGTCCAAACCCCGGAGACTTTGAAGTCTCCGCCCTCTAGAGGCCGGAGATTCCGGGGTCAGACACCGGAGACTCCGGTGTAGATCGATTTCTTCACAATTTGACTCCACAAGATGCTATTCTCCTGTCATCTGAGCATGTTTTTGACTCTTCCCTTGCTACTTCGTGCCATTTCCTTCACAGGTAGCAGTGCAGGTGGTCGTCGCAAGCGTATCCCGAGGAAGCACACCTTTGACTATGACCCGGCAAAGGATTGCTATGTGGAAAGACAGAGTGCTGCAGAAGTTGCTAGGGATGCTCTGAGAGAAAAAGCTCGTCTAGCTCAGCTGGCTAAGGAAGAAAGGGCCAAAAAGGCCAAGTTTGATCACTTGCCAACTCTCAAGGGCATGTCACTTCCAAAGTTTGCAGATATGAGGAAGAGGAAGATGTATGACTTGCCGAGGAACACCAATGATCACTGTTTTCATCGAAGGGAGCAAGAACTGATTTGCACCGAGCTCTATGCCAACCTCACCCACAAGGTTTGCCCTCAGAAGGTGGTTGATTTTGAGCATCTTCACAAGAGTGATTACTTCAAGGAAGCCCTGTGGATCACCGAAAAGCTTGGTCTTCACCCGCTCATGCAAATCAAGCAAGACTACAACGTTCTCCTTGTGCACCAATTCTTTGCAACACTTGTGTTTGGAGATGGAGAAGAGCTTCCCATGACATGGATGACCGGTGATCATGTTGTCCAATCCAACTTCATTGAGTTTGCAGAAGAGCTTGGATATCCATTCAAGGGGAACCATGAGCCAAGTGGTGCAAGGATGCATCTCTCCGGAGTTGCCTACAACAAGAAGGCGCTTGCTCCCCTCTATGGTAAGCTCACAAAAGATGCCGCTGATCAAGGCAAGAAGATTGTTGTTGGGGAGTCCTATGGGTTGAGAACTAGGTACAACATTCTTCTCCGTTTGTTCTGTGAGAATATTGCCCCTAGTGCGGGAAATTTGGATGCTCTTCGTGGTGGCTTGGTCAACCTTCTTGCCTACTCTCATGAAGTCTTTTGCAAAGGCCAAGAAGCTCAAGTTCAACCTATTGATGTCATGGACTTCATTCACCGGGAAATATATGAGTGCATTCTTTCCAAGAAAGCCCCGGTCTATGCTCCGTATGTGATGAAGTTGATCAAGAGGAAGTCACCCAACTACACTCTTTGTGTTGACATCTCTAAGTTGGTTGAGCACAAATCTGTGAAGCCTCAGAAGAAACCGGCACCGGGTGTGACCAATGAACCCTTTGCCTCCGCTAGTGAAGACGAAGAAGATGAAGACATGGAAGGTGATGAGGATGATGTGGATGAGGAAGGAGAAGAGGGTGAGGAAGAGATTGAAGTGACTCGGGCTGCTCCTCCTTCTCCACCAAAGAGGAGGAGCAAGAATGCTAGCAACCAGCCTTTTCCCTCTCGCAACAAAGAAGAAGTCAACAAGGAGATCAAGAAACTGTCTTGGTTCAAGAGGACCATGCTTTGCATGGGAGTGGATATTCGCAAAGAGCAGCACAACATCTACATTCAGAACAAGCATATCACTCACAACCAAGGTTTGATGGTTGAACACCTTCGTGCTATCCGCAAGCTTCCTCCTCCAGAGCATCCTCCTTCAGACTCAGATGATACTCTCAGCTATGGTGCTTGGAACAAAGAGATGGGCAGCTCACTCCAATGGGGAGATTTCGAGGAAGTGTCCAAGCCCAACTATCTGTCCTCCTCCAGTCGTGGCAAGGGTCCTATGCGTGATGATGAAGATCCTTCCTATGAAGGCAACGACGAGGACGACGACGAGTGACTTGTTGGGACGTGTAGCATCGCTCGTTTCCCCTTTTTGGTGTCTCGATGCCAAAGGGGGAGAAGAGTTCTATTAGCATGTTATCGGGGATTTGCAAGGGTCGGGCACAAGCATTTCTTTTGTTGAGCTTTCATTTGCCTATGCTTGTGCTCTCTTCTAGTACTTAGTTCTTTAAAATTTGAACTTCGTTGGGGTACCTATCTTAATATGGTGTGAGACTTGTGGTGTGCTTTATTGTAATAGTCATGCTTTATATTATTATCTATGTACTATGCACATGATCATGGTCCATTATTGCAGGGGGAGCTTTGTGTCTAGTATGTGTACATTTGAATCAAGCTTTTGTTGTAGGTTGCACACATCTAGGGGGAGCTCACCCTATATTATGGTGATCTTTTTCTTGAACCTTTGTATTGTCATCAAACACCAAAAAGGGGGAGATTGAAAGAGCATCTTCGTGCAAAATGTATTTTTGGGTGTTTGTTGTCAATACTCAGGTATCTAACTGTTTGTCTCAGTCTAATCATGTTTGTAGGTGGAAATCTGAATATTAGAAGTTGCTGGCGTTTCTGCGCCGGAGACTCCGGGTCTCCTGCCCGGAGACTCCGGTGTGCTCACGTCGGAGACTTTGGTTAGGGACCGGAGACTCCGGCCCAAGCCTCCGGGGTCGTTTTTCGTCGGGTGTCGCTCGCCCCAGATATGGGGGCGGAGACTTTACCCGGATTCTTTGGCTGGTGCTCGCCACCGGCCCGGAGACTTACCCCGGAGACTCCGGGCTCTGGACCCCGGAGACTCCGGCCTAAAAGGACAGCAACGGCTAGTCCTTGTCTTGGACTATATAAAGCCTTCTTCCACCTCAAGTCAAGGCTGCGGCTCACACTCTCTCACCTCCATTGTTTCAAAGCTTCAAAGCTCAAGATCTCTCTCCCTAGCCAATAGAACTCAAAGCCCTTTTGGGATTTGAGGGAGAAGACCTAGATCTACACTTCCACCAAGCCGATTTGATTTCCCCCCTCTCTTTGTTGAGGGGCTTGTAACTTGAGTGTTCATCGGATTCCTAGCCGGAAGAAGCCGTCCTCCAAGCTTAACTTTGTGTGTAAGAGCTTGGTGGGCCTATTGGGAGCCTCCAATTGAGTTGTGGAGCTTGCCCCAATACTTTGTGTAAAGGTGTCGTGCCGCCTTCAAGGGCATCGCTTAGTGGAGCGTGGACTCGCCTTTGTGGCTTGTTCACCGGAGAATAGGGTGAGCCTTTGTGGCGTTGGTGGCCTTTGTGGCACCACACCTCTCCAACGTAGACGTACTTCCCGTAACAAGGAAGGAACTACGGGAATACATCCTTGTGTCTTCGTGTCTCCATTGCGGTTACCTCTATCCTTTACTCGCACATTTACTTATATTATTATTGCTAGCTTGCTTGTCACTCTAGGTAAATTCACTTAGTAGCACATCTAGAGAATTTACCTTCTTGTCTAGCCTTAATTTGAAAAGAAGTAAAAATTTGGGTAGCTCCTATTCACCCCCCCCCTCTAGTCGCTCATACGATCCTTTCACAAGGTAGACTACACACGCATCGCGCCGGAGGCAAGCATGGTGATGAAGAAGACCTCCGGTGGCGATTCCCCTCTCCGGCAGGGTGCCGGGAAGAGCTTCTGGACCCTCCCGATCTCGGGTCGTCGACGACGGCAGATCGCGATGTGTTTCTAGAAAATTGATCGTGTATTTAGGTTTTTCCCATCGGGGGGTCTTTATAGGCGAAGGGGCGGTGACAGAGGTGGGCCAGGGGGCCCTCACCATAGGGCAGCGCGGGCCAGGGGCAGGCCGCGCCCCCTGGTGGTGAGGCCGCCCTGTGGCCCCCCTCCGTCTCCTCTTCGGACTTCTGGAAGCTTCAATAAATATCTGGATGTTCAGCTTTTGTTTCGTCCAATTCCGAGAATATTTCCTGTGTAACTTTTCTGAAACACAAAAACAGCTGAAAACAGGGAACTGGCACTGTGGCATCTTGTTAATAGGTTAGTCCCAGAAAATGCATAAAAGTGCCACGAAGTGTAACAAAACACTAAGCAAATGGTGTAAGAACAAGCATGGAGCATCAAAAATTATAGATACGTTTGAGACGTATCATGCCCCTTCTCCTTCATGAAGGTCCTTGTCTTGTTCTTCGGTTGGTGCCTTAGTTGCTTCTTCGGGAGAGGCTTGTTGAGCTTGTGTAGATGAGGGCTCCACTTGAGTAGAGCATAGTCCTTCTCTGTCCGCCACAAGGTGTCCCTCAATGAGGCAGAAAAATCCCACGCCCATTCTTATTATGGCATCTTGAGGTATTTCATCATCAACATCACAAGCAACAACATCTCGCCGCCCTTGGGAGCTATCATTTTCTTCGAATACCACACTACAAGATTCTTCAACACGTCCGGTGGACTTATTTAAGACTCTATAAGTGTGGGATTTGGCACCATAACCAACAAAAATACCTTCTATTGCTTTCGGATTAAATTTACCTAAACGAACTCCTTTTCTAAGAAAGAAACACTTACAACCGAAAACCCGGAAGTACTTGATGTTGGGCTGGCTTCCGGTGAGTATTTCATATGGAGTCATGTTTAAGCCTTTGCGGAGGAAGAGCCGGTTCGATGAGTGACAAGCTGTAGAGATAGCTTCAGCCCAAAAGTTGTATGGAGACTTAAACTCCGCCAACATGGACCTAGCCATATCCATAAGAGTCCGGTTCTTCCTCTCGGCTACACCATTTTGTTGAGGGGTGTATGCAGCGGAATATTTATGTCGTATCCCCTCATCACTGAGAAAGCCATTTAAGGTGTAGTTCTTGAATTCGGAGCCATTGTCACTTCTTATTGCCAATATATTTTGCCCATGTTGACGTTCAAGTTCTTTGGCAAAGTCGATGATGGTTTGTTGAGTCTCACTCTTGTGTTTAAAGAAATAGACCCAAGTATATCTTGAATAGTCATCAACAATCACCAAACAATATTTCTTCCCACCAAGACTTGCATGAGAGGGAGGACCAAAAAGATCCACATGAAGGAGCTCCAAAATCCTCTTGGAAGAAATGATAGTCTTGCTTGAATGGGGAGAGTCGTGCATTTTTCTTAGAACGCAAGCTCTTCAAACATGATCTTTGGCAAAAGAAACATTCTCTTTTAGTCCGAGAATGTGGCCACCCTTGTGAAGGCTTTACAAAGTTCTCATATTGACATGGGCTAGTCGGCGATGCCAAAGCCAACCCACATCGGCCTTTCCAAATAAACACATTACACTTGTAGTGGTTTTCCCCGAAAAGTTCACCACATACACGTTGTTTTCAATGTGCCCAACAAAAGCGACCTTTAGAGACTTGCTCCACAAGAGTACCACAATTTCATTATCAATGAAGACGGCAAAGCCCATCTTACCAAGTGCACAAACTAAAAGTAAATTGTAACCAAGGGTCTCAACAAGCATGACGTCCACAAGGGAAATATCCGGTGCGACCACCACCTTGCCAAGACCCAATACCTCGGATTGTGACATGTCTCCATAAGTGACGGTTATATTGTTGACGTTAGGTCTCATCTCCGTCATGATCTTCTTGCTTCCGATCATATGACTTGTGCATCCACTATCAAGCACCCATTTTGATCCACCGGAAGCATAGTCCTACAAGAGATCATTGCTTGGTTTTAGGTCCCCATTTCTCAATGGGTCCCGTTTTGTTAGCAACAAGGGTCTTTGGAACCCAAATAGACCAAGCAATATAACCATCATTTGGACCAACATATTTTGCATACACATCACCATAATAATCACGAAAAAAAACATAGTGAGGGTTAGCAATTCCCGCACGATCATTATGAGTGGCTTTGCCACCCACAATGGGATCCTTCTTTGCTTGTGCGGGCTTGGCCTTCTTTTTCTTATTGTTCTTCTTCTTCTTCTTGAGACAAAGCCAATCCCCGTTTTATCATTAAATGCCTTTTGCTTACTCAAAAGGTCATTCAAGTTCTTCTCACCTATGGGAATGGTGGACTTGGCAAGCTCATCTTTCAACCTAGCATTTTCTTCAATAATATTTGCATGATCACAAGTAGAAGTAGAAGAACTAGGCACAACATTCTTAGTCAATTGAATTTGAAGTTATTCATGTGACTTGGCAAGAATAGAGTGTTCACTTTTCAAGGCCTTGTGAGCCTTGTCAAGATCTTCTAAATCCTTAACAAGTTTATCATGACCAACACCAAATTCAATGTTTTCCTTTTTAAGCACTTTTACTTTGGCACGAGCATGGTCACGCTCTTTAATGAGTTTAGAGATAACTTCATTATTAGATTCCTCAATGGAATCGAGCTTCTCTTCAAGAGTTGCTCGTTCCTCTTCCTCTCCTTCAAGAGAGTCTTTTAGTGAAGCAATGTCTTGAGCATACTCTCTTTCAAGCCTCATTTGTTCATCTAGTTTTTCAAGTGTCTTACCATATTGACTCAATAGGCTTTCAAAGTGTAACTTGTGTACACCATCTACACTAGACACATAACCATCAAAAGCAATGATTTCTTCCTTTACTCTAAGACTAGCAAGATCATTCAAAGGAGTATCATTTGTCTTAGAGGAGGAGGAAGGAGGTGTGGGTGATACCTCGGAAGACTTGGCCATAAGGCACTTGACGTTCTTGATGAGAGAGTCCTCATTGGGGGATTCAAATAGTGAAGCGAAAGAAGTGGAGGTGGTTGCAATTGCGGCCATCTCACTAGTCGATATTTCTTCTTCATCACTCTCACTCGCGAAGTACTCTTCTTGAGTCAAGAATACAAACTTTGGTTGCTTCTTCTTGGGTCCACCCTTCTTCACAAATGGCTTCTTTGATGGTGACTTGGTCTTGCTCTTGAAAATGAGCTTCCCACCATGATCTTCTCTCTTCTTGTAAGGACACTCGGCAACAAAGTGAAATCTATCATTGCAATTGTAGCATGTCCTCACCCTTTGACCATTGTTGTCACTCCTTTGAAAGCCACTTGACTTGCTTCTTCTTTGATTGTCTTCTTTGGCCTTGTGGGGATCAACCCAAAAGGTTTTTCCATAGAAAGCCATATGCGCATGGTAGTCATGCCTCATATCTTCGGGGCACATCTCTAGTCTTGCCTCAATACTTGCTTGAAGAGAAACTTCTTTCTCAATCACACTTGCCTTTAATGCAAGGTTGGAGCTTCTTTGCATTCCCAAAGCATGAGCACGAGCATCTTTCACATTTTGTGCGGCAACCTTGTAGGCTTGAATCTCTTGCATCACTTGATTGGAGGTCATCTCGTGAAAGTTGTGCTTTTCTTGAACACTCTTGACATCCGCGGGCTCATATGGGGTGAGAGCAAGAATGTACTTCATCTTGATCCACTCATCATCAATATGGTGAGCACCTAGGTTCTTGAAGGTGGTAGCAATGGCCTTGAGTCTTCTATACATCTCTTGATGGTCCTCACCATCCATCATGAAGAATCCCTCTGCTTGATTTGAGAAGGCCACATATCTTGTTCTCTTCATGCTCTCATTGCCAACAAATACATCGGAGAGGCCTTGCCAAGCTTCTTTGGCGGTGGAGCAGTGTTGGATGTGAGGCAAGTCCTTGGACCCAACGGCAATTTGAATCATGTGAAGAGCGGTTGCATTGAGTTGGCTATCGACCACCTCTCTTCTTGTCAAGTTGTTGGGATCCACGGCCTTGAATCCTTCTTAAAAAATCCTCCAAAGCTCGATGCAAGAACTGCGCATATGAGAGATCATTTGATATTGCCATTGACCAAAGTTTAATGCATCTAGCTTAGATGGATCACCTCTATTGTTAATATGAGGATGAGGGACCGGCGGGTCGGGTGAATACCAATGAGGGAATTCACCTTTCCCGTCGCCCTTAGTGCAAGACTTAGCATCGGTACCTTTGTCGGCATCCTCTTCTTCCAACCCCACATTCTCCACTTGTGGAGTAGCGGGTTTTTCCGGAGGAGGAGGAGCTATAGGAGTTTTAGCTTGCATGAGTTGCGCTATAATTTCATGCAACTCGCTTATTTGAGATGTCATGGATGATTCCAAGGTTTTGAAATCATCCACGGAAACTTGACCCGAGCCCTCACTCTGTTGGGTGCCCATACTCTTAGGTGGTTAAGCCCGAATAAAGAGCCGAGGCTCTGATACCAATTGAACGGATCGTAAGGGCACCTAGAGGGGGGGTGAATAGGTGCTACTCAAATTTTATTTCTTTTTCAATTTAGGCTTGACACAAAAGGTAAATTCTCTAGATATGCAACTAGGGTGAATTTACCCATATGACAACTAGCAAGCTAAGCAAGATACAATATATAAAGGCAATAAAGGATAGAGATAACCGAGAGTGGAGCACACAGAGACACAGATGTAATTCCCGTAGTTCCTTCCTTTTTAGGGGAAGTACGTCTACGTTGGAGAGGTGTGGTTGCCACAAAGGCCTAACCAATGCCACAAAGGCTCACCCTAATCTCCGGTGCAAGCTTCCGCCACAAAGTCCTAGCTCACTTTCCACTAAGGGATTCCTCAAGGTGGAACCGGCCTTTACAATCTTAGGGCACACATCCACAACCGAATTGGAGGCTCCCAAGCACAACACAATGCTATCAAACAACAAGTAGCAAGATATCAAATACACAAATCAAGGTCTAGGGACACAAGGGAACCCAAGACACAAGGTCCCTCAAGCAAATGAGAGGGGAAAGTAAATCGCTTCGGTGAGGATGTCGATCAAGGCCTCCTCCTTTGATTCTCCAAAGATCAAGAGCTTTGGTGGGTCCTAAAAAATCTGACCGTTGGCTGCCAGGAAAGTCCGGCTAAAGCCGGTCACATCGGCTAAAGTCGGCCTCCACACCGGCTATAGCCGGCCTGAAAAATCTGGCCCTGGCGAGAAATAGCCGGACAAATACCCGGGATGATACAGAGGGGTTTTCGCCCCAAAGTCTGGGCAGTCCGGCTAAAGCCGGCCTGGGGTCCGGCTATAGCCGGCCTTCTCAGCCAAACTACAATGTGATCATCTTCTTGAGCTTATAAAAACCATCACCTCATGAATTTCCTTTGGGCAATGATTATCATCAATTATAATATAGGAAACCCAATATCTTGTGCAGGAATATAATAAAATCCTGCAAAGAATAATCACCACATTAATAGATAATGTATTGTTAAAAAACGCCAAAATCAAATAGGCGGGAAATGCTCTTTCACAAACAACTTATGCTAAGCAATACAAGTAACAAGGTGATAGCAAGATATATATATGACTTCAAGCACGAAGGCTATCACAATGTAAAGTGCATAAGTAAAGAGCTTGGGAATAGGAATAATCGAGGCACGCAGAGATGATGATGTATTATCGAGTTCCTCCCTTGAAGGGGAGTACGTCTCGTTGGAGGGGTGTGGTATTGCCACAAAGGCCTAACCAACACCACAAAGGCCTCACCTTATTCTCCGGTGAACTTTCACCACAAAGGCCTAGTTCACTTTTCCACTAAGGGGTTCCTCAAGGCGGAACCGGGCCTTTACATAAAGCTTGGGTCACGCATCCACAACTTAATTGGAGGCTCCCAAGAATAGCCACCAAGGCACCACAAAGCCACAAAGCCGTCTAGGGTTCCAAGAACCCAAAAGTAACAAACTTCTTACTTTCACTTCCATGAATCTCCGAGGATAACTCAAACCGATGCACCAAATGCAATGGTAAGAGCACACAAAGTGCTCAAATCATTCTCACTCAAATACTACCAAAGCAACTAATGCTATGGAGATATATGAGAGGAAGAACAAAGGAAATCCACAAAGAACTCCAAGATCTAGATTCACCATGTTCGCCTCACTTAGAGGAGAGATGGATTGGTGGAAATATAGATCTAGATCTCCTCTATCTTTTCTCTAAAAAATATGCAAGAATCATGGGAGGAATGGAGGAGTAAGGGCAAGCTATTCAAAGTCAACAATGGAGGAGAGAGAAGCCCAAATTGTATTGGGCTCAAGGAGCAAGAAGGGGTATTTATACCCCCCCTCCCCCAAGAATGTAACCGTTACACTCCGGGGGCGGATTATCTGGGTCAAGTAGGGGCAGATTTTCTGCCCCTCCCCCCCAAATTATTCGGGTCAAAACTGGGCAAAAATCCGCCCCAAATACTAGGAGCAAACCACCATAAATTCGAGGGGGCGGATATTCCGGCCCAAATTGGGGCGGATAATCCAGCCTGGAAAAATCAACAACACGAAAACGGTGATAACTTTTACATCCGGACTCTATTTTTGAAGATCCTGGGCTCGTTGGAATCACCACAAAGAGCTCTACAACTTCACCCATAGAAACATCATAGTCCAATAAAGGAGGATAAAACTAAATGATGAAAGTTTTGACCTCTCTTAAAAGATGAATCGGTAAAACCTCCAAACATCAAAAATGCAATAAGAGTTTCATGCGAAATCCATTTTTGATGAGCTAGAGCTTGTCATGAAAATAACCACAAGCTCTAGAACCTCACATGGATAAAATCCAAATAAGAACCAAGAAAGATGATGCCAAGTATGCAAAGGTTTGAACTCTCTTCGAACGATACGAATAATTTACTCACTCGAGAGCCCCTTGTGACATCCTGGCCAGGGCTTAATAGAATTGATAGGATACTCATATCAACAAGGTATACCTTCTTTTCTGGAAGCTCATCTGAAAAGAACTCCAGGTTAAGCGTGCCTGGTTTGGAGCAATTTGACGATGGGTGACCGACCGGGAAGTCTTTCCCGGGTGCACACGAGTGAGGACAAAATGCGCAGAAAAGACTAGTCTTGGTCTGTGGGGACAGTCTAGAGATCCTAGAGAGGTGCCAGGCGTAACAAGCCCATGCCACGGGGTGGCTGGGGTGTTACTTTTGGTATCAGAGCCGACCCTTGCGGTAACACGGGCGTGTGCGGGTCAGGTGTGCGGACATGTGGCCCGTCGTGGCACATGGGTCGGCACTGGACGCACATACGTGTCCAATAGGGGAAGTTCCTGGACTGGGGTTGACCGGCGAGGACGTCGGTCTTCTAAGGGGGTGAGTGTGTGACATCCTGGCCAGGGCTTAATAGGATTGATAGGATACTCATATCAACAAGGTATACCTTCTTTTCCGGAAGCTCATCTGAAAAGAACTCCAGGTTAAGCGTGCTTAGCTTGGAGCAATTTGACGATGGGTGACCGACCGGGAAGTCTTTCCTGGGTGCGCACGAGTGAGGACAAAGTGCGCAGAAAAGACTAGTGTTGGTCTGTGGGGACAGTCTAGAGATCCTAGAGAGCTGCCAGGCGTAACAAGCCCATGCCACGGGGTGGCTGGGGTGTTACACCCATCTTGATAGTATGGCTACCGATCCTATAACCCGGTCTCACAAGCTACAAGCACCCGAACATAGACTCAGGGGCTACTCCCATCGAGAGCGCTGGCCGTGCACCCAATAGAAATACAATTTTGAGAAAGAATTTGACAAAAAGAGGTGAATGATGACCCACAAGTATAGGGGGTCGCAACAGTCTTCGAGGGAAGTAAAACCCAAATTTATTGATTCGACACAAGGGGAGCCAAAGGATATTTTTAAGCCTTAACAGATGAGTTGTCAATTCAGCTGCACCTGGAAACAGACTAGCTCGCAGCGGTTTATCAGTAGCAACAGATTTATAGTGGTGACAGTAGTAAAATAGTAGCAATAATAATAAAGTAAAGACGGTAATAGTAGCAATAGTAAACAGTAGGATTAAATACTTTAGGCATAGGGATGGATGAACGGGCGTTGCATGGATAAGATAATTCATGTAATAAATAAGACATGGCAATTGCAGATAAATAATGATAAACCATCCTAGTACTAAACAACCATAGGCATGTGTTCCGTATATAGTCGTACGTGCTCGCAATGAGAAACTTGCACGACATCTTCTGTCCTACCAGCCTGTTTGCAGCAGGGCCTCAAGGGAATCTACTGGTAATTAAGGTACTCCTTTTAATAGAGTACCGGAGCAAAGCATTAACACTCAGTGAACACATGTGATCCTCACATCACAGCCATCCCCTCCGGTTATTCCAATTGCTGTCACTTTGGGGCCTCGGGTTCCGGACAATGATATGTGTAAACAACTTGCAGGTAAGACCATAAACAACAATTATCATCATAAAACAATAACAAGTTCAGATATGAGATCATGGCACTCAGGCCCAAAGTGACAAGAGTTAAGCACAACAAGTTGCAACAATGTCATAAGCACTAACAATAGATACTAGGCACCATGCCCTAACAATCTCATAGCAAATTACATGAATGATCTCATCCAATCTCTGCCATCCCCTTTGCCTACAGCGGGAATTACTCACACATGGATGGGGGAATCATGGATGGTCGATGGAGAGACGTCGATGATGATGGTGATGAAGATCTCCTCCAAATCCCCATCCATGCAGGGTGCCAGAATGGAGTTTCTGGTTTCTAATCGCGGTTTCTGATGGTGGTGGCGCAGCGGAAGTCTATCTGGGAAAAACGCTGAACCCCCGATAGTTTCAGGTCAAAGGGTATTTGTAGGCGGAAGGAGGGCTCGAGGAGACGGCTGGGGTGGCCTCACCACACCCTGGCGCGGCCAGGCTTGGGCCGCGCCACCAGGTGGTGTGGTGGCCTCCCAGCCCCTCTCCGTCTCGTATTCTGGCTCCATGGGTCTTCTGGTAAAATAGGATTTTTGCAATATTTTCCGGGATTTTTCCTGAAAGTTGGATTTTTGCACAAAAACAAGACACCAGGGCAATTCTGCTGAAAATAGCGTTAGTCCGTGTTAGTTGTATTCAAAACACACAAATTAGAAGAGAAACAACAACAAAAGTGTTCGGGAAAGTAGATACGTTTTGGACGTATCAACTCCCCCAAGCTTAGCTATTTGCTTGTCCTCAAGCAATTCAGTTAACAACCGAGAGCTATAAAAGAAACTTTCACGAACACATTTGCTTTATAAGATGTATATATTCTCACTATATGATCAAGTACTCATGCAATTCATAATAAGAAATATGCAATTAATGTTATCTCATAGTTATGCAAGCTATGAAAGAGTGCCAATGCACTAATAACAAGCAACATGAAACATAAGAAGCTATAAGATTGTAATGCTGATAATAAGATATGAAAGAGTGGTATTCTGCTTGCCTTTATTTGTGGAGCAAAACATAAATGCCGAGGCACCTCTGAAGTTCAAGAGAAGACTGGAAGTAAAAATATCAAAGATACAAGCATCAAAATTATAACACAATTAACGGTGTTCTGTGACAAGCGCATTACACTAAGAATGACAGCCATGCTCTCAAGAAGGTGCTTACAGTTAGAAGATGAAGACTCAACATAAAAGTAAAAGAAAGGCCCTTCACAGAGGGAAGCAGTGATTTAACATATGCTAGAGCTTTTCATTTGTAAAACAGAGATACAAATTTATTTTGAGAGGTGGTTGTTTCATGTCAACGACTGGCAAACGGTTCTTGTTATCTTCCATACTAAACAAGTGAGAGCGGTTCCGAGTTCTTTGAAAATTTGGCACATTGGTGCTCTTTTATAAAGCTTTGGCACTCCTCCCCACTTTTTCCTTTCTCAAACCATGGCTAGCCGATTCCAAACCATGGAGGGGTGCCTCTTTTTTTTTAGATTTAGATTACAATGGTCCGACCAGCTCCCTTGCAAAATTAATGATGAGCAGATGGAGCATGCAAGTCGAGGGGTACTTAATTTAATGTGGAAGATAGCAATTCCGACCACTACGTCCTCATGAGCTAAAAACAGTGGCACAAAATGAGAAGTATTTGAAAGTTTTTTGAAAGGTAGCACATGAAAATTTACTTGGAATGGCTCACAAATACCATGCATAGGAATTTATAGTGGACTCTTCGGGGTTACTTGGTTTTCAGGAGTTGGATGCACGAGAAGTATTCCCTCTCAGTACAAGTGAAGGCTAGCAAAAGACTGGGAAGCGACAATCGAGAGAGCAATAACTGTCATAATCATGCTTGCGACAAAACAAAATTAATATAGGCATAAAAACGATACAGGAGCTCTGGGGCAAAGTAAATCATCGAGGCTTAATTGACTTTTTGTTCAGTCATATGCATGCTTGAGCATGTGCCAAGTCGATTCAAATGAAACTTTTCAGAGGAGGATACCACAAAGTCATACCGTTTTATGAATAAAACAATGTAGGCAAGCATCTATATGACATGCTACAAACTATTAGTAAATTAGAACTAATCATATGAGAGCAAGAACTACAAAGCATCCATTAGATAACATATACCTTACATGAATAGGCTAAGCACGTCCACATAGATGGGTATATGTACAAAAATGAAAACAGATAGAGTTCGTACCAGCCTCTTCCCACATATCGAATTGTAATATGTCGTCATTATTGCCTTTCACTTGTGTGGCTTAAATAATATGAAATAATAACCAAGCTCCAATGGAGTCACGGGAATCTGAACTCTGCAACAAACTTTACAAAACTGAATAAGAACAACAAATATTTTTGGGTTTTCGAATTTTGAAACAAGAACAGAAGGAAACAGCAAACAAAGCAAAATATTTTTGGGTTTTTTCAAGTACCAAACCAAAAATAAGAAACAAAGCAAACCAAAACTAGAGAACTAAAAAGGCAAAAAAAAGAGAAACAACAGAAACATTTTTGGTCTTTTTGTGTTTTGGAAAGCAGAAATAAGAACAAGAACAACAAAGAAAAGGAAGAAAGCGAAACATGGATATACAAAGTACCGACAAAATATGATATGTAGATGAGTGTATCATCGGCGTACCTCCCCCCAAGCTTAGGCTTTTGGCCTAAGTGGAGATCACTCCAATCTCTGGTAATCGCCCCAAGCTGGTGGGTCATCATTGGCATGGTCGTAGCTTGACTCTCGTGAAGATGAAGCAGATGGTGCATAATCATAATAGGACTGCTGGTACGGAAACTCCCAAGTGTTGGAGGGTTGGCCCGACTCTTCAGTCGCCTCTCCATCCTCGTGCACGAGCTGAGGGTGCTCCTCTATGTACGCATCCAGCTCACCTTCCATAAGTGACCATCAATTCCTGCGATCAAGGTTAAACAAAAGAGGTGCCGGCAAATGGACTGATCGATCAGTCTTAACTACTTTTCAGGTTGATTCCTTAAAAAAGGTTATCTCAAACGACAAGTTGTCCAAACAAGCATGAGGAGAAACAAACTTATGATGTAACATAGAATTAAGATCAAGCCTCTCTATGGGAAACTAAAGGTCTAAATCATGAGGCACTACACCATGCAAAGCTAATAATCGAGAAGCAATAAGACCTCCACAAACTCCCCCTTTCTCACGGTAAGCAGCAAGACGGAAAGCTATCAAAGCACCTAAATTATAAGTCCTATCACGTCTCAAAGCAGCAGAAATAAAAGCTAGATCATAAGAAGATAATTTGCTTGCAGTCTTCCTAGCAAGAACACACTTAGTAATGAAGTAGCCAAAATATCGAATAGATGGAAAATGAATATTCCGAATTTTACCACTCTCTCCTGAAAAACTTCTTCCTTGACAAATCTCCTCATATAAGTCCATCAATGGCCTGGGCCGCTCCCTCATCTTTTCGCGCGATCCCCACTATGGTACTCTAATAGCTGCATAGAAAACATCAAAGGGCAAGTCCACAGATTTAATGTAAATTTTATAATGAACCATGGGGTTAGATGAGGACCAACTGAATCTAAAATCCTGCACCACAGACATTGTTAGTTTAGCATATTGGTGAGGTTCACCATCAATAAAATGTTCCAATCCTGCATTAGAGATTATAGTTTGGAAATCCTGCAGGATCCCAGCAGCATTCAGGAACACTGAGCATGGATAGATTGAGGGAAAGACTCCCTCTTCACGGTAAACTCTCATGACCTCATGCACCTCCAATCATGTTGAAAGAGTTGGTATGCATTCTCCTCCATCTCGGAGAACAAATGCTCCAAATCTCAGCAACAAAGATGGGCTGAGCAAGAAGATCGAAAATCGCGAGGAAGAACAGTAAGAACACGGGTTTGAGCTGTGGTGTGGAGATATTTCGGGAGAGAGAGTGAAGTGAGGTGGAGAGGTAAGTGGAGGGCCAGGGGGCCCCTCACCATGCCACGGCGCGGCCAAGCCTGGGTCGCTCCACCATGTGGTGAGGTGGCATGGCGGGTCCCCCTGAGGTGTCCCAGGTGCCTCTTTGCCCCATTTTTGACATAAAAATTTTAAAAGAATTTTCTGGAATTTTTGAGAAACTTTATTTCCGAGGATTTTTCAGAAATTGATAAGAGAATAAAACTTGGGAAAACAAAGATAGAACGATAGAGAGCAAATCCAAACCAAGCTTACAACAGCTCTAAGATATTCTAATATGAAACTAAACAGCGGAAACAAAGATGAACAAGGTGGAAACAAAAGTAAATGCGGTGAATACATAGTTTTGTTCACTCAAAAACCGCTTTGTTAACAAGGTTGATCAAGTCTTGTTACCAAACCACTTTTCTATGAAGCAAAACTTTGTATTTCACTAAATGATCATGTTACCTCGACCTTGATAGGCATAGTCCCAACCATAACAATTTGATATTCTTCCTTGGGCTTTGGCCTTGAACAAATAATTTGACCAACTCTGATGGTCTCAATATTCTTGATTGAGTTTAGAGCATATTTTCTATCAATCTTCTTGGGAAAATAGACCGTGTGCTCTTTATCATTGACATTAAAAGTTACTTTCCCTTGGTTGCAATCAATAACAGCACCTGCAGTGTTTAGAAAAGGTCTCCCAAGAATAATAGACATATAATCATCTTTAGGCATTTCCAACACAACAAAGTCAGTCAATATCAAACAATTATTAGCAACTTGAATAGGAACATTCTCACATATACCAATTGGAATAGTAGTAGACTTATCAGCCATTTGCAAAGATATATCAGTCGATATCAACTTTTCTAGATCAAGTCTCTTATAGAGAGAAAAAGGCATTACACTAACTCCAGCTCCCAAATCACATAAAGCAGTTCTAACATAATTATTTTTAATAGAGCAAGGAATAGTCGGTATACCTGGATCTCCAAGCTTCTCTGGAACTTTACCATCAAAAGAGTAATTAGCAAGTAAAGTGGAAATTTCCTTACTAGGAATCTTCCTTTTGTTAGTAACAATATCCTTCATATACTTTGAATAAGAAGGCATTTTAATAGCATCAGTCAAAGGAATTTGCAAAAATAAAGGTCTCATCCATTCACAAAACCTGTTGTAGTGTTCTTCTTCCTTGGATTTGTGTTTCTTACCAGGAAAAGGCATTGGTTTCTGCACCCAAGGTTCTCTCTCATTACCATGCTTGTTGGCAATGAAGTCTTCCTTAGTATACTTTGCATTCTTAGCAAGCTTCTCCGGTTTCTCTTCAACTTCTTCTTTATCAGAAGCATTACCACTTTCGGTTTCAGCATTAGAAATAGAAACACTATTAGGATCTTTACCTGTTTTGGAAGACTCTGCAACTGTTTTATGCTTCTTCTTCTTCTTCTTCTTCTTCTTCTTGGAAGGAGTACCATCACTTGTAGCACGTTGAGAATCCTGCTCGATCCTCTTAGGATGTCCTTCAGGATATAAGGGATCTTGAGTAGAAGAACCACCTCTAGTGCATATTTTGTTGAAGTGTATAAGTGGATTGTACTAGCCCTTTCCATCAGTTCGGACTTTTGGTTGCGTTGGCTAGTGCATGAAGCTTAACATGGTATCAGAGCCCAGGGTCTCGAGTTCGAGTCCTGGTTTTCGCAATTTATTGTAAAATTGCTGTTGCCCCCTTTGTGTCCACGTGTTGACTTTCTCTTCTCCCGTTTGTGTCCATGTGTTGACTTTCGCTTCTTCTGTCTGTGTCCACGTGTTGACTTTCTCTTCTCCCGCGTCACACGTGAGTGGGGGTGTTGAAGTGTATAAGTGGATTGTACTAGCCCTTTCCATCAGTTCAGACTTTTGGTTGCGTTGGCTAGTGCATGAAGCTTAACATATTTCGCATGCTTGTTTTTCTCTTGCAGCATTAACTAGCAAATCTTTTTGCACCTTGATAAGCTGATCAATTTGAGTCTGAACCATTTGAAAATGTTTAACAAGCATCTTCACATCATTGGAGGTTCTCTCCACAATATCCTGCAACTTGTTAATAGCTCTAGAATTTTCCAACAAATGATTCTGCACTCTCTTATTAAAATTATCTTGCTTAACAATGAAATTATCAAACTCATCTAAGCATTGATCAGAAAGTTTAGTGTAAGAATTATCTCTATTATCAAAGCGTTGGAGAGAGTGTACCTCAATAGTGGATGAGCGAGGGATTGGCTTACATAATTCTTCTATAAGTGGTAGATTCTTAACATCTTCAGATTTAATACCCTTCTTCTTAAGAGATTTCTTGGCTTCCCTCATTGCTTCATCATTTAATTCAATCATCCCTCTCTTCTTTGGTGTCGGTGCTAGGGTCGGTGCTGGTGTTGGCGCTGGTGTTGGCTCAGCCATAGTCCAATCATCATAATTCCAGCTTATTTTAGCCATTAATTCTTCAGCTTCAGCGGGAGTTCTTTTTCTAAAAACACCACCAGCACAACTATCCAAGTATGTCTTAGAATCAACAGTTAGTCCATTATAAAATATATCAAGGAGTTCATTTTTAGGCAATGGCTCTCCAGGTAGTACTCTAATTAAAGAACAAAACCTTCCCCATGATTCAAGCAGTTTCTCTCCTTTTACCTGTTCAAAGTCAAAAAAAAAATCTACAAAGCAGCATGTTGAGCACTAGCAGGAAAATATTTCTGAAAGAAAGCATTAACCAAAGCAATAGGACTATCAATAGATCTAGGAGATAAATTATTAAACCAAGCTTTAGCTGCGCCTTTCAATGAAAAAGTGAAAATCTTAGCAACAAAGTAAGTACGCAGCTTAGTATCATCAGAAAATAAATTATTCAAAGAAGAAAGCTCATTCATGTGCTCCATAGCACTCTCATTTTCAGTACCACAAAAAGGTTCTTTCTCAACAATAGATATGTAGATAAATCCAAAGAGAAATCATAATCCTTATCACTAATATTTATGGGAGAAGCGACAAACTTAGCATCAGGAGATAACTTATATCTAACAGCACGGCTTGCAAGAAGCTCTCTAATAGCATCAGCATCACTAGTAGCATGAGATTCATAAATAAAATCGTCATCTAACTCAATATAAGCCTCATCAAGATCGTCACTAGGGCATTCCCTAGACTCAGGTGAACTAGCAGGTGTAACTATAGTGTTCCCCATTTGCTTAGTCCTAGCAATTGTAGCTTCTAAAAAGGAACCTAAGGAACCACTCTCATCAAGCACAGTAGAAGCATCATCAAAACTATCAGTAGCATTTTCAAACTCAGCAGAAGAAGTAGCATGTGCATGCGGTGGTGTAAGCAACTTACTCATAACAGATGGCGAATCAAGAGCAACAGAGGTGTTCAGAGTCGTACCTCTTCTTGTAGTGGATGGCAATATAGGAACTTTTCCATCACGAGGTTTATCTATGATGAATGGATTACAGCGAACAATATGAATTCTAAGTGAACTTATAAACAAAGCTATGCTCCCCGGCAACAGCGCCAGAAAATAGTCTTGATGACCCACAAGTATAGGGGATCGCAACAGTCTTCGAGGGAAGTAAAACCCAAATTTATTGATTCGACACAAGGGGAACCAAAGGATATTTATAAGCCTTAACAGATGAGTTGTCAATTCAGCTGCACCTGAAAACAGACTTGCTCGCAGCGGTTTATCAGTAGCAACAGATTTATAGTGGTGACAGTAGTAAAATAGTAGCAATAATAATAAAGTAAAGATGGTAATAGTAGCAATAGTAAACAGTAGGATTAAATACTGTAGGCATAGGGATGGATGAACGAGCGTTGCATGGATAAGATAATTCATGTAATAAACAAGACATGGGCAATTGCAGATAAATAATGATAAAACATCCTAGTACTAAATAACCATAGGCATGTGTTCCGTATATAGTCGTACGTGCTCGCAATGAGAAACTTGCACATCTTCTGTCCTACCAGCTTATTTGCAGCAGGACCTCAAGGGAATCTACTGGTAATTAAGGTAATCATTTTAATAGAGTACTGGAGCAAAGCATTAACAGTTGGTGAACACATGTGATCCTCACATCACAGCCACCCCCTCCGGTTATCCCAATTGCTGTCACTTTGGGGCCTCGGATTCCGGACAATGATATGTGTAAACAACTTGCAGGTAAGACCATAAACAACAATTATCATCATAAAACAATAACAAGTTCAGATCTGAGATCATGGCACTCAGGCCCAAAGTGACAAGCATTAAGCACAACAAGTTGCAACAATGTCATAAGCACTAACAATAGATACTAGGCATCATGCCCTACAATCTCATAGCAAATTACACGAATAATCTCATCCAATCCCTACCATCCCCTTCGCCTACAGCGGGAATTACTCACACATGGATGGGGGAATCATGGATGGTCGATGGAGAGATGTCGGTGATGATGGTGATGAAGATCTCCTCCAAATCCCCGTCCCGACAGGGTGCCAGAACAGAGTTTCTGGTTCCGAATCGCGGTTTCTGATGGTGGCAGCGCAACGGAAGTCTATCTGGGAAAAACGCTAAACCCCTGATAGTTTTAGGTTGAAGGGTATTTGTAGGCGGAAGGAGGGCTCGAGGAGACAGCTAGGGTGGCCCCACCACACCCTGGCGCGACCAGGCTTGGGCCGCGCCACCAGGTGGTGTGGTGGCCTCCCATCCCCTCTCCGTCTCGTATTCGGGCTCTGTGGATCTTCTGGTAAAATAGGATTTTTGCAATATTTTCTGGAATTTTTCCTGAAAGTTGGATTTCTGCACAAAAACAAGACACCAGGGCAATTCTGCTGAAAACAGCGTTAGTCCGTGTTAGTTGTATTGAAAACACACAAATTAGAAGAGAAACAACAGCAACAGTGTTTGGAAAAGTAGATACGTTTTGGACGTATCAGTGAAGAAAAAAATTTGAGCCTATGGTCGACTACAAGTACCCGACCATAGCCTCGGGAGGCTACTCCCATCGGGAGCGCTGGTCGCGCACCCGATGAAGAATTACTTTGAGAAGACAATAAATGAAAAGAAGAAAATCTTCGAGTCCATTATCGGTGGTAAACACCAGAGACATGGACTCGACATTTACTCCCATCTGGAGAGCCGATTGTGCATTGATGAAATAATTCAAGAACCCGACGATGTTGGCCATTGCAGGTATACGAATTAAAGTTAAAGTATCTATTTCAAGAAAATTTTGGTTTCATTTTGTAGGCATATGAATTAAAGTTTGGAGACTCAACCCGAGTCTGCAACTCGAGTAGAATCTCGGGGGCTACTAACGTGGGCATGCCCTTCGGGTACCCACAAATTAGTATACCTGATCCGGCCCATTATGGAGGTGGACCGATATAAAGACTCGACAAGATTGAGCCCGCATGATTATATCGACTTGGAGATGAAGAAAGGCAACTCCAATATGTATTCGACTAAGATACTTGTAAATCCTAGCCTGGTTGCATATATAAAGCCAAACAAGGGCACCCCTAGGGGGAACTCATCTGAGATTAGACGCAACATACAATAGATTAGATACACAACTCCGTCTATGGCGGCACCCTGTAAACACTATTGTGCTCATATACTAGATTGCTAGTAGGACGTAGCGATATTCCACCGCGGGGACATAGACCTGGGTACCTCGTGTGCCATCTCGCTCCCGGAATCTCCATCGTCGCACAACCATGAGATCCATGGATGACTTGATGAACTTCATCATGTTTTGCGTTTGTCTCAACCCAATTGACTGAATGAGTCACTTGTGGCCAGCTTCACTGACTATACCATTTAAGACCGACCCATGTGGCCACTCGCCTCAGACTTTGGTCGGCCCATTGACTAGCGGACTTACCAGTACCACTACCAGTCCGAGATCATAGATTTACAACCTAGCAAGCCCAAGCGAAAAACACAAATGGATTTCAAGAAAGAAGAAAACAAGAACATAAGTGGGAAAATAGAAAGAAGAAAACAAAAACGTAGTAAGGGATAATTTTGTTACAAAGGGAGATACCTCCCTCGCGGGCTTCAAAATGTCGATGGGTTTTCCCGAGGCAGGCCTGGCTCGTGGAATGTCATATAGTCCATCCACGGAAGCTACCAAATAAGCCCTAAGGCTTCGTTTGGTTCTGGAGTTTTTGTAGGATTAATGGTGATAATCCCAATGTGATTGAATGAACCCCTACCTTCAAAAATACACAAGAAAATAGAGAAAGGTGGAAATTAAACTAGCCCAATACACTAGAACTAAACATAATTTTAAAATAAATAAAAATTTGTGGATTTAATAAATACTAGTTGAATGCCCGTGCGTTGCTACGGTTTAACAAATTTATAGTTCATTTATTAGTCAAAACATTTATAATTACAATATATTAAGTATGACTGTGTTGCAGCCATTATCCCTTGCATCAACTTGCTCCTGTTGACTATCAACCTCACAATTATGCATACCTTTGAAGTATAATTGTGCATGTTATATCCATCAGTTGGGTTCATGTCTAAGAGTTAATATCTTTTGTCAAAACGAGGTGCAACAACATTGTGAAGTGCAAAGACCATATATTTATTAACAGGAAAAAGCCTAAACTGAACGCCAATACTAAGATAACCTTTTCCTGCAGAATTAAGCTTGACTTGCCCCTTTTGCAGCATAACCACTAATCCACTAATAATATGTCCTAATCAATGCTATTACCGAAGTGTATCCATGTGTATTGCATGCAAACACTTCTGTTTATTTAAGGCTTAGCGTATCCATGTGTATTGACATGTAGATGTTGTGCGGTACTGATTCCTCTTAAGGATGAGTTGCCCATTCATCCATTTTCTCAAAAAATTGAAAAATTGTTGACAAAAATACGAAAATATTTACTACAGTAAAAGAAGACTGGAGAAAGACAAACTCGCTTCAGCATGGCATCTTTCCATCTGCACAGTAGTAGAGAGATGTTAGATATATAAAAAAAATATGACATATTGCACTATAGTTCTTCAACGAGTTTCTCAAGATTAACCAGAATCATATTATTCAGCATCATCAGGTAAGTATTTGTAATATAAACAAGCATAGTACAAACATCAGTAAACCAATTAATAAAAGTAGAATAGGAATAACAGTGAATAAGGTATGCATCTTAAGAATACCTCTGATAGCTTTCAGAAATTACAACTTATTCCCTAAAATGATATTTGTACTATACGTAGCACCAAAATGAAGTACAGTATCAAAGGAGATTTTTTGGTAAGCACAAGAAAAGAAAAAAATCCACTTGTCCCCAGTTAATCAGATTACTTCCATCGCCCAACCAAGAAAGCTTCCAATTCCACTTCTACTTTCTGCATGACCACAAGGTGCAAGAAGAAGCTAATCAGATCACTACGCAAGAAGAAACATAATTTATTCTTGTTCATGCAAATTGCATAGTAAACTGATGCTCTGGCAAAGATCTACCGCTATGCTAAAACTTTCTTTCATCAAGTATGATACTTTCATTGGGAGCATCCCTGTGTGTGGATCCAACCAAAATATGCAAGACACAAACTGGCCACATATTCCTGAGCTGCAACCTGGAAGATAACAGCAGAACCATTACCTGAAAAATATATCAACCGAGATCTGAAATCTGGCATGGGGAGGAAGTAAGCAGAGGTGAGGCTTCGGTGCCAAAAATTAAGACACACATGTAACTTTCTTGTGTTCTGCGTTACTCATACCAGTAAATATAAGAGTATTTTGACACTCTTGTCATATCCCTAATCACATAGATCCCTTGGTATTTGAGGCTTCACATCATCATACAATCAATTCTCCCTGGAGCACATATAAATTTAGTTACAGATCAGCCAATCAGATTTTCCGTGAGTGCTAGGAACAAAAGAGGCCTTAAGATTCTTTGGGCGACAATATAGTAAGCAGATTTGGTACATAAACATGGACAGGGCAGGGTACTTTGTGGCGTTACCTAGGCGTACTTAAAATCATTACTGCATGATGTACAACAATTATTAAGCAGTCATAGATGTTTAAAATTCTCATTTCATGAATCAAATATGTCAAAAAAAAAACAGAAGAGAGAGGACCATTAGGAGATTTAGTGTGAAATACGTAATGTAAGCATGGAAATGCAACCAAACAAGGATCACTTCAGAATAACATCAATGAATTATATCTGAGCCTTCTGCGCTAGTTCCAGGTACCAATCAAACAAATGCTGAACTTCTCCACACAACTGCAGAGTATGCGCCTCAGTAATTTTGTATGTAACAACCTAGTGGTTCACAGAAACTATGTCCAGCCATGCAATTTCGAACAACTGTCTAGATTAAATTTTCTAGTAACAACATTTGTTTTGAAAGCAATCTCATATTTTATTCAAGCTCTGTTACCAAAGTTTTGCAGCAAGTGGGACACGACCTCATGTATTCCCCACATTTTACAGACTTTAGGAAATTACAACAAGATAACCATATGTGTTTCAAATATCATACCGCGAGAAAATCGACAATAAACAAGGACAGTCTGTGCTCTTGGTAAAATCAAAAGACCAGGCTACTCCTAAAATTTGTCCAAGATTCCTCCTCTACTCTAGGATGCCACATAATCAGTCTCTAACCAATATTTCCTGCCTTGATTACAATAACTGGTCCCAAAATTAAACATGAAGAAATAGATATCAAGAGAACCAAGATCCTGATTCCACATTCCATACACAAAAATAGGTTGCTACTGGAATGCTCGGTACACCCTTGGCCCAAAGATTCCACTTCTGTTACTCCAAATCATCCCCGAGATTATTTCAACGATTCACATCCAGAATAATAATGTTGCCAAAGACAAGCCAATAAATCACAAGGGAGCGAGCAAGAGACACCAGATTGAGGCTATACCTTGTGGTCAATTTTTCTAACTTGCTCCAGAATGCCTTCCAGGGGTGCGATGATATCACCTACTGAAGACAAAGCAAGAAACGCTCAAGAACGCACTCGAAGAAACAACATTAGTACACCAACAACATATCAGGCACAAGATACATGCCGTCACCTGTTCTTCGTCCTCCTCGGATAATTGCCTACGGCCTCGCCGATAGCCCTCTAGTCTCACACCAGCCGTTTGAACACCGCCATATAGTCGACGGCCAATGTCCTGGCTCCGAATGGCCAGGCGCCGTTGTGGAGGGGATAAAGGGCTTCTGCTGCTTCCCGCAGAGCTGCTTGGATCGGAAACCTCCAGGAGAATAAGCCTCCACCAATAAACAGGCTTGGAAGGGGCATCCTCCTAGTAGGTGCTCGAGGTGAACTGGCGGCAGGAGGGGCAGCTGGGGCAGGGCGATATGGAAGGGGCGGCGGACGAACCCTGTGCTAGGGTTTCTACAGGAGGAGGTCGGAGATGTTTTTTGAGTAAAATAACCGGAGGTCACTGAACTCGTACCTCTTACCGGCCTTAGGGTCTGTTTGTTTGGGCTGCTGTTGTTGAGAAGCAGCTGTAGCTGGTGAACTGTGAAAAAGCAGTTGTGGGAAGCAGGTGCCGGAAGCTGAGATTTGATGTTTGGTAGGAGTGTTGTTGATTGCTGCTGGTGGTGGTTTGAAGGATGAAATGTCTGAAATACCCCTGAATGCTGAAGTGATTGTATAAATGCTGATTAAAAACAATTAGCTAATTTTAATTTTTTAAACATAATTTCCATAATTGACAGTTAAGTTTCCCTAATTCCCACTTTTTATAAAATAATTTGGAGTTATTTGCTAGGCTTTTGGCTTTTAGCTTTTAGCTTTCGGCTTTTTTATCGACTAGGAAAATGTTGGCTTTTGCTAGGCTTTTGGCATTTCTGAATAATCTCAATTTACCTTTTTTTGTTAAATTAATTTTAAAGTGCTTTGTATTGGAATAATTTTTTGAGTGATTGGTTAGAATTTATTTTGGCTTTTAGCTTTTATATTCAAATAATTTTTTGGAGTGATTGGTTAAAATTTATTTCATATTATATTCATAAGATCATACTGTTGAAGATTTATTTAAATTTAGATGTATTTATACAGTAAATTACGTCTACATACTTCCAAATTTTGACAAATCCGTGATACTCTTTTTAGATGGAGAAAGTACGAGATTAATTGTTACTTCAAATTACCGTTGCTAATTTGAAGTACATCCGATATACTACTTGCATTCAATTGCTAATTCGTATACACGTACATCAATCACATACATACAAAACCATTGCATCCATACTTGGGAGACATCCAAGTAAAGAAAATCAAAAAATAGAGAATTAAAATATTGGGGCTGCCAGAGATGAGCTCCATCACCGCGAAGCTGTGGTAAGGACTGGCTGTGGTGGGGCTGCCGGAGATGTCTCCATACGCCACACCCCAAGAATCAACCAGCACAGAGAATAGAACTCAACGTCCGAACAGATCTTGGCCAAGTCGATGGGAAGAATCTTGGGGACGGAGGCGGACAGTCTCGGCTGCGTAGGAGGTGAGTGCAGGGGAGCGCCGGCGTCCGGGACTGGCACCTGGGCGGAGGCTCGACGGGACGGCGGCTGGGCGGGACGGCGCCTGGGCGGAGGCTCGACGGGACGGCGCCTGGGCGGAGGCTCGACGGGGCGGCGGCTCGACGGGACCTGGGCGGCGACGGGGGCTGGGCGGGAAACGGAGGCGACGGGAGCTGGGCGGCGACGGGGGCTGGGCGGCAGCGCTGGGGGCTAGACGGCGGCGATGGGGGCTGGACGGCGGCGGCGGTCAGTCCGTAACCCTAGCCGCCATCGCTAGGAACGGGGAGGCTCGGGGGAAAATGCGGTCTCGGTACCGATTCGGTGGAGCACGCTGCTTATATATGGAGTGGCAGTTCTCTGTAAATAACTGAAAGTGGTAGGATAGCATGGTCTTTTCCTATTTCAGAAGCTCGGGAAGCAGCAGGAAGCAGCCCCCGGCTAGCTTCGTATCGACAGCAGCAGTCTAGCCTATTTCGCTCCAGCGCTTTTCTCAAGCACTTTACAAAATTCAGTTGTTTGTTTGAGCTACTGCTTTTGAACCTTAAAAGCAGAAGCAGAAGCCTAAACAAACACACCCATAGGCTAGACTGCTGCTGTCGATACGAAGCTAGCCGGGGGCTGCTTCCTGCTGCTTCCCGAGCTTCTGAAATAGGAAAAGACCATGCTATCCTACCACTTTCAGTTATTTACAGAGAACTGCCACTCCATATATAAGCAGCGTGCTCCACCGAATCGGTACCGAGACCGCATTTTCCCCCGAGCCTCCCCGTTCCTAGCGATGGCGGCTAGGGTTACGGACTGACCGCCGCCGCCGTCCAGCCCCCATCGCCGCCGTCTAGCCCCCAGCGCCGCCGCCCAGCCCCCGTCGCCGCCCAGCTCCCGTCACCTCCGTTTCCCGCCCAGCCCCCGTCGCCGCCCAGGTCCCGTCGAGCCGCCGCCCCGTCGAGCCTCCGCCCAGGCGCCGTCCCGTCGAGCCTCCGCCCAGGCGCCGTCCCGCCCAGCCGCCGTCCCGTCGAGCCTCCGCCCAGGTGCCAGTCCCGGACGCCGGTGCTCCCCTGCACTCACCTCCTACGCAGCCGAGACTGTCCGCCTCCGTCCCCAAGATTCTTCCCATCGACTTGGCCAAGATCTGTTCGGACGTTGAGTTCTATTCTCTGTGCTGGTTGATTCTTGGGGTGTGGCGTATGGAGACATCTCCGGCAGCCCCACCACAGCCAGTCCTTACCACAGCTTCGCGGTGATGGAGCTCATCTCTGGCAGCCCCAATATTTTAATTCTCTATTTTTTGATTTTCTTTACTTGGATGTCTCCCAAGTATGGATGCAATGGTTTTGTATGTATGTGATTGATGTACGTGTATACGAATTAGCAATTGAATGCAAGTAGTATATCGGATGTACTTCAAATTAGCAAAGGTAATTTGAAGTAACAATTAATCTCGTACTTTCTCCATCTAAAAAGAGTATCACGGATTTGTCAAAATTTGGAAGTATGTAGACGTAATTTACTGTATAAATACATCTAAATTTAAATAAATCTTCAACAGTATGATTTTATGAATATAATATGAAATAAATTTTAACCAATCACTCCAAAAAATTATTTGAATATAAAAGCTAAAAGCCAAAATAAATTCTAACCAATCACTCAAAAAATTATTCCAATACAAAGCACTTTAAAATTAATTTAACAAAAAAAGGTAAATTGAGATTATTCAGAAATGCCAAAAGCCTAGCAAAAGCCAACATTTTCCTAGTCGATAAAAAAGCCGAAAGCTAAAAGCTAAAAGCCAAAAGCCTAGCAAATAACTCCAAATTATTTTATAAAAAGTGGGAATTAGGGAAACTTAACTGTCAATTATGGAAATTATGTTTAAAAAATTAAAATTAGCTAATTGTTTTTAATCAGCATTTATACAATCACTTCAGCATTCAGGGGTATTTCAGACATTTCATCCTTCAAACCACCACCAGCAGCAATCAACAACACTCCTACCAAACATCAAATCTCAGCTTTCGGCACCTGCTTCCCACAGCTGCTTTTTCACAGTTCACCAGCTACAGCTGCTTCTCAACAGCAGCAGCCCAAACAAACAGACCCTATTTCGCTCCAGCGCTTTTCTCAAGCACTTTACAAAATTCAGTTGTTTGTTTGAGCTACTGCTTTTGAACCTTAAAAGCAGAAGCAGAAGCCTAAACAAACACACCCTTAGTCATTGTACAATGTAATACATAATTTACGGTCACTATATACACATCACATGTTCATCAGAGGTCATCTAACTACGTATAGCACCGTATTTGCTGATGTGGCATGTAGTGGACCCCACCTGTCAGCTTCCTACCATTTACAGACACTATTTTCTAGTAAGAAAAAACTGCAAGGGCTAAATTGCAAAGTTGGGGAAACATGATAAAGAAAATAAACCTCCGCCGGCCTCCCTCATGTCGTCCTCCGCCACCGGCATCCTGTCGTCCTCCCGCCGGCGACCTCCTGCCGTCCTCCCACCGCCCGTCTCCTGCCGACCTCCTACGACTGGACCGATGCGAGGCAGGGCCGGGAAGGGGCGGTGCCGGCCTGACGCGTGGCAGGTCGAGGCGCCGCCGGTCCGATGCAGGGCGGGGGCGGGGCGCTGCCGGTCCGATTAAAGGAAGGGAAGGGGCGGGTCGTCGCTGGTACGAGTAAAGGAAGGGGAGGGGCGGGTCGCCGCCGGCCTGGAGCGAGGCAGGGGGCAGGCGTCGGCCGGCCTGGCGCGATGCAGGGGAGGCCGAGCTACTCGTGCGCTAGGGCGGCGCACCGGGCAGACTATGGCGCGGATCTCCTCGGTTTGGAGCTGGGCGGCGGCGAACTTCGGCAGGAAGGGGAGCAGCGTCGAGGGTTGGAGCTCTCCGTGCTCTCAAGGCGGCGGCAGAGTCGAGGGTTGGAGCATAGGTTGGGGATGACAGAACGAAGACTGCGCAGGCCCGCATGAGTTTCTTGGCCAGTGGGCCCACCAATCAGTCTCTAATAGGCTTTGAATAGAAAAGTAGATTTAAGGAAGGGGCATTTTGCAAAAATCCTATTGTTGAAGACTGGTCAACTCGGTGCCACATCAGCAAATACGGAGCTATACGAGTTCCGGTGACCTCTAATGAACCTCTGATGCATATTCGGTGACCGTAAATTACGTATTCTAATGTACGATGACCAAGGTGAGTAAGGGGTACAAGTTCGATGATGTACGATGTATTTTACTCATTTTTTTTTAGAGAAATGTTGGGTCACGGCGATTGCTTCCTCTTTTCCTTTTGGCGTTCTGAACCGGCATTTGCCACTTATCGGTGGCACAGATGTGTAATTAACTAAGCTAAATTAGGGGTGACTCACCTGTACCATTGGATGTATATTAGATGACTCGGATCTCTGCAATGTTTGATGTCAAAAAATTTAAGGAAGCGTATCATCACAAACTTCAATTTAATAGTAAAGATAATCCCTACAAACCCTAAATGTTCTAATACCAAACAAGACCTAAGTGGGAAAATAGAAGAAAGAAGTCCATATACCCCCCATAACTTTTGGATTTGGGACACTAAACCCCCTTAACTATGAAATGGTATACTTAACCCCCCTAACTATGCAATACCGGGTAACTTACCCCCTACAGCTGGTGAGAGCAGTATTGGGTGCTGGTTTTGCTGACCTGGAGCAGTAATTTATCGCTAACGAAATTGACCTTCAGGCCGTCGTGTTCCTGGCGGGCGCTGTCGCCTGTCGGACAGGCCTCGGCAATTGCTAGCAGCTTGTCCATCTGATCATGAACGCGTCCAATACTCCGCCCACCCTGGCCAACGCGTACTGCAGCACCGGCGCGGCCGACGACGACCGCCACCGCTGAACCCATGCTGTCGTCCGACCTCTACCGCTGATGCCCGCCGGACCGCACTGGGCTGTTGTCGACTTGTCGTGGGGGCTCCCGCTGGAGCCGGCGCCGGCTGCGCGGTTGCCGCTGCATGTCGCAGCGGGAACTCGTCGAGGTTTGACGCCACGGCTTCCACGTCGTGCAGCACGTCGCTGACGGACACCGACGGGATCGGCAGGTCGCCAACGCTGGCCTCCTGGAAGCTGATCGATCCATTTTGCTAGTGACAAGCAGTACTCGTACTCAGCACAACCGGAGCTATGTGTACGTGCATGGGCTGCCTAGTGCCTAACTCGAGACGTGACCAAGGCTGGACGGGATCCAAAGCAACCTTGTGCGACTGCGGGTGATGGGCAATACGGTGGCTCGTGGATTTGACGGCCGCCATAATGTTCTAGAAAATGTTGACACCGAGCTCGGCGACGTCGTGCGCCCACCAGGGCGACGCCGACGTCGCTTTGGCCGCCATGGAGACGGCGGCGGCAGGGCCGGCAATGAGTACGGCGATGGCGTCCACGCAGCGGTAGGTGAGGCCGAGCTCCTCGCAGAGCGGCACGCTGTGGCGCGTGAAGTGGAGCATGGCGAGCGCGTCCTTCCAGCGGCGGATGAGGCAGGAAATGAGGAACGACCGAACGAGTCGAGCTTTGCGGCGAGGTTGCCGCGGTCGGCTAACTCCGTCATGCCAAGGTAGGCCACCGCACACTGGAGAGGGAGGGACGAGGTTGCGCGCTGATGGTAGTGATGCCGTAGCACAACTTGACGCAGGCCTCGAACGCCTTCGTGCCGCCAGGGAACTCCGCAAGCTCAATTCCATCGCCGCCGTCGCGCTGGTTCTTGGATCATTACATACACGTGGACATGATACAGGCACTTACACACTAGTCGGGGGAAACCTCCGTATACACAGACCTGGACAGAGAACGAAAACTAACCACCATACTTCGCGCTGCACAAAACCGGTGTCCACGTGTGCAAACCCAGCACCCAATACTGCTCTCACCAGCCCCGGGGGTGATTTACCCGGTATTGCATAGTTAGGGGGGTTAAGTATGCCATTTTATAGTTAGGGAGGTTTAGCGTCCTAAATCTAAAAGTTGTGGGGGTTATATGGACTTCTTTCAAAATAGAAAGAGACATGAACAGAGAAATTCAGGGGAGTGGCTGGCGACGCCTCCCGGTTTCATCTCCGGTCCTCGTTTTATCCCCTCGGGTCTTCCATCTTCCTCCCCTCCTCTCTCTCCGGCGGGGCTCTCAAGGGGCCAAGCCTACCCATTCCCCGCCTCCTCCGCCTCTCCGGCGACCAGAGGGGAGCGCTGCCCGTAGCCGGTTAGTATCCATCCTCTCATTACGCTTCTTTCCCCGTGATTTAAGTCTAAACTGGCCGTCTAATCGCTGACCGGGGCCTCACCGTCGCGATTCTGGTCAAATCGACTAGCTTGGCGGCCGGCCAATTAGTCCAGTTCTAGCCGGAGCTAGGCGGCTTGCATCCGTAAGCGGAGCAGCCGCGGCGGCCGACTAGCGTAATGTGGTGGAGGTTTAAAGGGCAGCGCGGAAACCTTGACCTCCAAAGTTAAATCCCCTGCGTGTCTGCTTGTGGGTTGACGACCGCTCTAGATTAGCACCACCGTTCAAGCTCCTCTGGCAAAATCCACCACACCGCCTTCAATTCCACCATCCTACCGCGGTGGTGTGCTGTATTAACTATTGAATCAGATGCTTGCTGCTAGCCCAGTGTGGTGTAACTCGTGGTGTGAAGTCACTTGGTGTTGACTTGGTGTGCTAGAATCTAGATACCGTCAGATGCTCACTGTTACATGTTGCTAGGCGCTGATTATCGTAGTATATTTTATTACTTAGTTGTACTAGCATATGCTGATCTGTGGATGGTGTATACTTGTACCTGTAGATGGTTATCGATAATTGTAGGAGGTTTTCAGTTGGTGTGCTAGAATCTAGATACTGTCATTACTCATTAGTGAAAAGATTTGGTTGATATGCAGATTTAGGGCAGTTACAGCGCAGGCGCTTATGAACGGGCGCCAGGATTTTTTCCCTGGTCGATGGGCAGTTGAGACGTAGAATCCCGGCTTATGGACGCTTATTCGCAGGCGTCGACGCAAAACCTTGCGTCAGGCGCTTAGTTAGTTTTTGAGTCTTGTATGGATACTGGATTGAATTAGTTGGAGAAAGAAGCGCCCGAAAATTAGAGGCTTGCGTTGGAGGCCTGGACTCTTGGGTCGGACGCTAGGATAAATTTCCGTTTATTTCTCCGCTCAATCGTCTATACAAGCGCTCACCATTGGTCATGCCCTTACTACCAAGTTAACATTTTTCCTTCTCTTAAATGTTTGTTGTTAGACCACAGCAAACTCAAGTATATGCTTGATTTTGCTGCCTTGTCCTTGATTCACAGCTGCCTGAGGTGCCAGCTACACCTGGGCAGGCCTATTAGGGTTCATCTGACTAGGGCGATTAATATTCCTGTATAGTCCTAATCCCTGGCTGACCAGCCGCTGACGGACCAGCATTTTCTTGAACAATGTTATTGTCCAACTTTCGTTCTAATAATTGTTTGGCTAGGTGTGCTCATACCAGCTGCTGTTTTACTCAAGTTTACTCCTCTTTAGTGATTCTGTGCTGGTGTGTTCTTTTTTGGGTACTTGAAGAATTCTTCAGATTGAATCTTTTCCTTTGGTGCCCAACAACTTCATCATGTGCTAATGATGCCTTCTTGCAGCCCCAAGTTGACTTAGAAAAAAAAAGCCACTAATGGGGATTGCGGAGGTGGCTCTCCACACCATGCCGGGGGCATTTGCCAGCCACTCCCTGGCCTCCAGTTTACCCCTCAGGACTGACACGAGGAGTACGGGGAAGAGAGGCACCAATTCGTTTTACAAGACACTTGGAGGTCCTCCAAAGTTCCATCGGTTGCAGCCGGTTGAGTGCCAGTGCCAGAGGATTGATGATCTTGCGGGGGTCATCGAAGCTGGGAACGGGATATGGGCCAACGACATGGTGAACAAGGCTAGCCAGGTTCTTGGTGATGTCACTGTGCCAGGTCAGGCTTTAGGTGGCAATGCAAGTCTGAATGGAATTCCTGAGAAGGTTCTGCCTAGGAAGCGGAACCTGTCATCAGTCGAGGATGAGGCTTGGGACCTTTTGAGGGAATCTGTCGTTAATTATTGCGGTAGCCCAGTTGGAACAATTGCTGCCAATGATCCAAATGATAGTAATCCAGCAAATTATGATCAGGTGTTTATTCGGGACTTTATACCGTCTGGCATTGCTTTTCTATTGAAGGGGGAGTATGAGATTGTACGCAATTTCATTCTACACACCCTTCAGCTTCAGGTACTGGTTGCGCCTTGCTGTTTTAGTATAATTTGTGTGTTGCTAAGGTTCAGGTGGCACATCTGTCATGATATTATTAGTGGGGCACTCAGGTATTTTACAGAACCAATTGAAATTCTAATAAACTTATTGTGTTCATCGAGAAATATTGTGTTGTAATTATCGTAAACCATGACACACTAGTTGTATTTGTTATGGCACATTATATTTCTAGCAAGTGCACCCAATAGTAAAGAGTATTTACCCACATTGGACTGCATCCTCACATGTGCCGAGGCCTAAAATCTCATAGTTACTATATGTAGTTAGAGAATCTGTGGAAGTCAAACATTATTAGGTTTGATAATTAATTTAGAAAAAACCAACAACTGCAATGCTGAATTTATCTTACTAGATATATTATGAAATGTACTTTCATGTACACTATTATACTTGAAGCAACACATTTCACCATAAAAATATCACCTTGGAGACCGCTTCAGTATCCAAAACAACCTATGTGTCTTAGAGGGAGTATTGTCAGAAAATCAGATTCCATCCTCTCCTCGCTACATAAAAGCAGTATATAGTGACAGAGGTGAACTCCCATTAGTGCTTACTTATTCTGTTGGTCTTACTAAACTGGTAGCCTGGTAGCCTATAACAATTCATAAGAAATTAATCTTTTCTGCATATAAATTTACAGAAAGCAATTTATATGGACCGCCAAGATGTGCAAAGTTTTGTCTGACAACTTGAATTTGCCTGCAGAGCTGGGAGAAGACAATGGACTGCCATAGTCCAGGTCAAGGCTTAATGCCTGCCAGCTTCAAGGTGCGGACTATTCCACTTGATGGCGATGAGAATGCCACTGAGGAGGTATTGGATCCTGATTTCGGGGAAGCTGCAATAGGGCGTGTGGCACCTGTTGATTCAGGTAAAAGTTAATGGAAGTTTTCTTACTTGCTACTGAGCATGTCAAAATTGTCAGTCAGACACCTGATCCCAATGAATTTCAGGTCTATGGTGGATCATATTGCTCAGGGCATATGGAAAGTGTTCGGGTGATTTGTCAGTTCAAGAGAGAATTGATGTCCAGACTGGCATAAAAATGATTCTGAAGCTTTGTTTAGCTGACGGGTTTGACATGTTCCCTACATTACTGGTAACTGATGGTTCATGCATGATTGATCGTCGAATGGGAATCCATGGACATCCGCTTGAAATTCAGGTTTGGTTGCTATGCTCTACTCAATTTTCTGTTAGATTGGGTCATTTATTAGTTGCAGATATATATATCCCATTGATAAGTTATAACTTATCACTTACTCCGTCCGTTCCATAGGTGCATAAATTTTGTCAAAAGTGTAACCATGTAAAATGTGACCAAACTTTAGGAAAAATTATTGACCTCTACAATTTCAAATAAACATTATCAGACACATCATTAAATATATTTCCTATTCTTTCTAGTATTATAATTGTATAAACTTGTCAGACTTTACATTATTTGACTTCAGAAAAAATTTATATGCCTCGTTTTGAGTAATGGATGTAGTATAAAGCTAGAGCAAGATTCACTAGGCGGCGGAACTTTCTAGCAACTGAGTATCTCGAAAACAGACAGAAAATCATATCTACAAAGGGATGCATTTTCCTTCGCATTGCAGTTGTAGAAAATTATTTCTTACAATAAAGTTATAATGTTTTCATATCTTGGATTACCACATTTATAATGTTTTCATATCTCGGATCAGCAAGATATATCTTTTAATTTGTAATGCTGATGTACACTTCCTGCTGTATTGCGTGGATTTGGTATTTACTTGGGTCACTGTTGGCATATGACCATATCTTGGATTAGCAAGATAACCGTGTAGCTGACTGTGGCTTCTCCGTACAGACAATTGACACAAACTGCAATTCCTGTTATGGCAGTGAAAGCATTTGTAACCAACGGGATTCAAATCAAATACATGAATACATCAACACCAATACAGTCTAATAGATCTTTACATCCTCGGGTGGGAATATTTGAAGTACACTTCACATGGATTCTTTACTTGATTTCCTGAAAAAAAAGTTTTATCTTGCTATCCTCAAATGCACAAAGCCATCTAGCTTTCTCTTGTCTGGTCGCCGGGGTGAATAATTAAGTTAAATGGCTACCTTACCCAGAACAATTCAGCTAGCTAGCTCTTGTACTCCTATTCACTGCATCTGGCGTAACTGGATCTGAATAACACACACAAACACAGCATAATGCCCCTGCAAATCGTCCAAGGCGAGCAGTGACTTGTGCCCCCTAGCTCCCCACGCTGCGTGTGCCTGGAGCATCGGCCGCCGCATGGACCAGCTAGTCCGGCAGCCGCCTTCGCCTAGGGGAAAAGGAGGACAGAGGGCATCGTCGCACAGATTGAGGCTGCCCACCTTTTACGCTGCCACGCGTCCATAAATTGAATCGAATTCCTGCCGCGCGTGGACAAAGCACTCAGTCGCCACCCCCCAGCCACGAGAAAGATAGGAAAGGGAGGGGGGGTGATATGTTTCTCTTGTTTGGTGTCGGTGAGGGTGAGCTTAACGCTTTGGAGGGTGAGGCTAGCGCACAAAACCAAGAGTAGTTGCCCTCACCTGTCATATTTTCACGGATGAGCTCAACCAAGTTTTGGAGGGAATGTGCTGCAAACCAAATGCTTGGTAGCCACTAAAAAACTGGTTACTACTATCCACAGGGCGATAGTCACTGAACCAAAGAGACCCCAAGTTTGGAGGGAATATTCAAGGAGTCTGGGTTGCCCTTGCCCCTGTGGTGCTGCGAACCAAATGCTTGGTAGCAATTAATGAACTGTTTATCACTATCCACCGAGGGATAGCCACCAAACCAAACACACCCTAAACACTCTATACAAGTGCCACCATTCTGTGGAATAATACACATCATCCTTTGTTTCATTGTTATAGTTATACCAAGACATACACATACAGTGAACTTCTCTTACGTCATGGAAAGATTAAATCAGATTGCATAATTTTTTTTGTAGGCACTGTTCTATTCAGCTCTCTTGAGTGCACGTGAGATGTTAACTCCTGAAGATGGATCAGCTGACTTAATCCGTGCCCTAAATAACAGGCTTGTCGCGCTGTCCTTTCATATCAGGGAGTACTATTGGGTCGACATGCAAAAACTGAATGAGATATATCGATATAAAACCGAAGAATATTCTTATGATGCGGTCAACAAGTTCAACATATATCCTGATCAGGTTTCTCCCTGGCTTGTTGAATGGATACCTCCTAAAGGGGGTTACTTTATTGGAAACCTTCAACCTGCGCATATGGACTTCCGGTTCTTTTCTTTGGGGAATTTATGGTCAATAGTAAGCAGCTTGGCAACAACCCAACAATCCCATGCCATTTTGGATCTGATTGAATCGAAATGGTCTGATTTAGTGGCAGAGATGCCACTGAAGATATGTTATCCTGCTCTTGAGAATCTGGAATGGAAAATCATTACTGGAAGTGACCCTAAAAACACGTATGTCTTAACTACTCCCTCTGGCCCTAAAAAGATGTCTCATATTTTTCTAAATTTTGATGTATCTAGACTTCATTTAGTGTCTACATACATCCATATTTAGACAAATCTCCGACATCCTTTTGGGACCGGAGGGAGTATTATTTATATCATCCACCTTGTGCTTATTACAGTGCCTTTGTGCATCTACTTATTAATTACTAATGACACAGGCCTTGGTCGTACCATAATGGAGGATCCTGGCCAACATTATTGTGGCAGGTTTGTATATTCTAAAACTTATTTTACTGTCCATCATATAGTGTCAAGATTTTAACATTTATGCCGTGCAACTGCTTGAAGTTTAGGGTAGTCATTCACTAGTATCCGTGCTGTACTTCCTTGTACTTGTTGACCAATCACTATCTTTATATGCATGCAGCTCACAGTGGCATGTCTCAAGATGAACAGACCAGAGATTGCTGCAAAAGCTGTGGAGATAGCTGAGCGGCGCATTGCTACAGACAAATGGCCTGAATACTATGACACGCAGCGAGCACGCTTCATTGGGAAACAGTCTCGGCTTTACCAAACATGGTCTATTGCTGGGTACCTTGTCGCAAAGCAACTGCTCGACAAACCTGATGCTGCTCGAATACTCTGGAATGACGAGGACACGGAAATTCTTAATGCTTTTAGCACGAACAGGAAACGTGGCAAGAAAGTGTTGAAGAAGACATACATTGTGTGAGTTCTTAGCACTATTAAGTTATAGGATGTGTCTTCTGTACATACTTACAAAAGGTCGTGCTTTTGATGGAGGAACGCCCGTTGTTGGATGCTGCTATAATGAATGCATCTGGCCTTGCAAAAAGCACTTGCTTGAGCATTCCTCAGTTGTATACTTGTCATCACTTTTTGTACTCTCGACCAGTCCCATGTAGGTTAGCCATATACTCCATTTCACCTGAGAAATTTTTGTGGCTTTCAGTCGTATGTTCAGTGTCCTGAGTTCATTGTAGTTCTAACTTCTACCCATGTTCCTATATCACATGACAACCTTTGTGACTTTCATCCTATCTTCGCTGTCCTTGAGTTCCCAAGTAGCTCATGTGTAGGTTTCTTGGGATTTGCTACTTGCATGCATTTAAATTTCTTTGTTTTGGGATAAGGCCAAGTCAACTGAGAAAATCATATGCATTTCTCAGTTGACGAACCAGCCGTTCCATCTCATCTGCAATCGCTGGCGGAGCTTGTTGTTTAGAAAAACAGGGAAGTGATCCCCGGTTCCATTACCAAGATAACGGAATCTTACAGTGCCTTTGTCTTCTCTATCTTACTGACCATGTTTACTCCCACCATATCACAAATAGATGATGATTTAGACACGTCTCAAGTCAAAGTTGTAAAAATTTGTGAGTTAACAAAATTTGGTGTGAATTTGAAACATTTTTTTTTCGAAACGGTGAATCCTCGGCCTCTGCATCAATATGATGCATATGGCCCTTTATTAACTTATTAAGTCTAGAATCCACTCTGTTTACAACTCAAGGGTCACACAAAGTGGACACCTGGATCAGCGAACGGAAGAGTAAACTGTTACAATTATTATGAAACATCTATGAAGCGATTCTAGTGTGCAATCGCCATCTGCACCGGTTGAATAAATTCCGAGCTACCGTCTCCAAACGGTTGCACCCAGAATCCATCTCCACACGCTGCTCCTCTTGTTGGAGATAGGACCACATACGGATCCTGTGGGTAACCATAGGAATAACCTGCAAGAATGAGTGTTTTTTTTGGTTTGTTAAAAATAAAATCATTTCTTGTATTCCACATAGTCCATATCACAGCGCAAACTCCCACCCTAACAAGGATTAAATCTTTTTTGGGAATGCCCTTGAGCCAATTTCCAAACATATTAGTTATGTTCTTAGGAGGGGCTAATCCAAAAGTCATGTGAATAATACGCCAAACAAGTTTAGGAAATGGACAATCAAAGAAAAGATGTTGTATGGACTCCTTGTTGTCACAAAAACAACACTTCTCATTCCCTGTCCATCTTCTCTTAATAAGGTTATCTTTTGTAAGAATCTCTTTGCGATGAAGAAACCACATAAAAACTCTTATCTTGAGAGGTACCTTTATTTTCCATATGTATTTCTTCAAGTATTTGATATTGTCATTAAGAAGATCAAGATAAAGTGACTTGACTGTATAAACCCCGGAACTAGTTAACCCCCATACAAAAATATCTTTTTCATTAGAAAGTTGGACCTGCATTAGGCGATGTACTAACTGCAACCAAAGCTGCCAACGGTTATCTGTCAGTGTTCTTCTAAAAGAAATATTCAGCGGATTGTTTGAAAGCACGTTTGCAACAGAAACTTGTTTTCGCTGCACTATAGAATATAAAGAAGGGTATTGATGTGCCAAGGACTTGTTCCCTAGCCACGGGTCTTCCCAAAATCTCGTATTTTCTCCGTTACCCACTTTAAATGACCCTCTACTAAAAAAATCCTCCTTTATTTTCATTAGACCTTTCCAAAAAGGAGAGTCATTTGGCTTAACTGTTACATCTGATAAAGATTTAGAATGAAGGTATTTGTTTTGTATAAGTTCTTGCCACATTCCTTCTTCACTTAGCAACTTAGAAAACCATTTACTAAGAAGACATTGATTTTTAATCTCCAACACTTCTATCCCAAGACCCCCTTGATCCTTTGGTCGACAAATAATGTTCCATTTAGTGAGTCTATATTTACGTTTATGCCCATCGCTTTGCCAAAAAAATCGTGATCTAAAAAAGTCAAGTCTCTTTCGGACCCCTTTCGGTAACTCGAGAAAAGAAAGCAGAAACATGGGTAGACTGGTGAGTACCGAATTAATCAAAACTAGATGGTCGCCATAAGACAGAAGTTTTCCAATCCAACTACTAAGTTTTCTCTCAAACCTATCTTCTACCGGTTTCCACTCGCCATTTTTTAACCTACGGAAGTGAATCGGAATCCCCAAGTACTTGAACGGTAGGGTTCCGGATTCGCATCCAAATAAAATCGTTCTTCCTCTTCTTTAGCTTTACCAAAACAGAAGATTTCAGCGGAACTGCAGAAGCGATGAGTAATGCACATCCTGTCTGGTGAGTTAATCTAGATCCAATCTATCATAATGCATCTTTGTAGAGAGATCTGTAGGAAGAAAATTTTGTTTTCTATCACATTCCTCAACATCGAGGGCCGCCTCCTCCGAGCAATAGCTAATTTGTAGAAGCCTCCAAGGGCTCCACTACGCACATCAGTACCAATCAGTTTGATAGGAGTATGTTGTTTTTAGATATAATAAATATTTTGTTGTTCCATAATTTAAGATAATACTTGCTTACATTACATATGCTAATTTTGTTGCTTGTCGTGTGAAAAACGTGTCATGTAGCTAAGCTTCCCATGCAGCCACTCCCTCGCCAAATCCCACCCTCTCAGCTGCATCCAATGGCCTTCGGGTACGCCGCTTGTTGAGGCTAAAATCAGCATTTCCCTTATTTAGATTTCCCGTTCGGTAATAGACAACTATATAGAGAGAAGGATTTGTCCGGGTGAAAATAGTTCATTACCAAACTATCCAATAAAAGGCGGATAGATTGCTAACCTCCTCTTCTGCCCTCAAAGGAGGAGGCGGAACAGGAGGACAAAATCTATCTGGTTCGGACAATTCCTCTAGACAATTTTGACCTATGGCATCGTCTCTTCTATATCTAGTAAATAGTTCAATGTCTCTCGTCAGTTTTTGCTCATTCTGCATTCTTTCTTGAACATTTTGTTCTTCTCTTTTGCAATGCCTTTCTGTTTTGCAGCTACGGCTGTTGGTCCTGTTTTTGCAACGGCATTGTGATCTTCACTTGTTTGATTTGCAGGAACCTGTCCCTTATTTACACTAGCCTAGCATTATTATTAATATAAAAAATATTCTAAATTTTGACAAGGCAAGATGCCTGTGTCACGAGGCGCCAAGCCTTCTTCCTCGAAGGCGGACCCCTTCGACTCTGACTCCGACGATGATCTCGTGCCAAAAAAAGGAGGCAAGTCTTCCGCCTACTCGGTCCCTGCCGGCGGCAAGAAGCAGTACAAGGACGGGTTCCGAGACACAGGAGGGCTAGAGAACCAGTCGGTGGAGGAGCTCGAGAACTACGCGGCGTACAAGGCCGAGGAGACGACCGACGCGCTCAACGGATGCCTGCGCATCGCCGAGAACATCAAGCAGGACGCCACCAACACGATGATCACGCTGAACAAGCAGGGCGACCAGATCGGCAGGACACACGAAAAGGCTGTCGAGATCGATCAAGACCTCACCAAGGTGCACAACGTACTTTTGTATAGACTGCGTGCGACATGAACAAATTGGCATCATTCTCACAAACACCTAGGCCTATTTGAAACGTGAGTACATATTTCTGGCTCTAAATGGTAATGCGTTCCATGCCTAGGGAGAGTCGCTTCTTGGGAGCCTTGGAGGGTTCTTCTCCAAGCCATGGAAGCCAAAGAAAACGAGGCAGATCAAGGGGCCAGCCCAGGTGTCACGAGGTAAGTACAATTTCTTTATATTAGCACACTTGAAATACTCAGATCATGAGTTCTCTATACTCATTGTCCTTTCCAACTCAACCAATGTCATGAAACAGACGATTCCTTCAAAAAGAAGGCAACCCGAATGGAACAGAGAGATAAGCTAGGGCTTAGCCCTAGAGGGAAGGGGAATACCCGCCATTACGGCGAAGCTACAAGCGCCATGGACAAAGTTCAGGTTTGTGCTCTCTCGGCTCTGGTTATGTACCATGGAAAAACATCTATGCCAACTATTAGCATATTTAGCCGCGGGTTCTGTCTTGTCAGGTGGAGAAACAAAAGCAGGATGATGCCCTCGACGATCTCAGTGGCGTGCTGGGGCAGCTCAAGGGCATGGCCGTCGACATGGGCTCGGAGCTTGACAGGTAAATTTTGTTACTGTGCGAAACAAGACTCGAGATTTTGAATCGAGTTTCTAATGTATCAACCGATGTTTCAGGCAAAACGAAGCACTGGATAATCTGCACGACGACGTGGAGGAACTCAACGCCAGGACGAAGGGAGCCAATGCACGCGCGCGTAAGATCATCGCCAAATAGGCGTAAGATCATCGCCAAATAGGCGTCCAACTCCGCCATTATTTGCAGCGAATGGAAGAAAATCAGAGATTGTTGTGGAAACGGCCTCACCGGCACAGCTTTTGGTTGCCAGTTACCCCAGTTTTGTTTTGCTCATACGTTGTGACATGTCTCGCTCTATCCGGATTCCGGAGTCTATATTCTCAAGATTAACTGGTCCTCTCCGTGATGAAAGTCGTATGGTATATGCCTGTATCAATAGATGTATGTCAAGGGGAAGAAATTACATACTTGTTGACAGCATAAGAAATATTCATCACTACTACATGTCAAAAGATAAAAGGAGACACTAGTTTGTAACAACAGTATATAAAGTCACGTGAACACATAACATAGTATATCTGGAGCTACCAATAGATTCTGTTCTGACCAGTGATGAGTAGCACCATTTGACTTGCTTTGTGAGACATAATAAAGATCTATCAACTTTATTAGCCCATCTAATGGAACATGTACCAGGCACGTTAAGGCTTGATCCAACCAAAAATGCAAGGAGCTGCAAAAGTAGAATGGTGGGGTTTGGCTTGGATAAATTTTCAGACGGCATTCAAGAATATGTGAAAATTCTTACCTCACAAACAGGGAAAATCATGTATGTGTATAAATTCTTATACCTCACAGGATCCAAAGCGTCTTGCATAGATGTATGTGTGATCAGACGTTGTTTCGTTGTTATCGGGAAATAAATAGGGTATGTAAGTCACTAACCTCACCGTTAATGATTGTCACTGATCATCTCCAATGAGTTAATGATCTCCTGAGGCGATCTAAGTACTGGTACAGTATGTATTTAAGAGTCCAGACTCGCTGCAACAGTCCCCACGCAAAATTCAGAAAGACACAGGAAAACAGAGCTGCAAAAAGCAACTGGTCATATCCATTGAGGTGGTGATCTCCAAAGGACTAAGGCAATCTAGGTCATCTAGCACTCCATCCGTGTACGGATTTTCAACAGACTATCAACATGTGCATCAAAATTCAGAAAAGCACACCAAAAGCAGCAGCAACATTTATAAGAACAGAAACCTCTAATGGACAAACCGATCCGGTGAGCATTTCTTAACCTCACATAGAAATTCGCGATTCTAGCAAAGCTCTCCTCCATGAAAGCATATGGAGTTTGTGATTTTATGAGCATTCATAATGTCAGAAATTCACGATCCAGGCATCCCGCGAGACCTACTTGGCGTCAGGGGCGTACTCCACGCGCGAGACCTACTTGGCTTGCTTCGCGGGGCGCACGGCGCTGCCAGCCGCCAAGCAGGTGTGGTCGTCCTTTGCACCGTTGAAACACAAGATGTTTGGATGGCTGGCTATTCAGGATCGGTGCTGGATTTCGGAGAGGCTGGCTCGTAGAGGCCTGCCAAATAATGGAGTTTGCCCCTTGTGCGAGCTCCACGCCGAGAGTATCAACCATCTGCTGCTCCAATGCCAGTTCTCCCGAGGTGTTTGATTCAATGTGCTGCGGCACCTTGGCCTGCAACGGATCACTCCGGGTCACGATGATGTGCTTGCAGTTTGGTGGCCGGCTGCATCCACGGCGGTGCTCGCCAATCTCACCGCGAGCTGAACTCCCTCTGCCTACTCACCTTGCTTGCCATATGGCTGGAGCGCAACGCGCGGATCTTCGACAACGACTCCTGTTCCACATCCGTACTCGCTGCACGCATCAAGGATGAATGGCGTAGTTTGGTTAGCTGTAGAGGTAGAGGTTTGAGAGGAATCCGACTCCGCTAAGCGCCTGCGTGCGCTAGGTTGATCGGTTTTTGGTTCCCTACCTTGTAACCGGTGGTCTGAATTCTTTGTCTCCCCTGCAATCTTAATACAAAAACCGCAGATCTCCTGCGCATTCTCGAAAAAAAAACGATCCAGGCATATGCTGTAGTCACATAAAAAACACTCATACCTTTCAAGACACCATAAATTTGAAATTCTAGCAATGCTCTCATCACACATGAAACATTCTTGTAACATCAAGATGCCACAGTTTGCAATTCCAGCAATACTCTCATCATGCACAGAACATCCTTACACCAGCAAAATAACATAATTGCAACTCTAGTCTCTAGAACATCCTTTGCACCACCGATAAATTTCCCATTCTCCCATATGCCATCCTCACGCAAAACGCATTCTTACACTACCAAGACAGACACAGTTCGAAATTTCAGCATTGCTCTCATCAGCACTGATCGATCTCAGGCGATCACCGATATAGTTCAAGTAAGCTGCTCACATATGGACTAGGTCGACAAGAGCCTTGGTCACCTCCTTGACCAGGTCGGCGTGGCGCATCTCCACCTTTATCTGCATTACCCTCTGCTTCTTGATCTTCTCGTCAATGGAGAGCGCCTTGTCGTTGTCGTTGTCCATCTTCCCGAACTCCCTCTTGCACAGTCCCGGGCGCGCTGCCTCCAGCCCTTTCACCTCCTCTGCCAGGTACGGGTAAGCTGGTACATATCCTCGAAGCCCTTGCACTCATGACCGTTCGCCCCATTCGCCGCCACAGCAGGGCCCTGTTGCCGGTCCAGACGAGCTTGGAGAGGTCGAGGAGCCGGCGGTCGTGTTCCTTTGCTCGGGAGCTCGCCCCTCTTGCTGAGTGTGAGGTACCGGGTCCTCAGGCTTCTGACCTTGGAATGGAGATCCTTGCTGGGAAAAGATGCGGCTAAGCGCCCTACCAGCTACACCCGCCTATCTCCACCGTTAACTGTTCTAGGGATTCATGTGGATTGTTGTTCTATGTCAGGTCATTATGTGCTGGGTTTGACTTTTTTCTGCTACCAGTCTGTCTCTCGTATAAAATCCAAAAGTTGTCGCGCGCTCTTTTTCTCGCATGCACCAAGTTCCCCTCTCTCCTCTTCATTCTCTCTCAAAATAATACTCCCTCCGATCAGAAATAAGTGTTTGAGATTTATACTAACTTAGTACAATCACCGACAGTTATTTCTGATCGGAGGGAGTATTTATTTACTCAGTTTAGGTTCACGTGGCTACATCATCTCTGCCACCAAATGAAAATGTTGGGCAGAAAAAGACAAGCTCTGGCAGGACCCTCCTCTAATTAAAACTGCTAGGTTACTGTACAAGTTCTGTGACCATCCCAGATTCCAAAACTTTGCTTGCTGCTTGTACGGTGTGGATAGAAGGTATAGCTGAGGCGGGCCTTAGAAAAAACGCTCTCTCCTTGCTGCCGTAGTTAGGGTTGTCGAGCTTCCCGGCAAGGACGGGGACGAGCTCGCTGCGGGAAGGTGTCGTGCTGCTTGTGGTGAGCGGCGAGGGCCTCGAGGATACGGACCTCGTCGTTGGTGGACCAGATGCGTTCGCCTGGCTTCCTGGTCTCGGCCGCTGACAGGGACTTCTGGACCTCCGCCTCCGTCTTTGTGGCAGGCTTCGCCGGCGGCGCTTCCTCCTCCTACTCGTCGCCCGAAGTGTTGGAATCCTCCTTTTTTTTGCGGCTACGGAGACTGCTTCTTCGGAACGGAGGGAGGGGCCGCGCGGGTGGGCTCCTCCTCCCCTTCTTCCTCCTCCTCCTCCTCCTCGTCGCTGCCGGAAGCGTCGGAGTCCTCTTTCTTTTGCGACGGTGGAGGCTGGTTCTTGGGCGGCACGGGAGCGGGCTCCTCCTCCTCCTCCCGATCATTATCCTCTTCATCACACGACTCCACCTCCCCGACCTTCTGGGACGGCGCAGGCGTGTTCTTCAGGGCGGGGGTGGCGGTGGGGACTGGGGAGTCGGCAATGGCATCTTCCTCATCCGACTCATCGGAGCGAGAGCGCGAGCCGGAGCGGGTCTCATCAGAAGATTCAGCTGGCAAGGGCGGAGGCGGCGGGGCCGCCTTCTTCGCGGCGCGCTTCGGGGCCATCGCCGGAGACTAGGGTTGAATGTTGAGGGAAGAGTGTCAGACCTGCAGGGCAAAATTTCATGGAAGAGAGAGAGGATGAACACATGTGTTTTGCCTTGCAAACGTTGCAACTTTTCCTTGTCTTTCTCTGTTATTTATACAAAGACTAATACTGAAAAGGAGAGGGGTGTCTGAGCTGTGCGGCCGCGCAATCCACGACCACTCGCCACCTCCCTACAATGCCGTCATGCTTGCATGATCTCGTGCCATGCCACGAAGCTAGCAAGGCAGCCCAACTACTTAGCTACAACTAAGGAGAATCGTTCATGGCAAGAACAAGCTCCTGCACATGCCATTTTATTCTTAACTGAAAGAAAACTAACAGCTAACTAGGCGCAGGATTATCCAGAGTCAACCACAGGATTATCCAGAGTCAACAAATCCACTCCTAATCCTGACGCCTTGACGAAACCTCCATGACGCCGAGCTTCAGTCTTATCTCCAAGAACTTGACACGGCCCAGCGCCATGGTTAGAACATCAGCGAGCTGGCCGTTGGTGCAGACATGCTCAACGTCCACCTTGCCGTCCTCAATGCATTCACGAATAAAGTGATAACGTGTGTCGATGTGCTTACTCCATTCGTGATGCATTGGATTCTTGCTTAGCTCGATCGCGGACATGTTGTACACATACAACTTCACCGTCACTGGAGGTCTGCCGATCAACTCCCCGAGAAGCCTGCTCAGCCACACTCCTTGGCAAGCTGTCGTTGCCGCTGCAATGTACTCCGCCTCACAAGACGAGAGAGCAACGACCTTCAGCTTCTGTGACGCCCACGTGATGATGCCAGAGTTGAGGAAGAAGGCGATGCCAGTCGTGCTCTTGCGATCATCGATGTCGCCGGCGTGATCGCTGTCGCTGAACCCCGTCAGTACACGGTTCGACGTCGTCCCCTTCACGTAGCAGCACCCATATTCGATGGTGCCACTGACGTAGCGCACTATTTGCTTTACTGCCGCCCAATGCGCCGTCGAGGGAGCCTCCATGAATATGCTCACCATGCTGACGGCATGCATGATATCCGGCCTGGAGTTGCAGAGATACCGCAGGTTGCCAACAACGCTCCGGAAGCGCGTGGCATCGACGGCATCTTCAGGGATGGCCTTGCTTAGCTGCAACCGATTCTCCATCGGTGTGTGACAAATGTTGCAGCTAGCCATGCCTGTCGCATCCAATATCTTCTTGGCATAGGCGCTCTGACAGAGCGTGATCGTGCCTCCGTCTTGCTTGACCTCGAGCCTAAGATAGTAGCTCAGCAGGCCGAGGTCACTCATGTCAAACAGATGGTGCATCTGCTCCTTGAACGAGGCAATCTCCTTCTCATCCGTGTTAGTGATGATTAGGTAGTCGACGTAGATGCCAACGATGAGCATTGCCTTGTCGTTGTGCTTCTTGTACACCGTGTGCTCCATGGGGCTCCGCTCGAACCCGAGCGATGCAAGCGATGCGTCGAGCTTGGCGTTCCAGGCCCGTGGTGCCTGCCGTAGCCTGTAAAGAACTTTGTGCAGCCGCAACACCTTGCCTTGGTTGCCGACGCTAGCGAACCCTGGTGGCTGGTGTACGTAGACCTCCTCTGCGAGATCACCGTTAAGGAACACTGACATGACGTCCATGTGATGTACCTGCCACCCACAGTGAGCGGCAATTGCTAACAGTAGCCGCACGGTCTCCATCCGTGCCACTGGCGCGAATACCTCGTCGAAGTCTACCCCCTGCCGCTGGGCATAGCCCTTTGCGGTGAGGCGCGCCTTGTGCTTGATCACACTGCCTCTAGATCCATCTTCACCTTGAAGACCCATTTGAGCCCAATTGCTTGATGTCCTTGAGGGAGTGAGGCAAACTCCCACGTTTTGTTGTTGCGGATTGACGCCAGCTCCTCATCCATGGCATGTTTCCAGCATGCTTTAGCTAGTGCATCATCCATGCTAGCGGGCTCCTCTGCTTCAGCAAGACAAAGTTCGTCCTCGCCGACCGCGACAGCTTCTGTGGCCATGACAAAGTCGGCGTACAGTTTGTTTGGCTGCATAATGCCACCGCGTGCACGAGTGATCATCGTGTGCAGATGTCGTGGAGGAGTGGGGCTCACTGTTGCAGGCGTGGCGCTGATGCCTGACGATGGATGAAGCTACGACCCCGGCGTGCCTCCATGTGCGATGGGCATCGATGTCAAAGCATGAGTTGTAGGCTGCATCTCTATCGCGGCAGAGGTTTGAAACCGATTTTCTGCCGCGCCATCCGCTCCTACCTTGACCTCGCCTGTGGCCGGCTAGGAGTAGTACTCCACGTGGAACGGGGCAGCCGTCTGTGTGCCCTCTATCCCCTCCCAGTCCCAGCGAGCTCCTTCGTCGAAGACAACATCGCGTGTGACATGCATGCGATTCCTGTCAGGGTCGAAGACACGGTACGCCGTTGTGCCAGGCTCATAGCTGAGGAAAACCATTGGGGTGCTCCTGTCCTCCAGCTTCGACGGGTGTGGCTTCGTGACCTTCACATGTGCAATACAACCGAACACACGCAGGTAACTAACATCAGGCTTGTAGTCGTACCATACCTCGAACGGAGTCTTGCCATCGACGCTCTTCATGGGTGATCGGTTTAGGAGATAGACAACGGTCGACAATGCCTCTCCCCAAAACCTTGCGGGCACACCCATCACCTTTAGCATGCTTCGTGCAGTGCCGATGATCGTTTGATTCCCGCGCTCCACGACACCGTTTTGCTGCGATGAGTACGCTGTCGTGAGCTGCCTACCGATGCCTCGTCCGCACAGTACTCGGTGAACATGGCCACCGTGAACTCGTCGCCACGGTCCGTGCGAAGAAGGCGCAACTTGCGCCCTGTCTCCACTTCTGCTCTAGCCTTGAAGCGCTTGATGGCTGTTGCTGCTTGATCCTTCATCGTCAGGAACATGAGCCACATGAAAAGGCTCAGATCATCGACTAGCAGGAGGAAGTAGCGTCGGCTGGCAGGCGTCGCCGGCGTGATCGGGCCATAGAGATCTCCGTGCACCATATCAAGTAGGCATGTCGTACGCCTCTTGGCTTGCTGCAGGGACGATACCCGCCGCTGCTTCCCCACCAGACAGCCGCACACAACTGCTCCACGTGAGAGATGGACAGCAGCCCGCGCACCATGCCGTGGCGCGCAAGCTTCTAGAGCACGTCGAAGTTGAGGGGGCCAAATCGTTCATGCCACCTCCATGATTCATCGCCGCGCACCATGGCGAGGCACACTGGCTTGGCGATGTCCAACGTGACGATGTACAGCCGATTCCGTGCCCTGGGCACCTTGGCGAGGAGGCGTTATCGTTGATCGTGCAGCTTCAGGTAGCCATCACGGATTGTGATCTGGCACCCGTTCTCGTCGAGCTTCCGACCATGGGGTCGACGAGCCGTGGCTCTGATACCACTTGTCAGACCTGCAGGGCAGAATTTCGTGGAAGAGAGAGGATGAACACAGGTGTTTTGCGTTGCAAACGTTGCAACTTTTCCTTGTCTTTCTCTGTTATTTATACAAAGATTGAACCTGAAAAGGAGAGGGGTGTCCGAGCTGTGCGACCGCGCCATCCCACGACCACTCGCCACCTCCCTACAATGCCGCCATTCTTGCATGATCTCGTGCCATCCCACAAAGCTAGCAAGGTAGCCCAACTACTTAGCTACAACTAAGGAGAACCGGTCATGGCAAGAACAAGCTCCTGCACATGCCGTTTTATTCTTAACTGAAAGAAAACTAACAGCTAACTAGGCGCAGGATTATCTAGAGTCAACAAAGAGGTGGGTGTCGGCGGTGGCGGAGTCGGGGGTTTACTGCCGCAGAGAGTGGCAAAGAATAGCATCAGTGTGCTCTCTACGTTACCCACTACAAGGCCCAAATGGGCCGTCCCACAAGCTTTCTCTGTCATTTAGATTTAGGGCTCCATCCGGCCCATCTACAATTCTCAAGACCCACGGTGCTGGACCCTGAAAATGATTTTTCTGTGGCAAATGCTAGCCATCAGCCAGCCGTCTGATATTTGTAAAATGTCAGCCGCCTCTAGAGCCTTCCGATCCACTTAAGTGAGTAAATCCCGCGCGTCCGATCAATGTTGCAAAAATGGTTTGTACGTAGCAACTTTTTTAGAGTACGTAGCAAAAAATCCTGACAATGCTGCAAAAAATCCGTCAATGATGCAAAGAAAAATACGGATGTAACATTTTTATGTGTGTATGTAGCATTTTCTAAAATGCGACATCGCTTTTCAACATTACTATGTGAATCTAGAAAATTTTGCCACATGTAACAAAATCTTCTGTAACATTTTGAGTGTGACCATGTAGCAAAAAATATACAATATGTAGCAAATCGCTAGTTGTTTGTATCAAAAAGTAGTCGCGGTCTGTAACAAAATAGTTCATTGGATCCAACATTTATGCCTAAATCATCTAGCATTTCAGAAACAACTATGTAACGTTGGAGCAATATCTTTGTATCATATGTACATAAATTATTGTAGCACTTTTCCGCATACTTGCACAACAAAAAGGTACACAAAATGTAGCAAAATTGTAACACTATGTGTAACATCGAAAAAAATTGACCTTCCCCAATGACCATGGAAGCACCACCGTGGCCAAACTGGAGCCTGCCGGCCACGAATTCTCTACAATGGATGTCCTCGCATGAAGCCCATATCATGGATTTGCAAGGCGTCCCTCTTCTCATGTCTGATGGCATGTGGATTGTGGGGGATCGGAGCTCGCCATCCATGGAAATCTCAGCAATGGCGAGGTCGCCATCGTCCATTCCCATGGAGAAAAAGCTAGCAGGGGTGGGGAAGAGGGAGCATCAGCTTGAGGCCTTGTTTACTTCTAGGGTATTTAAGGGGATCAGAGGGGATTATTTCGTATCCCGAAACTTCCCCGATAGGTTGTTTACTAGTCCGGGTTTTGAGAGGATAATCCCGAGATATCCCCACAAATCCCCTCCACTCTAGTGTATTTTTGGCTAGATTAAAAAATCTTCATCATGGTAGAGTATTTTTGGGGAAGAGTATTTGAGGGGATTTGGGAGTATTGGGTGAAACACCAAATCCCCATATATCTCCACATTTTTCGGGGATGGAAATACAAGGCCTGAGGGAGAGGAGACATAGCGATGGCGGGATGCGGGGCAAGAGCCGGCGTCGGACTCAAGTTCCAAGGGGGTGCACACGGAGGATCCCGAACTAGGCAAGGCTGGAGTCTGGACCGGCTAATTGGATGCCATCTGAGCTTCCTCCGGGATGCGCACGGCCATGCGTGGCGGCGGGTGGAGGCGGATGCCTGCGGGTCGGCTTGCAACTGGGCGGGGGCGGCGCATCACAGAAATCGCGTGGGGTGGGGGAGAGCTCGCTCATGGTCGAACTGGCTGATGGATCATGTAACAACTCAAAAATTTGTAATCCATTTCTTATTAATTAAAATGCCAAATGAGGACCAAGATAAAACTTTTTGTCTCATATCGCATGCATGCATAGTATTTAAATAATGGTTGTTCTATGATTTCATGTGTGCTATAATTTGTTGTGAAATATTTAGTTAATCCCCACTTAACTAACAGAAGCATTAGAGAAGAACCACAAAGACCAAAGGAACCAGAAGCAAAAGAAATAAAGAAAAAGAGAAGAAAAGTTGATCTAGAAAAAGTTAACCACTACCCTACTTTGAACACTTAGATTAAGCTCTCTGCAACTCAACTCAGTGTGTGGTGAGTTGGTTGAGCTTGACCAGATCACATACTTACTCAACCAAAGTTTTTCAAACAAAGACTCAAACCAGAACCCCACTCAAACATCCGCCAAAAACCGAATCTGAATCAGCAACCGAACCTCATTTTCGAATTAAAATTTTTGCAAAACCTTTTCTTTCTTCAGGACAAAAATAGTTTTGGAGTCCTTGAGGAATACCTTGACAACCCACGGTGGCAGATTTCAAAAATTTGAATTTTGAGTTGGTTCAGGCATTTCGTCGAACACCTGCGAACCAGATTTCAGAAAATCAACTCTACTGTTGATGACGCCGCCGCCGTACGTGTTCGTACTCGTAGGTGTACCCGATGTTGCGGTAGACCACCTCTCTGTCGACTCCACAACCCCCCTGCCCGGACCCTGCCCGTGAGACCTGGGAGAAAGGGAGGAAAAGGCCCGGATCCCCTCTCCTTTCCTCTGCCTCTCTGCACGACCCCGACCCGCGTGAGCGCGCCAGGGCACGCCTACAGTGCCCAGACACCGTGACCGCACCTCGCAGCATGCTCCCAAAGCCGCCGCGCCCGGCAGCGACCGTTGCACGCCGCCGGACCCCCACAGTCGGCCACCTCCGCTCCAGCCCTCTCCCGCCTATAAAAGGCCCTCCTGTTCGCCTGAATAGAACCACACCGCCCCCAGCACCCTCCTAGACATACTCCCCTCCCCCCGAGCTCTTCACATCGACCTCGCCGGAGCCGGCCGAGCTCCCAGGGCACCGCGCGTTCCCGGCGACCGGAGCGTTGCCCCGACCTGCCGCCGGTCCAGGGCGGCCGAGAAGCCTCTCCTCCGCCGCCGTGACATCCCGCCGCCGCCTCTCCTTCCTCTACGCCGCCCCACTCCATCGCCGTCCTCGTTACTGCAAGCTCGCGGTGAGTCTCGTGAAGACGACTCCTCCGTGCGTACCGATTCGGTTAGGCCGGCCTGACATGCCTGGCCCGCTGGCAGGCCAGCGACATATTTTTTTTTTGCTCACCCGACCAGCTTAGCCTAGTGGGCCGGCCTAGTAAAAGCCTGTGCGTGCGGCCCAGCTTTCATTTAGGTTTCGACCCGTTCCAGTTATTCGTTTTTCCCGCCCGATTAATTGTTTCAAATTCAATTCAGCACTAGTTTTCAATTCAAATTTCCCAGAGTTTTACAAATCCGTTCCTAGCAAATAAATACTCGTTGGAAAGCTTAGGAAATAATCTAGCCACTGGAATTGGTTATAATCCAATTTGAGTTAGTTATCGAATTCACTAAAAATACTTTGACCGTAGCTTATTAATCTTGGGAAATTTTTAGAAAATTGTCTCAACCTTCTAAAATTTTGAAACTTGGCTTATGCCCTCACTAGTCAACTTATATACTATTTAGTTCAGTCTTCTTCAACTAAAACCTTGTTAGTACCCTCCATTAACTTCTAATCCAATCTTAGTGGTAGCATAAAATGATAGATCTTATTGAACACTTAGTTTGATAGTTACCCCCACTAACAACCACTTAGTTAATCACTCTCCTCTTGAACTAGTCCTAATACCTCTAGTCCCATACCAATGCTAAGGAGGTGATCAACACTTAGCACTTGGTAGAAAAATCTAACTTGCACACTTAATGAAAACTTGGAAGAAAACTTGCAAACCAACTCAATAAAATCTAACATGAACCTTATTGTCTGAAAACAAGTATGTGTGTTTGGAATGTGGTTAGTATTGTTTAGTGATTGTGTGCTTTGTGTTTATTCGTTATTAGACGCTAGTGTTGCTGAGGAGGATATTGAGGGGGGATTTTATCAAGAAGAAGAAGACTACCCAGGACACTTTGCCAACCAAGGCAAGCCATCTTTTGAATCATACTCCAAATGCCTAGTTTTCCTATTGCATTCTACTTGTTTTTAAATAAATTGCATGATTGAATTGCTACTTTAGAATGATAATTGTGTAGTGGTACCTTGCTTAGCAAGAGTATCCAGCTGAGTTAATCCTACCTTACTTAGTGGTATCATCACTCTATATAGTTGCTTAGTCGCTAATAAAATTGAGGCCACCTATAAGGGGAACCCTATTTGAAATGGGTGACTTGAACTTGACAACTTGAATTGGAGATTTCTCCTACATGATGGTTTTATGAAGGAAAATAATCTTGACTAATAACTATGGAATGTATTTGCAAATTGATAATAAGTGATGTACCATGTGAGCCAACCATTACCGTACGACCACATTACCCCTAAATGGGAAGGGGCTTAGTCCGTAGCTTGTTTACCCTAGTATGGGAGGTCTTGTATCATCCTTTATAGAAGTGCACCGTGCGCGGGTACTTCTGAACCGAGTGGAAATTCCATTCATCCGGCACTCCGGAGCGGGCAAAACTAGAGGCGCCGGAACGGGGTTTCCGTATCCCGGGCTCTAGGAAAGGATCCTGTACTAGAGTGAGCAAGTGAAAGAGTTTGTTTGATTATCTGAACCTCGCATACTTTGTGTATGACGAACCGTGGATTTCTCCCGGCAGATGTATCGAATCTTGTGGGTAAAGTGTACCCCTCTGCAGAGGTTTCAAACTATTCGAATAGCCGCGTCCTCGGTCATGGACAGTTGGCAAGCTGTACTTGACTTTTGTCAAGAATGTTAACAACTTACGGTGAACTTGGTGAATGACTTGACTTGACATTGATGTTGACCAACACTTGAAGTTCCTCTTTAGATTGAACTTAGAGAATTAAATCTTCTTCTCTACTAATGAACATTCTTGGGAAATAAAACTAGCTTTTGCCAATAAACTTAGTGCTTAGTCCACCATATCAACCTTGCATATCTACTTCATCATTTTGTTTATAAGATGGTTTGCGAGTGCATCCAATGTACTCATGGCTGTGTCCCTGGCTATCAACTTGGCCAGACTATGGGGAAGATTATCCGGAGGAAGGTTATGAAGATGAGTACCAGAACTAAGATCATCGCCTGAGTCGCCATTGCCTGTAGGGGAAGGCATGGACCCAAAGACGTTATCTCCGCTGCTATACCGTGTTGTAATATGAACTTGGTCATTATGACCATTGTATTTGAACTATTCGTATTGTAATGTCTATGGAACTGGTTACCAACTACGTTATGTGTATCACAACAATGATTCTGGGATTGTGGTGGAATACATAACGGGCACTTTGAATTTCTGGAAATTCGGGTGTTACAAGTTGGTATCAGAGCCTAGGTTGACCATAGGAGACCTTAGTTAGAATGGGCGTTAAAACAAAACCTTGATAAAAGAAAGATACAAGAACGGTTGCAAAAATTGCTTAGTCTTTCCTCTCTAGTTGCAAAGTTTTATACATACTTCAGTTTTAGCTTACTTAAAATTTTGCACACTTGAGTTGATCACTAACTTGAACTAATTTAAAATTTTGTAGATGGCCCTGGTATTCACTGAGCAGTACCAGTTGGGCCAAGGTGGCAGCCTTTGTTTCGAGCGCGACCTCACCACTTTGACCTTGTTCCTGAACCGTCTGTACCCGGAATTCAAGGGAGCCGTGCTCAATGAGCACCCGGATGGAGAGCTACGGTGGCTCATCCGAGCTAGTTGCCGTGGCAAGAAGGGGATGTTGGGTTCTCCAAGGGTCAAGTTTGAGCTTGTGGAGAACACTTGGGCCGATGGTTTGGTCCGAGCGATGCAGGAGATGCACGCCCGCTTATGCGGACTGCACGTTGAAGAGGTTCAGGGAGGACGCTTCAAGGACTTTGCTCGGCGTGATGCGGAAGGGCGTCCCGCAAACATGCCAGGGCAAAATGAGCCGAGTTCATACATCGACCACATGGACTTCTTGCTATACTGCACTCAGCAGGAGGCAGATCGTGCCCGTACCAAGGCCAACCTTGAGCACTTCGCACTTGTGGAGGCAAGGAGCACCATCAGGATCCTTGCGAGGGATCGCAAGAGTCTTCGCCGCCAGCGCGATGAGAAGGATAAGACCATTGAGGAGTTGAAGGCCAATGTGGCTGAGCTGACTGAGTACATTGAGGATCTAGAGAGCCACCTTGGAGAGGAGGAAGGCATTGATCTCCGCAAGGAGGATAATGCCCTCATTAGTGACGAGGATGACTTCATGGAGGACCTTGATGATGAGGAGGATCCCGAGGAGAATGGATTCATTGTGGATGATGAGGGGGAAGACCCCGAGGAGCCCGATGTCTAGAGTTGGAGAGCCTCGTGTTATCTAGTATGAGTTCACCTTTAAGTCACTTCGTGTAGGTGTGAGTTGTATCCCCCTCTCTAGTAGACGAGTCGCAATGGTTTGATGTAGACCATTTGTAATGTGTGAACTCGTATGTGTGGTATGTTTGATGTTTGTTGAATGAAATATGAATTTGGCCCTTAAGGCCTTAGTAAGACAAAATTGCATCATATATGTTACATTTAAATCTTAGCAACTAGTTTTTCCCTCTTGTCTTACACCCATTATCTTCAGATGCCGCGAGCACCCCCACCCCCGAACCCGGAAGTAGCACAACTGCTAAGGTTGATCATGGAAGATCGGGAAGCAGCCCGAGCTGAGCGCCAAGCTAACTTGGCCACTCTTCAGCAGCTAGCCCAGATGGCAATGAACCACAACAATGGCAATGGAAATGGCCATGGTGAAGGAGAGAACAATGGCAATGGGGATCACCGATCCAAGTTAAGGAGTTTCCAAAATACCAACCCACCTATGTTCACTAAGTCTGAAGAACCCTTAGATGCTGATGACTGGCTTCGCACCATGGAGAATAATTTGGCAGTCGCCGGAGTTGGCGAACATGAGAAGGTTTTGTACACCACCCACTATCTTGCTGGAGCCGCAAGAGCTTGGTGGGATAGCACTCGTGCAATGCAAGCCCAAGGGTATGTGATGCCTTGGGAGGAGTTCAAGAGCAAGTTCAGCAAAGCCCATGTTCCTTTGGGATTAGTTAAAAGGATGAGAGATGAGTTCAGAAATCTGAAGCAAGGTTCCCTATCCGTGGTTGACTACCGTGACAAGTTCCTTACCTTGTCTAGGTATGCCCCAGATGACACCAACACCAATGAGAAGAAGCAAGAAAGGTTTCTGAATGGACTTCATGATGAGATGCAATGTGTCTTGGTCAGCATTCCCTTTGCAGACCTGGAGTCATTGGTAGACTCTGCCATTCAGATGGAAGGCAAACTAAAGCAAGCTGCAGAGAACCGCAAGCGCCGTATGATGTATCAAGGCAACTCAAGCAACTCGCAGAAGCCAAGGGGAAATCCACCTATGGGTTTTGCCCCTAGACCTATGAGGCCACCTGCACCTGCCCCGCGTCCCAACTTTCCCAACCGCCTGACCGGCAATAATTTCAACCGTACACCTCCAAGACCTAATGGCAACAACTTCAACCCCAATACTCCAAGGCCAAATGGCGCACCTGCGCTGCCCAAGTCTGGTGACAAGTCTGGAGTTACCTGTTATGAGTGCGGAATCAAAGGGCACTACTCCAATGAATGCCCTAAGAAGCTGAATGATGCATCCAAGACCACTGCTCCTGCTCAGCAGCAGCGCCGTGTTGGAAATGGCAAGAATTATCCACCAAGGAACCAGCCTCACCCTCGAGGCCGTCTGAATCACATGAATGTTGAAGAAGCTCAGGAAGCAACCGACGTTGTGCTTGGTATGTTCCCTGTTAATTCAGTTCCTGCAAGAGTTCTGTTTGATTCTGGAGCTTCACACTCATTTGTTACTAAGTTATTTGCTGATAAAAGTGGACTCCAACCAACACCCATGAAACATGCCATGTTAGTACAAATACCTGGGTCAACAACAAGGGCTGAGTGGAACTGTTTGGCAGTTCCCATAGAAATTCATGGAATAGCTTTCTTAGCCAATTTGATAGTATTGGGAACTAAAGGTTTGGAAGTAGTTCTTGGTATGAATTGGATGTCTTCCCATCAAGGAGTGATAGATTGTGCCAAAAAGACGATCACCATGAAGAGTAGCACTGGCATTGTAGTAAAGCATGTGTCCGTAAAACCACCCCAAACCACCAGATGTCATAAGAGTATCTCAGGACCAACTTTAGATCAAGTTCCCATCGTCTGTGAATACCCGGATGTTTTTCCCGATGAGCTACCCGGAATGCCACCGGATCGGGATATTGAGTTTATCATTGAGCTTATCCCTGGAACTGGACCTATAGCCCAACGACCCTATCGTATGAACCCAGCTGAACTAGTGGAGTTAAAGAAGCAATTGGATGACCTTTTGAGTAAGGGATTGATTCAGCCAAGTTCATCCGCTTGGAGATCACCTGTCTTGTTTGTGGATAAAAGTGACGGTTCCAGCCGACTGTGCACTGATTACCGCAAGCTAAATGATGTTACCATCAAGAATAAGTATCCTCTCCCAAAGATTGATGATCTGTTTGACCAATTGACTGGAGCTCAAGTCTTCTCAAAGATAGACCTTAGAACTGGATACCATCAACTGAAGATCCGTGCAACTGATATACCCAAAACAGCCTTCACTACCCGATACGGATTGTATGAGTACACCGTAATGTCCTTTGGATTAACCAATGCCCCCGCCTATTTCATGAACCTCATGAATAAGGTTTTCATGGAGTTTCTGGATAAGTTTGTTGTTGTCTTCATTGACGACATTCTTATTTACTCCAAGTCTGAAGAAGAGCATGCAACCCATTTGAGATTAATCTTAGAGACCCTGAGAGAGCATCAGCTATATGCCAAGTTTAGTAAGTGTGAGTTTTGGTTGAAGGAAGTTGGATTCTTAGGTCATGTATTATCAGCTGGAGGAGTTTCAGTGGACCCCAAGAAGATCAAATCAGTCATGGAATGGGAAGCCCCTACCACTCAAACTGAAGTTAGAGGTTTTCTCGGATTAGCAGGATATTACCGCAAATTTGTTGAAGGATTTTCAAGCATTGCAAGGCCCATGACCCAACTGCTGAAGAAGGACAAGAAGTTTGAATGGACCCCTAAGTGTGAAGAGAGTTTTCAAGAGCTCAAGAAGCGATTAGTAACCGCACCCGTCCTAACCATGCCCGATATCACCAAAAACTTTGATGTCTATTGCGATGCTTCCAAACTTGGACTTGGTTGTGTGTTAATGCAAGAGGGCAAGGTCATAGCATACCTCTCCCGGCAGCTTCGACCTCATGAAGAAAACTATCCAACCCATGATCTGGAGTTAGCAGCCGTAGTTCTAGCTTTGAAGACCTGGAGGCACTACCTTATGGGTAACCGTTGCGAGATCTACACTGATCACAAGAGTTTGAAGTATATTTTCACTCAGAAGGAGTTGAACATGAGGCAAAGAAGATGGATAGAGTTGATCAAGGATTATGATATGGAAATTCATTACCACCCCGGTAAGGCCAATGTAGTGGCCGATGCATTGAGTAGGAAGCCATGCACCTTGAATATGATGATCAAGGAGGAGCAACCTATGTTGCACCAAGAGTTTGAAAAATTTGGATTGGAACTAGTCAGCCAAGGATTCTTAGCCAACCTTGAGTTTCAACCCACCTTGATGAGCCAAATCAAAGAAGCCCAGAAGGGAAATGAGAGTATTGACGGAATTAAGCGCAGAATTAGTTCCGGCAAGGTGCCAGGATTTGAGGAAGATGACCAAGGAGTTCTCTGGTATAAAGGACGTATCTGTGTGCCTGCGGATTCAGAACTGAAGGAAGTTATTATGAAGGAAGCCCATGAGACACCTTACTCCATCCACCCCGGTGGAACCAAGATGTATCAAGATTTAAAGGAACAATTTTGGTGGCATGGAATGAAGCGTGAGATTGCACTGTTCATATCCAAGTGTGATATTTGTCAAAGAGTCAAGGCTGAACATCAACGTCCTGCTGGACTGCTGCAACCTTTGAAAGTTCCGGAATGGAAGTGGGAATCAGTTGGAATGGATTTCATCACTGGATTTCCAAGGTCTAGCCGCGGAAATGACTCTATCTGGGTTATTGTGGACAGACTGACCAAAGTTGCCCACTTTATCCCTGTCAAGACCACTTATACATCAGGACAGCTGGCAGATCTTTACCTATCCAGAATTGTTAGTTTGCATGGAGTTCCTAAAACCATAGTCTCTGATCGAGGTACCCAATTTACCTCAAGATTCTGGAGAAGTTTGCATCAAGCCTTGGGAACCAAATTAGCCTTTAGCACAGCTTACCACCCTCAGACTGATGGACAGACTGAAAGAGTAAATCAGATACTTGAAGATATGTTGAGAGCCTGTGTTCTAGCCTATGGAGCTAAGTGGGAAGATTGTCTGCCTTTCGCGGAGTTTTCCTACAACAACAGTTATCAAGCCAGTTTGCAAATGGCCCCGTTTGAAGCTTTATATGGAAGAAAGTGTCGTACCCCTTTGAATTGGTCTGAAACTGGAGACAGTAAGATATTTGGACCTGACATTCTGCAAGAAGCTGAGGAGAAGGTTCGCATGATCCGCGAATACCTCAAGGCAGCCCAGTCTAGACAGAAGAGTTATGCTGACAAGAGACGTAGAGAACTGACCTTCAAGATTGGAGATTTTGTCTATCTTAGAGTGTCACCTCTCAAGGGAATGCAGAGATTCCGAGTCAAAGGAAAGCTTGCACCAAGGTATATTGGACCCTTCAAGATACTAGGCCGCAGAGGAGAAGTGTCTTATCAGTTGGAAATGCCCCCTGAACTGTCTGAAGTGCACGATGTTTTTCACGTGTCTTTACTTCGGAAATGTCTGGAAGTTCCGGAGAAGCCAGAGATCTTCAAGAATATTGATCACCGTTCTGTGGATATCAACAAAGATTTGACCTATCGTGAAGTGCCTATCCGTATCCTCGAGGAAGCATATCGAACCACTCGAACCCGAAGCATCAAGTTTCTGAAAGTTCAGTGGAGCAATCACACAGAAGATGAAGCCACTTGGGAACGAGAAGATTACCTTCAGAAAGAATTTCCCAATCTTTTCAGTTTTTAGTTAGTGAATCTCGAGGACGAGATTCTTTTTAAGGGGGGAAGATTGTAACAACTCAAAAATTTGTAATCCATTTCTTATTAATTAAAATGCCAAATGAGGACCAAGATAAAACTTTTTGTCTCATATCGCATGCATGCATAGTATTTAAATAATGGTTGTTCTATGATTTCATGTGTGCTATAATTTGTTGTGAAATATTTAGTTAATCCCCACTTAACTAACAGAAGCATTAGAGAAGAACCACAAAGACCAAAGGAACCAGAAGCAAAAGAAATAAAGAAAAAGAGAAGAAAAGTTGATCTAGAAAAAGTTAACCACTACCCTACTTTGAACACTTAGATTAAGCTCTCTGCAACTCAACTCAGTGTGTGGTGAGTTGGTTGAGCTTGACCAGATCACATACTTACTCAACCAAAGTTTTTCAAACAAAGACTCAAACCAGAACCCCACTCAAACATCCGCCAAAAACCGAATCTGAATCAGCAACCGAACCTCATTTTCGAATTAAAATTTTTGCAAAACCTTTTCTTTCTTCAGGACAAAAATAGTTTTGGAGTCCTTGAGGAATACCTTGACAACCCACGGTGGCAGATTTCAAAAATTTGAATTTTGAGTTGGTTCAGGCATTTCGTCGAACACCTGCGAACCAGATTTCAGAAAATCAACTCTACTGTTGATGACGCCGCCGCCGTACGTGTTCGTACTCGTAGGTGTACCCGATGTTGCGGTAGACCACCTCTCTGTCGACTCCACAACCCCCCTGCCCGGACCCTGCCCGTGAGACCTGGGAGAAAGGGAGGAAAAGGCCCGGATCCCCTCTCCTTTCCTCTGCCTCTCTGCACGACCCCGACCCGCGTGAGCGCGCCAGGGCACGCCTACAGTGCCCAGACACCGTGACCGCACCTCGCAGCATGCTCCCAAAGCCGCCGCGCCCGGCAGCGACCGTTGCACGCCGCCGGACCCCCACAGTCGGCCACCTCCGCTCCAGCCCTCTCCCGCCTATAAAAGGCCCTCCTGTTCGCCTGAATAGAACCACACCGCCCCCAGCACCCTCCTAGACATACTCCCCTCCCCCCGAGCTCTTCACATCGACCTCGCCGGAGCCGGCCGAGCTCCCAGGGCACCGCGCGTTCCCGGCGACCGGAGCGTTGCCCCGACCTGCCGCCGGTCCAGGGCGGCCGAGAAGCCTCTCCTCCGCCGCCGTGACATCCCGCCGCCGCCTCTCCTTCCTCTACGCCGCCCCACTCCATCGCCGTCCTCGTTACTGCAAGCTCGCGGTGAGTCTCGTGAAGACGACTCCTCCGTGCGTACTGATTCGGTTAGGCCGGCCTGACATGCCTGGCCCGCTGGCAGGCCAGCGACATATTTTTTTTTGCTCACCCGACCAGCTTAGCCTAGTGGGCCGGCCTAGTAAAAGCCTGTGCGTGCGGCCCAGCTTTCATTTAGGTTTCGACCCGTTCCAGTTATTCGTTTTTCCCGCCCGATTAATTGTTTCAAATTCAATTCAGCACTAGTTTTCAATTCAAATTTCCCAGAGTTTTACAAATCCGTTCCTAGCAAATAAATACTCGTTGGAAAGCTTAGGAAATAATCTAGCCACTGGAATTGGTTATAATCCAATTTGAGTTAGTTATCGAATTCACTAAAAATACTTTGACCGTAGCTTATTAATCTTGGGAAATTTTTAGAAAATTGTCTCAACCTTCTAAAATTTTGAAACTTGGCTTATGCCCTCACTAGTCAACTTATATACTATTTAGTTCAGTCTTCTTCAACTAAAACCTTGTTAGTACCCTCCATTAACTTCTAATCCAATCTTAGTGGTAGCATAAAATGATAGATCTTATTGAACACTTAGTTTGATAGTTACCCCCACTAACAACCACTTAGTTAATCACTCTCCTCTTGAACTAGTCCTAATACCTCTAGTCCCATACCAATGCTAAGGAGGTGATCAACACTTAGCACTTGGTAGAAAAATCTAACTTGCACACTTAATGAAAACTTGGAAGAAAACTTGCAAACCAACTCAATAAAATCTAACATGAACCTTATTGTCTGAAAACAAGTATGTGTGTTTGGAATGTGGTTAGTATTGTTTAGTGATTGTGTGCTTTGTGTTTATTCGTTATTAGACGCTAGTGTTGCTGAGGAGGATATTGAGGGGGGATTTTATCAAGAAGAAGAAGACTACCCAGGACACTTTGCCAACCAAGGCAAGCCATCTTTTGAATCATACTCCAAATGCCTAGTTTTCCTATTGCATTCTACTTGTTTTTAAATAAATTGCATGATTGAATTGCTACTTTAGAATGATAATTGTGTAGTGGTACCTTGCTTAGCAAGAGTATCCAGCTGAGTTAATCCTACCTTACTTAGTGGTATCATCACTCTATATAGTTGCTTAGTCGCTAATAAAATTGAGGCCACCTATAAGGGGAACCCTATTTGAAATGGGTGACTTGAACTTGACAACTTGAATTGGAGATTTCTCCTACATGATGGTTTTATGAAGGAAAATAATCTTGACTAATAACTATGGAATGTATTTGCAAATTGATAATAAGTGATGTACCATGTGAGCCAACCATTACCGTACGACCACATTACCCCTAAATGGGAAGGGGCTTAGTCCGTAGCTTGTTTACCCTAGTATGGGAGGTCTTGTATCATCCTTTATAGAAGTGCACCGTGCGCGGGTACTTCTGAACCGAGTGGAAATTCCATTCATCCGGCACTCCGGAGCGGGCAAAACTAGAGGCGCCGGAACGGGGTTTCCGTATCCCGGGCTCTAGGAAAGGATCCTGTACTAGAGTGAGCAAGTGAAAGAGTTTGTTTGATTATCTGAACCTCGCATACTTTGTGTATGACGAACCGTGGATTTCTCCCGGCAGATGTATCGAATCTTGTGGGTAAAGTGTACCCCTCTGCAGAGGTTTCAAACTATTCGAATAGCCGCGTCCTCGGTCATGGACAGTTGGCAAGCTGTACTTGACTTTTGTCAAGAATGTTAACAACTTACGGTGAACTTGGTGAATGACTTGACTTGACATTGATGTTGACCAACACTTGAAGTTCCTCTTTAGATTGAACTTAGAGAATTAAATCTTCTTCTCTACTAATGAACATTCTTGGGAAATAAAACTAGCTTTTGCCAATAAACTTAGTGCTTAGTCCACCATATCAACCTTGCATATCTACTTCATCATTTTGTTTATAAGATGGTTTGCGAGTGCATCCAATGTACTCATGGCTGTGTCCCTGGCTATCAACTTGGCCAGACTATGGGGAAGATTATCCGGAGGAAGGTTATGAAGATGAGTACCAGAACTAAGATCATCTCCTGAGTCGCCATTGCCTGTAGGGGAAGGCATGGACCCAAAGACGTTATCTCCGCTGCTATACCGTGTTGTAATATGAACTTGGTCATTATGACCATTGTATTTGAACTATTCGTATTGTAATGTCTATGGAACTGGTTACCAACTACGTTATGTGTATCACAACAATGATTCTGGGATTGTGGTGGAATACATAACGGGCACTTTGAATTTCTGGAAATTCGGGTGTTACAACATTACACACTTTGCTTAATGCAATTATCTGTTGTTCGCAACTTAAAACTCATGGGGTGTTCGGATGATATCCCCGTGAGTGGATTATTAGTCATAGATGCAGTTGGATGGCGGTCTATGTATTTTGTTGTAATGCCCAGAGTAAATCGCATAGTGATCTTCTTGACATATCACGTTATCTTTATTCTATCAATTGCCCAACTGTAATTTGTTTACCCAGCATGTGTTATTTATCTTATGGAGAGACAGCACTAGTGAACTGTGGACCCCGGTCCTATTTCCATTATATTGCTATCACCTGTTTACTTTACTCGCATACTTCTACTGTTTTCCAGTCGATACGCTCATACCCTTTGTTTCAAGCAAACCGGTGAGATTGACAACCTCATCGCAAGTTGGGAACAAAGTACTTGGTTGTGTGTGTGCAGGTTCCACGTTGCTACTGGCTGAAGACGAGTCAACAAGTGTCGTAAACGGCGCCCTTGTTGGAGTGTCACTAGGGTATCAAGCATCACCTTCAGTCGTATTGTCTGCTCTTCTCCTGACCGATGATACGTCTCCAATGTATCTATATTTTTTGATGCTCCATTCTTGTTTTTACACCATTTCCCTAATGTTTCGTTACACTTCGTGGCACTTTTATGCATTTTCCGGAACTAACCTATTAACAAGTCGCCACAGTGCCAGTTCCCTATTTTCTGCTGTTTTTGTGTTTCAGAAGTGATACACAGGAAATATTCTCGGAATTGGACGAAACAAGTTCCTGAAGTCTTATTTTGTCCGGGAGCTTCCAGTCATCTAAAGAGAAGAAGGAGAGGGGCCATAGGCCGCCCTCACACAGGGCTGGCGCAGCCCAGCCCCTGGCCGCGCCGCCCTGGCGTGAGGAGGCCTGGGGCCACCTCCGACATCGCCCCTTCGCCTATAAAGACTCCCCGACGGGAAAAACCTAAACACCCGATAACTTTTCCAGAACACATCGCGATCCGCCGCCGCCGTCGACCCGAAGATCGGGAGGGTCCAGAAGCTCTTCCCGGCACCCTGCCGGAGAGGGGAATCACCACCAGAGGTCTTCTTCATCGCCATGCTTGCCTCCAGAGCGATGAGTGAGTAGTCTACCTTGGACTATGGGTCCATAGAAGTAGCTAGATGGTTGTCTTCTCCACCATGTGTTTCATGTTTAGATCTCATGAGCTGCCCTACATGATTGAGATCACCGTTATGTAATTCTACATGTTTGGTTGGTTGGGATCCGATGAATATTGGTGTTATGATTGAGTTGCTGTACTAAATTATATCTTTTGTTATCTCTATGTTGTTTATGATCTTGCATGCTCTCCGTTGTTAGTAGCTATCTTGGCCGAGTAGTTGCTAGTGACTCCAAGAGGGGGTATTTATGCTCGATAGTGGGTTCATGCCTCTATTTAACCTGGGGGAGTGACAGAAACCTCTAAGGTTGTAGATGTGCTGTTGCTACTAGGGAGAAAACAACATTCATATGCTCAAGGGCATATGCTTTGTTTACATTACACACTTTGCTTAATGCAATTATCTGTTGTTCGCAACTTAATACTTGTGGAGTTCTCGGATTGATTCGCCACAAGTGGATTATTAGTCATAGATGCAGTTGGATGGCGGTCTATGTATTTTGTTGTAATGCCCAGAGTAAATCTCATAGTGATCTTCTTGACATATCACGTTTATCTTTATTCTATCAATTGCCCAACTGTAATTTGTTTACCCAGCATGTGTTATTTATCTTATGGAGAGACACCACTAGTGAACTGTGGACCCTGCTCCTATTTCCATCATATTGCTATCACCTGTTTACTTTACTCGCACTGTTTACTTTACTCGCACTGTTTACTTTACTCGCATACTTCTACTGTTTTCCACTCGATACACTCATAACCTTTGTTTCAAGCAAACCGGTGAGATTGACAACCTCATCGCAAGTTGGGAACAAAGTACTTGGTTGTGTTTTGTGCAGGTTCCGCGTTGCAGCTAGCAAGCAAAGCTTGGACGAGGCGCCATATATAAATTGTCTGAAGCTGTCGCAAACTAGCAAGCATCACCTTCAGTCGTTATTGTCTGCTTTTCTCCTAATCGACAAACCTTGGTTTCTTAACTGAGGGAAAACTAGCTGCTATACTCATCATACCTTCCTCTTGGGGTTCCCAACTGGCTGGTCATTCACCATGCACAAGGAATCTTCTGGTGCTGTTGACAAGGACTTGAAGAATAAGAAGCTCCCACATCAACTACACTTTCCCACGTCAACCACGCGCCAGCAGCTAATTTTCTGGCGCCGTTGCCGGGGAAGAGTGGAAGACCTCTGCAAGGGGAGTTTTCACACGCACATCCTTTACTTTGTTTTAAGTTTTGCTTTTATTTTATTTTTGCTTGCATTATTTTATCAAAAAGTACAAAAAAATTAGTTCCTACTATAGTTGTTATTTTTGTTGGTCTGTTATTGTCTTGCTTTATCATGCTTTTTATCAATGGTTGGTTTCTTTGAAACTAAATCTTTTTGGCAAGGTGGGTTCACGGAAGAGCAGCAAAATTATTATGAGGAACACCGCTTGTCACAAAAAGGGAAACACTTATGGGAACAAATCAATAGATTGTCTATCATTGCTAGAAATGTATGCTCTACTTATAATGTTACTTATTGCTTTGATAGATCTTGTTGCTGTAGGAGGTATAAACACCTCCCTTTTCAATGTGAGTATAATGATGATGTTACCATATCTTCTTAAATTAATGGAAATTATGACTTTTATGATGTGGAACAAATTGAAGAATTTATTGCTTGGAAGGGTGCATTCGAACTTGCTTATTTGCTTGAAAATACTGATGATGCACCTTATAATATGAGGTTTATGATATACTCATATTTTGCTTCGACAATTACAAGGAAGGAAATGGCTATATTCTTAAATATCTTAATAGATGCTCTCCAACGGAAGAGACTAATGCCTTGAAGGAGCCTATGGAAGAAGAAATGGATGAAACTGGAAGCTCATTAGATGAAAAAGAGGAGGAGAGTGATGATCAAGAGGAGAAAGAATGGAGTTACCCATGTCTACCTCCTAATAAGAGTAACTCTCTAACTAATACCTTAATTGATCGCCCTCAATGCTTAACAAAAGAGGGTGAGTGTGATATTTATATTGTTGAGTTTGATGCTACTGAAAATTATTATAAGAGAGGAAAATATGGTTGTTGGAATTCTCATGTTACTAAAACACCTCTCTTTATATTGAAAGTTCTGAAGTTGCTCTTGTTTTATCTACCCATACTTGTTACTATGTGTTTCTTTGATTTATTTTCTTACAAGATTCCTATGCATAGGAAGTGGGTTAGACTTAAATATGTTTTATATTTGCTCCTTGATGCTCTCTTTTGCTTCAATTCATATTTCTTATGTGAGCATCTTCTCAAATTACTTGATTCGCAATTTTCTGCGCCTAGCTCAAAGGCGTTAAAGAAAAGCACTCTTGGGAGATAACCCAATGTTTTAGTTTCAGTACTTTTTCTTTATTTGAGTCTTGGAAGTCATTACTACTGTAATGACCGCTCCTTATCTTGTTTATTTTGTTTTTGTGCCAAGAGAAGCCTCTAATTTGAGTGAGGTAAAGATTTGGGGATGTTGCTGTCCTGAAACTGTTTTGATGTTGCACCGTAAACATTCGTATAAATTCTCTGTATATCTTTTGGACATGCGATTTCTTGTGCATATGCCCTAGGTTATATCCAAACTTTCGTTAGTTGAACACTTTTTGATTTGAGCAACAGAAAACCCCTCAAAATTCGACCTTTGTCAGCTGTTCTGTTTTGACAGATTTCTGCCAATATTTGTGTTTGCCGCTTTATCGCTTTCTTTTGAGTTCTTTTGATCATGGAACTTTTGGGGAAGTTGATACAGTAGTATTTTATATATATGTGGTGGTTTTGAGTTGAAACCTGAAGCAAAAATAGGTTGATTATATGTTATGCCTACAATAATGTTGCTAATAGATTTGTGTTTAGTTTTGTATGAAGGAAGTTTCAAGTGTAGGGATTGGAGAATGATGAGATGAGTTGAAGAATGGACAAAAGCTCAAGCTTGGGATGCCCATGCATCACCCCAAGAAATATCCAAGAAGTACAAGCGTCAAAGCTTGGGGATGCCCCCGAGGCACCCCTTCTTCATCGGCAAAAATCAGGTCACCTTTCAAGACGCTATATTTTTATTGCTTCATGCACTATGTGTTTTTCTTAGAGCGTCAGTTGTTTTAGTTTTCTTAGTTAGTTTAGTTTTGTTTGCTGCAATAAATGGTTGGACCCCAACAAATTTCCTTTGGAGGAGATGTACTCGTTTCATTTGCAAAGAACACTCCGTTTCATTCTTACAATATCACCGAGTGTCCTTCTTTTTCCGCTACTGCTTTTGGTTTCGTTTTTGCCTTGATTTGCGTTCAGACCTTGTCATATCTTTTCATCAAGGTGTATTTTTTGCCTCTGATCTTTATTGGTTTTCATCAAAAGAGGTGTTTATAAAAATTTCAAATGGTGTTGGAAAAGAGAAAAAGCTTTATGCAAAATAGTGGTACAAGAAGGAGCTCGTGTAGACTGTGGCTTAGGCTTTTTCATGTCTTGCTTGATGTCTTTTTGATAGTATGCTTAGTGGTTTTGCTGTAGCATGACTTGTCTCAAATAACTGAGATTGCTTAATGAGCCTTTGAAAAAAATCATGTGTTGTTTTAATTGTTTGGAAGCATTATTTTGGTTTTCTCCTTGATGCTTTATTTGGGTTGACTTGGCGCATGCTCACACATGTTAGACTCTTACAAAGTCGCCATTAGCCTCTATGATCATTTAGTTTTTGTCTTTTGATGCCATCTTATGCTTCTTTTAATGTCGCTTTGTCGCTTTGCATGATTATGGCCATTATTGCTCTCTTAGTTGGTCGCTCCCAGTCTTTGCTAGCCCTCGCCTTGTACTGAGTATGAGCTCTACTCGTGCATCCAACTCCTAAAAGCCAAAGTTTTCCAAAGTGTCCACCATACATACCTACTAGCAATTTGCTATTCCAAGTAAATTTGACTTGCTTTTATTTTCTCTTCAAATTAAACTCTTACCAGTGTTATGCGAAATTCGGTCAGTAAAGCTCTCACGAACCGGAAGGCACACTTTACTTTTTCTGTTCTTAAAATTTGACATTGCAGTCTCTTATGTTGAGTTGTTATGCTTGCAAGTTGTAAGTTGGAGACTAGCCCAGCCATGCAGTCATGGGTAAGCTTTCAATATTGCACTTCTATTTGAGTTGATATCGTGATCTTTTGTTTATGGATGCCCGCGGTGTGAAATGAATTGGGAATCTTGTGGGGATCATGGAGTTTGTATATGTGTTAGGGAAACGCCGGGCCGCTAATCTAAGCCAGGCATAATTCATGGTGGAAATTTGCAGCATACCCATGGTGAACATTCGACGACGCATCTCACAATAAAAAGCTAAATAAATGGAAAATAAAAGAGATGTCGAGGTGTTCATTGTCTGTTTGTCTTGTCATTTTGATGTGGGGTTGTTCTATGTCATCGGGCACGGAGGTACCCCATTGGCGGTTCTCAATGATATGCATATATTTACAATGACAAGAGCCTTGCTTGGGACTCTAAGTAAAGTAGCATGAGGTTTGGGTACTCGTATTCACGGGACACGAGGTTTTCAACTTATGATTTGTCAAGCATATGCATCATAATTGTTCTCGCATTAACTTTAACCATTCAAGATGCTTATGATGGGGGCAATGAGAGCTCAAAGCCGGTAAGTACCATAATTTTTGAAGGTTATAAAACTTGCAATCACTGCTTCCCTCTGCGAAGGCCTCTCTTTTACTTTATGTTGAGTCACCACCTTCTATCTTTATGCACCATTAAGAGAGCATAGTTGTCATTCTTAGTATAATGTGCATTGTCCCAAAGTTTTCATTGATTGATTCATATTGTTGGTTTCACTTGTTCTCAAATTATTTGTATCTAGTCGCCCTCTTAAACTTGAAGGTGTCCAATGCATTTATGTTTTGCTCTCTTTGAAGGACAAGCTGAAAACCATTTGTATGTTTTTCCTTATGATTTGAACACACGTTTGACTTTCATTGTTTCATTTTCATGATCTTTTGTTTGTGTTCATTTGCATGTTTACAACATGGTTAATAAGTTCTTATTGTCAAGATTATATCTTCATGCCCATGTTTTAAGTTCTTATGATCCCAGCTCACAAATGCTTACATACATGATCAAGATTGTGTAGGTGCATGTCACCTCAAAAATTATTCTTTTGTTATCACTTACCTACTCGAGGACGAGCAGGAGTTAAGCTTGGGGATGCTTGATATGTCTCCAACGTATCTATAATTTTTGATGCTCCATGCTTGTTTTTATACCATTTGCCTAATGTTTCGTTACACTTTGTGGCACTTTATGCATTTTCCGGAACTAACCTATTAACAAGTCGCCACAGTGCCAGTTCCCTGTTTTCTGCTATTTTTGTGTTTCAGAAGTGATACACAGGAAATATTCTCGGAATTGGACGAAACAAGTTTCTGAAGTCTTATTTTGTCCGGGAGCTTCCAGTCATCCGAAGAGAAGAAGGAGAGGGGCCACAAGCCGCCCTCACGCAGGGCTGGCACGGCCCAGCCCCTGGCCGCGCCGCCCTGGCGTGAGGAGGCCTGGGGCCACCTCTAACATCGCCCCTTCGCTATAAAGACCCCCCGACGGGAAAAAACCTAAACACCCGATCACTTTTCCAGAACACATCGCGATCCGCCGCCGCCATCGACCCGAAGATCGGGAGGGTCCAGAAGCTCTTCCCGGCACCCTGCCGGAGAGGGGAATCACCACCGGAGATCTTCTTCATCGCCATGCTTGCCTCCGGAGCGATGAGTGAGTAGTCTACCTTGGACTATGGTTCCATAGCAGTAGCTAGATGGTTATCTTCTCCACCATGTGCTTCATGTTTAGATCTCATGAGCTGCCCTACATAATTGAGATCACCGTTATGTAATTCTACATGTTTGGTTTGTTGGGATCCGATGAATATTGGTGTTATGATTGAGTTGCTGTACTGAATAATATCTTTGTTATCTCTATGTTGTTTATGATCTTGCATGCTCTCCGTTGTTAGTAGCTATCTTGGCCGAGTAGTTGCTAGTGACTCCAGAGGGGCTATTTATGCTCGATAGTGGGTTCATGCCTCTATTTAACCTGGGGGAGTGACAGAAACCTCTAAGGTTGTAGATGTGCTGTTGCTTCTAGGAGAAAACAACATTCATATGCTCAAGGGCATATGCTTTGTTTACATTACACACTTTTCTTAATGCAATTATCTGTTGTTCGCAACTTAATACTTGTGGAGTTCTCAGATTGATTCGCCACAAGTGGATTATTAGTCATAGATGCAGTTGGATGGCGGTCTATGTATTTTGTTGTAATGCCCAGAGTAAATCTCATAGTGATCTTCTTGACATATCACGTTTATCTTTATTCTATCAATTGCCCAACTGTAATTTGTTTACCCAGCATGTGTTATTATCTTATGGAGAGACACCACTAGTGAACTGTGGACCCCGGTCCTAGTTCCATCATATTGCTCTCACTGTTTACTTTACTCGCCACTGCTTACTTTACTCGCACTGTTTACTTTACTCGCATACTTCTACTGTTTTCCACTCGATACGCTCATAACCTTGTTTCAAGTAAACCGGTGAGATTGCCAACATCATCGCAAGTTGGGAACAAAGTACTTGGTTGTGTTGTGTGCAGGTTCCGCGTTGCAGCTAGCAAGCAAAGCTTGGACGAGGCGCCATATATAAATTGTCAAAAGCTGTCGCAAAATAGCAAGCATCCACCTTCAGTCGTTATTGTCTGCTTTTCTCCTGATCGACAAATCTTGGTTTCTTAACTAAGGGAAAACTAGCTGCTATACTCATCATACCTTCCTCTTGGGGTTCCCAAATGGCTGGTCATTCACCACGCACAAGGAATCTTCTGGTGCTGTTGAACAAGGACTTGAAGAATAATAAGCTCCCACATCAACTACACTTTCCACGTCAACCACGCGCCAGCAACCGACATACCTTGGTTTCTTAACTGAGGGAAAAGACTTGCCACTGTGCTCATCATACTTTCCGCTTGGAGTTTCCCAACTGCCTGGCTATATTAATAATCAACTACACGCCAGCCATCAAGCCCTTTTTTGGCGCCGTTGCCGGGGAAGAAGTGGAAGACCTCTGCAAGGGGAGTTTTTCGCACGCACATCCTTTACTTTGTTTTAAGTTTTGCTTGCTTTACTTTATTTTTACTTGCATCGTTTTATCAAAAACCCAAAAAAATTAGTTCCTTTTATAGTTGTTATTTTTGGTCTGTTATTGTCTGCTTTTATCATGCTTCTTCTATCAATGGTTGGTTTCTTTGAAACTAAATCTTTTTGGCAAGGGGGTCACGGAAAAGAGCAGCAAAATTATTATGAGGGAAACACCACTTGTCACAAAAAGGTAAACACTTATGGGAACAAATCAATAGATTGTATATCATTGCTAGAAACGTGTGCTCTACTTATAATGTTACTTATTGCTTGATAGATCTTGTTGCTGTAGGAGGTATAAACACCTCCCTTTTCAATGTGAGTATAATGATGATGTTACCATATCTTCTTATATTAATGGAAATTATGACTTTTATGATGTGGAACAAATTGAAGAATTTATTGCTTGGAAGGGTGCATTCGAACTTGCTTATTTGCTTGAAAATACTGATGATGCACCTTATAAATATGAGGTTTATGATATACTTACATTTTGCTTTGATAATTACAAGGAAGGAAATGGCTATATTCTTAAATATCTTAATAGGTGCTCTCCAACAGAAGAGACTAATGCCTTTAAGGAGCCTATGGAAGAAGAAATTGCTGAAATTGGAAGCTCATTGGATGAAAAAGAGGAGGAGAGTGATGATCAAGAGGAGAAAGAATGGAGCTATCTATGTCTACCTCCCAATAAGAGTAACTCTTTAACTAATACCTTATTTGATCGCCCTCCATGCTTAACAAAGGAGGGTGATTGTGATATTTATATTGTTGATTTGGTTCATGATGCTACTGAAAATTATTATGAGAGAGGAAAATATAGTTGTTGGAATTCTCATGTTACTAAAACACCTCTCTTTACATTGGAAGTTCCAAAGTTGCTCTTGTTTTATCTACCCATACTTGTTACTATGTGCTTCTTTAATTTATTTTCTTACAATATTCCTATGCATAGGAAGTGGGTTAGACTTAAATGTGTTTTATATTTGCTCCTTGATGCTCTCTTTTGCTTCAATTCATATTTCTTATGTGAGCATCTTCTCAAATTACTGAGCCTAGCTCAAAGGCGTTAAAGAAAAGCACTCTTGAGAGATAACCCAATGTTTTATTTTTATTACTTTTTCTTTTATTTGAGTCTTGGAAGTCATTACTACTGTAATAACCTCTCCTTATCCTTTTTATTTCATTGTTGTGCCAAGAGAAGCCTCTAATTTGAGTGAGGTAAAGATTTGGGGATGTTGCTGTCCTGAAACTGTTTTCGGTCCTGCACCGTAAAATTCGTGAAAATTCTCTGTATATCTTTTGGACCTGCGATTTCTTGTGCATATGGCCCAGGTTATATCCAAACTTTCGTTAGTTGGACACTTTTTGATTTGAGCAACAGAAAACCCCTTAAAAATTCGACCTTTGTCAGCTGTTCTGTTTTGACAGATTTCTGCCAATATTTGTATGGGATTTCTATTTTCGTGCCCCTGGGTCGTTAGTTGTACTCAGTTTTCCCCAGCCGCTTAACTTTTCCTCAGTTTTCCCCTCGCTCTAGTTTGAAACCCCTCGCAGACGCTCGGACGGAGGGTTGCCGTTTAGTTGACTGTTCCATGCTGACGTGTGGGGCCGCGTCGCGTGGGGCTGGTAGAAAGGAACCGCGTGGGACAGGATGAGACCGCATTTGGTTGTATGTGAGAGCTCGGTTTTGTCTCTCTCGGCCCAAATTGGCATTTTTCATAGCGCCTTTTTCCCCTCTCTCTCTGTAACAGTTCTCTCTCTTTTCACCAAATTAGTATCAAATCTAGAGAAGCTTCTATTTCTGTCTTTCTTTAATGATTGTTGCCTTTTGGCCCTCATTTTTTGCCCAATATGTTAACAAATCTAGTAGCAAATCTAGAAGCTAGTAGAGGATAAATTCACAGCAGCATAATAAATCGAGAAAATATAGGATAAGCTGCATACAGCAGCCAACATAGCATATATATATATATATATAATATATATATATATTCAGGACAGATCCAACAGTACTACCGATCCCTAGATCCAACATAAGCTACATTTTACATGAGATTAAGCTTGGAGGCTGCACAGGTGAATCCCAAGTGCTTTGTGTTTGGCCATGAATGCATGCACGTTCACGGTCGTTCCAACTCTAGCGCCGCCAGGGGCTCTGCCAAGGGATTCGGCATGGTTCACCAGGCAGTTGAAGTCGGTGGCGCGGAGCCTCCTGTTGCAGAAGGGGCACCTGTAAACGCCTCGAGTAAAGTGGCGATCGTAATGGCCGGACTGCAGCCTCCTGAGGACGTGACGAGTCTTAGTGTGGAAGGACTCGTCATCGCTGTCGACGTCGCTGCTCTGCACCTGTCACGTAGCACCAAAGATCGAAAAACACGGAGTCAATTGCAGCGATGATGGAACAGAGATGATAATATGGGCAAAAAAAAGAAGCCTCGGTTACATTGGACACACTTATATCCAGGATTTGGGTCAGTGAACCAAAGATCATGCACAACAAATTTGTACACACCAATTGTTCACAGACCAAACCCTGAATCAATTTGTGCCCAAATATTCATCATCATCGGCACAAATTAACCGGATGAGATTGATTACTCACATAAGTTAACCGAATCTTAAAAAAAGCAAATCACAAACACTAATAACGCTAGATCTATCATAATAACGCTAGATCTATCATAAAAGGATTGAACTAGGAACAGACTAACCCTAATAACGCTAGATCTATCATAAAAGGATTGAACTAGGAACAGACGAACCCTAATAATGCTAGATCTAACACAAAAGGATTGAAATAGCATAAGAACAAGGGAACAAAGGGTTACCTCCGGGTAGTCATCGACGATGCTGGTGTCGTAGCGGTTCGCCGGTGCGATGTACGACACTGGTTCGTACGGGTCTTTGTACAGGTCCCAATCGACGGGGGCCTGGACGGGTGCCTGGATGGGGGCCTGGACGGGGGCCTGGATGGGTGCCTGGACGGGGTCCTCGACGGGTGCCTGGATGGGTGCCTGGACGGGGGCCTGGACGGGGGCGGCAGCCATTGCGCCGATGGCTGATGCGCCGGCGCCTACGTCGGAAGCAGCGATGGGGGCCTGGACGGCGGCGGCGGCCGATGCGCCGGCGGCCGATGCGCTAGCGGCTACGTCGGCAATGGGCATCTCATGCTTCTCCATCGCTGGGGTTTTTTCTTAGGGTTTTTTTCGACGCGAAGTGGAGAAGATGATGGGACAGGAGAGGCGGTTGCAGTGAGAATGAGAGAGTGGGGAAGCGTCGAGAGAGAGAAAGAGGGGCTCTATTAAGACAAAGGTGGCGTTTGGTGTATCGCAACACGCGTCCGCTATGCACGGCTACAGCGTGCACCGCGACACGAGGCTAACCCTTCAACGTTTGGTGTACTCAGTTCTACCCTCGGGCCTTATACAGAAATTTTATATGTACTCAGTTTTCCCCTCGAGTACTTAGACTGGTAAGTGCAATATACTCAGTTCTACCCTCAAGTAGCTGGTCAACAGAGAGTCAACAAATGAGATTAACATAGCTAATTGAGTCATTTCATGCGCAAAAAAATCCAAAAAAATAAAAACATAGTGGCACCTACTCATGGAGTCTTCCTACGCAACCTGCCACCTTAACAAACATAGATAAATCATGTTTTACCACAAATTGCCACTTCTCATAATCACTAGTAGCTATGAAGATGCATGGTTTTCCACTCAAACCCCTTTGCAAAACATCTTCCCTAAAACATAGTTTGTCTAAATGAGGCCATAATTGTCACACTCATGTATATTTGAATTGCAAATAATTTGATGTAGCTCAATATGAATTATATTGTACAAAGCACACATTTTTCATTTCGTAATTATTTTGTTTGAATCCCTTAGTCTATTTACTATTTATGTGCCCTTGGTTTCTTAGTACTACTCAGTTTTGCCCTCAAGTACTGTCACAAATGCTCACAGAAACCCAAACCTATCCTGATTGGTTGAGCAGTTGTCACACGAATCGACTCCACCAACCGTTGATCCACTGATCTAACGGGTAATATACCCCTATCCGTCTCTTCGTGGCCACCCCTCTCTCTCTCTCTGTCGGTGGATCAACGGTTGGTAGAGTTGATTCGTGTGCATTTATGGATTATTTTGCCACGTAACTATATTCCCTCTATTTATGCATTATTTTCCACGATTTAAAATGTTAAACTAAAAAGTGGTAAACAAGAGACATACATATTTATCACCCCTCTAACAATTATCAACTATCTTTAGCATTCCTTTTCTTTTAGGGAATTTAGTTTTGGTAATTTGAAACGGCCCAAAAGTGGTATAATTTTGGTGGAAACATGAAACATACATATTTATCACCCCTCTAACAATTATCAACTATCTTTAGCATTCCTTTTCTTTTAGGGAATATAGTTTTCGTAATTTGAAACGGCCCAAAAGTGGTATAATTTTGGTAGAAACATGAGACATACATGTTTGGCATATTTGGGGCATTTCGGTGAATGAATTATTTATCACCCCTCTAACAATTATCAACTATCTTTAGCATTCCTTTTCTTTTAGGGAATATAGTTTTGGCAATTTGAAACGGCCCAAAAATGGTATAATTTTGGTAGAAACATGAGACATACATATTTGGCATATTTGTGGGATTTCGGTGAATGGATTATTTATCACCCCTCTAACAATTATTAACTTTCTTTAGCATTCCTTTTCTTTTAGGGAATATAGTTTGGGATATTGTTTTGGTTATTTGAAACGTCCCAAAAGTGGTATAATTTTGGTATAAACATGAGACATACATATTTGTGGGATTTCGGTGAATGCATTATTTGTCACCCCTCTAACAATTATCAACTATCTTTAGCATTCCTATATTCCCTAACACTTATTTTTTTGGTAATTTCGGTGAATGCACACACTAACTTTGAAAACAACTACAAGTACATGTAACTGAATAATGGATTTGTAACAAGGGATCCCTTGTAACAACTTCTAGCGCTTGACGAGCAATGATAAGAATCTGATCGCAATTATACAACAAAAAAAAACAACCAGCCATCAGATTAGCTTGCTTCTTCAACTCGATCAGCTGCTTTAACTGCTTGTTCATTTTCTTCAGTTCTCCCTTCACTTCCACCAGTTCTGCATTGGGAGCATTAGGCATAATCGGGACGGCCCCTCTCTCTGCCACATTCTCTACAGCAAGTACCCCCCCCCCTCCCAAATTGCGCTCCCCAATACCGCCAATTGATTCCTGCAATTTAAGCCTCTGAACGTACACATCGATCCACTCGAAATACCTGCATTTCTTCAGGATCTGAAAACAACAACGTGAACCCTAAATCCCAAATTCGAGGGAATAACAAGAAAATCGAGAGAAAACAGAGCAATTGGAGCGAGATCTAACCTTACCCCTCTCTATATGGCAAGCTCTTGCATGCAAGGAACTCACGTCCACGGTTTCCCTTGTCGTTCGTCTTACAGATCGACCGCTTTAGAGGCTCTTGGCGTGGGCAGTCAGGGCATCTTGTCAAAGGCACGGGTCCATACTGCGGCCATGAAGAACGGGAGGTCGAAGAGAAACTAGACATCACCCGCCTGCCGGAGAAGGGCTGCCACTGGCGGAGAAGAAGAACAATGGGGCGCAGGGAAAGAAGGAGGAAGCAATGGCATGGGCACGGGCGCGGGCTGGCTCGGGCTCCCATTTTGCAACGGACACCTGGGTAAGCTGTGGGTCTAGCGCGCTAACGTGGACAAGTTGCGGGTCCCACGATGATCTGGATAAGTGGAGGCGTGTCCACTGCGGGGCACCAACAGCGGCCCCACTTGCCAGCACCAACCAACGGTCAACTTAACGGGATTCCTCCCGTCCGAGCTCCTTGTGAGATTTTCAGACAAGGGCTTGGGAAAAACTGAGGAAAAACTAAGCGGCTGGGGAAAACTGAGCACAACTAAGGACCCGAGGGCACGAAAATAGAAATCCCTATTTGTGTTTGCCGCTTTATCGCTTTCTTTTGAGTTCTTTTGATCACGGAACTTTTGGGGAAGTTGCTACAGTATATGCTATATATGTGGTGGTTTTGGGTTGAAACCTGAAGCAAAAAGAGGTTGATTATATGATATGCCTACACTAATGTTGCTAATAGATTTGTGTTTAGTTTTGTATGAAGGAAGTTTTCAAGTGTAGGGATTGGAGAATGATGAGATGAGTTGAAGAATGGACAAAAGCTCAAGCTTAGGGATGCCCATGCATCACCCCAAGAAATATCCAAGAAGTACAAGCGTCAAAGCTTGGGGATGCCCCCGAGGCACCCCTTCTTCATCGGCAAAAATCAGGTCACCTTTCAAGACACTATATTTTTGTTGCTTCATGCACTATGTGTTTTTATTGGAGCGTTAGTTGTTTTAGTTTTATTTATTAGTTTAGTTTGTTTGCTGCAATAAATGGTTGGACCCCAACAAATTTCTTTAGGAGAAGTTGCCTTGCTTTTCATTTGCCAAGAACGCTCTAGTTTTCACTCTTATAAAAAACCGAGTGTTCTTTTTTTGCTACTGCATTTGGTTTTCATTTTCACCTTGATTTGCGTTCAGATCTTCTTATATCTTTTCATCAAGGTGTATTTTTGCCCCTAATCTTTATTGGTTTTCATCAAAAGAGGTGTCTTAAAAAGTTCAAATGGTGTTGGAAAAGAGAAAAAGCTTTATGCAAAAAAGTGGTACAAGAAGAGCTTGTGTAGACTGCGGCTTAGGCTTTTTCATGTCATGCTTGATCTCTTTTTGATAGTATGCTTAGTGGTTTTGCTGTAGCATGACTTGTCTCAAATAACTGAGATTGCTTTATGAGCCCTTGAAAAAAATCATGCGTTGTTTTAATTATTTGGAAGCATTATTTTGGTTTTCTCCTTGATGCTTTATTTGGGTTGACTTGGCGCATGCTCACACATGTTAGACTCTTACAAAGTCGCCAATAGCCTCTATGATCATTTAGTTTTTGACTTTTGATGCCATCTTATGCTTCTTTCAATGTCGCTTTGTCGCTTTGCATGATTATGGCCATTATTGCTCTCTTAGTTGGTCGCTCCCAGTCTTTTGCTAGCCCTCGCCTTGTACTGAGTATGAGCTCTACTCGTGCATCCAACTCCTAAAAACCAAGTTTTCCAAAGTGGCCACCATACATACCTATTAGCAATTTGCTATTCCAAGTAAATTTGACTTGCTTTTATTTTCTCTTCAAATTAAACTCTTACCAGTGTTATGCGAAAATTGGTCAGTAAAGCTCTCACGAACCGGAAGGCACACTTTACTTTTTCTTGTTCTTAAAAATTTGACATTGTGGTCTCTTATGTTGAGTTGTTATGCTTGCAAGTTGTAAGTTGGAGACTAGCCCAGCCATGCCGTCATGGGCAATCTTTCAACATTGCACTTCTTATTTGAGTTGATATCGTGATCTTTTGTTTATGGATGCCCGCGGTGTGAAATGAATTGGGAATCTTGCGGGGATCATGGAGTTTGTATATGTGTTAGGGAAACGCCTAGGCTACCAATCTAAGCCATGCATAATTCATGGTGGAAATTTGCAGCATATCCATAATGGACATTCGACGACGCATCTCAAAATAAAAAGCTAAACAAATGGTAAATAAAAGAGATGTCGAGGTGTTCATTGTCTGCTTGTCCTATCATTTTGATGTGGGCTTGTTCCATGTCATCGGGCATGGAGGTACCCCGTTGGCGGTTCTCGATGATACGTGTATACTTACAATGACAAGAGCCTTCCTTGGGACTCTAAGTTGAGTAGCATGAGGTTTGGGTACTCGTATTCATGGGACACGAGGTTTTCAACTTATGATTTGTCAAGCATATGCATCATAATTGTTCTTGCATTAACTTTAACCTTTCAAGATGCTTATGATGGGGGCAATGAGAGCTCAAAGCCGGTAAGTACCATAATTTTTGAAGGTCTATAAAACTCGCAATCACTGGTTCCCTCCGCAAAGGGCCTTTCTTTTACTTTTATGTTGAGTTACCACCTTCTATCTTTATGCACCATTAAGAGAGCATAGTTGTCATTCTTAGTATGATGTGCATTGTCCCAAAGTTTTTGTCGATGGATTTTGTGTCACAAGAACACGGGGTACCACGCGACGGACCCAAGGATTCAAACGTAGGGGGCTGAACGTGTGGGATCTTGGATCGCAACAAAACACGGTGACGGAAACCTCGATTGTCGAACGCGCAACGCATTGCAGAGAGGGAGACCGAGCCTTACCTAGGTTCAGGGCCCTCGTGGTGAGGTAAAACCCCTACTTCCTGCCTTCTTGTATTGCAACGCGACACCTCGCGAGGAGTACAAGGCCTTGGTTACAAAGCTCTAGTTGGCCAGAGGTTGAAGAACCTGCGTGCCCAGCTAGCAGCCTAAAGAAGATGAAGATCTGATCCCCTCTCTAAGGGATGGCCTCTCCCTCCTTTTATAGCGCCCAGGTCCTCCTTCCCCTTATCTTCTTGGGGAAGGGGTTGCCACACACAGCCAAGGAGGGAGGACAGCTATAGACTACACTCTTCTGTAGACTTGGTCTTCATAGGGTAGTGGCGCCGGTCCACAGGAGTGGGTGGAGGAGGCTGACGTCCTCCTCTGGCGCCCTGCACCGTCCACGCTATTTTTAGGGGCGTGGCCAACTACCACTGTGCCGCTTTGGGCAGGCACAGAGAAAGTTGGTCTCCTCCCTGTCGGGAGTAGCGTGGGAGGTACGCGGTCTTCTGCCCGTTGTCTTCTTGCTCTGCACGCAAACGTGCTGAGCTGACGTGGGCGTACTTCCTCTCCTCACCAGCAAGGGCTCGCGAGGAGGTCTTCTAGTCCTTAGCTATTTCTGTTGTCTTTCTCCTCACGAGGCGCCTCCTCGTGAGGGTCTTCTCCGTAGCTTGGGTCGTTGGTTCTCCCCTGGGCTGAAGATGGGCCGATGACGGGGCCCAGGAGCAGGTGGACCGGGATACCCTGGTATCCAGAACACCGACAGTAGCCCTCGGGAGCCCGGCCCACGACGCGCCCTCTTGAGGAAGCGAAGGGTCGGGGGCCCCCGAAGCTGCTGGGCCCTCCAACGACACGCGTCAACCGTGCGGTCAGAGGACCATGTGAAGAAGCAGAGACTCCTGACGCGTGGCGCGGCCGCAACTGGCGAGACGAAACGGCGGGCGACGCTACGATCTCCGAGGCGTCAACCCGTCGTAATGATGCGTCGCTTGACTGCAGAGCACCGCGCCGACGCTTCGATTCCCGCGCAAGGATTTGACGCATCGACGCTAGATGCCTCCCTTAAATAGGTCCTCCTCGAGACCTCCGGCACTTCACCTCCTTCCTCCAGTGCCACTCCTGCTTCCACTCCCCTGAGCTCATGGATCCCTCCAACTCCTGCGTCACTGGATCGAGCTCCGGGGGTGAAGCGCCGCGGACGCCCCCTGGGCAGTGGGAAGAAAGCGAAGGTCCTCGCCCAGGGGACGCCCGGCGCCGGCGGCCCCCTCCGCATTGGCGCACCGCGGCTAGGCGAGGCGAGCGCGCGCTGCGGGGTCCTCTGGCGCCTGAACTCACCGTCGCGCTGGCGGCGGCGCCTGCTCCCGCGCCTCGGGGAGCATCGATCGGGCCCTCCGGGAGGTGGAGGCCGCCCTGGGCCCCCCTCCCCCTGCTGCAGATCT